>JAUPFR010000004.1:41921527-42521527 GCA_036925125.1 Oreortyx pictus | reverse complement strand
TAGCTCTTTTGAGTCTAGCAGAGCCCAGATAAGCCCAAACACGTGGTTCTTTGCTGTTCAGCTGAGCTCTGCACTAACCACGCACACCGCGTGCTTGCTGTGAGTAGGCAGTACAGAGATCACTGTGGGCTGGAGAACTGGATCTCCCTCATCCTCTGTGCCATCATCTAGTTTGTTCTGCACTGTCACAGTAAGCAAGCTACAGCCTATGAAGTACATTTCACTGCACATTACCTCCACCTCTTGCTTTAAAGCATACCAAGGTCTCATTAAAACAGGGCAAGAGTCCTGGTTTGGGCTGGAAAAAGAGATTTGTCTTCCTAGCAGCTGGTATGGTGCAACATTATTGATTTAGGATGAGAATAATGCTGATAACACAGAGATGTTCTGGCTGTTGCAAAGTAGTGCTGCACAGAGCCATATCTCTGCCCACAAGTTTTATGTTTTGCTTATTTTCTCGCACATCCCACTATGGGGGAGTGAGCAAATGTCTGCAAGGGGCTCAGCTGCCCATCAGCTTAAGACACAACAGCATCCTCTGTCCAAGGAAGGCATCTGGTTTCAGGAGAACAGAACAGCAAAGCCTTCAAGTGGACTTTTCTTATCAGGCCCCACTAGCACAGCCCGGCTTCTCATTGCCTTTTCATCTAGACTAGTCGTGAAGACCATATTTAGCATTTTGAACAGAAGCACAGTCTCAGCACATTCCGTATTTCACGTGAATGGTCTCTGAAGAGACAAGATTTCTCCAACTCCAGTCTCGTATGATAAGTCTCATATTGCTTGCTCAGCCTACTTTACGGTCCTTGTGACTTCACTGCTAGAGACAATAACCATTAGGCAAAAAATCCAAAGCACACAAATGGTTTTGCTATTTACGTGTGTTAATGAAAATACAAGGAGGGAGGAGAGGAGAGTTAATTTTAGTTTATGTTTCATCAGATTATTGCTTCCATCATATCATGACTAATTCACAACCACGCAAACAACTGTGCTTCCCTCCTCACCATCCCCAATGACAGTGATTTTTGGGTATTTTCACAGGCACTCCTGACTTCCCATAGTTCTGGGCTCCCTGTCACACTCCTGTTCTGAGTGTGCTGTATATTTCTATGCCACACCAAAATACATCATCTTCTCTATTGACAAGAACATCTAAAATCAGTGTCCCTGCAACTGTGTACAGGCTTTGCACCACCAACTGTCTGGGTGCCTTTTGATATGCGGAAAAATAATTTATCTTCATTTCTGCCAAGTATTAGTGCTTAGGATCTGGAAATAAAATGTGCATAACTCACAATTAGACAGTTACTATGTTAAAAGCTAAAATAATTATCATCTTAAATCACAAGACCTGGCTCAAGATTGCAGTTTTATTACTATAGTCATACTACAGAAATCAACACCCACTCAGCCAATTGAGAGCTGAAATAAGGCTGAATCAGGAGCACGTGACCTGAAGAACACTATTCTTGAAATTACTTCTCTCATCATTCAATGATCCTCAAGGTCGTTTCCATCCCAAGCCATTCGGTGTCAAGTCCTGAAGAGCACAATAACCCCAACTGGCAGATGAGGGGGAAAAGCTAATTACAAGCTTTGGAGAAAAACACTGTGTGTACATGTCAACCAATAAGTAGGCTAAATTTTGTCAAGAAGACAGACTTTCATCTTTTTTTTTTTTCTCATTAAAAAGCAATAATTTTTAAAAGGTAGAATTTCTAACATATACTAGGTTTGGTACTAGAAGTATCTACACAACAGCAAAATAAAGAGGTCTTATAACACATCAGCGATCCTCTCAATTAAACTTAGCAACAGAAGAATGCTCAGGACAGTGCAGAAATTAACACCATGGAAATGTTTTATTATTAAAGCTCTATATTGGAAGAACAATAGAACTAGAATCACATAATAGAAAACTGGCACATAATACTAAATCTCCACATGTCACTGCTGTCACACATCATAAAATAGTGATTTTACACTTTGACACTCCTTTCTTAATACTCTTCTTGTGTTCTTAACAAAAGGTCTACATCTTCTTTGCTCTCCTCAGGCTTTTTCTCCCTGCTTTTTTCTTGAGGGCAGAAATCATTACCTCCCTATCCCTTCTTACTGTCGCACGTTTCACAGCTGCATCCAAGGGCTTCACATCTGATGCCTAAATTGGTGGCAGCTGAGCTGGGACTTCGGGTGACATCCAGAATCCTGAAGCTCTAGAAAACTTGAAGCCTTCTGCCCTCTTTATGGCAGGCTCCTTCTTACACTCTACACATATTCTAACACTTAGCACTTAGTAAGTCCCCAGTCTTTTTTTTTTTTTTTTTCCACTCTTCATTTCCATAGTTGTAACCCAAATCCAGAGACTCTCAGCACTACATACACCTCACCTTCCCTGGTCTCCTTGTCTAGCAAACTATCTCCCTATCAAAAAAGACTTTACCTCGCTTCCTTCCCTCCTGCCACCTGCTCTGCTGACACCATTCCACCGTTCAGCTCCTCTCCTGACTCACACACAGCCATGTTTCCCACGCAGCTTGCCAGCCACCAGGTTGGACCCAACCAGTGGAGCAGCTTCCATCTGGTAGCTGTTCAGGCCCAGCCACAGTGGCATGTGCTTACAAGCAGCACACCTTCCTCCGCTCCTTGTCCTCTCACACAGCTTCTCCCACCTGTTTGTGTCATTACCTGCCCAGCTTTCTTTGCCTTTTTTCGTATTCACTGCTGCTCACTGACCCCGCCCCTCCTATTCAATGCTGCCCTCTCTTCTCTGCAGCTGAAGCCATCCTCCAAAGCTGCCTGCACGCAGGAAGTTGGACAGAGAGCATCCCCTCCTGCTGCCAGGGGCTGAACTGCTAGAGGAAATCTGTAGTGCCTCAGACAGGACTTGCAAGCTTCCAAATGTGCTGAAGTGCTTTCTCTCTTTTCTGCCCAGAGACGCCCTGTCCCCGGACGTGCCCTAGGCCAGGCTGAATGGGCCCTGGGCAGCCCAAGCTGGTGTGGGCAGCCCTGCCCGCTCAGGGCTTCGGAACTGGGGGAGCCTTGAGGCCCCTTCCAGCCTAAGTAATTCTGTGTCTCATTCTATGATTTTTCAATTACAGCATCGTTCAGGTTGGACAGAGCCTTTAAGGTCACCAAACCCAAACAGCGCAGCACCACAACGCAACCGGTCCCAATCAGACTTTCAGACTCCGGATCTCAGAGGCACAAGCTCTACGAGCCCGGGAACAGAACCCCGGGCGGGCAGCAGGAGCACCAGGCACGCAGCGGCTGCTTTCTCCAGGCCACGAGAAGGCAGGCAGCCGCCCAAGCCTAGGAAACCCACGGAGGTCTGGGAGCGACTGACACAAAGCGAGGACAAACGGCGGGAGAAACAGAGGCGACCGAAGCGTGAGGGCGGGCACCGGGCGGGGCGGGGCGGGGCCACTGCCTCCGCGCCGCTGCGTTCGGCGCTGCCCCGCGCCGCCGCTGCTCGGCTGCGCGTAGCCGGGCAAGGGAGTTCGGGAAGAGGAGTCGGCGGACCACGACCACTGCTCGCGGGTCGGCGGGGTAAGGGCAGGCAGGCGCGTCGGAGCTCGCTTGCTTGCTTGCTTGCTTGCTTGCTTGCTTTCCGGCCCCTGCCCGCACCTGCTCCGCTGTGCGGTGCGTGCGGCCGCCGCTTGGCGCCATGGCGGGGTGCGGGCAGCGCTCCGGGCAGCGAGCGGCGGGAAGGGGAGGGAGAGGGAGGGAGGGAGGGAGGGAGCGAAGATGGCGGTGGTCCCCGCACTGAGGGGCGGTGGAGGCGGCGGCGGCGGCGGGCAGGGGTGCTCGGGATGCAGGGCTCCCTGCAGCTGCGGTCCTCCTCCCGCCGGCCCCTTGGAGGTCAGCCTGCACGGGGACTTCCCCTGGGATGGTGCTTTCCGCAGACAGAGTGAAGCTTGGTTGCCTGTCTGTGGCTTGTTGCCCCAGAGCAACCTCGAGCAACTCATGCAAAGAGGCCCTGGGATGCTTTGGGGGATCGCGCGTTTTCCTGATGGGCACGAATGTATTGTCTCGAAGGTCTGAGTCTCCCTGTCTGTGCTTTTTGTCGCTTGGTGCCCATCACCTTCCGTCTAGGAGCTGCCGTGGAGCACTGTGCCTCGCCACCTGCCAGAATAAATTCTGACTGTGGCTTTAGTTGTGTGTGTGGGCCTCAGCTCCCTCTCGCATCTCCCTGGTCTCCCTACAGGTGCTCCAGAAAACGAGAGCTGCTTTGCCCCAGCTCCTGTTTGTGCTGTGTCACATAAGCAGCATCCCACCACCAGAAGAACCCTGCAGAGCTCTTGTTAAATGTGGTCCTGTCCTTGTTTTCTGTGTGGCACTCAGCCTGTCAGCTGCAAAACTCCACCTTGCAGGCTCCTGTCTGTGGTCATGCAGTCTCTCCTTGTGTCAGTGTTAGGGCACCATCCTAGCCAAAGAGGGGAGCAGGGGCTGCTTGTAGACCAGTTCGTGTTCTAGCTGTTTTCCTCCTGTAGCCTTCTGGGGTCATGTTGGCAGCTTCTTCGGGGACCATAGCTGGTGTGAAACAGAATCCCTGCCAGTGTGGTGAGAAGGATTCCTTGTGCACATGTGACTGAAGACTGGCAGAGATATCCTGCTTTCTGAAGTGTCCCTCTGCAGCCGTTTCCCAGCACTTCTCCAGATGCTTGTATTGTCCCACCTGTAACACAGAGATAGTAAGACAGTGTTAGCCTTATTCTATGAGCTGAGTTTTGTCAGCTCACATAGACAGGGTTTCTTTCTGTCATATCTGCTGGCTGCTAAGAGGTCTTTGTGCATAGGTCATAAACTTTGGAAACACTTCTACTGGGATGTCATAGTTGTATGCTATATGAGGTCAAAACAATGTCAGGCACTAATTAGAGACTGCATATGTATGAGAACAAATTGGCCTCTTGGAACTTGTTAGTGCTTTTATCTTTAATGCTGCTTGAAGGTAGGAAACTGGACATCTATCCAATCAGGCTAGTTGGCATTTACACCTAGCTTTACGTACAAGTAGTTAAGACATCAGAGGCAGCAAGGTGCGTGGGAATAAGGTGGTAAACTCCAGCTTACTTTAGGCTGACCAGCTGTGCTCGCAGAATAGTGCTGCTGCTGCCCTTGAAGCTAGGGCTGCGATCTGGGCAAAAAATTGTGATATGATAGAAGCAAGAAAATGTGATGGGTGCAGACACACACATGAATGGAAATGGAAGTTAATCACGAGGAGGGTGGAGGTGGAATACAGAGCCCGTTAAGTGTTTTCATGTGAGAGTTATACTGAATAAAGTTGAGAGGACATCCCTCCAGATAGCTTGTCCTCTTAGGATTCATGGTTTGATTTGTAACCTGAATTAAATAGTAATTATCCAAGAATGGCAGTGGTGATTTCCCAGTAGGACATCAAAAATAAGAAGTATGAGAGGAAAAGATTTAAAAGAAAACTGAAACAGGACATGTTACAGTTGTGGATGAACAGTATTTGAAGTAGTTGCATGGTTCTGATCCTTCTGCATGAAAAAAGATTTGTAACTTCTGCAAGGAATAGCAGGAATGAGGCCTATTGTAGGAAACAGAACAGAAAGACTTGTGTGCTGCTTGAGGACCAGCAGTAGAAGATCCAATAACTAAATCGCTTGTGTCTGTGTTTATCCCTTTCTTTAAATGGGACCCTGCTCCTGTGAGTCTCTAGTGACTCAGTGTATTGCCTTGTAATGCAGACAGATAATTAGATAATTATGTATGTAAGTGACTACTGGGTTTTATGGTTCTGTTTTGTTTTCATCCCAGTGGGGCACTGCAGTTACTGGGAAGTGACACAGTTTGTTGTGGCTGACACATGTTCAACAGTTTGCTTCCAGAAATCACAGAATACTTTGTTTTTCTTGTGGAATGACTTCTGTTGAGGCATGTGTAAGGAGGAGTTGATCTAGCTTGACTTGAAGCTTCCAGTTGTCTGAACTCAGTGCAAGGGAGTGGAAGCTGGTAGAAGAAGGGCTGATGGTTAGCTAACGCCTGTAACTAAACCCATTCCCCATTTCCATCTGTGACAAGCTGCTCTGGTAGCTATGTCCTTTGTGATATTTCCACGTCATAAGTAAAGACCTACTTGGGACTCGGTTGATGTGCAGAAGAAAGCCATTAAAACACTGCAGTGTGTGCACGCCTGAGTGCCTCCTGCTGCCAGTGAGGGACAAGTTTTACCACGGTGCGTCTAGTCTTGCTGTTTTCCAATCTGAACTTCTCTTTGCTTTCAGGTAGCTCCGTTTGCAGAGGGTTGCCGTTGTGATTGCAGGTATTGTTCTGATCCCCGTGTCAGAGCAGTACAAACTTCCTTGTTAGTAACGGCAGAAGTAAAATTTTTCTAGAGCTCACTGAATAGCACTCTGTCCTGATTTTTCAGAAAGGCTTTCCCTGCCCCTGGTATGTCCACATCAGCAGATTGGTTGTTCGTATGCACAAAACTGCTACTGGCCTCAGCACTGGTCTCTGTTCTTTTTTGCTTCTGAATCTGGGCTCCAATGGGCCGATAGGCTCAAAGCTTTCTGGGACCACCTTTGTTATTCTTTTTAAGGCTTTCTTGGAGCACAGACAGAAAGTTTGGGAAAAGGGGAAGTTAAATTGGAAGGAAGTGTGGGAGCAACGTTCTTACCGACTCTGACTATGGGATAGGATCAATGAAACTTGGAGTACAGTCTTTTGCATGTGTTTCTGTTGTTGTTGTTGTTGCTTTTATCCCCCCTACAGAATAAAACCAAAAATCCTCCATGTACTTGCTCATGTAGTCATGTAGGACAGGAAGCTGACAGGAGAGAAGCTGAGAACTCTCTCGTGCCTCTGAAAGGAGAAACAAGATTTATATGCTCTGAAAAGGTATGTGTTACTATGATTTGTGTGTTGGAAGATTTGCTTGGTAAAAAGCCTGGTAGTTGTCTGTACCCAGTTGCATTCAGGTTCTTTCTTTCAACAGTTTTCCTTTCCTACTCTTTACTACAGAAATTTTGCCTAGCTTTCTTCAAGGGTAAAGTTAGCCTCTCTTTGTTCCAAACGTTCAGACTTTGATATTAATGTCCTGTTAATCATACAACTGTGTTTCCAAAGACACAGTTCGTTGAGTCGTACATCAGCAGTTGTGTTGTTTTCCGTTTGTCTGTAACTGGCCTGTCATCTGTATTCGAGGGCAACAAACTTAATCAGGCCCTTTATTCCGTAACAAAGCACAAAGCAGGGAATGCACCAAGAGCTTGCAATACCAGTAGGCTGAGTAGCAAATGTAGCAGTAAAAATTACAGTGTAATTCATCCTGCGATATTTTTTTTTTCTACTTTTGACTTTGTCTTCTTCTTTCTCCCATATTTTCACATTCACAGGTCTACCACAGATTTCTGCTACTGAATGCTAACAGGAAAAAAAAAAAAAATAACGCATCATTTTGAGGACATTCAGTTGTAATGTATTCAGTGACCATTCCTGTACCAGGAGATGAAGGAAATAATGGACAACATAAGAAAGCTACCTTTTTCCTTTTTCTTTTTGGGGCCATACTGCTCTGTGGTGGATTCCTGCTTTCAGTTTTTACTCTACAGTCGTGCCCTTTTGAAACCCTCAGTGACTGTAGTGGGGTCCTGAAGGCTTCTGGGCCTGTGCTAGCTGTAACTGGATTGCTTTGCATTTTAATTGCAAGATCAAGGGCCAGGTTTTATGTAAGCCAAAGACAGTTGCAAAATGAGCAAGTGTGTAGCCTTTTTTTTGGTCGAGGAAACTGTCAGTTTGCCCAGTTTCTCATCTTTGGATTCCTGTTTTTGACGAGTGGAATGCTAATTAGCATCCTGGGCATTTGGGTCCCTGGCTGCAACCCTGGTTGGCCTAGTATACAGCTCAACCAGACTAGCAGTTCTGATGTGGACCTCCAGGGCTGTGGATTCCTGTCGTTTCAAATCTTGGGGCCTTTGATAGTGCTTACTGGTTTGTGTTTCTTCGTGATAGCTCATGTTAAGAAGAAGCAAAACTTGAATCTTAATGAAGAACCTTTGGAAAATGAAGAACATCCTCAGAGCCCTGAATCTTTTCAAGTTACACTAGGTGAGTAAATAATGTGAGAACTTTTAAACTTTGTATTAATCAGGGATCTGCCTCTGAGCTTTACTTGTTTGGGCAGTAAACATGTTGGTTCTGTCATCTGCCACCAGACAAGCCAGTGGGAAGGTTGCTTTGCCTTAGACATTTTCTGTGTGCTCACTTCAGTTGCCTTTCTCTCAAGGAGAAAACCTTTCTTTTGGCAGCACTTAATTGTCTGTGTGAAAGAAATCACATAAAGTGGGACAAATGAGTCCAGTTTCACTTCCTTTCCCAGAAATTGTTACTGACACTGCTAATCACATCTCATGGTTCCTTCCTTTCATAATTCCACCATGAAGAGTAAAAGTCGAAGGTTAAGAATGGGGGCTTAATGGCAGTCACCACTGTGCCAGAACATGCTCCTGCCTGACTCAGCATCTGTTGTGTTCTGTGACTTGTCAGTACAAATCGCAAAAGGAAAACAGAGGTGCCAGGCAATAATGAATGTTTATATGAATTATTCAAGCTCGGTGACTGATACAAATTTTATTTTTAAAAAACAAAAATGGAAGCTCCTCTGATACAAAATTGAAACTGACAGATAAGCAACACAGTACATTTAAAACTGAATTATTTATCTGTAGCTTTGTGGTACTCATGTTAGTAGTGTGCCTGAATAATGTGGTAGAGAAACTGTCAAAGCATTCAAAATCACAGAATCATAGCAGTTGGAAGGGACCTCAGGGGACCGCGTAGTCCAACCCCCTTCTAAAGCAGGTTCTTTACAGTAGGATGCATGTGAAAGTGTCCAGGTGGGTTTAACATATGTCCAGAGACGACGACTTCACAATCTCTCTGGACAGCTTGTTCCAGTGCTCTGTTACTCTCTCCCTTCCTTTAGATATTTATAAGCACTGATAAGATCCACTCTCAGTCTTCCCTTCTCCAGTCTGAACACCCACAAATCTCTCAGTTTTTCCTCATAATATAGATGCTCCGGGCCTCAACCATCTTTGCAGCCCTCAGCTGGACTCTCTCCCTGTCTTTCTTAAACTGAGGAGCCCAGACCTGTACACAGTACTCTAGATGTGGCCTCACTACGACAGCATAGAGAGGGAACATCAGTTCCTTCAATGTGCCAGCCACGCTCTTTTTAATGCACTGCGGAATGCCATTGGCCCTCTTGGCCACGAGGGCACACTTCTGGCTCATGGCCAGCCTGTTGTCCACCAGGACTCCAGGTCCTTCTCTGCAGAGCTCCTCTCCAGCAGCTCATCCCCTAACCTGTTTGGATGCATGTGGTTATTCTTCCCCAGGTGCGGGACCCGGTGCTTGCCCTTGTGGAATTCCATTAGATTCCTTTCTGCCCAGCTCTCCAGCCTGCCCAGGTCTTGGTGAATGACAGCACAGCCTTCTGTTGTGTCAGCCACTCCTCCTGGCTTTGTTTCATCAGCAAACTTGCTGAGGGTCCACTCTATTTGCTCACCCAGGTCTCTGATGAAGATGCTCAATGTGTACTCAGTAATCAGGGCTATCCATAGCTCAAATATTTTTTATTCTATCCATGTCTAATTCAGTGATATACTTACAAAACCCCTGTTTAAGATGCACAAGGAAAAACTAAGTGCTTGCCTGCCCTTAAGTTACACCAGCAGTAGCTGTTGTCTTTGTACTTGCTGTTTCTGAGGACAATCAACACTGAAGAGATTTGTCTCTTAGCTTGATGGGTTGCTTCCTCCCACCTAGTGGTATTTTCTGAATGAAAAATGAAATACTCCTTTTATGATTATGCTGCTTTTTTTTTTTTTTTTGTAGTCCTGATTTAGAATGTAACTTCTGTGTACTTCTGTATTACGAAGTATAACAGATCTTTATGTAGGATCATTGCTTTTTATCTTAAAAGGTGGACAAGTACCGATACCGTAATTCCAAAGGCAGGAATTATTCTGAGATGCTGTTAAAATAGACAGGGGAGCTCAGTTTTCAGAGGTAGTAATTGGTTTTTCTTTTATATAGGTGATGCTGTGTTGATGTTCCCACCTCCACCACCACCTTATTTTGCTGACCCTCTATCTCCACCTGTGACGCACTGTTTTATGTCGAGTGGTTTGCTTACAAGCAGAAATCCTCCACCATACCACTCTGTATTCAGTGATGGGTAAGTTTGTTTTGTTGTCTGTTTTGTTGTTTGTTTGTTTTAAATCTGAGATGGTTCTTCAAGGTATCCAAGACCATGTTCTTACATAATCACTATTAACTCTATGCTAAGCACTATGAAGTTTTCTGTTACATCACTGAAATTCCTTCAGATACTTCGCTTTACTGGCATTGAAATATCCTAGTGTAAAAGGGGGTCACACTTCAAAATATCTTCCACAAGAGTTTGGCTTTACAGGTTTGCTACTGGAAGGGATGTCTGATGATATATTATGGTTTTGGGTTGTTGTTTTTTTTAAAGCCTTAAATCTGTGGCCTTATTTAGATACTGCTGGATTGGAGTTCTTCCACAGACCGTCTGGGGGAAGGTACTCCTCACAGCAGTGCCCCAGTGACATGATATCCTTGCTGCTAGATCTTAGGGAGCCTCTGTAGAACCAGTGCACTTCATGATACCTATCCAGACCCCCTGTGACACTGGGAGTGCTACGTTAGTGTCCTGTTCTCTTTGTGACTCTTTTGGAAAGGTCTGTGCTGGCTTTCCATGATCATGCAGTGACAGTGTGGTGCAATACTGTGGAAGAAGAGCAGAGAGGGTTTCATGGAACTTAATGGGGAGGTTGCAAACCCAGCTTCATCTCAAGATGAAGATGGCTGTCCCATGCAGCTGCTTTTGCACACACTGAGTGTAGCTGACTTGTTCAAAGCTGCCACCACTAAGCTTATGCAGCAAGATTTTCTGACTGAAGAGTTGTTTGCATCCTAAGAATTTGCAGGGATATCTCCCTGTGGGATCCAAGCAATGGGTGAAAGAGGTTACCAGAGCTAGATAAGGTCAGGAACTAGATACCAATGTCCCTAGAGCCCTCAACTTATTTTCTTGCTCTTAATGATTCAGAATTGAGTAGGCTTTATCCTTTGGAAGGTTTATTGTGAGTTTTTAAGAAATTGTTTGTCAGGATGTCCTTAGTCTACAAGACTAAGTATCATGTAAAGCACTGTCACTGCAACAAGAACCCCAGACTGCTTAGCTGGATAGTGGCTACAGGGTCACTTCTGTAATAGCTTTCTACTATACTCTAGACTCTTCTGCTCACATGAGGTGGTAAATTCCACAAGCAGCATACCAGCTGTGTGCCTCATGTCCGTACTTCAGAATTCTATCATCTTCCCCTCAAAACAAGCAAACACAGACTCAAAGACCTAAATGCCACAGGAGGAGGTTTGTGTTAGCAGTGGTGCATACTCCTGTTATCATACTATTAGAATCCATGTTTGTGCTTTTCTACTGTAAATACACTCGTAACTTCAGTGCTGTTACTGAGGGTGAGGTGACTATGCTGTGTTACTGTTCCTCATGCAGAATTGTTGGGCGTACAGTTGTACACGCAAGTATGACTGGGCTATGGAAGTAAAACATAAAGAATGAGTTCTTTGCTTTTCTCTAAGGGGAGATGAGGAAAGTACCAAAAAAATTATTGGTGCAATTGATTGCGATCCAGTTATAATGGTCAGAGGAAGACCGTGAGTACATGTCTGCTCACTTTGACTTTCACTGTAAGCTTAATCACTGTGGTGTCCAGTTACTTCTGATTCTCTGTCTCCGAACAGCAGTGCAATTCCTTTTGCCTAATGCATTGCTGAAAAGATTACAAAAATTTCAAGTTACCTGTAGTTTAAGATCTTGGGCAGCTAAAAATTTTTGTTTTAATTATTCAGCTCTAAGTCTAGTAACCATTTTTCAAAGAGAGGAGGAGAAAAGACTGTGGTAGACTACAAAAATGAGGATGCATTAGGAGCAAGGTTTCAGAGGCTTAAATAACATTGCCCTGCCAGAAACAGCTAATACCTAGAAGTACTGTATGATGTGAATTGGAAGGGAGCTTGTTTGCTCTCTCCTGCAGAAATAATAGGATTTTTAAGTCATAAAATAGTACATAGTATGAAATTCTAATGCCTATGTAAGTTCTTTGTTCCAGGGATTTCTAGGAGTTGTGAGTTTGTATACATTTATGTAAGTCAAGGGTAAATTTCACTTGCTATAGAACTGTATTAATACACAATTTTCTGTTTTATAGAGCACAGCTTACAGATGATGAAAGAACGGTTGCTGTTAGAGACAACGAGACTATATATACAATTTCTGGATGCAGTTCACCTTTGGGTATCTCCCCAGTGGGGTTTTTCTCCTCTGAACCACCTCCAGACTATGAAGAAAAAGCATCAGTAGAAAGTAATGAATATTCCCTTTCTTCTTCTCTTTCATCTTTTTCCTTAGTGACTTCTGACACCAGCTCATAGGTGGCTGTCAGATAGACTGCATTTTCAGATTAAATTGTACACTCAGATTTATGATCTTTAAATAAATTTACATTTTCTAATAAAATCAGTAATACTAGCTTTGTCTGTTCTTTTATTAACAAGAATTAATGATGAGTTCAGGTTTTAATAAATATGAGATAATGCTGGGCTTCTGATAAGTTGTAACAAGGGATTCTGCTCACCACAAGGATTATAAGTGTTCATCTTGTTCTGTTCTACAATTTCACTTTCTACATTTAATCCTTTATATAATGGAGGCAGTAAGTTGAGACTTTTTTTTGCTTATTTTAGTTAAACCTAGTCGGAGTAGAAAGTTTAACTATAACTGGAGTTTTAGTTAAACCTGCTTGGAGTTTCAAAGATGAAGTCATTACAAAGTGTTTTTATTTTTTGTTTTACTTTGTGGAAAATACTTGTCCGCAGTTACTGACTTTGTATGTTCTCTGAGAGCTTCAGTGATAGGGATCTTAAAATATGGATCATCACAAGATGGGAAGCTAATACGTTAGGGAGAGCTTAGGTGATTACTTCTTGGTCTGCTGTGAATACTGCATGGCTTAACTTCGACCCTCTCTGGTCCTTATGTAAGTATAATTCCCACAAAAATCAGTTTTATCCAACAGAAGAGTCCTGTGGCAACACTGAGGGTAGTTAATAACAGTTCAACTCTGGTAATGGCTGATTTTAGGGAGATTGTACTACTGGTGTATATTGTTTGTGGTTCATACAAGCAATACCAATTAACTTTGAGAATGAGATCCACTTAATAACAGTATTTTCCAGGAACAAACATTATTTACCAGCTAATGCAAGAGATGCTATTTAATGGAAATGCGTACAGCATGTGTTCATTGCTGATGAAACATTTCCTACACTTCCCTTTTTTTCTTTTTGTTTCGGCTCATCCATACCTGTGTGGCTCCATTAAGTTAGTGGTCACTGCTTGCCTTCACCACCAATTGACAGGAAGCTGCAGGTCCATTTTAGATGTGTGTACCTGTTCCCAGATTGAAGGATATGCTTGTAGGGGACGAGGATAACTAGCAGGAACTGAGCTGCTGCTGGCTTTTGGTGTGCTGTGACTTGCTGTGAAGTCTGTTGCAATCTCCCAGTTTGAAGAAAAACTGACCTAATTCTGTACCCAGAAATTGAAGGTGACAAAGCTACTATTTCTGCTAGATTCAGTGGGAACTTGTAGTAGTGTCAGAGCACCCCACAGAAGTCTGAAGGACTGTCTTCAGCTGAGTCCCTGAACATCTGCATGCTATGGGACCTTAACTGCAGCAGGACTTGTTTCCTGTCATAATGGATTCAAGGAACAGAACACTTAAGTTTTGAATTAATCAGATTCCCCGCTGTGCCTAGGGAAAGGCGTTTATTTGCCTTGTATTCTGTATAAATGTGTTTTTCACCAGCAGTACTGCAGAGAGATGTTTAGTAACTTCTACATTTGGTCATTTATTTCTACTTATGTGTTATTCTCTCAGAATTGCTTCAGCAGCAATTTTTGCAGCAACGTGTAGATACAGACTGGTCAGTGACGTGGAGCTACATCCAGTCAGCAGTATAGCTATGAACCAGCTAGTGGTGAGGGAGGTATACCTAACTGGCAGAGGAGCTGAGGGACTTAGATCTGCAGAGTAATGAGCAAGCATGGAAAGGAGTGTGCGGGGGCCGATTAAACAGGCACGTCTCAGCCATAGGAAATGTCCATGTGAAGAAGAGCCACAAAGCCAGCAAGCTTTTTGTCCTTTCTTCTTTCCCTCAATGTTTTTATGCAGTGAGCTTTTCAAGGATGCTGTTCCTTGGATGCCTTTTCAATCTTTTAATTTTTTTTTTTTTTTATTAAATTTGTGTTTCAAACCCAGTTTTTAACAGTGGTGTCTATTGCCCTACTCCTTTATATGCATGTGCCTGTATATAAAATCCTGTGTGTGCCAAAGCAGCTTGTCCCTGGATCTGTCATGCTATTTTATAGGGAATGTAGAAGCCAGGGTGTTTTGCTGAATGGATCATACGCAAGCAAAAACCCACGTTGGCTTTTTCCTCTTGTTTTAGGTACAAATGAACACTGATTTTCTGTTGAGGTTGAAAGTCAAAGAGTGCTTGATCTAGTACAGAAATGTATCTTTAATTATGTCATAATCCTTTTTTTCTTTAGAAAAAAAATGGGCACATCTGATTTCTAACTGTAAAGGTACTAGCCTTGTATGCTGTCTGCAATTAGCTCAATCATGTTTTCCCACAACGTATCAAGGAGATCAGGCACATCAAGAAAAAACAATGACTCTGAGCTGAATCCTCAGGATGTGAAATGTCATATTACTACTTTTCTTCATAGTTACTGTGCTTTGATCTTCTACTGCAGATTCTCCTCTGTGGTTCACTTAATTTATGAAAGCTGGGCTTCAAAGAAAGCAGTTGGCCTAGCTCCTCAGTGTCAGCTGAATACACCTGAATTTCCTGAAAGTGATGGATTTTCTTTCTCTTTAAAATGAGACTTGAAAACAGAATTTTCCTATCTATCCTAGGAAGGATGCCCACTAAATAATTCATCTTACAGCTGTGCAAGCACCTTCTATTTTTGAGTTGAATGGTCATTCCTTTCAAATTCACTGGGTGTGCTGAGTGCATCTCCATGACTTGATCTCAACACTGACAGCTATCAAAGCCACCAGGGCATGAGTATTTGCTTACTGTATTGTCAAAGCTTATTTCAGCAAGGTCAGAAAATGTGAGAAAAAGGCTGGCAGATCTGTGTCCAGCACTGATGACCACCACTGCATGAACTTCAGTGGGAGGAATTTTTTGATGTGGGAAGCGAGTGTGAGAAAGGAAGCGACACCTTGTAAAACTATAAAAGCAGCTTAAAATAATACAGAACAGCAATTTTATTGAGGAAGTCACTTACTTCACTGTCACAGTAGTGATGTTATAGCCCCCTTAATGCATTAAGGTTAGCTTAGGTGCTTGACATGCAAATTCTAGCAAGCAAATCCAGTTGGTTACTGATTCACGTGTACTTAAACAGGCAAAGTGGGAGGTAAGGACTACTTACCCTCTCTAAGTGAAGTTAAGGTCTGTTTGCACTGTCATTGCTGAGCTTTTGCTTAAGCATTTGCTTAACTGGATCAATGCAACCTTTTGGATATGAGAAGGATTCACAAATAGTTAAAGGGATAACTTTCCAAGGATAAGTCTTTAAACCTGTGTCACCAGCACCCAGAAAGTCTGAAAACAATCTCATCTGTAAAACTGAAATTAGTCTGATTTTTTTTTTAAATGGTGGCATGTTTTAGGATAGCCCTGTCCTTGACCTCTGTCATTTATAGCACCATATCCTGCTATCCCTTTTTCATCCTACCTCTTAAGGTCAGTGTTCATGGGTCACATCTGAGTCCAGGCAGACATCTCTGCCAATACTTCAATGTTTCTGCAATTGAGGTGTTAGCCTTTACCTAGACCTGTGCTCTCTCTTCAACCATACATACATATATCCATGTGTTTGTGTACAGAAACACCTTTGATTTGGTTGGCCATCTGGCATGACAGCATTCCCTGGGAGATATAACCCCCCCCCGTAGATTGAAACTACTGTGGACAGCTGGCTGAACTGGATCTGTTTGGCATGTTTCAGCACTGGGGCTGGCACTGCACTAGTACAGGGCCACGTGAGGCTCATTTATGATTAGGTGATAGTCTAACATGTAATTTGTGTTTTTCACTGAATGCCAAGTACAGCCTCCCTTCTCTAGGAAAACAAAATATTTTGGTCCAACCACCAGCTCTTTAGCCTTACTGCAGTTGAAAATTGTATGTATTTTTAATGTACTATGTATTTTGCGCCTTCTCTTTTAAAAGCTCTTTCAAAATAAAGCTTTGCTTTATTCTGTGGCATCTTCTAGAAATTCTATAGCTAAGTCCCTGATTCTATGTGAGAAATGTGAGAAAATAAATACTTTCTGTGACAGGCTAATAATGTGAACAACCACACAAGAACTGATAGCAGATAGAGAGGAGAAAGGGAAGATGACCTGAGGACCCATCAGTATTTGTTAGGAAGACTCTTGAAATGGGTTAGAGAATCAAGAAGGTAGAGGATGCCGCAGAAAAAAACTTCTTTCCGCAGCAAGCACTTCAGGGGAAGGCAGTTTTGTAGAAGGACAAAAAGCAAAGCAGTGGCTGAGTTCAGGAGTAAGGTCGCTGAAGCACACTGGAGTATTGCTGCAGTGAAAATCTGAAAACAGTCCATTTTGAAAACGGATCCTGGAGTCAGACTTGGAGTTACCTGAAGATAAAGGAGATATAGTCTCTCATTTCTCTGCTTGATGATACTGAGGGTAATATTCTGCATGATGCTCTACTGTAGTTAAATCAAAAGGATTTTAGAAAGCATACTCAAGCCCGTTTCCTGGGTTTCACCAGATCACTTTCACTGCCATTCATTAAGCATGTATTCCAGTTAAAAGAGATGTGTTTAGTAAATCAACGTCTGAACGTTCTGTTCCCAGAATATCCACTTACTTGGAAAAGGAAAGTATTGGCCTTAAAAAATCAATGATACGATTCGGTAATTTCTTAAGACCTTGACAGCTGCCTGAATGCAGCTTTGGCACTCTCTGGGGAAACAGGGTAAAATGTGGGGAGGGTTAGAAAAAACTGTATTTCATAAGCAAAGAGATGGCTCTTTACAAGGAAAAGTGATGCTTCGTGTACCAAGCATCCCATTGTCAAAGCTGAAGTGACAGTAAGTCTTGGAAGAAATTCCCCAGCTTTGCCTTGCACATCCTCAGCAAACAATGCACCATGCCCTAGGCCGCAGGCAAGGAACATAACCCATGGGACACTGCTGGACAGAAGACGTCTGACTCCAGAAAGGATCTGAGAACCAATCCATAGACCCAGGGAGGGGCTCCAGGACAACTCCATTGCAAATGACAGCTGCAGAGTTCTTGAACGATTTAAGGGGGAATGTGATACTACATCTCTGCATACTATCAGACAGTGATCGTAATAGACTGATTTAAAGAGGATGTTGGAAGACTTGGAAGATTAAGCAAACAGAGGCAAGAATGATTCACGGTATGGAAAAAGCTGACTCGCAGAGAGCAGTAACAGAGGTTCATTGCACTTATTTTACCAAATATAAGGTTAAAGATTATTTCGGTTTTAGCTATAACTAAACAGTACAATTACGGCTTATCTAATATTTCAGCAGTTTCTAATTTGGATGTAGTTTCCACTGCACTGCAAACCCTGACCCTTTCCTAAAGGTGCTGGGAGAAGGACAGGTCTGTGATCTTGTCAGAAATTCTGTTGGCACCCTCAGTAGTAGAAGAGCCATAATAATGACTCTGGAAATTTCCCAGACATTTTAATGGAATTCAGCATTAATATTTCTCAGGATCTCTCTGCTGACAAATGAGAAGAGAAAGACACATCAGTAACTGTACTCAGCGTCTGTTCGGAAAGTTTTGGTGAGCAGTCACGTTCAGAACTAATCTTAAAGCGTAGTAGACTGAAGGCACATTTATTAGTTTTGAAGAAGCAATCTGAAAGAAGGTGAGTTTTCTAGGGCTATTTTTATTCCATAAACCTCAGGATAAGCTTGCTTCCCCAGAGCTGCTGGTAGCAGGAAATGGCATTATACTTTCTACCTCCTGAGGAGTAATCTCTGTACTGCATGTGCTTCCCTGCTATGCTAATCAAAACAGATTGAGTAGTGGAAGATTCTTCCTCCATAAGGAATTATGCAGAAATGTTCTACCAGAACACTCTGGCAGCAATCACTTTTGTCTGAAATCGTTAGGAAACAGAAAGTCTCAGCTTTCACTTCATCCATCTGTTTAATATATAGGTGATAGGTAAGTAATTCTGGTGCTTCCTTGCGTAGAGCTCCATCCTGCTGTGATATTTACTGCAGTGGGAGAATCTGGGAACATGCTTCTGCTCACAGTACAGGTGTTTGCAGGGTGCAAAACTGCTGCCCCAGAACACTGCATTATCCTGTCGTTATTGCAGGGCCAGCTTTGGCCATGAAGGCCCAAGTATTCAGGAAAAAGGCAGGATATACCAGCCACACAATGCTGTCGGAAGGGAATTCCAACTAGCAAAATAATTTTGGAGAAAAATTAATATTCTGGGTATTTCTGAATACAATGTCTATGCTACAGGTACAGATCCCTTGCTGTGACACACTACAGGAGACGTTTTCCCATAGCTGTTGCGGTGTATGTGGGCTTTACTCTGTCTAAACCCTGAGGAAGGGGTGGCGATTCCACAACAAAAAATGTCCACAATTAAAGGGAAATTACAGAGTAATTATGCTACCTTAAGGACAGCCTTGGCTTTTGCTAGAGGTAAAGAACATTTATCCCCCAACCAGCAGTTTCTGCAGACTTTTCAGCACCCTACTCTTGCTTACCCCCACTTCCCCACCACTCCCGCTCTGCAAACTCTCAATAAGCTTCCTTTGATATTTGTATAAACCACAGAAGCTCTGGGCTGCAGGACTAGCTGCAGCATGGTCCGGACATGGCTGTAACCACCACTCTTCAAAGTGCTCTGAAGTGCGACAGCGAAGGCCACATATCTTCCTGCAGACCTGGGCTGCCAAATTGATGGCCGGAGGAGAGTGAGTGAGTCACCGCGCTGCTGTGGAGTAATGTATGCTATCCATATGTTGGATGCATTGGCTGGCAGGGGGCCCAGGATAAGCTGCAGGGACCTCAGCTTCCTTTCTGTCCCATCAGGCACAGTCAGGGTGAGGAAGTATTCGTGGGCGCCAAACTGAAGAAGGGGATAAACAAAAAGATAAGTAGCCATGCAAGAGTGAAGCTGTTTCGGAAGCAATGGTGGTAAAGCAAGAAGTCTTTAGTGGTCACTTCAGGCTCCACTTCCCAGACCTTTATTCTCATAAGCAAAGTTTATTCTTTCACATGATGGACTCTGTTAACCATACACGCAGAGTGTCCTTGTATAATTAACCCGAACCTTCGACTTTTAATGCTCTGCAGAGTACCTTGCAAACCCCTTTCTGCTGAGAAAGATTCGTGATACTTGGTGATGGAGCAGAACAACAGCAGTGTAGAGGATTTCTCCCTGAACGTGTTTTCCGTCACCCCTTACCCACCAAGCCGGTCTGATGCCCTGGTGTCAGATGGGGACAAAGCTGGTGCCACTCTGCTTTTCTCAGGTGTGTTCTTGGGACTGGTGGGGATCACATTCACCGTGATGGGGTGGATTAAGTACGACGGCCTTACTCACCTGGAATGGACTCAGTTGCTAGGGCCTATCCTACTTTCTGTCGGAGTAACTTTTATCCTGATTGCTGTTTGCAAATTTAACATGCTTACGTGCAAGCCCTGCAAAGAAAGAGAGGAGAACATGTTAGACATCGACCAGGGCACAAGCGGACAGTCCTTCGTGTTCACCGGCATCAACCAGCCCATAACTTTCCACGGTGCCACGGTGGTGCAGTACATCCCCCCGCCTTACCCAGCACAGGACGGCATGGCCACCAGCCCTGGCTACCTGCACCCTGTGCTCAGCTGCTGTGGGGCTGCCTCCCCGGGGGTCTCACCCATCCCCAGCCCCAGTTCTGCTCACTTCTGCCCTGCTTACTCTCTGGACAACCCTGCTTTCACCTGGGACGAGAGTTGTGCCAGTTACGCAGAGAACATGAGGAACCACAGGTACATCTTCTGAAAAGTCTTAGCATGGTTGGTCTGTGTGTGTTTTAAAGTGTGAAGTATGCCTTCAAAGCAAAAGGTGCATCCCGTGTGTTCTCCTTCAGACCTTTTTTTTTTTTTCTCTCTCTCTCTTTGTTAGGAGTATTTATTGAGTAAAGGATACGGAGATATATATTTTATATGGAAAGCATTTTTGTTCAGATTAAATTCATTTAAGAATTCTTTCAATTTTCAATCTATCGAATATCTTGTTATTTTCAAAGATATTCATATGTACCCTCCCGTACATGTGGATTTTTTTATAGAATCACAGAATGACATGATTTGGAAGAGACCTCAAAGCCCACCTTGTTCCACAATCCTTCCCTGGGCAGGGCTGCCCCACCAGCTCAGGCTGCCCAGAGTCCACACAACTCTGCCTTGAGCTCCTCTAGGGATGGGCACCCCTAGCTTTTCTGGGCAGCAGTGCCAGTGACTTGTTTGTTTGTTCTTAGCATTTATCTTCCTACAATCAGAAGATTGTTATTCTATGCTCAGACTGAGGGTCCCGCACCGGCAGAATCACAGCACAGGAGAAGCCCATAAACAGCATTTTAATGAGGATGGAAGGATCTCACTTCACTGCCAGGCATTATTCCTGCCAGTCACCCCCACAGCAATCTTACAGCTGCTATTAGTTTCTTAGTTTCTGAGGTATATATAGCGTCACTGGTATTACAGCTGCTTTCATCAGTCACAAGATAATCTTCTAGTTTAAAGGAAAACATTCGAATTACAGGATTTACTCAGAATTATGTCCTTTCTACAGAGTAAGTAATCCTGTCCCTCTATCAAAGTCTGTTTGCAAACTGCTGGTGGCCTGTTGTCTTCAGCACTATGCACAACAGGCATGGTCAGCAGGAAAACAAAGGTCACTGCCTGACATTTTCATACTTCACAAAAAGATCTCAGCCCATTGCTGAATCATGGTAAAACTTCATCTCATAGCGTTTTCCCAAGCAAAACTCCCACCGAGGTCCGGAAGTTCTTTGCCCAGATAAGGCTGACAGGGCACAGAACTGAGGTTACTTCATGCTTTGTGTTTGATTATCATTGGTTTTTTTTGGACCTGCTTCTCTTCCTATTAACAGGTTAGAGGACAGCTCTGATGAGCCAGAAGAACTGCTGGAAGATCCCTGCGAAGACTTGTCACCTCCTCCGTATGAGGAAATATACCCACTGTCTTCATAAAGTAACTAGTGGCAACAGACCGTGTTTCTGAGAGACACCAGCTTCTTAATTCTTATGAACTTTTTCTTTAGCACTTGCATGATATGCAGGTGTAAGCAGAATATTAGTACTGAAATGTGCTTCTGTATCACTGGAAACATTTAACCAACCCCTTCTTTTTGTTTCTAATGCTATTTTCTGCCTTGTTATGAAGTTTGATATCATAACCTATTAAACTAAAAGATCTAAATTCATTCAAGTTTTTCCCAACAAGGATCCTGAATTCCAGACTTGTTGACACAGTGTGAACAGTGAGTGGACAAGATGTTGTTATTACTACTGGACTTCTAGCATCATTAGAAAACGTTTGAACTATTCTCAGTGTGTTTTGCCTCTTGATTGGAAACTCCAGAAGTGCCGAAATGCCTGACCCACAGAAAGGCCCATAATGTCCTCACTCAGCCTGATTCCTTCTAGTATCTCACTTGGAAGCCCACTCCACAGGTTTGACTTCCTCTGCTTTGACCCAATCCCATAGGCATTTTCAGAGCACCCTGTTGAATCGGAGTATCCCAGATGGGAGAAAACAAAACCAGCAATGTCGGCCCATTTTTTCACACAGACCCAGTGTGTATCACAGTTCCTTTTCCTGCCAGTAGGGCACAAAGTATTGTTTCCCACCATGAAGCCTGGTGGTGACTAGGTTAACGCCACAAAAGCAAAAGGCACTGTTCTGGAGGCTTGGCAGAAATATGTGGTTTTATGGAAGGCATTAGCAGTCCGTGCTGTGACCCATAGGAGACCTCTCTGCAAGGGGAACTCTTCTGAGGTGGTTCTGAAGCACGCAGCTCAGGCAGAGAGCACCACAAGGCAGCTGCATACTGCAGTGGACTTTCTTGTTCAGGTTCAACACCGTTCCAGGCATTGTGTCTACAAATGGATCAGTATTCAGGTCGAACAATGGATGGAGGTTTGCAAGCAACAGAATCTTGCTGATCACTGTGGAGATCCTGAAAAGCTATGCTCAGCAGCCATTTAACACCTGGGGCAATGAGAAGTGTCTGCGTAGCCTCACTAGTGATGACAAGACATGCCTCTGAAGGGAGAGGTGATCCAGAACAGTGCCCACCTACATGAAGCTTCAGGCACACACCTGCCTCCTGGTCCTGCATGTTCTGAGCATGCCAAGAGATGATTAGGTTAGATATTAGGAGAAGATTCTTAACTCAGAGAATAGTGAGGTGCTGGCGCAGGCTGCCCAGAGAAGCTGTGTGTGCCTCATCCCTGGAGGTGTCCAAGTCCAGGCTGCATGGGCACTGGCTGGGCATCCTGCGCTGGTGGGTGGCAGCTGGGGATTGGGACTGGGTGGGCATTAAGGTCCCTTCCAACCCAAGACACACTGTGATTGCATGAGTCTATGAAGACCTTTGGAGAGGTGAGTGAAAAATTTGTGGTTGAAGGGCTACACTCAGCGATTCTGCAAATGGCACTGAGAGGTTACATTTGGAATGCAACATTTAAGCTGACTCCAAGCAGGATTAGCAGCCGCAGAACCAGCTACTAGACAGTGGCTGCAAACCGTGCATGAGGTTTTGAGCAATGTGGAGCACACTGACTTTCATCAGCCTAGTGACAGCAGGTTGCTGGCGAGAGGCCGGCGCACTGTGCTCAGCATTGCCTCTGTGGGACTGAGTGAGACAACAGAAGGTCTAAAAATAAATGTAAGGTTACCTTGTGGAAACCTCTTGCTCCCCCCGTCATGGAAGTGAACTCACCCTCTGCAGCAGCAAACAGGACGTTCCCAGGTCTCCAGGAACAGGCGACTGGGCTCAGCACACAGCGCTGCTGAGTCCAGAAGCACTGTTGGAGCACCAGAGGTCAGGTGCAACGGGTCCAACTGCAGGACTGTGGTCAGCATTCCTGCCTGATCTCTCTCCCCTGCAACAAGAAAATACCTTCAGTGAAAAACCACAGACTTGCTGCTGCTCTTTTTTTTTACGTGCTTTCCCCACATGACATACATGACATAAGCATGTTACCCAGGGAAATCGGAGGGTTTATTTTCATGGCATCAGATTGCACTGCCAGAGTAAATATGAGAAATCCATAAGGTTGTTCTGTGGACTCAATTTTTAAGTTTTATTTTTGAAGGCACTATGCTCATTGGAAGACTCCTGGGCTTCCTTTTTTTTTTTTTTTTTTTTGGGGGGGGGGGAGAGAGAGAGAGAGAGAGAGAGAGATGAATAAATAATTTGTAATAACTATATATTAAAATGATCCATAAGATGGTTTCTGTTGTGGTTTTACTGCTGCATCATTATCGGGGAAGCTCCAGCCTGAGGACATTTCCTTGTTGTTCCGACTGACTTCTTTTATAATTTTTATTTATTTAATAATAGGAAAACACCTTACAAAGGCTTTTCTTCTTCTTCTTCTTTCCATCTTCTACTTATATCTTTTCTCTAATTTAACAACTCTTATTCTACATGGTATTTTTTAAATGATTTTAGTTTATTGCTTTTAGTGATATGAGCTCACCTCTGAGCACTATGGTCTATGTCTGCCTTAGACAGAGTGACACAATAAGGACATTTCTCCAGACCTTCAAAACGGATGTGGTAAAACCAAGGTAAAAAATGACACTAACTTACTCCTCAGAACAGCCAGGAAGTTGTAATGGAGGTTTTACTCACAACAATTTTCATTTATACTACTGCTTTCGAAGCAAAATTACTGCTTTCCTCAAACCACCTGCGGTGCTGTCGTTGCACACTACAGAACAGCACTTTAATAAAATGATAGATGTGTCCTGAATTTTAGCCACAGGGTCAGAACACTTTGATGCAATTGTTCATTGGAATTTTCCCCAGTACAATTCCATTTCCAGTATTTCCACTATAGTCCGGCTAATACATGAAATCGGTGCTGATGTGTCTCTGACTGCAGGGAAGATGGGCGTGACGTATTTTTTTAACAGCAGAAATTCTGCACGGAGCACCTGAGGAACCTGCCTCACCGCGCTGAACGGCACACGCCAAGTGCAGCTGCAGGCTGACAATTTCTTCTCAGATAAAATCTGAGTCGCAGCTCTGCTTTTAAATGTCGCCTCTGTTGTATCTGTGTTGACTACAGGAGCCAGCGACTGCTTTCTCACAAGACCCAGAAAAGAAATTATCACTTGGTCTCCTCATCTCTCCTCCACCGGCTGTCCACGCGCGCGCACACAGGGAAACACTAGAGGAAAGCTCAGAGCAAGGGAGAAGGGCTGAAATCCTTCACTGCGTTATCTTCAAACGGGATTTCAGAAACTGGGGTCTCGGAAGGGTAAAACTGAGCGGTTCTGCTTTCCCTCACCCGCCCTGCAGCAGGGCGGGCAGCCCAGTGCGGCCCCGTCCCGCCCCGTCCCGTCCCCAGCCGACCCGGGCGCGGTTCCCGCCAGAGGGCGCCACCAGCTCCGCCGCTTCCCGCCCGGGGCCGCCTCCGCCGGCGCGGCGCGGCCGGGGAGTGCGGGCGGTCTGCTTCGGGGCACCGGGGAGAGGTTCGTCTTTGCCATGAAAGCTAAGAATAGCTTTAAGAAAGGTATCCTGAGCTCTCGTGAGACCGATAGTTGGTTTGGGAAAATGATACCCCGTGGGGGAAAACAAAACAAAAAGGACAAGGAGTCAGGGCCTTCACGGAAGGAATGGGCTTTTGTAAGGACTCCAGCCTGGAGAGAGATGCTTTCTCGCAGCTATCCTCCTCTTCCTTACCTCTCTCAGCAAGAAGGAGCAGGAGGAGCTTGAGTGTGAAGAACTAGGGCATGCTGTTTATACGCAGCTCACGCTATAGTCTGCACCTGATGCAAGTATCACTCCTGGCTCCACTTTAACTCTCAGAGCCAACAAATGTTAGCAGAACGTGCTGAGCATCTCTGTGGTCACCCCGTCCTGGGCAGGAAGCAGCAGGCCCGGCAGCAGAACAGGTGTGACTGAACCAGCTGGGCAAGCCTGCAAAGCAGGGCACCGGGTTCTGAGAGCCCCGTGTGCGCTCACTGCATGCTGGAGAGCTTCTGTCAGACTCTGTCCTGTGTGCTGGGTGCCTGCTCGTGGTTGAAACACACGGGCTGTTCTCCCACAGTTTTCTGGCTTGCTTTGCTCAATAGGCATTGATTGTCTCACCTGCAGCCACCTACAATGAAGGGGTACTGGAGGCAGTCAGCCCAGCAGTGCCCTGTGGGCTGGGGGCTGGGGTTACTCACAAGAGCCTTCCTTGCCCTCACCACTGCCTTGTGAATGCTGCACAAGGTGGGCAGACACACACAGGCCAGCTGGCTCCTGGCAGCCTCTCCCAGTTTGCTACTGCTGCTGTCAGAACACCTTTGGGACATCTCAGGGCACAGTATTACCTCCTCCAGAGTCACTCAGAGCTTGATTTTGAGATGCCGTAGGCCTGAGTCTTTCCGAACAGCATTTACAAAGTGATAGAGAGTATTTTCCTTAGGGAACAGACCAAAATGTCTCCCTCACTCAAGCAATGATCAGGAAATGCCATTCTTGCCCTTACTGCCACCATGTAACAGCAGCATGGGGTCAAGGGGAAATTAGTAACGCCACAGCTGCTTGTATCTGTGCCATGTGTGATAACTGCAATGAGCAATTGATTGCACATACATACGCTGTTGAGCAAACACCACAGGACATGCTGCAGCAGATCAGCTGCAGTACATCTTTTAACAGTTCCAGGATGAGATTATTGCTCTCCCATTTGGATTATACTGTGTCAGATTTATTTAGAACACAGCAGGTGCCTTTTGAGCTGCCAGATCCCACATGAAATTGTGCTTGCACTCATGGCCTGGTGCAGCGTTGGCCATGCCCACTACATGGTCTGATGCAGGGCTTAGGCCACGGGGAGGGTGGGCCATGATCTAGGACGTGGCAAAGCCACCAGCATCCCCACCACCACCGAGCTGCCACCGAGTGGCCACCCATGTAGAGAGCAGTGGCTCCTCAAGAGCCGAGGACAAACCTTAGCAGGCTGCAGCCTGAAACAAACAGGACTTCTGCAGAAAATAATTCTTGCCGAACCGTGAAGATGCTGGTTGTTGTTGTTGTTCTTGCCACAGAAAAACATTTCAGTGTAGCATTTTCCATGGAAAGGGATTGAAAAGTACAAATTATTGTAAATGGTGCTGTCACGTATCTCCAAATTTGTACATGTGTAATACATTAACACTGTGGTTTTACAAATCTCAATAAAGCATTAAGGGGAAAAGAAAGGTTATTTTTACCACATTTGCTCGAATAAGGCTTACACATTCCCCTTCCCCAGATGTTCCCCAGAAAGCAGAGGCTTTTGAGCTCTTTGCGGTGCACCAGCAATCTGCACTCTTATAGCCTGCTCTGTCTTCTTGTGCTGGCACACAGCACTCACTCCTGCTCTGCAAGATGAGCACATCAGGGCTCAGGGATTGAGCACCCCTGTGGCAGGGCTGCTTTTGACCAGGAGCTTTTCTTCTCAGGCAGAGCGCACACCATTTTACCTATGCAAAAGTGTACCTTCGCCATCTTTGCAAATCAGTTGTTCTTGTATCTTGTAATTCTTCATTGTGGACCTCACTTGTGTGTGACAAATCTTGAGAGGGATGTGATCACATAATTCTTGACAGAATGGGTGAGGGCAGGACTGTGAAATGTCTAATGCTTCTTCTATGTTTGTGTTTGCAGCCTGCTGAAACCTGGACATGCTGGGAAAGAGTGGGAAGAAGTATGGAGAAGCAGTATCAGTGCTTTCTGCAGATCTTTCCCTTAACTTCAGCAACCTCAAATTCTATCCAGCATCAAGAAACCCACTGGTCAAAGGCACAAATGGGCAGAAAAGACAAAAGACAGAGAAATTTGGAATTGCAGGAATGCCAGCATAAGATGGTTTGTCTTCTTACACATGTGCAGAAGGAAGGATAGGAAAACAAAACAAGCATGGCAAATTGGTAATGGGAAAGGGATCCCCAAATGATGCAAGTGATCACTTCCTTAAGCAAAATTTCTTGAACTCTTGCAAACAGACATGTTTGAGCTTTCCTCCTAGGACTGAAAAACAGCCAATTCCACTACATTAAAAAAAAAACTAGTGGTATGGATGTGAGAAGCAGCAGATTATGCCAACACAGATATACACAGACCCAAAAACACACACACTCACAGAGCAGACTAACTTGCTTACATCACCCATCAAAGGCTCCGCTGATGGGAACTGAACTAATGCAGCAATTGATGAGTGGCTCTAGCACTGGAGCACTGAAATGGAAAAGATTTGCACAGTTCCAGCTGGGATAGGTAACTGCACAATCCTTTCCATGAACTGTTGAAGGTCTATGTCAATATTAGTCAGGATTTTTCCCTGCTTTTACTAGAAGATAAGAAGAATTCAAGAAAATAAAGTAAATCCCAGCAATGCAGAAAAGAGAGAACTAGGTAAAACCTAGGGGGAAAGAAATTCCTTTTACACATGATGCTACCTGCTTTAAAATCCTCCACCTTCTCAGCCTGCGCTCTGTGTGTTGCACTTAATATTGACAGTAAATCAAAACCAAGCAATAAATGTGTTAATGTTTAATGTTTACTTAGCCCTGCAGAACAGGAGGTGGTGACCCACAGGGCAGCATTGCTAAGATGTTTTGGTTTTACATTACATGTTCAAGTATTTTATGTTACTTTTTCACTATTTTCATAAAAAACAAGCACTCCTCCATCTGCTTAATACAGAAAAAATATCCAAATGAACTGCAGAACTATGCCCCTGCTTCAAAATTAATAATGAAACTTTACCCTGTCAGCACACCTTCCTCATCAGAGCCAGGCTTGTGGTTTAATTGGATAATATTTCACTAATAATATAATATCAAAATTATTATCAGCATGTGTTGTTGGTGCAGGTGTAACTTAAGGAATTCAGGCTCATTTTATCTGGCATTAATCTGCTTATGTTGGTATTTAGGAGCATTGAGTCCCCAGTTTTTCTTAACAGGCAACAAAATTACACTTCCACAGAGAAATATAAATCAGAGATTTTCTTAGGTGCCATAAAACAGCTAACAGAAATGATTATGGTTACCAGATTTAGAGAATCACAGAACTGAAGGGGGTGGAAGGGACCTCTGGAGATCACCTAGTCCAACCCCATACTAAAGCAGGTTCCCTACGGTAGGTCAAGCAGGAAAGTATCTGGGTGGATTTTGAATCATCTCCAGAGAAGTAGACTCTGGTATCAGTCTGGGCAGCCTGCTGCAGTGCTCTATCACCCTCACAGTAAGGAAAGCTCACATCCATATGAAACTTCCTGTGTTTCAGTTTGTCCCCATTGTCCCTTATCCTGTCACTTGGACAAGAAGAACATGAACCCATCCACTTGACCTCCCTCTTTAGATGCTTATAAGCATCTATAAGATACCCTCTCAGTCTTCCCTCCTCCAGGCTGAACACACACAGATCTCTCAACCTTTTGTCATATGGGAGATGCCCCTGGCCTCAACCATCTTTCCAGCCCTCAGCTGGACTCTCTCCTGTCATTTCCTGTCTTTCTTGAACTGAGGAGCCCAGACCAGGGCGCAGTACTCCACACGGGGCCACACCAGGACAGTGTGGAGGGGGAGGATCACCTCCTTCAACCTGCTGGCCACACTCTTTTTAATGCACCCCAGGATGCCACTGGCCTTCTTGGCCACAGGGATACACTTGCTCAATCCCTTTGCCCAGGTTATTGATAAAGATGTTGAACAAGACCTGACCCAGCACGAGCCCCATACATCACTAATTACAGGCCTCCAACTAGATTCTGTCCCACTGACTACAACCCTTTATATTTTTATATATCTGAGAAGAGGAACTGGTTATAAATGCTTTTACTGATGTTTTCCACGTTGTTTCAACAGGGGATGAAAAGCAGTGTGGAAAAGTAAGACGAATAGTCTACTTCAGAAGATCTCCGTCGAAGACAGAAAGTTGATAACTTGAACCTGAATAACGTCTTTGCTGTTAGCCTTTGCTGCTGCAGTGGAACTTTTGTTTTAGACAAGTCATGTACATAGAATGAGTAATGAGGACAGAAAACAGACTGTATGATTTCAGAGCCATGTGCTCACCTGGAGCAATTTGTGGTGCATAAGTGTTCATGGGCAAGCCTAGTAACTCATGACTATCATTAGTAGCTGGAGACTGACAAATAAGAAGAGAAATATTTGAACGAAGTATCCTCTAATGTTTTTGCAGTCACAACTTTTTTCTGTGTTTCCTAGCCCCCGAGCCCCTCACTGCCTTAGCTGAGCCTGGCACAGAGAACTGAGATACATTTTTTGTTTCAAAAGGGGAAAATTGCACATCGCCCATCATATTTCATACATTAATACATTTTCAGCCCTCCATGGAAATTTTTATATGCTTATTACCTGCAATACTGGTACTAATTCAGCTGTGGTTTCCTGGGTGCACCCATTAAAAATAATGCCAGTTGAAATCAGAAAAAAAAAAAACTTCAAGTATTCCTAGTCATTCACCATTGAGCTATGAGAGCTGAAGACAACGATAAATTCTTCAAACCAGTATTTAATGAAATATTCTTCAGAAATTGCTCCAAACAAAGATCTTTGCTGCTGTTGTAAACAACCTGTAATAAACATACAAATAAACTACATATATGAATTGTCACCAGCTTAATTGTTTTCCCTGGGTAATCAGTTAAAACTGGAAGTTAATGTTCCTTTAGAAAGTTTATTTTGTTTTTAGAAATAGTCTTAGCAGTTAATGACTGGCAAAGCTCCAAACTGAGAACTACATTACACTGATAATTTTAACTTTATCGTCTTCAATAGATCCCATTTTAATGTATGTATACAAGCAAAGCAGGACAGAGCTCAAAGAAGGAGCTACCTTTGAGCAGGCTTTATTCTGTCCCATGAAGATTTGTAATTCCTTCTGTTTTTATTAATAGTTGTTAAGTGCTGACAGCATGCTTGGCACAGAATAAAACACAGGAGCATACATGGTTCTTGTTAAGGGTGGCCCTCAGGAGGCCATTTACTGTGTGTAACAACAACAACAACTTTATTGGGGTAGTAACATGCTCGTGCAGCTGCAGCTTGGGTGTCAGGAGATGTCGCTGTTTAGACAAAATAGTAATGTGCACATGCATGCGAATAAAACTTGGCCAGGAATTAATTTTTGTGATGGGTAATGAGTCTGTGAGCTGAGCAAATAACATCTTTGAGGCAGCCAAGAGCAACTGGAGCCTGGAGTGACATTTTTTAAGGTTCCCTCCCACATCAGCAGGTGTAATGGGGCATGTCATGGGTCAAGCAGTTGGGAGCAATGCAGGGTTGGGCACAGTGGTGGGATGGGGAGTGATGAAGGATGACCTGCAAGGGCAGAGTCAGGAACGATGTCAGACAGGTTGAAAGAAGTGGCAGAAAAGTGCAGGTGGTAATTTTAAGCAGAAGAGCCTGGATGCTGTCTCTCATGGTTGGCTTTATTTTGAGCCAGGAGCTGGGGAGTCATCTAGAGGGACTGAGAAGATGGTGTAGGAAGCAGCTGCAGACCCAGAACCCAGGTGGTGTGCCAAGACAATCCACAGTTTCTGTCCCTCAAGATCCTGTGAGCTGTCCCTGGTCCAGTCAAGGTAAGAGCACTGCTGCATCATCACCTGCAGAAGGTAGAAGAGAGAGGAGATGCTCTGGTGCCAAAACTCTACCAGAAGGCTGACACATGTCCACACGCATGAACAACCAGTGTGACACTCCACAAGCTTCATTGGAGGAACCTGGATTTTAAGCATGAGGAAGCATGGGAGGTGATCCTTCCCCTCTACTCTGCCCTGGTCAGGCCTCACCTGGAGCATTGTGTCCAGTTCTGGGGTCTCTGGTACAAAAAAGACAGAGACCTTCTTGAAAGAGTCCAGCGGAGGTCAACAAAGATGATTGAAGGGCCTGGACCACCTCCCTTATGAGGAAAGGTTGAGAGACCTGGGTCTGTACAACCTTGAAGAAAGAAGACTCAGAGGGGATCTGATCCACATCTATAAATATCCAAGGAGTGGGAGGCAAAGGGACAAGGCTGTACTCTTCTCTTCAGTGTGGGGCAAAAGGACAAGGGGAAATTGTCACAAACTGAAGCATAGGAAGTTCTGCACAAATGTGCATGGGAACTTCTTCACAGTGCAGTGACGGAGCACTGGCACAGGCTGCCCAAAGAGGTGATGGAGTATCCTTCTCTGAAGATATTCAAGACCCACCTGGATGCCTACCTGTGCAACCTGGGCTAGGGAGCTGCTTTGGCAGGGGGGTTGGACTCAATGATCTCTGGAGGCCCCTTCCAACCCCTACAATTATGTGAATCTGTGTGATTCTCTTCCTAGAATAAACTGCTATTCCACGTAGGAGGAATGGTACACTTTAACCTAAGTATCCTGAGCCTGATCGCTGTTAGCAGAAGCAGAAAGCAGGCTCACCAGCTCAAATTGTTCTCCTGAAACTGCTGTTTCCTCTTGGTTTCACAGTAAATGCCTGGCTGGCTTGTTTCTGCAGCACAAAACCCTGCCTTCTCCTTCTCCGTCACCAGCTCTGGAACACGTTCCAACAAACCTCACCCCTCTTCACTGCCTCCCTCCTAATACTGATTTTATATATGTCTGCTTTTGAGATACCTTTGCCAAATAGCAGCTAGATTGTCAGAAAATGCCTTGTAACACCCTGTAATCCATGTAACTTTAAGCTGAGTATTTAAAAAATGATGATTTCAGAAGTCTTTAGTCACCTATTTCCTCTGTCAAGAACATGCTCCCATACATCCCATAGCAGCAGCTGTAGACTGTGTTATTCACAGAGAAACTCCATGAGGAAGATTTTTCCAAGGCACTGGAGAGATCAGAGATCACAGTTACCCTGCCCAAGCTGTTGGGACCTGCTGCACGATCACAGGCAGCTGACGAGTGGCCAGTGTGGCAGCAAGGTCACATATAGCTTGCTCCTTAGGTTCTGCAGCTGTGTGGTGAGACAGCATGAAAGCCTGAGCAAACTGTTTGGAAAGCTGAGTAAATATTCAAACAGTTCACCATGATGCTACAGCTGGCCTACTTGGATTCTCAAAGTTGGTTTTCAGCTGTGCAGCATCATAGTGTTGTGGCTGTGTAGCTGGTGTCCTGGCTCCTTGCTACACTGATGATTAAAGATAAAATGTGCCAGTCAACAAAGGGATAGGAACAACAGTGGACTATATGTTTCATGACAGTGAATGGGACGAGTTTGTTGAGTGACTACATTAAAAACAGCATTTGTACATCCTTGAGTTCTTTTTTCTTCCAAATAATATTTTAAATTTAAAAGACTTGAGGATAGAGAAGTTGTCTCCCTCGTGCTCATTATTTACCACTGTTTGCTTCATTTAACAACATCACTGCTCTTTCAGCCTGAGACACCTGGCTGTTTCGCATCTCTGTCCTCCATTGTAAGTTCATTTGAAGTGTCTCATACCACTGTTTTCCGTTCTCTTCTGTACTTGAGGAGAGTATGTTTGATTTCTTTCCTTATCCATGAAAAGCTCCTACTATGAATACTCCATAATTATGGTAAGGAAAGCATCCTTGTGCTTCCCCCATTTAAGAAGTCTGTCTATTTTGCTATTGTGTTGGTAAGTTATCTAGCATTTCGAGGTCATGTTCTCACTTCACTAGTGTTGTTGCAGATAAGGTCATAAAGGCACATCCAAGCAGTCTTTGAGAAGAATTAAACACAGTTGCAAAGCATCCTTATTAAGGCACAAGAATGTCCTGGCAATCCTCATGGTACAGCAAGTCATCTTCTTCCTATCTCTTAAACTCAATAATTTGCAAACCACAACTGTATTGGAGAGTTATATCTGCTATAACTTATGTCAACTTGGATTCCCCCCCTCCTTTTCTTAAACAATGTTTGGCAGCCAACTGAGTGTGGAAACTCAACTGTTTTACATTAGTCAGCAGTACATTTAAATCATTCTTACCAAATGATTTACTGTGGATTACAAATTCTTATATGGCATTTTAAGTTAATGATTAGGCAAAGTAATATATCACTAAAATGATTGGGTGCACATGTATTTTGCTTTGATGATTTTAAATTTCTCTTTGTTTTGGAGGACTTCTATACTCTTATTTACCCTAGTTGAAGAAAATATATATGTTTATAAGGGAGAAGAGGGCAGAAGACTGCAATTTCTGCATGTTTCTTTCAACTGCTGCCTAAATCAATAGTGTTTCCGTCACTACAGGAGAGTCAGGTTATGAAGAGATGCTGGTAAATTGCATAATGCTCTCCAGACATATGTTGGCAGGTGTCAGTATTGCACAGCATTTCCATGTATAACTATATCCCAGAGGCATGTGAAAAAGCTGGAGGAGAAAAGGTGAAGACATTTTTTATCAAATAAAAGAGTGAATGAGCCTCCAGGAAAGACCAATTATTACATCAAAATATGTAAAACAATTTTCTATTAAGAAAAAAGACAGCCTGTACTCATTTGTCCTGCGCAGATATTTCTGCAGGCTTATAAGAACTGTGTGTGTCCAATGAGAGTAGAAAAAGGAGACTTGCTGACTCTCTACCAAGTGGACGTTGAAACCAAGCAAGGTGAAATAAAAGTAGAGAACACTAATAAAATAACCTGTGCCAGGTAATTGACACCCTTAAGAAGAAATAGTCACATAAAGTAAAACATTTGCTTATTTTATTGCTGTGGGCCAGGATTTTGCAAGCACTCAAAGATAACAAGCAATTTTACAACATTAGTGAAATGAGGAAAACAATTTCCTCTACTTCAACAGAAATAAAAGAAAATCAGTAGAAAGCTGACAGTGTATAACTGTGTGCAAATCAGGACCCGTGACACTGATACTGCAGCCTGTTGCATGCAAACAGCTGCACAGTTATTGGGTGCCATTGATTTTGCTGGGCATGTGTTTGGCTGCAACAGCCAACTTGTGAGCCTCATGCTTGTAGTAGCAAAAATAGCAAGATCTACACTGTGTGTTCATTTGGGCAATAATCACAACTTTCATATGCAATTTCAAATGGCTGACAGATAGCAAGCAGGATAACTGCAATGTTTATTTCATTTGTTCACGTTTTTAGCCCTTGCTCAAAGCATACAGCAAAATAAATAAATAAATAAATCCCCAGGGAGAGGTCTGATTTCTATCATTTGCATCTGCTTGGACTCCCTTATCCTTTCTCAGGTTTACAGCCCTTCTGTGACAGACCAGACCCTGTACACTTCTCAGAGAAGTCCATACCTGGTTATACCATGGGAGGTAAGCTATTTCCAGCATCATGGCTCTTCAGCAAATGTTTTTAAAGATAGATCCCTCTCTCGCTTCTCTGAAAGCAGAGATGATAGGTCTTCCTCCTCAACCCGTGTCAATACTGAAGAAACCACAGGAGCTGGGAGGACACAGTTTCAGATCATCAGAACAGGCCAATACTTTGAGCTGCTCCTGAGACAAAATTGAGAAGTACGGTACGGAATCCTGAAGTGAACATAAAACATAACTATAGTTATGTGAGCCTACTGGGAAAAAAAAATCATGGATTCTCAATCTGAAAATGATGAGATGCGGGTACAATAAAGAATGAAAGATGTCATAGATGATGGACAGCGTCTACTTCAGATCTGAACTCACATCCAGAATCCAGCCTGAGGTGTCCAGACCTCATGAGTACATAGACACTAAGAAGAAGGCCCCAACTCTTCTGACATGGAGCATGGTGTTGTACAGAATGGACTACCAGGGAACAGTAGGGACATCAGGGCATGTGAAGTCCTGCCAGGTCTTCTGCAGGTAAAGCACTTACGAATGTCTGTGTAGGAAGCTACCTCTGCCAACGTGAGTAACACAGTCCAGCACCCTTTCTGGATCATAGGGCTCAGAGGGAGATGGGAGGTTTGCCTCAGATGAAAAACATGTAACCATTTGCTACATAGTTAAATAGTAAAATAATAGTAACTTTGTTTTAAGTGCATTGCAACATTTACTTTGGAAGCGAGAAGGGGAGAAGGACGCCTTTATTTCCTATTTTAGCCCAGTGAATAGTGGCTCACATCTACATCTGTCTTATTCATAAAAAGGTCAGCTTTTATTCTTCTCTCTTGTAGCTGTACGGAGTGAAGAATTTATGATAACACAGTGAAAGAGCATGACTGTACCCTCAAAACCAGCTCACTCTGGAGGCATGGGATATCTCAGGCTTTCAGTCCTCTTCTGAGGAGTTAAAACATTGCAAGAAGAGTAATAGCAGGCCAGGAAGCAGGTCCCACGAGCATCCCTGGAAGCCCAAAACATGAAGGTCCAGAGTTGTGCTTCAGCCCACTGAGTTTTTTATTCGTTTCTGCATGTTTCTGCAGTGCAGCTCATTTTAAGGGTAGTGCCTAAGGTTCCCCATTAAATAAATGGGAATGTAGATCCCCATAGGATCTTTCAGCTCCTTTGGCTGGGGAGCGTACTGAGCTCAGGTCTCTCACTTCTGTTCAGCATAGTATAAACAATGAGCTCCATCATTTAGTCCCATCTTTCAAGGTTATTTCATCCAAGGTACATTAAGCCTGAAGTCACATCTTCCTGCTGTCTCTTAGGTGAGCTTAAAAACTACATAGGATACATAGGCTGTTAAGGTGGAAAGCTTGTGTTAGGTTTTGTATTTCAAGCTGAGATTGAAGTCTCGGTAATCATACTGCACTTGGTAGGGACAAGGAGGAGAAAGACAGGGCAGTAGTCTCTTTGAAAATTTTGTGATGGTGCCCATAAGGGCTGCAAGGCCTCCTACCACACCAGCTCAGACCACCATTGGTTGGAACACCCAGGTTTCTGAATTTTAAACAGACATGAATAAGAACAATGGACTCATGTTCCAGAGTAAAGTGGTTTGGAATAGGGATTGTAAATGTAAACATCTGGGGTGTTACACAGCCACAAAGACAGAGTTTTGTGGGACCCACTAAGCATCCAGTTCCTTCTCAGTCCCCTCTCCCACACCTATGTATTTTGTTGTGTACTGCCCCAAGAGATTTTACATAAATTACCCAATGTTATGTAACGAGACAGTGATGACAAGACAGATTTGGGCACTAGGCAGCATTGATTCTGCTTCCAAAAGGTAAAGTCTGGTTACAGCTTTGTATGCACTACTCTGTGAGTTAAAAGAAGGATAATATTTGCTGAACAGACTCCCTAAAATGGCCCAAGACACAATCCTCTTGGATTTTATTTTATTTTATTTTTTTTCAGCTAAGGCAGCAGGATCCAGCCTTAAAGTATCTTTGTTAAGCTAGTTAATAGATTATTGTCCAAAGTAAACATATTTCAGTAAGTGCAAGACTGTTTTTTTTTCCTCCCTCTTTCCGTCTTTTGTTCGACTTCAACTCAACTATTTATGATTCATTTCATGAGACACTAGGTTTTCTCCGAAGGCACTAAAACCGGCCAGAGCTATCAAACAGTTTTAGTGACTAGTACCAACAAGGAACTGTTTTCCTCCATGCTATAAAACAGACATTGTCAATAGACTACAACCGGCAATAAACTATTAAAAAAGGAATTTATGATGGCTACTTATTATCCTCCTGAAATAATGTTGTTACAAGGCTGCCCTTTTCAGTCAGCTGCAGGGATCACATGGCCGATGCCTAACAAAGGGTAAGGCCCAGATCTGCAGGGAATGGCTGCTAATAGCCCAGGAATTGCCCCATGTTATGTGGGCACACACTGCACCAGGTTTTCAAAGCAGCAGTGTTATTGTCCCACACTGGACTTAGACTCTTTGTACACAGGTGCTTGATTTAAGGTGGAATCATAATTAAGTTACAAGTAGAACTTGTTGAATCATTTCAATGGCTAAATATCAAACTATGCAGGAACATCTATTATTGTTTAGCAAGGAACTGGTGAACTGCAAGGATAAAATAAGAAATGGCACAAATCTCAAATGGAATCAGATCTGCCTCCTTTGGATTTCAAAAAAGTTTCAGTTCTATTCCCTTCCCCTTCAGCCCTGTAACAGACTTTCTGCTTTGCTGAAGTGTCTGCCTCTGTTAGCCTGACATTTGACTGTGGTACAAATCTGTTGTGCTATAAGTTGTGGCATACCACTGGCAGCAGCAGAGTTACACTATCTTACTCCAATTAATGAACAGTTGTCTTTGATAAAGACTCTAGAAAGAAGTGTGAAACTATTCCGTTCATCTTTCAGAATCATTTGGGCTGCCAATGTGATCTGGACCTTTGTTCACAGTGCCTCTAGGGAGAACTTCCCAGCGTCCCTGGCTAGAGTCATGCTGGCTGTGATCAAGGATGAACACCTAGCCATGAGGAGATGACTCCTAGAACCTGGTGTGCATAAGGAGTGACAGAGTACATCCAAAAGTCTGAAGAGAATAGAAGAAAAGTGATTTGAAGAGCTGAAGAAAAGAATAGTTTTGAGGTCTAAAGAAAGGAAGCTAGGCTGGCCCAAATAAAAAAAGAAAAAAAAAAAAAAAAGAAAAGCAACAAAAAGAGGAGGTATGGGGGAATGGGATGGGAAGGGTATAGTCACAGGTAAAAGTTGAAACACAATTGCATCATCAAGCTGTCTGAATCTCCTTGTCTCTCATGGTAGTGTTATCGAGGGGGATTCTTTCTCCTCTCTGTCCATGAATACAAAGCATGGCTACCCAACATCCTGCTCAGTAGACAGTTTCATCTGGTGAAAAGAACAATGTATTGCAATGTCTGTTATTTATCCTGAGAACACTGGGGGGGGGAGGGGCGGGGGAAAGGAGGGAGGAATTTAAAAAATAAATGATAATAATAATAAGCTATTAAGGATTTTTAAAACCCAGTTCTGTTAATTTTATCAACTCCAAAGGAACGTGCGTTATAGAAAGTGGAGAAATTACACGAAAATTGAACTCGAACGAAAACGATCCATTTCACATTTTTACAAATAGAACCGCTGTGCTAAGAACGCTGATGAGCGTGAGTTAAACTGCTACTGAGATTATAGCGCTGTGTTTACACTGTACTGGTTATCATTTCACAGCGAAGGAGTTAGCCCTGCCTGTGACCGTCTCTTGCTGACTTCTTGATTTAACAGCGCAGCTGTGTCAAGACCGCATCTCCGCAGCATAAGGAGCAACAATTAAAACACCAAGTCCATATGAGAAGCCATACATCCCGCAAAACCGCCGAAACCAGAAGCTGTCATTTGCACCGCGGAGCGCCTTTTTATCTTATTGCCTCTCAGGAAGCTTAATGACGATAATGACTAAGCCACCTTGCGTTTTCCGCCCCTGCGAGACTCCCACGCTCCGCGCGGGGAGTGGGAGTGCGGGGGACGTGGCCCCGCGTGAAGCCCAGCGCACGGCGGAACGCCCGTCCTCGCCAGCCCCAGCCGGAAACGCTCTCGTTAATCATCGTGTGACTCTTCTTGCCTTCGCCTCGATGTCCGAAGTGAAATCACCTTTCGTTTATCCCCTAGAGAAATGCAGTAAAAGCAAGCAAACAAGCAAACAAACAAAAAACTCTATGTCAATGCAGTATTTTTTTTTAAGCAAAGGGGCTTTGGAGGCGAGTTTGAAAAACAAAGTGTTTAAGTATGCACGAACAGAGAGAACTGTTTAATTGAAAGCATGAAAGAGGACGAAAGACCACACTAGTTCCTGCTTCTTGGGAACATACGCCTATCCTACAATTGCCTGTAAATAGCCACCGCAAAAGCAACTCAGATTAGCGGCTTTCTGGGGGAGGGATGGAAACTGAAGACTTGAGCTGTCGAAAGCTTTCCTGAAGTTGTGCTACACGAGAGGGGGAAAAAAACAAAAACAAAAGAAAAAGGAAAATAAAAAAAAAAAGAAAAAGAAAAGGAATAGAAAAAGAAAAAGAAAAAGGAAAAGGAAAAGGAAAAGGAAAAGGAAAAGAAAAAGAGAAAGAAAAAGAAAAAGAAAAAGAAAAAGAAAAAGAAAAAGAAAAAGAAAAAGAAAAAGAAAAAGAAAAAGAAAAAGAAAAAGAAAAAGAAAAAGAAAAAGAAAAAGAAAAAGAAAAAGAAAAAAACCTATGGAAACGCTGGCTCGCAAGGACATTTTTCCAATTATCACCTTGGCAAGATATAGATCCCTACTTCCAAAGCCGAGCTTTCCTCCTCGGCGCGGGTTTCGCACTCTCACGACTCTGCTCCGCTTCCCTCCCTCCCTCTCCCGAGCTTTCCACGGGTTGTACAAATCTCCCACAGAAATGCCCCCGGCTCTCGCCCCGCAGTGCTCGGGGCTGTGTCAGAACCTCCCCGTCCCACTGCACGGCCGCATCCCCCGTGTCCCCGCGAGCCGGCGTGCAGCCGCAGCCTCGGGCACTCGGCGCAGGGGCGAAAGCCTTTGCCCGGTGAGAGGAAAGGGGTGCCCTTTGCCAAACGCCTCGGTGAGACGCCACAGGTTTGAGGAGAGGGCTGCGGAGGAGAGAGGAGAAGAAGAGCAGGGATGTGCCCACAAGCGGCCCTGCGGGAGCCTCGCCAAGCCCGCTGCCCCTGCAGCCAGCGCAGCCACCGCTCCGCAGCCGCGGGTCCCCTGCAGCATCCACCCCGGGTCGAGCAGGGGCAGAGCCGCGCTCTGGCCGCTGGCCGCAGAGCTAAGGACGGGCAGCGTGGAGGGGCTCCGCTGCTGGCGGAGCCGCGGGGTGAGGGGGGCCCGTGGGGACAGCGGCCGCACAGGGGCTCCGCGCCCCTGGGGCGGCGGCGGCGGCTGCGAGCGGAGCGTTGAGAGCAGCTCAGCAGTACGCACGGCCCTGCTTGCCAGGGTCCGCGCGCTGGGCTACGGTTTCCCGAGGGGACCGAGCTGGGAGATCTGTATTTACGCCGAACGGTTCATATGGTACACCGCTGTGTTATGCTAGAAGCCACCAGATTACGTGACCACATCGAGAGTTCACTGCAGGCACAAATATGACTGAGGATGCCAGGCTGGCACAAACTGCCCCCTCCCTCCGCATCGTTGCTGCGGTTCCTCCGTGGATGTTCGGGAAAATGCTTGCAGCAGAGAATTCAGCTGCGGGTCCTCGGTGGGAGCTCCTGGTTCCTGAAAGGCACGGTCCAGGTGCTTCCACTGTACTTGCGGTACCGGGCAAGTCCCGGATCTCAGGAGCCCGCAGACCTCGTCTGCACCATCTGACCTTGAAAATCTGGTCCCAAGAACGCCGTGTATTTTTTTGGTTTTATTTATTTATTTATTTATTTTGCAAGATAGTTTTCCATTACCTGTTGACTGGGAACACGTATACAGAGGAAACTTTCGATATAATGCTGTTCCGCTCACAGTGAACCCCATATGCTGCAGACAAATCCTTACCAGCTGGGAGGGCCAGAGCAGTAAAATCCAGTAATTCTGTTTCATCATAAATCAAGTTTATGAACTGTAGCACAAGGTATATAACTCTGAAAGTTGTGCTTTTTAGTGGTAAATGGCTGTTGAAATATTCGACTGTGGCATTGTCAAATTTCCTTTTCCACCTAAAACTTGACACAAGCTAATTCTTACAGCGATCAGCGTCTCTTGCTTAATTTGGAAGAAAACCGCCTGGCATAAATTGTATTAGACAAACAGAAAAGGAAACCTCAGAGCGGAGCATGTGGAAGAAAATCCCCGGGCTGGATGCCGCAGCCTACAGTTCTTCCTCGCGCATTTGTAATCAGATGTGTGCAGGCTGCCGGCAGCAGTAGGCTGCCACGTAGTTGTAGCCAAAAAATAAGTTACCTCATTTAAAAAGAAAATGTAAAAGTACGTGCCCAAATTTCGTTTTAAAGAGCTCTTTCCTCCGTCTCCATCCTCGCAACGTGGGGAACAAGATCGAGAGAGAATTATTTCCAGACAGTATAGTCAGGACGCATCTCAGCACACTGTACGTGGTATTTTCTCCCCGCTTTTTATTTCCTACTGATTGATTCCGAATAACTTTAAAAAAAAAAAAAAGAGGAGCTGCGGGAACAAACCCGAGATGTCCTTTCATTCGTGATTGCAGGTTCCTTTCGAGCAGATTGAGACGACTGTGCCTCTCTCTCTCTCTCTCTCGCTTAAGCGTTAGATTAACGTCTACACTAAATATTCTTCTTTGCTTGATGCTACGGTAGGTGGGAATGTTCTCAGAGAGGTTCTGGAGAAAGGCAATTTTGCACATGATTTCCTCTCAAATTTTTCATAACTACAGTCAACAGTGACTATAGTCGAACATTTACAGAACGAAATACTTTGTTTAGGAATGCACCGACGGTTATTATTAATACAGTTTCAACCAACCACTACCAATAAAACACATCAATTCCACAGCACAGAACACCGCAGCACAGCGAGATAATTAAAGATTTCAGCAGACTTCTCCGGGTCCCGGGAGACAGGGTAGGGTCTCTACTGGTGCTGTGCAGCTTGTCAAAACTTGTCTCATCAAAGGAAGCGAAAACGGGGAGGGAAAGGATCGGGATTTTATCGTGCGACTTTGGAGCTGGGTTGGAGATGGTGTCCAGCACGGCTTGCCCATGCCAAACTGGCGAGGTTACGGTGGGCACTTTGGCTAGGAAACACTGACGATGAGCTGTCGATTATTTTATTTTATTTTATTTTATTTTATTGTATTTATTTTATTTTATTTTATTTTATTTTATTTTATTTTATTTTATTTTATTTTATTTTATTTTATTTTATTTTATTTTATTTATTTATTTTTCCCCGTAGAGTCCCCCCAGAGGTTCACGTGTGAAAGCTGCCAAGGTTTCATCCTTGGTGGAATGAAAAAAGAAACCACACGCCACACTCCCCCACACCGCATCTCAAACGACAACCTGCTATGTGCTGGAGACCCCCGGCGCCCTTACGGAGCAGTGTCTAGCGTTCGATCTAATTTACAGGCATTTCCAGCTAAGTATTGCTCTGTGTTAATAATGCCTGGTGTTTCCCGTCGTGTGGAAGGAGATTTAGCCACTGAAAAGATCCGCAGCCTCCCCGAAAAAGCACAGAGCCACGGTGCATCTCTCCCCGCGGGGCTGGGTTTTTTTGCCTTTTACTCATCGGAACCTGGGCTCTCTGCACGGGCTGATAAGGGGCTGAGCCCACCGAGCGCTGGCGCGGGAGGCTTACGCGCTGCGTGCTTGCGAGCTACAGAAATAGATGGGTTGGTTGTCATTATTATTGCGGTTATTCTTATTTCCTTAACACGTTATTTAAAACCGCTCACGACGCTCACAGACTCTCCGTGCGGATTAAGATGATCCGCGGGAGAAGTCCGCGGTAAACAGAAAAGAGAGCTGCTATCGTTGGTATGATCGTCGTAATGCTGCAAAATAAGATTGGGAGATTAAAATCCTGCAATCCGTTTTATTCCTCGCTGCGCTCTCAAGCCGTCAGGCTCCTGAATGTCTGGGCTTGCAGAAACCCTCGTATTTTTCACCGAAGTGAGCTCTGCTCAGCTGGAACCAGATAACGCGGCTTTTCCCGGTTCCTCATTGTACCTCTCCGAAGTGAATCTGAATTGCAGCTGAGTGTGCCCTAATGCCGCACCGCCTCACCTAGAAAGCCCACCGACACGCCCCGGTTTGCATTACCGGACGCAAACCGGCGTACGGCTGGCAGCGCGGTGCCGCGTCCGTCCCTCGGGGCACGCAGCTCCAGGGCACAGACGGCACTCCCGCATCGCCTCCCACACGCGCGACCGGAGCCCACGGGGCGGCCGTCTGCTGCTCTCTGATGGCCCGGCTCCCCGCGGGGACCGCGCTGCCCAGCGGCACGCAGACACCGGCTCCCGTCGGAAGGGCGCAGTGCTGCGACGGGACCGGGCGAGGGACGGGAGGCGACGGGACGGGCTTCATTAGATAAGTACATTAATCTGGATCCCAGCTGCAACTCGCAGCGTTTTCCAAGAATCCTTTCAAAAATCTTTCTTGTCGGATGTGGGTTTCCCTAATTAATCACTCATGCCGTTGTATACATTACAGCTCCAGAGTGTAATTTTAGTCAGTTGTTTCGAAGCGCTCGGCCCTCCCCATCTGATCTGCATTTGCCGGTTCAGCCTGCACGAGACCCGCCGCCCGCAGACGGGAGCCCGCCGCCCTGCGGCGCGGAGCCTGCGGACGGAACGCCGCGCGGCCCCGGGGCGCCAGAGCCGGGGTGCCGCAGGCGAGGCGCAGCCGGCTCGGGCACAGGGCCCGCCGCGTGGCCCGGCCTCTACGTCCCGGCCGGCCGGGAACCGGCGCTGCCCGCCGAGGCGGGGCGCGACGGCCCCCGGGCGGAGCCCTGCGGAGGGCGCGGCCGCGTCGGGGCGGCGCGGCGGCTCCGCCCGCGGAGGGGCGGTGTGGGGTGGCCCCGTCCGCCCGCCCGCCCCGCTGCGCCGTGCTTGTCTGGGGACGTCTCGCTTCATCTGTCACCAGTTCTGCTCGCCTGCCCAGCTGTCAAAACAGGGGGTGTCTTTTTCATTCCAGCTCACAAAGTACCAAAGGGGAAAGGGGCTTTAATGCCTGTGTTTGGACACAAGCAATTATCCCTAATTATTGTTTTTCTTTTGAGCCTGCCCGTCCCGCTGGAGAGCCAACAGATGAGCATGCCCTAATCCTCCCCAGTCGGTTGATCTCAGTGGGTTTTGCGGGACAAACCGGGCGAGAAGGCTCCGCGACTTTCATCTCGATGTGAGTTTTGAACTGATTGAAACTCGTTGCGATGGGAGAATTAACCTCGGAGCCCAGGCTTTCAATGGCCCCTGATAAGAGATTATACGTGTTGATGGCAAGCTTTTCTTGGCAAAATGTTTTCAAAGGGCTTGGAGCTGTTAAATCAAAGCACCGTTGAATTGGTGGTAGGCCTCTTTACAGCGCTCTCTCCTTCTTCGTTCCCTGGTACGACGCGTTGGTAATTACTGGCCGGGGTGGGAGAGGGAAAACAAAATCCTCTCGGAGATGTACACACATGCATGCAGGGTGAGGAGCAGTGCCGGACAGAGAACTGCAGGGAAGCCAGAGGAGAATTTTCCTAATCCTGCAGAGGATAACTGCCTAACTACTCAGGCCAGTGCACGATAAATCCCATTCTGACGCCATCTCCTTTCACACGTCTGCCTCTTGTTTTTGCTGGGTTGCCATATCAGTGCAAGGATCTAAGCTTCGGTGTTACTTACTCAATAATTCAGTCTTATAAAAATTATTTGCAGAAGCCTCGATGAGATTGCTTTAATCAGGAGCCTCTTGTTGAGTTTACGTCTTCACCACCTCTGCACAGTCTGTGTCCTGGATTCTGGAATTGCACATTTTGTTAAAGAGTCATCGTAATTCTGAACTGTGAATCGTGTTTGGCTGAAAATTTTCTCTGAGCACAGAGAGTTTGGAATAGCCTGAGAGCAAAAGCAAAAGTTGTCTGCTTATGACCAGGGAATCTCTCTGCACTGATCCACCTTGTAGTTCATAAATGAAAGAGTGATTGTTAAGTCTGGGGATAATGGATGTCATTCTGATTTTCATTATGAAAAGCTAAGGACAACCAGAAGAGAAAAAAAAAAAAAAAAAGTAGCGGTAATTCAGGAGGAGATAAGCATTTTCTGTTGGATGGATCATACAGTTCAAGAGGAATGCCTACAAGAATGAGGCACACACTGCGGAAAGCCATTGAGCTGGAAAAAGAACATTCAGCTCTGTGCTAGAATCTGCTGGCAGGCAAGGAGAGGTGTTTGGGCCAGACCTTTTTTTTTTTTACGTGATTATTACAAAGGTCTTAAATAACATTCTGGTTTGATGTTGAGAGAAATAACACACTGATATCAACTCCCAGAAAGTGTGTGTGTGCAAAAGGTTCGCTGGAGTTGCCAGCAGTGAGACCAGCCTCTCTGGAGTGGTAGCGGAGGGGCAGAGGACACAGCAGCCGTACAGCAATAGGTAAACTGCAGCAAAGGAGGGGGGGGGCGGGGGGAGTTAGAAAGCTGGCAGCAGGCAGCAGATAAGGAGAGAGAGTTTGAAGAAGGCGGAGAAGAAGATTGGAGTTCGTTCAGGAACTTCTTGCACTAAATCCATCTAGAATGGCACTGCAGAGCCAGAACTCCCGTGCAGGTCCTCCTGCCTGGCCCCTGCAGTTTTTCTCTTTGATTACTTGATAGGAGAGCACCTGCTAAATGACTTTGGGAGAAGAGATGAGCACAGCCAGGAGCTGGTTTGCCTAGACAAGGACATATGAGACAGTGCAGCTAGCTGCCTCAGCAGATAGATGCTCCCTGCCAAAGGAGGAGGCCTGGGCTCAGGACTCTCAGAAGCATTCATGGAGGGCTGGTAATTACACAGCTTGTGCTGCTAGTTTTCCAGGTGGATATTATATTATGTTTGCCTTGTTTCTCCAATGATGTTACATGTATCTGATGCGAGGAATTGTTTTTTGGGTGCACTGCCACTGTGTCTTAGGTCCCCAGCTCCTGATCCAAGCTTGATCCGGCACAATTTACAGACACCTCTAACACCTTGAGATCAGCCTTTTTAATGCCTATAAATATTTGCTAGAAGAGAAACACTTAAATGTTTGTTTATTTGAAAGCTTGGGCAGTAATTATTGGAATATTAAGATTAATGTGAAAGCAAATGCACAGCCACTATCAGTGTCAAAAAAAGTAACTTTTAATTTTGAAGTGGCATTAAATTGTAAAATAAATAAATAAATACATAAATACAATCCAAGTTCTGGGGGATCCTGTTCTTACAAAACCAATCAGCTTGTATCAGAGTTTCTTGCCAGGAGACTGTTTAGCTGGAGATTTGGTACTAATTGGAAAATAAGTTTTGGGGGATGAAAATTGGTAGGTTTTGTTTGTTTGCTTCCTTGTTTGTTTGTTTGTTTGTTTTTGTTAAATTCTATCCTAACAACAGCTGGAATGGCAAAGTGTATGCTTTGGCTTGTTCAGTTCTTGCTGATGATGGTCCTGTGAGTATTATGGAAAAGTTAGGAAGTTACTTGTTCTGGTTTGATTGTTGGAGTGTTCTGCAAGGGATCTTAGTGAGTTTGCAGGCTGTGTGTGCAGGTTCTCAGTAGAGTTTGCACAGTGTCCAGAACCTCTTTGGTGAAGCACCCAAATCATCAGTAAACTGTTGCAAAGCTTGTCAGGAAGAGAGTACTTTATACTCTCCACAGAAGCAAACAGCTGCAATGTGGATTTTATAACTTATGTGGGATGAAAGAAACCTGTGAGTGTTAAGAGTGTATAGAATAAAGTGGCTTTATATGTATTTGGCAACTCTGAAAAGGCATCTGGGGCCATGTTTCATTAGTCACTGCTACTTCAGAAATGCCTGGAAGTCCTGTACAGTTACAAAGCTTGCCACATAAAACAGTGTGTGTCCAATTTATAAAATTAAAGAGATGGTTTCAGCTCCAAAGACCTTAACATTTATACATTCAGTGAGAAGCAGCAGTTAGATCCAATAAACATATGGTGGAAATGTGGTGTAACATCTACACCTTTATCAGAGCCAGAAGCAGCTAGCTGCAGCACGTGGGCTCTCAGCCATGGTTGCAGATGGACATCATCTTCTTCACCAGAAGAGAAAAAAAAAACAGTATTTGATACAAAAATGGAGTTTTGAGATCTTGGGTGAAAGAAAGACACTTTCCTTCGGTAGCAGTTTCTGAGATCGTGGTATGTGGAAGAGTTAAATCTTTTTTAGCATTAAGTCAATTCTGCTTTTCACCTCACATTTATTCTTTTTAGCAACAAGATTATTTTTTGAAGTAAAAGGTAAATGTTTGTAGTGTTACTACTTGTTCATAAAAATTTTACCAGGGAAGATAGTTCTGTTTCTGTATAGCTTGATGCACTGTAATTGAATTTGGGGAAACAAACAAACAAACAAACAAACAATTCAACAACAAAAACAAAACCAAAACAAACAAACAAAGCAGCAACAACAACAACAAACAAAAAAAACAAGCCCAAGAAAATCTGAAAATGCTTACAAGGCTCCTGTGGCAGGCCATTGGTGTTTTTTAATCTGTCTTAATGAGGGCCAAGAGCCAAAACTCTCCAGTCCGTAGTGAGCACCACAAGCCACCGAGAAAAAAATTACAATGAGTCCTTGCATGCAAGTGCTGCAAGAAAAAGACAATTTGAAAGTCACAACTAGGCTCAGACATCATCCAGTGGCTGAAAGACCTTTTGCTGCCATCACTTCGGATACTTAGTTAATTCCAGCACACTGTCTATGGGTTATCTTGACAATATTCAGAATAATGTGTACAGAATCAGGTAAACTTTACAGAGGCAGAATCTTGGATTGATTCACTATTCTGCTTCCTATATCGATTTGAGAATGGAATCTTAATTATATATATATATATATATATGTTTAATGCCTGAAAAAGACTTTTTATTTTCCTTTTCCTTTTCTTCTAATTATTTTTTAAAATTGGCATTATACTTATTGATCTGTTTTTCTTTATTCTGACACTTAATCTCCATGCTTACTTTTTGCTCCTGTTTTGGTATTAGTTATTGGTCCCCCTCTACTCTACTTCTTTGAAATACACTGCAGATTTCCATGGACACATGGCAGACCAGAAAGGGATGCTTTACTTGAGAATACAGCCACAGCAAGTAATAAGTGGCTGGCTGAAAGAGAGCAAGTGGGGCTGAGCTTGCAGACTTGTGCAGCTCACTGAATACACTCAGAGAAACACATTTTTACGTGCAATTATCTTGCTGTGGCTCTGAAACCAAGATGATGGCTGCAACAGGTCTCACATATCCATAGAGATGAGAACCAATGCAGAAACTAGGAAGAAAGTTGTAGGTTTTGTCTCATTACAGCATAGAACTCAAAAATGCCAAGAGACACATTGGAAACCAATGGCTTTCTTAAGAGAGTAACCAGTCTGCAGCTCACAAACTGTGAGTTATCATGACTCAGCTCCTATGCTTCATGATGAGTGACTAGCTCTGTCTACCCTAAATCCCCAGTAAGCTAAAGAACAATAGGTGTTGAAAGGTCTACAAATACCGGGTCATAACAGTGTGCAGCTTTGTATGCAGACTTGACACATCTGCCAGTGGAGAAGCCTTTTGCATATCTCAGGTGCTCTGTTTCTGTCCCTTCAGAAGTACAGGAATGCGTGATGTATCTCCTTTAGCTGTCAGTTCCTGAAGATCTTGGCCTACCACTTGTAGCATGAGGTGCTGCTTGCACCTGGACTAAAGTTAGAACTCAGAGTTAGGGGGCCTGTCACAGGCCATAATGTGAGCTTTAATTTTTCTTTTGTAAACCCAGCAATCTCTACTCTCTGCGGAAAGGAAAGGAGTAGAGTTTCAGTATGCCTGCCAAACAAAGGTGCTACTTGAAAACATCACCCCAGGCTTGAGTCTAGCCCCCAGCTACAACCATTGTCTGAAACAAGGGAAAGCATTGACCTTCCCAAATAGAATATAGTAGCTGTAGAACGTGCTAGAGGAAAAATACCTTATTTTCCCATTGCTGAAGCCATAGCACCTGACATATTTGTCTTCAGTTAAGTTTTGGCAAATCCTTTCAGAGCATTGTGTATCTCAGATACTTTCATTTGAAACACCAATGAGTGATATAACTTGAGAAAAAGCTCATAGTCACTAAGAAAAGTAAATACCTGTATGGTAGAATTTTAACTAAGATGCCTGTATAATTTGAGTATGTCATCTTTTCTTCACCTCACGATGACAGAGTACTTTCCCTGCTTTTAATAGTCAATAATCCAGAAAAAGTATGCCCAAGTGCACTGGCAACAATTGTATTAAGACTGCAAAACCAGTGTCCTTTGATCTAGGACTAGAAAAGCAAAACTTTTCCTTCTTGAAGACAGGAAATGATTCACTCAATTGCATTATTTCAGTTTAAATTTTTAGTGTTTCACCTCACTGTCCAACAAACACTTCTGCATGCAAAGGAGCCCTAAGACGCACTATAGTTAACTGCGTGAATAATAAAAAAAATACAATTAATGTGATGAATGTTCCCCTTTTATCTCAATTCCACTGGAAATATTTTAGCAAATGTTGGCATTTTAGGAACAGTTTTTATTAGAAGTGCCTGAGCATATCTTGTGAAATAATTGTTGAACTTCAAGCTATTACAATCAGCTGCAGTGATCATGTGCTGTAGATTAGAACGTAGAAAGCAGATTGTTCTAGAAATTCTCAGTTTATAGATGTAGCTCTGTTAGTTTTTGGTGTTCTAGGGAAAACTATTAAAAGATATTAAAACCAGCTGCTTATCCTGTTAGTGCACTGGATATTTAATATCTTCTTGCTCTATATATCAAAATACAAAATGTGCTATAACTGCATGAACTGCGTTTGATCTAAAGATAAGATGGCTCAATCTTTGTTCAGCTGCTCTTAGTACATATTTAAAAATTCAATAAAACAATATTCTGGTAAACATGACAAGAATGAAATAAAGCAAAGAATAAAGTGATAGGACAGCCCAAAAATATCTTGAAAAATCAAACATCTTTTATAAATGATTTTTACTTAAATATTTTTATATTTCTGAGTCTCATGGAATTAAAAAATATATTTTTTGTACTTTCATGGAAAGAAGATTCAAAGTCTCACTACATCCTGTAAGCTGAACATTCTCAGTGCCCTCATGCATTGACCGTGCAAAGTATTTGATACAAATAGCAAAATGATGCAAGATACAGGAAAGATAGGGAATTTTTGAAATGCTTCTCTGAAAAAGTCAAGGAAGCCTCTAAAATGAGTGTAATTGGAACAATGGGAGGAGGAGAAAAAACATGGAAAAACAGTGAGGAGGAAGGCAGCAGCTAAGCTTATGTACGTAGCAGGTGTTGTACTTCAGATGAGAATGAAATAAATATTTTGCACACCTTTATGTTTTTGGCAGAACTGAGGGGTGGCTTCCTTGCCTTTTATATTATTATTATTATTATTATCATTATTATTATTATTTTCCCTGGGAATATCCACAAAAGTGCTGCTCACAAATGCACTTGTTTAACAAATTGCATGAACCCATTTGTCACAGGCTGAACTCCCAGCTGCTCTTAACACTGTGTCCAGTCAGCAAAAGTGATTGCCAACCTCCCCTGGGTCAAAAAAACCCCATTAGAAGCACTGCTCTCCTACCCATCTGCTGAAACTGTTATTGGTGCAGCTAATTATACGTTTTATTCTTTCACTTCCAGAATAAAATACATTTCTCGGCCTCTATATCATTGATTACATTAACTGGAAATACTTGCTGTAATCATAGACAGTGAACTTTAATTCACCCTGAAGATAAGAGGCAGTAGACTTTCCACTTTTTAATTTTTCACTTTCTAAAATTATTTAGAACGCATAATAAAAGCAGGAACAGTAAATACACTGCAGATAAAAAAAATAAAAATCTGAGTGCTGCTCATGAGTTTTACCTTCTAGATAAAATTGCACTTATCCTTCATTTTCTTACTTTGCCACCTGTACAGTGGTAGCAGTTCTTCATCTTTTCAGTATGTATTGCTGTGTTTCTTGAGATAGCGCAGAAAGGTTCTGATAACACTATGTACTGAAACAGGCAAATACTTCTCTGGGCTGTGAACTTGTTAGTCTCAACTTAAAATGGATTTAGTGTGGAACAGTGTGTGGTTAGTAAAAATTTGCAGTGCTGAGTTGCACTTAAAACAGTTCTCCTGAACTGTGCTGAGAGGCAGTCTGGTACAAAGGTAATGGGGTACCCATGTCCACCCAAAAGGCGGTTGCCCAAAAGTCCTTCAGAAAATGGCTTATGCTGCTGAGATGCTGTCTTTGATTAGAATTAAGACTGTGGTCATTCATGCTAATTGAAGCTAGGATCACAATTTTTAAAGGATGAAAAGAGTTCTCCAGATGGTCCAGCCAGAGTTGAATTGAATTCTTGTCTGCTGTTCTGCCTCTCATCTCCTTCTCCTCTTTTGGCTTGTGATAGCACATGTACCTTTCTGCTCCAAACTGTAGATCAAAAGCATTCCATATAGCCACTGTCCTACTACTCGCTCTGGAAAAATGTTTCCAAAAAGGCAAGCAATTTTTGTTTACATATTAGGGTGCTGTCCTAATTCCTCCCATGTGCCACTTACTGAAATGATCAATTATCTGTTATCTCTGATATACTTTCTGCCTGAATGACAGTTACAAGCATTGCTTGTGAGCTGACTACTGAAATAAGTTCTAACAGATCACTGACATGGGGCTATTTACTTGTTTTCCCTTTCCTTGTTTAGCAGTGTATTGCTGTGGTACATGGCAGCAATAGGGAACTTGCTGCTATGTGTGAGGCAAGTGTTCCAGAAATGCAGTGATTTGCATAGAGTGGGCCAGCAGTAGTAATTGTGCTGGGGAATCTTTGCTGGAGAATTATACTGGTCACAGATGTACAAATAGGACTAGCAGTAAAGCTGAATCACTGACAATGAGCTGTTACATACAGCTTAAACTGCTAGCAGGCTCATTCACTGTCATTGTACATTTTAACCTTTGTGACCAGAACATCATTATCAGCCATAAAGTAGTTGGCTGGCACAGGTGATTGTACGTTAGAAATAATTAGCTAATAATAAGTCATCAGAGCATTGCTTGCACACTTTCCAAAATGCAGTCTTAAAAGAAGACCATTGATTAAACCATCAGAAATTTGTACAAATACTGTATGCTTTCCTCTGGGGAGAGCTGGCCATTTGAGTCCTGTTAGAGAATGGTATCGTTTGGAAGCTCTCTTAATATCATTTACCGCTCTTCTTGGCAAAAGAAATATAAGAGGTGGGATGCAACATGTGTTTTATGATCTTTTTTATTTGGGTTTTATTTATTTATATTTTCCATGGGAGTTTCATGGAAAGTGCCCAAGTGGATATGACATGAAACCAAGAATTTTTTAAGTCACTGTCTTAAACTAGATCACTATATGCAGATAAAGCTCCTTCCTTTCTCTGTCAGGTATTCTTAGTCTGGATTCATAAGGCTATTTACATTCTTATTTTCACTCCTAGTGTACAGTATGGTTTTGTTGATGTTCTGGATTTGCATGATGGAGTTTTACTCAAATTAACAGAACAGGGCAAGAAATTGTACACATTTTTTTCCAGGAAGAAAATTTTGTCTGCCTTTAACTTAAATATTGCACATGATGTTCTTGAAATTCTCCAGGAGAAAGCAAGAGAAGATCCTGGAGAATGCTCATAAAAGCTACTTCTGCGTTCTGTCAAAAGTGACTGAAGCAACTTATTTACAGTATAAAAGCACCAGAATGGTGTTGGAAACTAGCTGGGTAGCCGACGCTGTGTTAAAGTTGGCCCCGCTTCGCTTATGGATGACTCAAGATTAAGAACATAGGAGAACTATAATTTGATTGAAATGCTTGCATAGTGACCTGTTGGATCTTCAGACATCACCTCTGAAATCCTGTGATCTGAAAGGCATAATTGCAGACAAAAGCTGCTCACAATAACCTAATGAAAAACCTGTTTGTCATGGTTTTATGATTTTTGGTATTGGTATTCCACATCATAACAACATGTAGTGCATTAAGAGTTAAAGAGTTAATACTCCAACTCCGTAGATCATTGATATTTCCGGGTATACCTGCCTCAGAAGAGGAGAACTACATTCCCCAGAGGACTTTGCGATGCTTTACATTTTTACATATTTTCCGCTCAGAGGGAAAAGATAAAAACGGTCTGCGGTCACGGGACACTGTCTTTCCTTCGGGATCGACTCAGCAGTGGGTGCTCACTGCCGTATCGCCTTCAGCGTTAGCGTAAGGCCTTCGGTTTATCAGACACTCTCTCTTGCTCATTTCATTTGATTTATTAGCTTTAATTCCAATTATATTGTGTTATATTGTGTTATTTTGCTTTCTGATATCTTATTTAGTAAATTAGCTTTCCTCCTCAGATCGTTGCCGCTGTTTTGTTTCTAGGCCCATCTCCCTTTTTCCTTTTCCCTTTCCCCCTTTCCCTTTCCTGGGGCGTGGGTCTGTGGGTCCCTCACACCAATCGTCATGGAACCGGGCCGATCCAGCCCGGTAAACCGTTGACACTGTTAAATCCAGTGGGAAGAGGATAGCTGAACAGCTGTAAAGGTAAGAGAAGGGAAAAGTGCAACTTTACCATGCATTAGGTCAGAGTTTAGTTCATCACACTAGCATATTTTGCTTATCTGCTGGCAGATGTGTGTGTTATCACCCATGAAATTGGCTTCAGCACTGGAAACAGCTGCTTTCAGAACAGACTTCGTATACTTGTTCTCTCCACAGGAATTTTGAAAATACGCCTTACCTGAATGCTGGCAAGTATTTGTAATACTTTCCTGACACATCAGAAAAAATACATATGAACTCAGTTTCAGAATTTTACACAGATTTTACCCTTTGCTACACTAATATTAATAAAGAGGAAAGCTACTGCTTTGTATTTCTGTAACCAAAAGCAGAGTTTTGCCGTAAGCAACATGAGTGCAAATGGCAAGGTATTAAAAACACAGATGTATAAAGAGAGGTCCATGTGTAGAAATGCTTTATATTAAGAGGCAGTTGCAGAAGCATATGAGTGTTAGCCATGCAAGGCCCATTTGGTCCAATATTTGTCTTTGGGAGTAGTAGTTTTAAAGAGGTCTGTCAGAAAGACAGTCTGTCCTGCGTACCTGTAAGTGCTTCAGATCACTGCCCCTCTCCTTGCACCATTTTGTATTTTTCCAAACTGATTCTGGACAAGACCTGAAATCCTAGTTGTCTAATACACAGTTAGCATTAAAACAGCGCAGCCCTTGTTTTTTCCACACCATCATTTCCAGTGAATCAGAAATGTTGTCTGTTGTGACAACAGGTACATAAAACATTTATTTTCCATGTGGATTAAAGCCTGCTAAGTTACCTGCACAAAATGTCAGTGTTTTATTTTCACACCTGAAGACATTTCTAAGGAGAAAGGTTTAGTGTAAAATGAATTCAGTGCCCTTCATGTTGAATGAAGATGATAGAAAAAATTAAGCAAACTGATTTCCATTTTTTATTACTTCCAGGCAACCTTGTTCAGCATCTCTAATGTCAAGCTGATGGTGTGTAATAGTTCAATATCATAGTAGTACTCTAAAAATATATGAATTAAAATCTTTTTTGATGTTATCTTTCTGAGATGTATGTTTTGGTCACTGTGGTCAAAGATTCCTTCATCAAAATATTTCTCAGGATCATAGCTGACAGTGTCAAAGAAAGGGTCAAGAATGGAGTTAATGACTGGATCATAAATAATTATTATAATCTAAATTTTGCATAAGAGGCCCAAGGAAACTGTAGTGGTGTTAGTTAGGGGCATGATTCAGAGAGAATGGTGGTGATGTTGACAACTGGACTAAATTATCTTAGAGGTCTTTTCCAACTGTAATGATTCTGTAACTTTTTGAAGTTTTTGAACATTTGATTTTTCAGCCTGATGCTTTTTTCACACAATTCAAATATTAGGAAAATAACATAATTACTTCTAAGATGTCTTGTGCTGTCTGCTCAGTCACAGTGCTCTGTGACGTTTCCATTGATTCAGCTATACTTACTTCTCTCGTAGCTTGAAGTCACTAAATGATCTCTGTGCCTGAAGACTGAGTCACTGCTAATGTGCTTTGCTCTGAAAGATAATACTGTGCCTGAGGAACAGGTGGATCTCTTGTTTTTATTTACTGCTAGACTGAGTTTGAGTGTTGTGTGTGTGTGTATGAGTGGACAAGTGAAATGAGCAGAGCTCTAGGCACATACCAGACATCATCATCTTGGCTTGCTGCCAGTACTCTCTACTGTAGGAAAACAATAATATTTTTGCCTGAAAATCCTGCACAGAGTAGAGAATAATATTTCATTCATAGTAACTCAAATCTGGAGGCTCTGATGGTGAAGACGAAGAGGAGGAAAGTATGAAAAGCAGAAGTTACGCCTCTCATCTTGTTTAGCTCCAGATCTTGATGGCTATGCCTTCTTTTATCTGAACTGAACAGCTGAGAAAACTCAGGAAGCACTCCCAACTTATGCTCTGTGTCCTTGCCATGTGAGTTTCCTACCAAATTCAATGGCCCATGTGGCAAGCGGCTTTCTGCTTCTCCTATCACAGCAGGTAGGACACAGAGGTGGCTGGTCAGACAGACACTTCTAGGGCTTACACACAGTGCAGGACAGCGTGCTACTGAGTATGTTTTTGTGCACACATGAGATTTTTCCTGAGCAAGATAGCTGAATGGCACCAAACTGGACCAAAAGAGACTTAATTTTGGGAGGTGTTTGACCTCTATCCTTTTACAGTAATCTTAGAAAGTAGCCAGAAGCCTCTCATAACTAATCAAGGAAGAAGCAGTAGCCTTTGATTTCCAGCTATCTGCACTGGTATAGACTCTGCATGTGCTTGATTAATTATTATCATAAATGGCACCATCTACAAGCATATGCCGAATTGCTCATCACATGGGAGATTCAATAAAGCTGCTGTTATTTCTTGCAAATATATTTTTGAGTGTGTCTCATAGCGTGGCGCCAGAAGTGAAATTAATTTCACTGCTTAAATTCTTTGCTGTGGCTGTCTGAATGACTTCAGGCATGGCTGTGAGCAATACTTCATTCCCAGATGAAATGTGTATACATGGGTTATTTGTGAAAAATTGAGGTTTTCCAGAGATGCCTGGAAAACTATATGAAATAGATAAAGGAGGGAAAGTAATCAGGGTGCCACACTGAATTTATAACATATGGGAAAGGATGTTTTTTGACTATGAAGTCTTAAACACTTTTGAAAAGTAATAGGTACCTCAGAGATATGTAATGTTTCTTATTACATCAGCTGGCAATAAAATTGAAATCAGAATGAAGAACATTTATGTGAAAGTTTGGCATGTGTGCAGATACACTTCTCAAATACTTAGAAATGACAAGTCAGTAACGATGAAGCTACCAAACTTACATTGTCATACAACTGGACTGTGTTATTGATCAGCTAACACACAATGAAAGCCTAGGACAGAAACAGCTGAAATAACAGATTATTCACACAAGGTCAAGTACAGACATAAACATAAAATGAAACAAACCAAAGAAGGTTTTGTGCATAGAAGAATACGTAATACAGATGTTACAGGAAAGCATTCAACAGAAGCATTTTTCATGATCTTGCTTCCATAAAAAAAAATCAATAAACAAAAATCTATATGTAATGTCAGAACCATTCCCCACTACAGCAAGTGGATGGTAAAAGTAACATCTATTTTGGTGGGTTTGCTTTCCATAACATCTGCAAAGGTTAAGCACTGTGCACAAGTGCCGTTTCAGCCACATGGCTCAGTCTATAGTATAACAAGCTATAAGAGTAACAACAGGATTAATTTACAAGAGAAATCTTTCTGACAAACTGGTAAGATGTTTTGGGCAAAGCTTATACAGTGGTACTTTTGGGCAAGTGTTACGGAGTGACGGGCTAACAGATTCGATCAAATATAGGTCTCACAGACAGCACCTCCAGAGTGCAGCTGGGAACCACAGGGAGCCTCATCCCTTCATTTTAGAGGCAGGAAATGGAATGAAGAACTTCAAACAATGCAACCTAACAGTAATGCCATGTTAGAGTCCAACTGAGTATACGCTTCATATATACAGGAATGCTTTTGATACAATTGATACCTTGAAGAGCACCACTCAAAAAATAAGGACTGAGTTGAAACCAGTGGAATTGTCATCACTGAATGGCAATTTAGTTCAGTAAATATATATATATACATATATATGGTCAGCCATGTGGAGATGCACAATCTCAAATGAAGGTATACAACCAGTAAAATGGATGAGCAAGATGGTAACTATTAAAAAACAGACAAATCATGCAGGTGTATTGTTCAAATCTAAGATAAAATCGTATGATGTGGAAGAGAAATAGATTGTCCTTTAATTAAACTGTTAATTGAATGTGTTTGATTTTATATAGGTAAAGAGACATATACTGGTTCTATAAATCAAGTGCACTACTCCTGCATTTGTATAATTTATATTCATGTTAACTATATATTGACACAAAAAATACTTAGGAGTGTTCATATCTGTAGGTTAAGGAAAGTTGAAAATGTTTCCTGAATACATGTGCATGTGCATTCCTACTGCTTGTAAAGTTTTTTAAGGATATATATATATACAAAAAAAAAAAAAAGAAGGAAAGACAGCTGCAGAAAAAAACTCTTTCTACAATAGTAAAGGAAGAAGGGCACTCTGTGTGATCAGAAACACAAGCTGTATCTACATGGATCCAATTCCATGCTTTTCCTCACGGCATGGCTGAAGAGAAATCACCAAAGTCAAGACAGGGCAGTTCCTTCATCTGTTGATTCCTAAGCCAGCAGGGTGGATCAGAGGTACACAGTGAAAGCCTCAGCTTAGTGGAAAGAGTAAGGTGTCTCAGGAAGCTGAGACACAATGACACACAGAGGAGGACCTCACAGCATGGTCACCAAAACCAATGTGGAGCATTGCTGCACATATGCTTCTGTTCCTCTCTGGAGTGTGGCCCTTGGATCACTTGGGATTCAGAGTCCTTGGCTGCCCAGCTGAGTCAGGTGCTTTGTTTTCCGAAACACAGATGCCAAAGCTACTGCCTGCTAGCTCTTGGTAGCCTACAAGTCTGTTCAGATGCTGGTGTGCAGCCTGTGAACTGAGAGGCCCATCTCTTTCACTCTGGTGCAGAGGACATGTCAGAAAATAACTTAAATCTCTGCTGTAAAAATATATAGCCTGTGTAGCTGCTACATAGCAGGAACCATGAGATCTAGTGTACACTGGCAACTAAAGCACGGCGATTTTGGGATAAGTACACAATTACTCAAAGTAATTGGTATACAATTACTCAAAGTCCAGAGAACCTTTGCAGCTATTACAGTGTGGATTTTCTGGATTGTTTTCTTGATTGAAGTACTTGTGCCATTTTGGATGCTTCTCTGCTCTTTAACCACTACCCTTCAACTGCTCCAGCTACGCCTGCACTCTCTCTCAGAGGTCAGGCAAGGGAAGCACCTAGAGCCCTGTGTGGTTTCTGACCTGGGCCCTATACTCATGTAGAAGCTGGTGAGACTCGAGCATTTCCAGTGGTTCCCACCCTGCAGTACCTCCACATTTGGATGACATTACTGCACGGGAGCCTTCCTGCCAAAATGTTCTCCCTAGCGTGCTTCCCTAGGAAACTTTACTGTGAGGAGAAACCCCTGCCCCATCTGTGTGAGATGACAATGACAATTTAATACCACATTTAAAAATACGATGCAGGCTGCAGAGCCAGGCTATGGAGTCATGCAATTTATTACTTGTTTAATTTGAAAACAACCTAGAAAAAAAATCAGTTCTACTCACTTGTGGCTTTCCCATCTGGAGGGCATTGAGCTCATCCCACTGAGAAAGCTGTCACAAGCATATTGGGTGGATCAGATCCCTGTTAATGTCAGTGGGACGTGCACACTATCACTCATTGATTCTATGGGAGTTTTTAGTACAAGCATCAAGGAGGGGCTAAGCTCTTCCACTAACTGACACCGACATATAAATTAGGATCTCCCAGTGTTTTGAATTTATGAGCTAATTAAAAACAAAACCTACATGTACTGCTCAGTTATACAACTTATTTGCAGTCTCACAATCTTTTCTTGTTCTAGGTGCAGCTATTGCAATGTGCATTTCAAATACAGTTAGAAAACCAAACAACTGAGGAAAGTGAGAAAAGAAGATGACTTAAATCCACATGGGTAATGGAGAGGGCCTTGCACAGAGAGTTTGTGCCAAGGCAGGGCCTTAATGGTCCCAGAGGAGCTCTGCTGCTGCTCAGTGCTGTGCACCAGGGCACTCAAATGGACTTCCTTCCAGCTGGCCTTGGGTACATCCCAAACATAGATCTGTGTCCCACTTGGAGATTTAGACTGCTTTACCGTCAAACAAAACTTCTAGAGAAGAAGTAGTCTCACACTAGTTTTTGGATGGGAGATATTAATCAATGTCCTTATTCTAAAACAAGTCAGAAGAGAATTTATTACCAGGTCTCAGTTGTCAGATGAGCTCTTGCACTGGGAACCACTGAGTCTGTCTATGCATGCAAGAGGACACAAAAAAGGCTTTTCGCCTCTAATTATTGTCACAAGAAGTCTCACTGCCTGCTTGCCAAAGAGCTGACAGCCTTCCTCAAGGCCAAACCCCTTCCAAAGTGCATGGAGGAAGTGAGAGTGCTGGCTTGTGGAGAGGGAATCCAGAATTCTAAATCTCTGTTGTTTGTTCATCTGACTCCATAGACTGATTACAGGGGCCTAAAAAATTATATCTGAACCTGTAGATGCTACTGTCATGTTTCTTACCTGATGTGGGCTTGAAGTCTTAGATGAATGGATGCTCTTTGGCTACATCCATACTGTCCAGGCTCAGGTTTCTTCTAGCTGTAACATACAGGGCTGTGCTGCATGTAACATTATGCCAGTGCACGCCATGTGTTTCTACTGCTTTTTCCAAAGAAGTCAGGAAAATGTTGTGTTCCTTTCCACACTGTTGTGTGGAATATGTGGGCATTTAGAGCTGGGCTCTTGTATAAAATGAAGTTGACCCTGAACCGTGCAGCAGGCAGAGAACACAATTCAACGCATGGTTCTGCTAGAGCCTTCAATGTGCCTTGTGGGAGGACCAGAAGAAAAAATATTTCTGTTGGTATTCTGATGTGTTCTAAAGAAATCTGTCCTTCGCAGTTCAGAAAGTGTGGAAATTCCTACTGAAACTAAGTTGTTAACTGAAAAAGGCCTACACAGTGATTTTAAAGTAAAAATGCATTTCAATTCCATTCCATTAGAAGTGTTTATGCGAACAAAAATATGGGCAGATGAGCATATACTTCTACCAGATGAGGGCATTGCCCTCAAGATATCTCATAACACAGAGTAGTACCTGTCGGCCTGGAAATATTACTGCAGTGTGTGATTGTGTGGCAGAGAAAGGTGGTCAGCAGTCTGTCAGAAGATGCAGAAAATCCATCTTCTGGTGTTAATGGCTGCTGCAAGAGATGAAATCCATTGTGAAAGACATCAACTCACAGCAATTTGCTTAGATGAACAGAATACTTCAGCAGTGTTAGTGAAAGCCAGGGAGGGGCTTTATTTGTTTGTTGAAAAAAAAAAAAGGAAAATCACCCTTCAAAGGTTGAAGTGCTGAAATGAATCAGGTGGCACGGAAACATGGTCTGAGTCTTTACCAGTTACTTGTTATAACATTGATTTGACCTGTTCTTTGAAGTTTTCTTCAGAGGAGTACTCCTCCTGTTACCTGCCTATAGGCAGTAAGGCTGTATCTATTGTCTTCCGCTAGGAGAAAGTGTTAAGGTGAACCCTGGAATATCTTTGGAAATAAGTGCAGGGATATATTTCAAATCAAATTAGCTGCGAAGAACAACCACTCCACTTCAGCACAAAGGCAGAACCTGCAGATAACATGCTAAAAAATCTGATTGCCCAGCTGGCTGGGAGAATGCCACTACTTCTGTGTTCTTTTGAGACTGAAGAATTTCAGCATGGTGTTTTGCTGTTGATTTTGTTTGTTAACTGGGGGTGTTTTCTCATTTTTTCGTTGTCTGCACCTCTGAAAGCTGCTCCCTCTTGTGGTCCTGTGAGATGAACTATACTGTGCTTGACCCTTAACGTAGTAGGGAATGCAAGACAAGGGTTTCCAAACTGGAAAGGGGACTAGTTGATAAACTTGATTCGTTTCTGATTATTTTCAACATTGCAAGGTACCCACATGCATCTTCCTTTGGGACAGGAGATAAATTAAAATTACTAAAGAAACATCTGCAAATCCTTCTGGAGAAAAATAAAAGATCATCCTCTTGAGTCATGATTCTCCGCTCTAGGAAACAAAAGGCAGTACTCCATTTCTCATAGTATGATAATAATACATGGCACTTACATCTACTGGTTTTCTCTGTAGGAAATAACCTTATGATTGTTTACAAAGGAAGTCAATATCATAATGCCTCAGGCATGCAAGAGAGAAGGAGCTGCTCAACATCATTGTGCTTTCTTTTATTGCTAATTTTGCATGCTGTTTTAGTGTGTATATTCAAAGCACTTAGAAATTCTTTTTTCCTGAGGACTTGATGTCAGTAAGCTGAGGGTGAATTTTTCTTCTAGCTATTGTTAGCATTGATATCATCAGATGCTGCTGACTTTCATGGAGTATGTTAGAAGGCCTTTCTGAACTCAGACCATTTTCCACATACTTTTCTCAAATAGCAGGTAACTTAAAGGCAAAGATGTCTCTGCATGCTCTCGCAAATACTTGCAGAAGTATTCTTTCAGGATGCTTGTGCTAAAACAGTTCTGCCTTTGCCCACAGTAATGTGTTTTGTCTCTGTTAGAACCTTCTATCAGTGCACTTTAAAGAGCAATATAGGAAATGATGTGGGATTCCTTCTCTGCGTCTTGCTCTTCTTGTTCCTATAGGGCTCTAACTGCTGTGTTTGGGAGCAGGCTAAAAAATTTAGGAGCAGGCTAAAAAATTTGGGTATCTGGTTTCTCCACCCCCACACGAACTGTGAGGAGTAGAAGCAACCACCCTTTCCACTAGAGGATCTCTTATTGGGTATCTCCTCTCCTGTCAGTCTCATGCTGTAGTTGATCACTGCCAGTCACAGCACGTGCTGTGCCTTGCTTCAGCAAGCAAGTAGTCCCTAGCCCCACTGGCTGCAACCTTCGTTCTCCATCATGCTGACATCAGATGGGAGGGCTACACTGGTCTTTTTGAGTTCTTCTCTATCATACTCAGTGCTCCGGCCCTGGCACTGGCCGCACTCCCTCTTTGTTCGTGGGATCTGGGCCAGTGCCTACTGACATCAGCAGGACAGCTGGGCACATGAGATGTCAGCCCATTACACTCCCACATGTCTACAGGCACTTGCACTGGCCTGTGCTGTCCTCCATTTCCACATGGTCTTCTGATCCCTTTCCACACTCATTATTTTTTTTTTTTCCCAAGCCCAAAGCAGTATTGCTTCATTCCTTCACTTTGACAGCCTACAGTTGCCAGGCCTCTCACTTTATCACCCTCCAGTCTTCCCATCCGAATCACTCAGAGCCACATGCTCTGTCTCTGGTCAGGCCCTTTTCATCCCCTGTCAGTACCTTTTTATTACTTTTTCACATAAAAATCTAGTCTCATGTCTCACTCAAGTCTTGTGCTGTTCAGCTTCTACCTGCAATACTCCTCACTGCTTTTCATTTCTTGATGCCCATCAGCCTACCCACCTTGTACCCCTTACTGCCCTCCCCATGTCAGGTTCTCATTCAGAGCTTCCATCTGCTCCCTCATTCCAGAGCTTTCTCCAAGCCTGTTCACATGCAGCTCATCAGACAAACCAATGAAGAGTACTCAGCTCTCCTCTTCAGCCCCAGAAACACACACACACGTATATAGATATATATCAAAAAAGGAAAGTCTCAAAGGTTTTGAATGCCTAACAAGACAAACTTCTTAATTTTTTAAATTTCATTATCATTTCACATCCATGCGTCTCCCAGTGTCTACATAGCATTCTCTGATTCATAACTCTGTAGGCATAGGCACTTCATCTGGAAATAACTCGTTTGCAGGACTGTCTCCACTCTCCCAGGATTGTGAGCTCTGCAGGGATAGTATCTTTGATTTGCCTGCAAAGGGTCGTGCACAGTTATTATGCAAAGCAAATGAGATGTGTTATAATACCTTAGCAATAGTGATTATGTTTAATTATAACATAATAAATGACAATAAATAAACCAACATAAAAAAATAATAAATTATCTGTTTTAATTAAGGACTACTTTTCTTCCCTTTGAGATTGATAGTTCATCTTTTGTCTACTTTTTTTTAAGTATTTTAGCTTTAAACTGTGAAGATTCATTCTAATTGTACCTGTACCACATCTTTACACTTCCTGAAACAGTCTGCCTGTTTCTGCACATTGTGTTACGAACAGCTATGAACTAGAAGGTAAGGAAGAGGGAAGGAAGGGTTCATACAAGGATATGAGTTATTCTGAGTCATCTATGGAACCTATCGTTTTTCCACTCACTTAATAAGCAAACCACAAAAACTGAGTTCTTTATGCTTTTTGCACAGTGATGAGGGCTTCTTGTGTCATTTTGTGTACCATCACATGCTGAGATATTTGCTGTCCTTGGATAACCTGAAGCAACACAATACTCTTAGACGTGAAATTGCAGATGGCATTTCATATCTACTGTGATAGGAATCCTGTAATGGCCACAAAAAGGTCTGAAGCATTTTTCTTCTGGGTACTTGACTAGATTTAAAATGAATGAATATGGCAGAGAACTGATGCGCTCTTTTAAAATGTCTTTTGCTAATTCTTCATTTTCCCCCCTGATTTTGCCATAAGAATTGACATCTACAGAAGCCTGTTGTACTTGCACATTGACAACCTGAAATTCAGAGTATATTTATAAAGTTATTTTGGAGATATTCATTTTCATAGTAGCATGCATGCAGGGAAGAAAGGGCACTCAGCCTTCACCACCACTTCCTGTCAGTGCGCTCGTGTCTGCTTTCCTGCTACTGTGGTGACACGTCTCACATACCTGTGCTGTCACACCAATTCTGATGGTAGGACTGCACTTGCTTAATTTATATTGTAGAGCCTGCTGGTTGGCCTCTGATATTGCCCAGAACACTAGATGAGCTAATGCCTCCAGCCTGTAGTTTTCTATACCATGCATTCTCCCATATGAGGAAGGGCTGAGTAACCTGAGTCTGTTCAGCCTGTGTAAAAGATGACTGAGAGATGATCTAATTAATGTCTATAAATATCCAAAGGGAGGCGGGAGGTAAATGGATGAGGTCAGGAACTTCTTTATGGTAAGGGTGATGGAGAACTGGAACAGGTTGCCCAGAGATGTTGTGGAGTCTCCTTCTATGGAGATATTCAATACCTACCTGGATCTGTGCAACCTATTGTAGGGTACCTACTTGTGCATGGATGTTGGTCTTGATGATCTCTTGAGGTCTCTTCCAAACCCTGCAATTCTGTGATTCTGTGCTATCCCTCTCACTGAAACAAACTGGAGTCACCTGAGAAGTTTTTTGGATGAACAGGAAAGGAAATTGGTCCTTGATCTACCCCACTCCTGACTGCGGGTTTCACTTCTTCGGAATTTCAATGGAAAACCAACTCAGATAGCTAAGACTGCAAGAAGATACAAAGTGAACAAATTAAAAGAATAGGTGAGCAAGGCTTTTAGCTACTTTTACCTTAGCACTGTGTTAGAAACATGCAAAAGCAATAAATGGAAAGCTGGGTTCCAGAAGTGTTTAGAAAATAAACAGCATGCCATTTGCAGTAATAAATGTTGTCAGTTGTTTCTCAAAAACACAGAAAATACCACTGAGCAGAGAAGAAATCTTTCCTTTGAAGTCATTGTAACAAATACAGGAATACACATGCTTTTCCCAAGCTGCTTAAGTATACTTTCAGACAATAGCTCATTAAGAAAATTTTTATAATTTATTAGGTTTCACAAACACTTGAATCAATTGTATAAATAAAAAACTTCAAATCCCTTCTACTCCGTATAATTATTACAAGAATGTCATTTCATAGTTGTTTATTTTTTTAACATTTGCATTCATAGACACACACGTAAGTAAAAGTTAGGCCTTCCTTTACTTTGAGAGGTACTTCTCAGGATTTGCCCAGACCCCCTCTTTGCACAGGAGTGGAACACTGCAGCTGCTCCGATACCACTGAATTCATCATTTTCAACTGCTTTTTGTCTGATCTGATTACGCCTCCCAGGCTGGAAACCTCCCTGGTTAGACAGCGCAGCACCTTCCATTTGCAAAAGACCACACCGAAGGCCCACCCCTAATTTGTTGTCTCATTTAGCCTGAAGGGAAAGTCCTCCCAGCTAGAGAGTAGGAGCAATGCTGTTTCTCTTCAGAGAAACAACTCGACGGTGCTGTGGCATATACTGTACACTTAATCTAAGACATATTTTGCTAAAAACCTCAAGTTATATTAAACATATGGCAGAAGATCATTATTTTAAGTCTTTAAGTCAAACCAGATATCCAGTTGGAGGTGGATCTATCATGATCTGGCAACATTTTCTCTGAGTGTTCAATTTTAACAAGTGTAAAAAGGAATTAAAATCTAGGCTAAATGTGCTGAAGTGCTGCTATGGTCTCATGAGGGCTTCTTGGTTGTTTTTTATTAGTGTTCTGCTACTAAAGTGACAGGAGATTGGGATGGATTTTAGTGAAATTTGCCTTCATCTCGTGACTACGCTAAATGGACTCAGCCAGAACTGGCATTTGAACTCATAAAATTACTGCTGTAAAGCAATGTTTAAAAAAACACAAAACACATCTCTTTGGTACAAGCTGGGCTATCCTAAGTATCATTAAAAATATTTGGAAATGAAGATCTACAAGGTCACTGCAGTCATTTCATGTTCCACAGGCAGAACTACATGCTGCCATTATGTTTTGGGCTTCAGTTCTGATTTGATTGAAATGGCACTATCCTCATCATCTGCAGCAGAGATGAGCTTCTTTGTCCTTTCCTTTGCTGCCTGTCTCCCACCTCTGTGTCTGATTACTGTACTGCAGTTGTCTGGACAGGGAAGATAAAGCAGAGAACTCAAGACACTCACTCATTCTGTCCACAACACTCCCACCTGGTTTTCAAGTACCCATCATAAAAAGAAGACAAAAACATGTGTGAAACTGCCTGCTCACATTTTGAAAACAAAAATCTGATTAGGATAGCTAAGCTTCCACACTGTAACTTGGATAACATGGATACAATCTAAAAGGGCAAATAAACAAGCAGACCCCAGCTTGTTGAGACAGGTGCTGTTTCCAAAGGACAGCATAAACAGTCCTGATTTTGAAAACTTGTTAACTCCCAGACTCAGAAACAATTTGTATTATAAACAGTACTTAGGAATAGGATACCAGTGTGAGACAGCCATGCTTAAAAATGAGAGGTGTACATCAGGCCCAAAATATGGAAATATATTCCAGTAGAAGGTATTATGATCTGTGTTTGAATTTGGGAAGGATTTAACTATACCCATTAAATTTACCTCTCATTGTGGACTTAAACTTGTTGAGAACCTTGATAGTCTACACTTAGTTCTAACTCAGTTTGTTCAAGGTACAAAGTATGTTTACTTTCAGGGAATCATAAAGTTACGTAAACTCCAAAAGAGACTGGCCTCATGAGTTACTCAGAACTATCTCATGGGCTATGTTTCCTTCCAAGAAGGAGGCTAACTTTTCTTTCTCTCTCCATTTTGAATGCTTACTCAATGTTTTGAAATAAGGAAACTGCTAACATTTCCAATGCTTATATTACAGTCTTTACTATTTTATTAGTAATGGTGATACTACACTCGCAAATATGTCTTTGAAAATGCTGGCTTACTATTTGAGATTAGCATTCTTAAATAAATATTTAAAGAAATGATGTAAAAATATCTAAAGTTCATAGTGGTTGCCTGATTTCAGGTAGCAAAATGCAAAGTCTGTGGTGAATGCAGTGTTATCTGTTGCTCCCATCTATCACTAATGCCATGCAAAATTTGGGGAACAAACTTCTTTTTTCAGCATTAGAGTAGAAGTTCTAGTGTTTGATCTAAGAGCTTTTACTATCCAGTTAGCATTCAGTTTGGAAAATAGGTAGTGGGAAAAGATGAATGGAGCCTCTTTTGGGGAGTAAGGTATCCATCACATTTTATGCTCTGTTTCCTGCATAAGAAGATGATTATTATTCCATCTTTCCTCTTCAGGCACGTCTAAAATCTTCATCCTGTAACTTGCTGAGGGGTTATTAGCAGTGTGCATAGATGGTGTGTTGTGTTGCAGGTGTCTGTGTTTATTATGAAATAATAATTACAAATTTTAAAATGGCAGTCAGCACTTTGTCTGTATCACCTTTCAGCCTGGCCTCTGAGTAACCTGAATCTCCAAACCCCACAGCTGTCGTCTACCCTAATATGAGATCTCAGCTAGGGGCCAGGCTATGCTCTCATTTTTCCACAGTGCTATTTCTTCATGCCAGTGAAGTTACTGGAAGTCTAGGATACTGGAGAATGTGCTTTTGCATGGAGAGTTTCTGTGCAGTGGAAGAAGGAAGGCATGTGCTTACTGATAAGCAAGACTGCCTAGGTGCTATTGCACAGGGGATCTGCAGAATGGGACAGGCACGGGGATGGCAGGTGGGCTCCAGCTGTGCCGCTGTCAGCCTCTGAGTGACATCAGTGCCACTATGGTTGGAAGATTTTCTGTTTTCCACAGGTGGGCAAAGAGCTGACTGTAGTGAACAGGAAAATGTCTTCAGGTGGATGTGTCTTGCAGATAGAAGCTCTTTGCACCTAATTTTTATTCCACACCCTGTCTGAAGCTATGTGTGGACAAGAGGCCCAGAGGAGCATTTCTGGTGAGGCAGGAGAACCAGCAGCATAACCAGCTCTGCAGTGTGCAAACAGCAGCTTCCCTAAAATAATATCATTTTGTTTTTGTTTTCAGAAACACCAGCTTAATTATACACTGCATGTGTTTGATGTTAGCTGATCCTCTTCTTGCTCTTAGTGATGCTGCTGGGATTTCCACTTGTGCCAATTAAATAAATTTGGATTTAGAAAAGATTTGCTTTCTGTTTTCCTCCATCTTTACAGGAGTAGAAATTCTGCCTGCCCTCTGTTTCATTATATGAAACAGAGGGAAAATAAGCCAGTTTCAGACATGTGACAGTGAGAGAACCACAACCAGGAAAAAAGGGGGAGGAACTGTAATTCCTTTGGAGCCCAATGAATTTGGAACAGTAAGCCTATTTTCAAACTCTGAAAGTTCTTATTTGATTGTGACATTTAAAAATATCTTTTAAATTATCTTTGTATTTCTTTATGATGTACGAAAAAATCCCAAGAAATCTCTTCAAAATATTATTTCTAAGCACTCTTTCCTTTGCAGTATAAGCAGTATCTAGTTTCATTCTCCCCTTGTCCACTATGTAATTCTTTGGCAATGTATGTTGAAGTTGGGGTTTTGCATAATTTTTCACAAGACACTGTTTCTTTAAAATGAATGCCAAAATTAATGGTTGCATTATGTTTTCTTCAGAAATTTTAATTTAAGTTTAATTTAATTTGCCTGTTTTTTAGGGATTCAGTCTTGTTAAGAATATTTGGAGTCTATAAATAAGACTGGACAGGTGTAAGCACCTAGATTATAACTTAATGAGACAATGTACTTAATTATTATTAAAAATATTTCCTTCCCTTCCCTTCCCTTCCCTTCCCTTCCCTTCCCTTCCCTTCCCTTCCCTTCCCTTCCCTTCCCTTCCCTTCCCTTCCCTTCCCTTCCCTTCCCTTCCCTTCCCTTCCCTTCCCTTCCCTTCCCTTCCCTTCCCTTCCCTTCCCTTCCCTTCCCTTCCCATCTTTTTTTCCTTCCAAGTTCTAAATGGCCTGAATTCTCATTAATACCCAAAATGGTAAGAATAACTCCAATGATGTGCTCACAGTTTGTGAAAATGTAGTATGGCATCCAGCAAGGAATCTAATTTTTAAGTATAAGGGTAAATAGATAGATAGATAGATAGATAGATAGATAGATAGATAGATAGATAGATAGATAGATAGATAGATAGATAGATAGATAGATAGATATGGATAGATGGATAGATGGGTAGAAAAAAAAAACTGGAAAGAGAAATGCTAGGTTCAAGCAGACACAAATCTGCCTGACATAAATACAACAGCTTCTCAGAGCTCTGACGGTGACAGCAGAAGTCTGCCAGCATTCCCTGTTACCACAGTGCTCATCAATCAACATTGCATTGTACTTGGTGTTGCACAGTGCCAGAACAGTGCTTGACTGAAGATCCTGCAACAGAACCTGGAGGCTAGACAAAGTAAGCACAGAGTAAGATAAATTTAAACAAAATCACAGAAGAGTAGCTAATTACATCTGAGCTACATCTGTTCTTGCCAGAATTCTAGGCAGGACATGTGGGGATTTTTGTAGTTTCCTGACACTTTGTGATTCTTGTTCTAGCTTTGTGTCCTCAGCAGTGATTTCCACACTGAGATCATGGATCTCTGGGGATCTATGAGGGCATGGTAAGTTGTATACAGAACTACCGCATTCTGTAGTAAAAAATATTCAAGTAAAACTTCGATGACAATAGAGTCATTCCTTATCGCTGATGGATTATAACAGCCTATTGGTCTAAAAACTTCAGAAACTTCTATTTTTCCATTTTTTGTTGCTTTTTTTCAGTCCATTAATATTGAAGGTGACTACAGTGACCTTTTGGAGCATTTTGTTTTCCATTTTAGAAAGGTTTCCCACATGAAAAATGATGTCTTACTTTATTAATTTGTGGACTTTGTCTAATCTTGGCAATTCATTCCATAGTTCTTGAGCAACATAAATCGTATGTAAGCTGTTCTCAAGCCACGTATATCATGTGTAGTCTGAGGCACTAATAATAAAACTTGAGTTTTGTGACATGACAGATCTCTGAAAAGTAAAAATTGATTCTGACTTAATAATCTTAGCTGTGCAATAACCATATTGCTGACATGTTGGGTACAGAGAAAATTATCTGCAGAATCTCCTGTGTGTTTCCTGGTAGTCCAGATTGAAAACTGAAACTCTGGATTTTCTGTCCATATGTATGTAACTGTTACAAATTTGGAGCTTCTCTAAACTGAAACTATTTTCCTCCTTCACCTTTGTGTAAATGTGTATTTAAGCCTGTCTTTTTTAAGCCAGGTGTGGGCTCCCGTAGCTGAGGGGCCAATTAAGAAAATAAAGACTTTTGAGCTTTTGGACTGCAGTGAAAACCATCTAGATCAAGGGGGAAAGACTAGCAATCAAGGTACTGAGCCTTTTGACTGCAGAATTGTTGCTTTTCAGAGAAAGTCTCAAGAAGGAGAAGAATCCTAATCTCTGTTTATTTTGACTCAAATTAAAAGATTCATCTCCTGAATTGGGAATATAAGATGTCCTCTCATGAGGCAGCAAACAGTTTTGGAGTTCAGCAATAGAGGGGTCTTGAGAGACACTTTGGAGCCATAGATCTGAAGTTCAAAAAGGCAATTCTCTCCTGCCAAGGAACAGAAAAAGCCAAAATGCAATATGTGTAGCGTATGACCATCAACACCACATCTAAACAAGGAACAAAACTGTAGAAAATGAAAAGAGAAAAAGCTCATGCCGAACAGGGAACAATGCCACTGATGTGGCAGCTGGCATAGGAACAGAAGATGTTCATTGATTCTAAAATCCTCCTCTGAAATATGCCAGCAAAGGAAACATATTCATTACTGTCAGAGCTTGGGACTCCTCAGATGAAGGGGAAAGCACACGCACACACAAAAGAAGCTACAAATACACAATGAAGACTGATAAAATGTACTGGCAGCTTGTCTACACATGGCATGTGAATGATGTTTGAAGGTGCAAGTGTTGTTAAGGACTGGACTCCCGAGAGAGGGATGTCAGTGAGACACTGACCGAGCAGTTCAAGTGTACCTGGTGAGGAACAGCTCCCAGCCCTGCAAAACGGGATGGGCACACTGCTAGGAACACACTGGCTCTTGCTGCTGTTACCCAGAGAAGCCGCACTGGTGTATGGCACACACTGTGGCACACTAAAGAGTCACTGTGCCAGGACAGGGACTCTCTGGAGAGATGGGGGTGGCACAGCATCTGCTAGGCACGGCCATGGTGGCTAATCTGAGAGGAGGAAAACCAGATGAGAAGCTATAAAATGTGACAGCAGATGGCATTATTTGTAGGATTGAAGAGTGACAGTCTTCACTAAGGCCCTGGAAACCATAGGGAGGAAAAGACACAGGCTCAGACTCTGTGTTGACCCCAAGGAGGCTGAGCAGGAACTTTAAAACATTTAAAAAACTTTAAAAAAAATTCCAATTGCTTACAAGTAACAACATGTGTGCTGGAGAGCAAGAGCCAAATTTGTGAGCAGATGTGTTGGCACATCTTGTGGACACGGGAAGCTGTAGGTTTTGTCTTCTCAGCAAACAGCTTGGCAGATGCTGCTGTGCTGGGTTGCTCGTTGGCACATGTTGTGTATGCAAAATGGTTCTGCTGACACTGCCCAAGGACTGAAAGCTTGCACCCTCAAAACAGCTGTTTCACTCTTGGTATCACTGGAAAAGATCTTTCTTGGAGAACTGAGCAGCGAGGAGGACTCAGAAGACCCTGTCTGCTCCCTTCACGTGTTTTCAGTCATGCAGGGGACCCTGCCTGATGAAGGAGCCTTCTGCAAGTGAGCTGTGGGGAAAGAAGCATGCCAGTGTGAGAAGCTCAAGTACTGTGCTGAAGGAAGCTAGAGAAAGCACTGTTCTCTCTCCCTCAGCTGTCACACTGGAACAGTGACAAACAGAAACATGAATGGCATTTTCCCTGACTACTGCAAGCGTTACCAATACTGAGAGGAAAAATGCCAGCTGGTGTAAACTGGCCCAAAGCAGTTTTGCTGACTCACACCCGCTGAAGACTTTGTCATATCAGTATTTTAAATAAGGCATTAATTAGATAATGGCAATTTGGTCAGAAAGTTGAAAGATGTGTTTGGCATGGGTGGCAGCCTCTGACTCTGATCTCCATTCGTCCCCAGGGGCCTGGGAGCTCTGAGTGGCAATGAAATGTGAATGTCTGTGCCTTCTCTTCTGTTAGCCAGCCCTTTCTTCTGCCTTTGCAAACTCATCTGGGCAGGGGCCATGCTGGGTATCATCTGTACCCATGAAGTAAGGCATGGGCAGGCTCAGCAGCTCCTCAGCAGCCTCTGGGGCTCAGGCCTGGTGGGATGGGACCACCAGGAAGAGGGCTGCCACCACTTCCATACCCAGGCCGTCCCAGTTGGCAGCTGGGGCCACCAAATGGGTGCCAATTAATGCCCGTTGTGCAAGTGGTTCCTGCAGTGTGGACACCTGCCTGCTAGGAGCAGCTCTGAAATCATCCATGCGTCTCACAGAGGTCACCGAGCAGCCCCTCAATGCTAATAACTTTTGGTCACTACCAACTTGGACCGCAATCGAACCATTGACCTAGAGGTGAAAGGGTGTATATCCCATTACCAATCTGCTAAACCATCCAGTCTCCCTATTACTGCAATTTTAATTAACTGAGCCAACGACATGAAAGCTGAAGGGAGGGGGAGTGGGCAAGGAAGCAAGAACATATTGGTTTTTACACAAGATTTGTTTCTTTTGAGTGGATTCTGTGTTTTCCTGAACAGTCTGCATGGCCCATGAGATGCTCCCTGGTCTGCTGTCAGCACAGAAAGCAACCAAATAGGGGACACACTTGTTGCTGTCCCTTGCCAGGACAGCCCCTGATAGAGCTGTTCTGGACATCAAGGAAGCCTGAATTTCATTCAAATTATGAATATTCCCCACAGTAAAATACAGTATGTGGATATTTATATGTGCATGTACTTGTGTATGTGCAAGGGTATGGGTATGTATAAATACTTAGGTTGCTCTGAAAGTAATGCCTCCTGTTTAATTCCATGGAAACTGCAACAGATACAAAGAGCACAATGACACTACTCAATGGAGGAAATTCTCAGCTATAAAATAATATTTTTCAACATATTCGCCACCACTAGCTATGCATTTTTGTAGGCAATGAACAAGAGTCCGCATGCCACACTGTAAAAATCTGCACCAGCGGAGGTGACCCACTGATTCGTGGCTACTAGGATGGCATCATTTCTAGGAAAATGTTGCCCACACAGTCCTTCTTTCATCAGCCCAAACAAATGGAAGTCAGAAGGCTCCAAATCCAGACTACATGGTGGGTATGGTAGTACAACCCAGCCAAGATTGGTAGTATGCTCCGTGATCTTCAAACTGGTATGGGTCCAGGTGTTATTGTGTTGCAAGAGAAAGGTTATTTTCTTCTCTGGCCTAAACCCAGAAGTGGGAGCCTTCAGCTTAGTCAGTGTCATGATAGAGCAGTCAGAGCTGATGGTTTGTTTGGATTCCAAAAAGTCCAGGAGGACCATTCCTTCCCTATCCCAAAATACAGTGCGCATCTTTTTACTCACTGAGGGCTGCAGCCTGAACTTTCTCTTCAGTGGGGAATTCACACCTCACCACTCCTTGTACTGCCATTTTGACTCCGGTTCGTAGTGTTGACATCACATCTTGTCACTGGTAATGATGCATTCCCGGAAACTGTCACCTTCAGCCTTAAATTGGTTCAGTAGGTCCTTACACACTTGCCTATGTTGTCCCTGTGTGAGCGTTTGTGGGACCAATCTGGCACAAAATTTACAAGCTTCTGGTGTACAAAGATAACACACTCAGCTTTCCTTTGAATTCTGCTATCATCGCATAAATGACAATGCACCCTCTCTTGATTCAAAAACAGGGGAAGCTGATTATTGCTTTGACCTCTGTGCAACTCTGCAAACTCATCCTGTGTTTGGGAACCCCCATGCTGGCAGTGCTCCTTCTGTGCTCATGTGCTTCATTACACAAGCACCTACATTTCAAACGACATCTCTTCTGTTGCCAGCCCTGGAGTGCTGCACTCTTGTTCTTGCATGTGTGTTTGATAAGTCACAGCATGACTATTATTTTATTTATTTGTGATGATTACCCACTGTGGTCTATTCCCGCAACAAACATGACAGAGTCCCTGAAAGACAGCAGCTCCTCAGGGTCCAGCATCCTGTGAAAACCCCACTCCACTCAGGCTGTTCCTGTCTCCAGCAGTGCAAGCACAGGGGGAGGCCAATCACAGCTTGAGTCCAGACCCCAGCTGTCTGCAAAAGCCACTCTTTGCTTGGGGCCTCACACACAGCACAGTCCAAACCTCAATGCAAGGCTTCCCATCAGCAGGGAGAGATGCAGTACAAAGCCTGTGCAAGCCCCCGTATTCAGGAGCCTCTTTGATGCTCCTTTGCCTTGTTATTTCAATTGTTTTGCATATGCAAAACAGGTCTTGAAACAGAAAATGAGCTAAACTCCAGCTAAACTATGCTTCTGATTATACCTGTTGCTAGCATGTAAAGTAAAATATCAAGTAAACCTACAGTGTGTGTGCCCTTCCAACACTTTCCAAGGCTCTCCTGTACCCTTTGGACTCCCCGCATAAATCATTCTTTGATATTCTCCATTTCACCATAGCAACCTCTTCCCATGCCCACTGCTCTGCTTTCCATCTCCATCTCCTCTCACCCTGTTGCTGAAGGAGACAGTGAACTGTCACAATGGAGACGTAGGAGTTTGCAGCACTGCCCAGAGTGGGATATGAAAAGCCACAGCAGCTTCGTGGTTCAGGAAAGGAAGGAGGGGCTGAGCTATGCTGGGAACATAAACAGCAGCATCACTGACTCTGATCTAACATTTGGTTCCTGTAGATTTGACATTGCAGAATCAAAATGCTCTCAGGAAAGACAAAACATACAATATGGGAGACAGTGCTGCATTTCTAGATCAGTGTCTGTGTTGCAAAATGGAACCAGTGCTGTGGCCACAGTACCCACTCTCCTCCAGGTGTGCTCAGCCTAGCTAGGTGTGCACCCATTTGAAGGGCTAGGAGGCAGAAGGGGAAAACTCATTTTGCCTCAAGCTGGCACTGAAGGTGTGAGCACTCCTCTTTCCCAGTGTAAAGTCTGGAGGTCCAACACGTAACCCCCTTCTGGTCCTCATCACCTCCAGCTCCTGACTGCAGCAGTTCTCCATGGATCAGAGAAGGAAAAAAGCCTCACAGACAAGAGTAGGTTGTCCTTGCTCACCTGTTATGAGAAGACATCTTGTCCGTGTTCAGGGAATGTTGGTGTGTGAACTGGTTGGATGGCCCACCAACACAGGCAAAAGCTCAGAACTAGAGGCAGGCCTACCTTACCCTATGACTGCTTTCTGAGCAGTGGAAATGATTATTTAGTCTGTGTTCACTACAGATTCCTACTAAGATGAGCAGACAGTGAGTCATTAATAGCCTTGGGTTTCATGTTTTTAAGTTTAAAGCTTCAAAATTCACAACTGTTGAGATGGATGAGACAGTTCACACACATCAGAGCTCTTTCCCAGCTTACCTGCAAGCTCAGAATTACTAAGATTTTTACTTCATTCCTGGTTTTAATACTTTTTTTCATACCCATCATGGGTAAAAATGTGTTATCCATAGAAATGAAACTAGATTACAGAGCACACTGCTTGCACAAGAGGTGGATGCCACAGCCAATTCCACAAGCACAGAAGCAGAGAGCACCCCATGTTGGGCTTGTAACAAACACATCCATATCAGGCACAATATGGATGTTTTCTATGCTGGTCTACAAAAACATGTCAATTAGTATCTATTTTCACTTTAGTGATAATGTGCTCCCCTATACCCCTACACAGCTGATAATTGGGAAACACTATAGTCCAGGTCCCCAGGGCAACCCTCTCTAGTGCTACACCCCCTCCAAGTGCATCAGTCAGTGTTGCAGCCCAGAGCTCCATCTGACATATCACAATAAACTCTGCAGCTTGCGGATGCTCGGCTCAGTGTGGAAGGCAGCACCTGACTCAAGCCTGCCTGCAGGAGTGGCACAGCCTCTCCTGCCCTCATGCTAGGCACAGCTGGATAGGTGAGCTGGATGGGCACAGCTGTGCAAAGGAAGACAATCTCGTATGTGGCAGAGCATGGGATAGGAAGCTTAGCACTAGAGATCTGACAGGTCTTGCTCATGCTTCCGAGAGTTTCACCCATCAGTCTTTCTCAGAATATTTTGAATGGAAAATACTTTTGTAAAATGGCCATGTTTGTGTTTCCTTGCTGCTCCTCCACCTTCCTCAACTGATGCATGGATTTCTATACCAGATACTTTCAGTCCCTTTCCACCCTTGTATTCAAGAGTCATGGTTTCTAGACATCCTCCAGAAGCCTCTGATCTCTGCTATGAAGTAGCTTAAGCTCACATACTATATCCTGCACTTTAATGCTCACCAGATTTGGACTTTACCTGCTGCTAAACAATGCACATGACCTCTAGCCACTTCAGCATCCAGGACAAAAGGCACCACTGGATTCCCATCCCTGAGAGCCAGGCTCACTCTGAACACCAGTCAACCAGGAGAGAGATTAAGTACCTGGCTAACACAGTCCTGGACTGTAGACAAGGGGAACATACGATGTCATGTACCTGAAGGTATCCCACTACAGAACAGTGAAGGTCAAGGATGGCACTGGATGCAAACTGAACATCTGAAGCAGAGCTGGAGTAGGAAGTCCCGAGGCACTGGAGAGACAAACCTCCTGCTGCTGTCTGCATTTCAAACACGATATGAATATTAACCATGCAGCTTGGACTTCTGGAGTTTTTTGCTTCCTACCCTCTGGAGATTTGAAAATCACGTCTGCTTTTAATCAAGGAAAAGAAGGTAGAACACTGTAGCAATGAAGACCACTAAGAAGGTACAGAAGAGGAGGTGTTTATAAGGACTCTTGCTGCTTTCACTTGAGGTTTTGTTTCTGTTTTGTTCTGGGCTTGACACCAGTTCCTAAGCACTTTCCCACACCACACAACCAAGCCTGGCCCCTGGATGGAGAAATGTCCGAGCTCTAGCACCACTGTACCCATGACATGATGACCCCTTCCAGCCCTCGGTGCCTTGCTCCTGAGCTTGGCGCTCTCAGGCCACATAGCAGCAGAACTGTGGAAGCACAGCCACTGACCCAGACATTTCATTTATCGGAGGGAATGCCATTGCTACAGCACAGGCTTGTGTCCCTGCCCAGCATGTAATCACCAGTCATGCGTTAAATTTCAGCTAATGCATCAAGGGTTACCAAACCAAATTTTAGCTGAGAGAGTAGAGAGGAATCCCCTGTTTCCAGGACAGCAAGCTCATTTCCCAGGGTAGCAGGTTCTTGCACAGATCACTGCCCCTGTCCTGAAGTCAAGCCCTTGTGTAAGTATACTTAATTGGGTTTCCCTCAGGTTGGATGAGAACAACACCTTTTGTTTGTCTGGAGTGTTGTGGCTCGCTGTCACATCATTCTGTGTGACTGTTAGCTGCTCAGTGTCACAGCAGACATAGCATTATGAAGCATACTTCACCCTGCTTCATCTTCTTTATGGATATGTGCTCTTCTCCCTCTGACTTGGATTCAGTGACTGTCCCTCCTGACACAAGGAACATGCAAATGTGAGATACCACCACAGCACATTCTTAATGGCAAACAGATTCCCTCCTGGTGTTTTACTCAGTGCTCCTGAGGTATTTCTGGCCTTTTCTTTCCGTGCACAGGTACACAGACCCAAGCAGCTCCAGGGAAAAAGGCTTGGTCACTAGAGCAAACAGACTGGGCAACCAGCTTTGGTTTGTATAATGCAGTGAAGTGTGCTGGCACTGCTGTTCTCTAAATAAGGAGGCAGAAACACACATTATATGCCTTCCTACAGCTCCCATTTTCTTGTTTAAAGAGTTTTGATTTCCTTGGGTGAAGCTGGACCACCCAAGGATGCAGTCACACTCTGGAGTGCAGAGGAGGATGAACATCTGCTGGCAAATACGGAAGGGTGGGAAGGAGGGGCAGCAACAACAGGAATCGGTAAATGTTTGCAGTTGCAGGCTGCAGACAGCAAGGAAGCTCAGTGAATGTCTGCAGAATTGGCAAATCTTTGCATCTAGAGTGTGAGAAGCAGTGGTGAACTGTACCTGCAGTCAGTTCTGCATGCCCATGTGCTTGAACTTTTTTCACTTTGTCACACCATCGATTAAAAAAAAAATACACAAGTTCTCTTCACCCATCTTACAAGAGCATTCCCTGTACATCACTTAGGCCCTTGAAAATGTCCTCTGTAAGGCCAGAGGTGGTGCTTGTGGAGTGCTTTGTGGCATGGTATTGATCACCTGCTGGGATTCTAACTCGAGGCCCATGTATTTCAAACCTCTGCATGTATGCACGTATTTTTTTAACAGATATGCATATGCTCTGTAAACAAGAGGGCTTTTGTTCTGTTTTGTTCTGTATTTTCACTTTCTCATCTTCAGTGAAGAACTTTTCCTCCTTTCAGCTAACTAGCTTTCATTAGCATCTCTAGGAATGAAAGCCTAAGGGCATAGGCTGCGGGGGAGAATGGCCAGCACTTTGAAGACTATGGGCTGAGGGTGTGGGCAAGGCTGTAGACAGCAAAATTTGAGTTCAGGAGATGCCAACAGTAATGCTTAATTGCTTGCCAAGCAAAACACAGTGTGGTGACACCAGAAGCACTGAGGATTCCTGTACGGTTTGCCAAAGCCCCGTTCTCAGTTGTGCTCTCACAGAAAAGCAGTGAGCCTCAAGAGTACTCAGCATCCTGTACAGACTGCCATCCCCTCCTCCCGTACCCTCCATGGCCCCAGCACATGGCAGCTGCCTGCAGGATCTGATATGGAGCAGCTCTGGGTCTGAGGGAGAGGACCTGCTCTCCTGCTCTCAACAGCTGAAAGGTAATCAAAGCTGTTTATTTTGCTTAACTTATCAGTGTTCTCCTGGATCAGATCGAGGTATCCCACCTCAATCTATAAACATCAGCATCACATCATGTATTACATTATTTTTTATCAATACTTTGAGGGTCTCAAAACACAGCAGTGATACACGATTCTGATATGTGTCACAAGGGAGAAGGAAAGATTTGTTCTTGTTTCAAATCCATTCTCTACAGCTCATTCCAGGAAGAACTTTCAGAGTGGGATTTTCTGCAAAAGGAAGATTTATTTTTTCCAACAGAAGCTGATAAAGAAGATTTCTCAGGGTGGGGAAATGCCACCTATGGTTTCTGGTGTTTTTTTCACCTTCCTTCTCCTCTCCTGCCCAGACACCAGTGTTCTGCTGTGACAGGGACAACACTCCCGCAGATAAGACAGGATGTGTCTTTCCTAGATTGAACAGGTTGGATGGATGCTCTGCTGTGTTCTGGGATTTCTACCTAATACAGACTCTGGAATGGGATTATGGTGCTGGAAATCCTTGTTATTGCTATAATTTCCCCTTCCGCACTGCTATGTAACTTATCTTCATAAATGATAAACTATCACTAAATGTCATTGTCTTGCAGATTTAGGGAGTTGGTTTCATACATGGAAGCCTTCCTACCTCTTTCTTGACTGTGCTTCCTCCCAGATTATATCCTTAGAGAATATGACTTCATACTTACTGATACAGACCACAGTATGGTGACCTTTTAACATTTGATCACACCTCTAAAAATAGAGCCTCGTCATGTCAGTGTGTCCACTTTCACAGCTATATCCCAAAGAACGACACAAAAAGCAGTTCAGCTCTTGTCTTTGCAGCACACTATGTCACTTCTGTGGTCACATCTAATGATACTAACTTATAGAAATAGCTTCAGAAATAGTATGGGCAGTGACAGAAAGCAAACTAACTTTCTTAGCTGATCTGAGAATCAGAAGATGTGTATGTCAATTTCAATATAAAAGGTACAATTCATAAGCAGAAGGGAAGCTACATACTGTTACATGCAGTATAATGTTTATCCACAGCAGCATTTGGAAACTGCAGACAAGTAAGAGAGGTTGTTTAGAAAGCATAATGGATCTGAGTTCATTTTGCAGTTTGGTTAAATGTTGCATGGTGCCATTTGTAAATTTTCTCTTGCAGAATATTACAGCATGGAGCTTTCCTAGTGTTACAGACATCACACTGTTTCATCATTTTGGACTGTTCGGCCTGGAAAAGAACAATAAGGAAAAGAAAATAGTCTCAAAAAAGAGAGAATAACCTCTGTGTGGAGACAGTGGCACATCCCCACACTCCCTGTACAGCTTGTATTGCTTTCTCTTAAAGTTTGGGTTAATTTCCTGCTCAGAACAGACCAGTCCCTCACTGAAGTAAAAACCATGTCAACTTCAGCAGGAATGTTTTCAGAGTCCCCACCTGGGAAGACGATGTCTCTGAATGGGAAAATAAACACACTGGCCTTTAGTTGGTTCACTTACTATTTTCTCTGCTGACAACACTAATTGTTCTGTCAGTTGGGATGATGATTGTTTTCAACACCAGGTCCTGAAGGAAGGAGGGAGTAAAGTTACAAATAGCATCTGGGCTCAGAAAATGTGGTGGCACCAAACTTTGCCCAAACTGTTCCCAGGCTAACATTCTGGTTATCGTGGAAACCGGAGTCTGAAAGGTCAGGAGCTGATGGAGGTGAAGACAACTTTCACCACGCCTTTTCTTATATTTCAGGCAAAGTTCATTTTACAGGTTATTCAGGAAAGTTATCATGAAAAAATGTAAGATTTTGTTTTATTTTTTTCTAAAATGAAGCCCTTTATAACAAGGGAAGACTTTTACAGACGTCTAGTAGCAGGAAAACACCCGTGAAAAACACTATGGAATTCTGGTTCAGATCAGATTCAGTTTTGTAAAAATGCTAGTATAAATTGAATCAAAACCTGTAGCTGATAGTAGAAATTACTTTGCCCAGTGCCTGGGCTGACTAGACCCACATCCAGTAGTGCTTTTCTGAAAGTATTACAGAAGCATAGATTATATATATGACAGTGAGTATACTATGCCAGCACACAAGAAAGAAAAATGAAAGAAAAATGTGCCTGGAATATTTCTTGTAGAATAAGGATTTTACCTGTCTATGAAGTAGGAAAGTTAAATTCCACTGCACAGGTGAAGCCCACATCTCTGATCATGGTGCTCTTGTTATCTTTTGCACAAGCCACTCACTTCCCACCCATTTAAAAATTTATCATTTAATTCCAGCTCCCCAGAATATCCTTCTGAATATTAAACCCAGAGAGGCTTGGGGGAATTACAGCAGTACAACTTTTCAGTGTAGTAAAATAGGGGGCATAACTATTGGAACAGCCCTTGTAAAGCATTCACTGGAAAAAATATATTGATGAAACTCTGTACAGGACTGTATGTTTATAGTCTAGGCTTGAATTCCATCTCCAAAACTTTTTTTTTTTTTTTTAAGCAAAATGTCTACAGTGTAGAAGTCGGATAGCTTATTCTATTTTCTGTCTGAGAGTAAGTGCTTTGTAAAGTTGGATATATATAGCACATATCTACCAGATTTCCATCCACACATCTAAATAAGACTGTGGGTGTGGGAATGATCTCTATATCGCTGCTTCAAATTACTGGATGATTATGTAATTTATTATTATTGTGTGTGGGTTTTGCTCTGCTGTGGGGTGGTTCCCCTTGCTAAGATTTTTCTTTTAAATACAGATTACCATGCCAAGGGATGTGAGTGATTTTACTGGAAATCAAAAGAAGTAATTAGTATGCAATATCATGAAGACGTACCTCAGTCCTAAATGTAACTACTGCTGTACTCTTTTTTGTTTCATTCTTGCTCCCTATCTGTCAGGGGCAGTTTCGAACAGGGATTCCAGTGAAGTCTATCAACCAATAACTGCTGCAGCCTCTCTTCCTTCGCTAACCAGTGTTGGCTGCAACTGGAGCAATGTTGACACACTGGAAATATATGAGGTTTGGACTCTTTGAAGTAGAGAGCTAAGACTGAGAACTGGGGCTGAGAGCTTTGTGGTATTGCATCATCAGCAAGGTGATCAAAACCTTAAGACTGTGACAGCAATAAATCCAAGGTGGAGGCTTAGTAGTGTTCTCTGAATTCCATCACCAACAGGGAATTTAAAAAAAAGTGATTGAACCATTTATCAGTTTGAACAGCTGCTGCAGAAAACTTGTATATTCTGTGTCTTGCTCCATTTCTTCACTGTCGTTGTCTATTTTCCCTTTTTCGTCTTCTAAACTATTCCTGTCCTGCTTTTGGCCTTTTTCCAGTGTGTCAATGTTCCACTGGCACGTTTGCGCTTCTCACCTGCTATCATCGATGCATTTCAGCAGTCTTCAGCCTGAGATGCTATCAATCATTTATGTTACTCAGATTTCACTTCTTTTTTTTTTTCCTACAAGGGAAAACACAGAATATCTCACACCAAAGTAACCATTTGTGTCTTCTCATTACTTAATGAAATAGAAAACTGCTGCTGGAAATTTTCAATGAGCTCTAGAAAATCTGGTTTTAATACAGCTATCCTAATTTTTTTTTTTCATAGTACTGTTTCAAGATCACTTGTGAGAGAGCAGAATAACAGCAATACTTAACAGAGTCAACACTTATTAGCCTTTTGTTGCAGTTATCTTATTTCTTCACTATTCATTATGTTTCAAGCTTTTATTTCTGATAACCAGTCTTGACTTTAACATAGACCGTTTCATATTCAAGAGACCACACAACACTGTTCAAAACGTCAAGCAAGTAAATCAAAAATAGAAAATGATATTTGATGATACAGCTTGCTATTTTACCCTCTCTTGTTGGCATCAGAAAAAGTGTATGCGTGCCTGCCACTAGAAGGGAATGGGACAAGCTTTAGGGACCACGTATTTACATTTCATCATCAGGGTAGCAGTGGGCTGTCTCACCGTTGTGCACTGGCACCAGGCTGCCCTATCACGAGTGGCTATTTCGTTTTCACACCAAATTAATCCTGTTGACAGACATGACATACTTTTGCTGCTGGGTTATTGTCAGTTGTTGCTGATTGACTGATTTATGATTGAAAGAGATTGCAGAAGTGCTGCATTTTTGTTCTGAGGTCTTGTTGAGAGCTGTCTAAGGCAAGAGAAAGGACTTCTCCCTGTTAGATGCACATGCAAACCTGTCCTAGGGTTTACACCTCTGTAATACCTAGACCTGAGATTAGGAAAGCTATTATTTATTGGGGATTGGTGACACACTCTGGTGCTTTTTTGCTAAGATTTCTGACCTGTCTCTGACATCTGTCTGCATACAGCCTGTACCCCCTCCTCCTTTCACCCAGAGTCTCTCACCCGTGAAGTCTGTGCCATTGCTGCACTTGTTCAGAGCACTCATTTGCCTCAAGCTGCATTGCTGGTCTGTGCGAGGCCTGAAGCTGTGCTGTGGCTCTGACTGAGCCAGGTAATCTCTACAGGTTTTATGTAGAGGTTTTCTCATTTGTCCACCTAGGCGTATCTCCCATCCATGTTTGTGTTTGTTTACATTTTGAAAGCTGCAGTGTCTTTCCCCTTGGTGATGATGAACATAAAGGGCCTCTGCAAAAATGCTTTTCCTTTAGGCCCTCTTGGCTTCTCTTGTCACTTAATCACTCTCAGCTCCTATTTCTCCATGGTGCTAGACACCAGCAGCCTGATTTCCATGTCTCTTTGCCTTAGCCTGTCTGCACCATGATACTCTTTGGTGCTCATCTGCCTTTGTGGGTCATCGCTGGAAAGAGTAGCTGATCCCTCCCTGTGCAGGGGAGCAGCAGGAGTTATTGCTAGCATCTCAGTACCAGCAACACATCCAGCCTAAGCATCCTACGATGGGACTGCATGTGCTGAAGCCCACAGTGTGCCCAGCACATCGCACTGACGATTAGATCCCGGGAGATAGGAGCCCTAACAAAGAGCAACGGCCATGCAAGGGCTCTGCTGGACCTAGTGACAGGTTTCCACCACAGCACTGGCAAGGAGTCCCTCAGGCACCCCACGTCATTGCACAGCTGGCCAGTTGATAGCCACCCTGTTTCGCTCAGGGGGGTGATGCCATGATGCTTCTCCTGCACAGGCAAACGGCTTCCTAACTCCCACCACCACCTACAGCTCTTCCTTCCCATGCACTCCCATCTCCCAAGCCAGCATTTGCCTTCTGTTCCAGCCAGGAGGCAGAGTGCTTAAGTAAGACAACAAGCAAACATGCAAACCAGCAAAGAACGCAAACTTAGAATAAAATAATGTTTTAAACAACAGCAAGCATCATACTCCAAACCACCGCAGTCCCAACCGGACAGAGGCAGCGGGGCGGGATGCCTGGCAGGCAGACGCAGCTCCGGTCCCCTCGTTCCCGGTCCCTGCACACTGCCTCGGAATCGTACTCGCCGACCTTCCGCGGTCGTGGAGCGGTGCGGAGCCCCCTCTGCTCCTATGGGCTTTTGGGAAATGGGGCTTTGGAGTTGGCTGTTTTTTTTTCTTTTACTTTTTTTTTTCTTTTCCAGGTAAAAATTACCGGCCGGCACCCGGGGAGGACGAGGCTGGTTTCGGCAAAGCAGAGGGCGGCGCGTTTAGCATTTCTATTAAAATGTTAGTAAAGTTAGCTCAGCTCCGATGGCATCTGAAACGCAGAACAGGAGACTGGAGGGGGATACACTAGTATGTTTCTTATTTTTATTTTCCTTATAGCCTGTTAAATTGACTAATAAAGTCAACACAGAGTTCTCTGTGTGGCTTCAAAAAACTCAGTAATTTTGTTAGAAAACGTTGAAATCCAACCCCAAAGTATTCAGCCCAAATATTTAGTTAAAGTAACCCTGTGGGTTAATAAACTAAACAAAGGCAAACCATGCAAAACTGCAGCAATGAAAACCAGGCTTAAATAAACGAAGGAAAGTTTATAAGAACCCTTTAGCTGGAAAAAAACAGAGAAGGAAAACTGCATGAAAGTTTAATATGAAGCATGTGATACGCGGGGGCTCGGTTTACAGGTACGCAGCTTCGCCCCGAACTGTCGTTGTTCTCCGCACAGTTTCGGAAATTATTCTTATTCTAAGCTGCATTTCCTTCGAAAGTTCATAGCGGAGGTTTCTGTTGGAGAAACCGTGTGCAGATATGGGCAGGTTGAGAGGAGAGCAGCTCGTGTGCTGCACTGCGTCTCCCTCTCCCTGACAGAGCTTCAGCTGACTGCTAATTTCGGTGTCCGACTTGTTTAGTTATTTCAGCTCCAGTAATGTGGTTGCAAAATATTTACCTTTCACACAAGAATCTGGATTATTTTGATTAGAGTCCGATGCGCTCTTGAAAATGTTTGCTTATGTGCAAGAGTTATTCCAAGTGGGGCACAACAAAAGATTTCTCTTGTAAGTTAGGACTTTTAAACTAGTTAATAACAGCTTAAAAAAAAAAAAAAGAAAGGAAAAAAGAAAGAAAGAAAAAAAATGTTTTGGGTTTTTTTTTTTTTAGTTTGCTTTCAATTAGATTGGGTCTTAAAAAAAAATAAAGAGAGAGAGAGAAAATTTCTTTAAAAAGGGACGATTTAATGCAGGCAGTTTAAATGCGTAAGCTAAATTACACCAAACCATCAAACTGCCTCCAGAGCGTTGGCAGTTTGGTAATAATTATAATCGCTGCTGTTCTGCAATTTAGATCATCGCGAAAGAAACCTTCACGACAATTGTTTTTTGATCAAATAAAGGGTATGGGACTGGTGACATGTTTTTCTGTACGGAATAATGGGTTTCCAAAATTATTTTCTTTTGCATTATATCTCCAAAGAAGGAGTCGGGGAGGAGAGCGCTGGAAAAACAAGCCCAAAAATAACAAGAGATTGTTTAAACTTCTCCTAGTTGCTTTTCATTTTCAAGAAAAGCTGAATAAACAGCGTCGGCCCCGCCTGACAGCGCAGAAAGCAGGTTTGCAATGAAAGAGGCATGCGGAGGAAAAGGAAGAGGGTTTCTTTTCTTCCCTTTTCGAGTACTTAACTTTCCCCTTTTCAGAAAGGAGCTGCGTGCAACCCAGGGAGCGCGTTATTTACCATGTACAGAAGAAACAAGTCAAATTTAAAATTAACCTCGAGTCATGCTGGGAATGGTCCGGGCAAAATGTTGGGGGAATTCCTTTATTTTCACACTCCCCCCAACTTTCCCCCCCACTCCCCCCCCACCCCCACGCCATTCTAATATTTTTGTCTAATTCCCCTGCTTCCCCATCACCCCTTGTCCTGCCGAGGAAGGGAACGGTCCATTTCGGTGACAAGCCCCGACGAAATGATTTTCTTTTAAAAGAAATAGAAGAAGAGAAGGGTGGACTAAGCAACTTGGGGCAACAAAGCTTTACAAGGGGAGAAGAAAGACTTGGGTAAAATACGACACATTTATCTATCAATTGCTAGACAAGACAAAGAAGGCTTAACAACAGTTTGAAAAGAGTGGCCTGTGAATGGTTACTATTCAATTTGTATTTTATTCCCCGCTGGTCATGGAACTGAGATCAGAAGAAAAAGTGAAAACACATGGCCGAGGTCAGTAGGATCAGAGAACCACCACATACAGCAAAGGGAAGGAAAAGCAATGGGAACTTGTGTGAAGAAATGGATTATATAAACAGAGCTTACCATCGCCTGCACCCCATTATCCTATAATTTACACTGCATGGGAGCATAGAAATATATTAAACTAGTGATGGGTTTCACCGTTGCTTTATGCCAATCAATTCCATTATATACTTTCAGACATGTTTAGAATTCTTGGACTAATGTGTTTATTTTAAATATCACAGGGAAATTATGACATCACCAGCAAATAATGCTGGGGAAGGTTGCCTTCCTTTTGAAGTACGCTGCACCGAAACATGATTTTAATTACATAATCACTTTGAAACTGTAATTATATAATAAACGAGGGGGATTAAACGGGAAGTGTATAGTGCATTAAAAATTGCTTAGGTCCTGGAAAAACAAACCGAACGCACAATGAGAAATGCTTGCTCGCGGGGACTGCGTGATAAATCCGGGCTGTCTCGCTTGTTTTCCTTTCATCCGGGGCGACAAAAAGATGCCCCCTCCGACGGCCGCCGGCGCGGGCTCCTCGCTCGGCAGGAGGAGCACCCGGTGTGGGCTCCCTCTCTCCGCCGGCCCGTCCGCGGTGCGGACCCCGCCGGCACCTGGGAGGCGCCCGCCGCGGCCCCATTCATCTCCGACCGCACAAAGCAGCCAGGCAGCGACAAATCTGTTTTTAAGCGGGGAATTAGCGGATGCTGCCCGCGGGGCTGAGGGCTCCCCGCCGCCCCGTCACCGCCGGCAGCGCGCACGGGGTCCTCCGCGGAGCCCACGCGGTTCCTCGCGGGGATTTACGTTTCCACGCTCGACCTGCAGCCCCAGCTGGTCCGCTGCAGGCTGAGCTGCCCCGCTCTGCTTCCATCCGGACAGGAGGCTTTGTTTCGGTGTTTTGTTGTTGTTGTTGTTGTTTTCCCTCTTCTTTTAAATGTCATTACCATTTAAGCCCTGCAGCGGAGCGGTGACGGCAGCAGGAGCTCCTCCGTCCCCGCGGGCTGCAGCCAGCTCTGCCCCCTCGCCGCTCCGGCAGACAGAGCGCGCTTTGGGGGTGCCGTGCCCATCCGTGCCGGGGAGGGGGCGCTGGCAGCCGGGGATCCCACCGACGCCAACAGCAGCCCCGAGGGGAGAGGATGGCGTGCGTGTCCTCCCCACCAGAACACCTTGTGTTCTGGGAGATGGAGGCCCTTGGGCCGCCCCACTTAACCTCGGGCTGTGCAGAAGGGCTATGGCTCTGACTTCTCCTTTCACGAGACCCGGAGATCATCTGCACTGGGGTGTGATTCTGGCAATACCAATGCACACAGAGAGCCCAGAAAAGTTCTCCAAAAGGATGGCTTGCCGGAGGCAAGCTCTGGCACTCCACTTGGCCAGCACTGGCTGGTCTCTGCCTTCAGGGAGCAAAGTGGGTTGGTAACCAGGGCCAGAGAGAAACAGGCTTCAGATCATAACCTGAGGTCTCCCCAGCCTAACTGGAAGGTTTGTGTTTTGTACCTGAAGACTAGAGTCACTCTTTCAGGGAGCTGCAACTCTGGCATGCAGTTATATGGCTAGCCTGGAAATCCAGAAGATGAGAAACTACCTGGTAACACCATGGAAAGCCAAACCATACATTGCAGCCCCACCAGGTCCATCAGCGGGGGCCAACTGATTGGCTCTCCAACATCCCTGGCTCACCAGCCATAAGCCCCAGGGTCACCACCAGCCCAGTGGGTTGCACACCGATGAAGATACAAACTGAGAACCCAAGAGACTGTTCCAGAGAGAGTTGTTTCCCTATATGCTAGCTGTGTGGTCATGGGTTCTCAGGGTTACAATTTTTTTTCATATGAAAATATTTCTTTCTCCTCCAGATGTCGCATTAATTAATATGGAATGATATGCTGGCTGTTAAATGTGTGAGGGAGATCATGGTTCCTCACAAGTCTACAGGAATCCCTGAGGATCAAGTGCCAGATGGCAATGATGAGGCTCTGACAAGCACGTGTGAGTATGTAAAAAAGGCTTCATCAAAAGACCTACAAGAAACTACTACAAGATAAGAGAAACTCTTCATAGGGGCAGGAAGAGAAGGCGCAGACAGGTTTCCAGTCAGTGTCAGTGTCAAGTCAGTGCCCATTGGCCAATAGACAAGTGAAGCACAGAGTCAGAAACCTGTCTGCTTCCTGTGCTTGTCACAGTGTAGCCTCACAATATTGCAGCAAGCTCTGGCTTTGCCAGAAGTCTTCTTACGGGGGAAAGCAAAAGTACAGTGTGACGTATGCAGTGCCTGCCAGAAAGTGCAGAGAAAAAGAGCAGAATCTGGAGAATCAGGCAGTGACACCTGCAACCCACCATTATGACAAGGCAGAGGAAGCATTCAGGAACAAAAAGGAAACAAAAATAAAACAGTAAGAGGGCTTGAAGCAGCCTCAGGGAATCTGCTTTGCACTTTAATGAAACTTACTGGGCAGAGTATTCTTGATTTCATTTATTATAGGCTTATATCTGGTTCATTTAATTTTGACAGGAAGTGTTTAACATAGAGTGAAATAATACGCTCTGAGATTACACATCCTTCCATAACTTTTGATTTGACTTGAGGGGAAAAAAAAAAAAAAGCATTTACTGTAGCAAGAATAATAAGTATCTAATGAAAAACTCACAGAAACATCTATTGTGACTGTCCTCTCTAAAGGCTCCCCTTATCCAGGTCTCTCTCTTTTCGTCTGATTTCTATGTCAGCCAGAGCCCAAGGCTCTGTGTCACACACATGTAGTGGAAGAAGCTGCCCAGGTCTAAGAAAAGGAGCATCCTCTGCACATCAGTTCTCAGTCCAGCCCTGCCTTGATAGTCACAGATATCCATTAATGAAAAGCTGCTTGCTACGCTTTACAAAGCACAGGGAAGCAGGTCCACTTCCCCAGCTGTGCATCCAGAGCAGTCTGGTCATAAAAAAACAGAGAAAACTGTTTGTTTCTTTTCATTATGGGTCTGCTACGAGAGGCAAGTCTGTCCCTTTCAAAGCTCTTCGGTGTAAAAACAAATGCAGAACTCCTGATAATGAGAACTTGTCTAAAACAAAATGTAAGCCAGGACTAGAAATGTTATTTTATTGATAATAGGCCTCTGGTAGACACTTGTATTACAACATATTTCTTTTTACCTTACAGTACCTTGGAAAGGATTTGAGTTAAACTGAAAAAGCTATTTCAGTCCAGAACACAGAAATGCGCAGGGAGAACTTTCCAGAGTTTTTGTTTCAATGGTACTACTGGAATCAGTAAGCAACCTTTGCAGACAAACTTCAGGAACTGTTCATCTCACTTCTGGGAGCAGCCATCCTTCTACTTGGGATTTTGTAAATAGGAAGAGTGAAGAAAAGAAATGGATTGTCCTTTGATTGAAGCCACGCTTCACTGAAGCTTAGACATATGGTTATTTATTTGCCTTCAAAAGCAATTAAGCAGCAAGGAAAACAACTTTGGACATTTCACTATAGCATTTCACTAGTTTTCTCCGAGTCCAAGAAATTTAAGTAAGAATTGTTCCACTATTCACTAAGAATGGAATGGAATGAGACTGCCCAAACGTAACTGCCAGAGGTAACTATCCACCACAGAAACATATTTTGTGAGGCCTAGAGGTTCTATAGGGGAGACCTGTTGTATACACACGGGCATCAAGTTCTTTCCTTCACAGTATCTCAATGGATCTAGAGCTCTGTATGGCTCAAATGTGATGGTTTCCAAAAACTTTGAACAAATTTAAAATAGCTTGTGTGCTTGGAAGTTTTAAACACATGGAGGCACAGGTTTGTTGTGCTAGAAGTATACAGCTCCTAGCTGAAGTATTCTTCTTGCTCTAATCTCAGCAGTATTTTCAGGACTACATTCCTATAAGCCAGTGTATGCTTTTTATCATCTCCCCTGAACTCTTGCAGCTTTTGACTTTTTTCAGTCTGTAATGTTGAAAAGAAGTTTCCTCAGGAGCTGGGGCTACCCAAACCCTATAGGGAGTCTTGAATCACACATGACAGCTTTTCTTAGTCTTCACAGATGTTTTAAAACTGTCCACAGAACCACATAGCTCTGTGGATCACAAGCTGATCAGTAAAAAGAATAGACTGTCTGTTATCAAAACTCAGCATGAGAGCACTGCATATGCTTACGTGAGTAACTGAGATCATGATGGAATATCTCTTTTAGATTCCTCTTTACAAGGGCATTTGGTTCCAGAGAAACAAGCTTACAAGGTTTTCTGCCATTGAAACCATTTCAGAGACATTGCCGTTTCTCATCAGAAGTTCTATGCAAGCTGAAGATAAGTTTCATTCTATTTCTAGCTAAGCCGCTATCAGACAGTTTCTTTTCTGCACTGGCTTCCAACAACCCAATGTTAATGCCATCTGTTGTGCATTATTTAATTCAAATTATTGGGGACCTCCTGACCTGAATCAGCACAATTACTAGTTCTGTCCTAGATTTTGAATATCCCCTCAAGGTTAGAAAAGGTTCTGTTGAAGAATCACCTCTATCTCTCAAAGGGAGACAAACCAACATGCAACACTTGATGCAGATCATGTTGCTGATATCTTAAAGATAAACAGCACTTACTGCACCAGTATCACACAGCAGGGCAAAATCATAGCAGAGGACAAACAGTGAAAACAAATGTATTTAAACATAACCACATGTTCTGTGATTCCACAGGTCTAAGTCTTCGAAGTAATAATATTATTTGTAGAACACCTCCCTTGGCAAATTATGCTGGGCCAAGCAAACGCTGCAATAAAAACTTTATCTGAAATGTGATGTGAAATCGTTCAAACAAAAATCCAAATGAGAAGAGCAAATAAAGGAGCCTGGAATGGAGAAAAAACGCAGCTGGATACAAGTGAAGGACACAAGATTGAGAGGGATCTGCCTTGAAAGCAGTTCATGAAGGAAATTGTGCATACCCATCTGGAAGACCAGAGACTGGGGAGAAGCCAGGTGATGAGTTGGAGGACCCATCTGTTAGATAGCACTGGCTGTACCTTCTCTTCTATCTGATATTCACGTGGAAAAAGCCAGCTATACTGAATATTAATTGGTGTACTTACTGTTAAGATACATGGTTTCATTGTTGTGGATAGTGTATCAGGACACTCTGACAGCAAACAATTTTTAATTGTTTTTAGACCATCCAAAGAAGTCTGTTTTAACTGCTCAGATGCCTAGTAATGTGGCATTTTCATGACATAGCAATGGTAGTTTCTACAATTTCCCGCTTGCTGACTAATGTCCCCCACTCCTACAACTAAGGGTATTAAAGGGTTTTATAACAGCTGTCCTATAAAATGGTACATCAACATGGTATTTTGCCACTGACCCTATATCATCTATCTTTCTCTTAAAATGTCTTGTGATGTTTATGAGGCAACAAATAAAGCTAGTGTCTTCGAAGTAAAAATGCTTTGCCTTTAGTGCCATACAAATGCTGATACAGATTACTCTGCAGTTTTCTTAGAGCTTCCTAGTGCTCTCTGATGCTTGGAAGATATACACAACAGTAACAGATCAGCTGATGTGTTCAGATTTACAGTGATTAGATGTAAAAAGAGGTGGCTTTGTTATTGTGCTTTCTCAGTGTAAAGCTGCTTTTTTTTTTCCCTTTTTTTTTCTTTATTTTCCTACCCCTTTTCCTTTTCCCTTTCCTTTTCCTTCTTCTTTCCTCCTCTGGAATTTACTGATGATATAAAAGAACCAGGGTTGTTGAAAGTTAGGTCATGGGTGGGGCTCACTTTTAATTCAGGCTAAGTAATTTCTTCTCATGTGAAAGACATGGAGCAGAAAAAGGAATAGGGTAACAGGAAAATTAATGATGGGTTGCGTGACTGAATGGATAAGACAAGGAGGCAGAGAAGCAGAAAATTTCTAAGTTCTGGGAAAAAATGAAAGAAAGAAGAAAGAATACAAAATAAAATAAAGCAAAACAAGCAAAACAACCTCTTCAGGAAAACCTACAATTAAGTCACAAATCCCAAGCATCCATATTCTCCCACAGACATAAAAGATAGGAAAGCTTTAGAAAATGTACATCCCAGTTCTTGCAGTAGCATAGCTCATGTGAAAGAATGACAGCATGGCAATGTACTCTGCTAAGCCTGTGGTCAAGATCCTGTGCTGACAAACAGCTGTCCAGCCCCATTAATCTTTCAGCTTGGAAGGAGTCAGCTTCAGTTCAAAGAAAAAGGCTGAGATCTACCCTGTGATTATGGGCACTGCCCCACAGCAGGTAGGTCCAGTCAGGGATGCACCTGGTCAATAGTGACACTCATGTGCTGTGTGTCACACACAGAAGAGGATGAAGAGCTAAAAGGGGTGGCAAAGTCAGATCAAAGCGAACAATCATATAGGCTACAAAATCAGCGCTAAGCTGCCAAAACAGTGACCCTTCTGAGTTGCATAATAGGAAAACCTGCACAGAAAATACTCTATACCTACTGCTACAAAATGCCTTACAGTGAGAAAAAAAAAAGTCACCAAGCCCTCAGTGACTGAAAAGCCACAGAAACACTAGGAAAAATAAATATCTGGAACACATTTGAATAGCCAAAAGTGAGAAAAGATGTGATTAAAGCAAGCCATGCCTAAAGCACTGTAGTCCACTTTCTTTTCTGTTTCTTTCTGACATGTTTTGCCACACGTTCAAGCAATTTATTGATTTCTGGGAATGGAATGGTATTTCACAGCTTTTCTTTTACTTTGACTTATCCCTTCTTGTATGCTGTTACTCTTCTCTGTGCTGAATGCCGTGGTTCAGCTAGGGATTAGTGTTTTGTGTCCATGAAAATGCTGTGAAGACAATGGGTTGGACACGCAAGAATCTAGGGGAATACAAGAAAAAGGTGCATGGCTTACAGACATGAAGCTCCAACTGAGGACATTTTTTCTTGCAGTATTTGAAATTGTGGGAAACTCAGATTTATGAAGATTTATGTGCAGGTCTTTTTGTCCAGTATCATTCTACCTGGAAGGTCTTCTAGAGCTGGCTTACTTATACATCAGTACATTTGAGTGTTCAACCTTGGTCAAGTATTTACAGGTTTCTCTAGGAACTAGACATACCTGACCTTTCGCAAATCCCTATTTTCCTTTCCTTTGTTGTCATTATAATGTTTGGTTCAGTGATTCCTTCATCTCTCACTGCTGTTCCTTGACTTGAGTTGGAAGGGACTGTAAAGACCACTCAGTTCCAACCCCCTTCTGCTGTCTGGTTGTGGCCCACCAAATCAGGGTTCCCAGGGCCCCATCCAACCTGGCCTTCAATGTACCAAGGATGGAGCATCCACAAATTCTCTGGGCAAGCTGTTGAGTACTTCACCATCCTCTGAGTAAAAAATATCCTCCCTGCCTAACTGAGGGACAGCACTCATCACCATCCTTCACCTGGGCATACAGCAGTTGTCACAACACTATGGCTGCTACCATCCAACCAATTCTTTATCACTGAATAGTCCTCCCATCAAATAGATATCTTTCCATTTAGAGATAAGAATATGATGCCAAGATACTTGTAATTAACACGCTGCCTAGATCTTTCACTCAAATTAAGGTGTCTGCCAAGTTCAGGTTGTCAGGGGAGCTAAGATGTCTGACACCATATGAGATCTGCAGAAGTAAGAAGCCTTTGGTGGCCTCAGGTCTTGTAGTTCCCTAAGATTTTACTCCTCTGAAGCTTGGAAATAAGAGCAACAACTCTATCCCACTTTAGGCATCTTGCCTGGAGCACACAAGTACTTCTTTGACATCTATATTTTCAATTATATATTTTCAACTTGTTTGTTCTTCAATACATTGAAATGATAGCACAGAGGAACAATTTATCACCTTACATAAGACACTATGAATCCTTTAATGTAGTGTTTTCATGCATGAAATTGCCATTTAAAAGTGAACATTTTTATTTACTGGAGTTTAACCTACATGTAATTAAACAGGAATCCTTGGTGGAATACGCTATACAGTTAGCTCTACAGTCAGTTCTATAATTAGCTATTAAAGGCTTTTAAAATGATATTTCAGCCTGCTTTCACTTCTCCACAGCTTGCCTCCATTTCTCTTACACAAACAGGTACTTCCTAACAAAAACCACCTGTGTGGATAGTTGCTTCCCTCTCCAAGTGCACTTGTTTGTACCAAGCTGTTTGCTACCTGCTTATGTGTGTGTAAAATTGAAGGGCAGCTTCTGAAAATGATGGCATTTTTATCCAAAAAAAAATGTTAATGCATCCAATTAGTAAGCAATTATCATTAGAGTACCAGTCATTTTTTAATATTATGAAGTCTGACTAAATCAGAGGACTTCCTTTCCCTTTTCCCTTTTCCCTTTTCCCTTTTCCCTTTTCCCTTTTCCCTCTTCCCTCTTCCCTCTTCCCTCTTCTCTCTTCTCTTTTCCCTTTCCTTTCATTTATTTAATAAACATGACAGGGTGTAAGTATTGATTTAGAAAAGAAAGCCAGGGATCCCTATGTTAGAATTTTACTATAACACTAACTTCCTTAGGGACCTTAAAGGAAATGATCAGGCCTGAAAGTTGGACAGGAAGAGTTAGGGAGCTATTCCATTTAAGTGCTTAACTAGAGAGAGGCATAATATCATTGTCTAGTCTGCCTGTCCATCTAATACTGGTTTTGATGTGAATTTCTTCTCTTGATTTATAAATACCTTTATTCAAAGACATAAAGAACTTAAAGGGTTTCCAAGCTTCATCTTTGTGGCTTGAGTACTGCTGGTTGCAGCATGAGCTTTAAAAGGGCCAGTGTTGATTTATTTGCATAAAAATATTTTTTTGAGGGCATAGAGTTGCAGCCTTAATTTTTGGGGGGTGTTTTGTTAGGTTGTGGACCCTGGAGTCGGCATAACTTATTTCACAGCGACTTCTAGGAGTAATCTTAATTTGCACTGGCTGTTCAAAATATCTCTCAGGGCCAGGACAATGAGAGAATATTTTTAATAATCACTAATTATAAAGGGAAGCAAGGAATTCAAATCCTGCTGACTTTAATTCCATTTATCAATCATTAGCAAAAGTTATCAGAATTCAAAATTGGTAATCACAAATTACAGGTGGATTTAATGCCTCTGTAACTGACTACAAGACCATTATATTCTTTAGTTACATTACTGTTTGTCCCTGACACAATTGTTTGTTTGCTTAACCCAAGGGGTAGTAAACAGTCCTCTAAGTAATTTGCAGGTCATACCAAAGCCTTTCATGCAGTTACACGCTATTCACAAGACTTCAGTAGGTAGAGCAAAGGGATAACTGAAGAAACTGAGCATAAAGTAAGCACAAAGCTTCACATGGAGAGAGCTAATCTCATAAAAAGCAAGGTGAAATATTGATTCCTTTAACTGGGACTATTTTCTCCTGGAATTTCCTATGCATTAGGAAACACTTTTCAATTATTGAAAGTTCTCTAAGATAGGAGATCTTGTTGACTAGGTATGCACACTGTGAGTTGTGTTTATAAAAATATTTTTGAATCAGCAGCTTTTGGTGTCAATGGGATTTAGCTTCCTTTCAAAAATCTGCTAACTCCTTCAGTGTTTTTAACAAGTGTATCAGCATTTTTCTCTATTAAAGACTATATGTAGGTAATTTTGACAGAATAGCTTTTTGAGGTATGAGGCAATCTGACTCTTGCACTGTCTGCAATGCTGTCATCTAAGCAGCATCAGTGATGATGACTTTAAAATAATTTTAGAGATGTTTTCACTAATAGCCAGAGGCCCCACTTCTCCGTCTAGCCTATACATGGAGTTGTCATTGAAGCCAGTGGTAGTCTTGCTCAGCAGGTTTCAACAACAGTATTCGCATAAAACGATGATATAATCATGACATTGCTTTTTCAAGCAGTGCCCTAAGCTGTGATGGACAGCATAATGTTCTTCTAAGTAATTCTCTATTTACAGTTCAATAGCATGGCTGAAAGTGGCTGCTAACAATCAACTGTTTACAGCAATGATGGCTGGAGTGTCATGACCCTTGAGTCACTTTACATTCAGAGACAGCTGAAAGATGCTGTTTTCTGGGGGAGAAGCACAACAAAACAGCACAAGAACAGCAAAACAAATTTTGAGACATACCTTTTTCAAGACTGGAAATCTTGAATTACTTTCTTGATAGTTTCACAGCAACAGTTCTCAAAAAACATGCTGGATGCTTTTTCTGTTCAGAGTTGTTTTCTGAAGAGCAATTAATTCAGCTTTGTTCAGGTAGGTCTAGCACAGAGACAATAAATCAAGTTGGCTACATCTTAAAAGACTTAATTAAAAAATAGATATTCTGACTTCATCAGAAAAACTATAACCTAGTGTAACTCAGATAAGTGAATACGAATTTAGTGCAATCTTCATATCTGCCCAGCTGGAGGTATGTTTATTCCATCAGTCACATGTGTTGTGGCCTAGCAAGCCTCAACACCAGCAGTAGGACATCATTTTGCTGATTGATGTACAACGTTCAACTGAGAAGAGTCACCAGCTCTTCAGCATCAGGGGACAGATCCCAGGGACTGAGGGTGGGATGAGAACTGCAGAGACTGTGACTTGCTTGTCCTAAGGCCACCAGGCATCTCTCTAATTTCAGAGTGGAGCAAAGCAAATTTAGGAAGTCAAGGAATCTAGTCCAGCTAAATATAGCCCACATTACTCCTTTGGAGTACTCTCTGTGCTCTAATTATCTTCAGTCTTTTAACAGATTTCTTTCAGCATTTGCTCCAGCTCTGTACATGTGTAAAACTCTGTAAATAATAAAATGTGTTGATTACAATAAAAAAAGTTTTGGGTTGTGCTGTAAATACTCATCCTTCTGTGGTTTTACTAAGGGGGTTATGCTATTATTAGGTAGACAGAGTAATCAACATATGAAGAAATGTGTCACACATAAGTGATATTTTACTGCTTTACAACCACCAGCACTGATTTGCTCATTACTATGCACAGATGGAACTTATGTATCATGTTACGTAAAGTTAAAGACGCAGAGCCAAATCCTGGTGTCTTGGGCAAAAATCTCACAATTTTTGTGGCTGTGACAGAAATAAAGAATTGGCAGATCTTTCTTTGGAAAAGCCTACTTTCCTGTTCACTGTTGCAATGTTCTCATACAGAACAGTACCTGTTCTGAATGTTAACAGCCTTATTTCTTGCAGGAAGTGGGGTGTGTCTTATCCCAGTAAAGATCATGACTGGATAAAGAGAGATTTGAGATCATTTTGTCTTTCTGCCTCTCAGCATTCCACAGAAAGTTTCAGGCATGGACAGAGAAACAAGATTTCTGATTCTCAGTCCCAAAGTGAGCTGAAAACAGAGAAGCAAGTCCCAGCGTGGAAATCACGTACAACTGGGAAATACCGAAGGTATATTCAATTTTATTTGGAATTTTTGAATGATTCAGATCTTATGTGTGTGTGTACCAAAGTGTTTTCTGTATACTTTTGTTTATAGTTGTTGTTGTTTGCTGTAAGTGGATATCTACAAGTCTCCCATGCTCTTGCCATTAAATCTCAAACTTGACCTGTTTATTTAGAAATGCAGAAGGAAATCAGGTGGCATTTAAAATTGCCGGCTACAGCCAATAGGCCTATGTTTAGCTCAAATGAATATGGAGAGAGGACAATGGAGCCATGGATTTGGTTAGGTCAAATTTTTTTTGGTCAAAGCACACATGACAAATGGTTCTTCTCACAGATGAGCCTAGTGCTCCCCTCCCTCCATGCTTCTCTCCTCTTCTCTCTCCCTCATTTTTCCTAAGTACTTGGTGCTGCTCAGTAGTGCCAGAGAACAGCCAGTTTCACATGGCATTAAGGACATACAATGCGTGCTGACGGACAGATTGATTTCTTGGGCACGCAGTCTCACCAGCCTATCACCAGCTTTGCTGAAAGCAAATTAAGTAAAAAGGCTGTTTTTTGTCATCCAAAGTCATGCACATTAAGTTTTAAATTAGTGTCTGATAGAGGGCGTTCATTCACCAAATGGCAACTTCTGAAATAAAAACACTGTTCTTCCCCATGAATTTTGTCAGTTGTAAATGGATGATTGCTCTAAAAATATAGCTACAGAAATCACTGGGCAGTGATAGGTGTTTTCAATACTGATATTGGAAATCTCTGAAGCTGGAAGGAAAGGGAGATGTGGTTGTTCAGTAAATTTGTCATCATGCAACGTGTTGATACTCTGCTTGACAGAGATTTATGAACTCATAGAGCTTCAGAGACCATCTGAATGATATGGACAAACACAGTCAGTTACAAAGGTAAATAGACAGTGCAAAGAACCCCCCCCCACAGCTGGTAGCTTCCTTGTGCTGCTGTGGTACTACCAATAAGTCCAGGCAAAGAAATATCTTCCAACCTGAACTCTACTTGAGATGTCCATAGGCTCAATGACACTTTGAGCTACATCTTGTTGATCAAGCTCAGATGGTCTGGCTTAGAATGGAAGCTGGAACATGTGGCTGGAAGCTTCAGTGGCTGTTCCCCCCTTCTACTGTGCCCTGTGTTTCTCAATACCAAATGCACATTGCTGAATGTCTCCTCAAGACTGCTCACCTCTCCAGCACTTGATGATTTGAGTGCCCATTCAGCAGTGTTCAGCAAGTTCTATTTTTATTTGCATCTGCAGAGGAAGGAGAACATAGCTCAAGTTATAAAATTTTTCAGATTAAGAGACTGAGTTCTGAATGCTGCTGAACTGGTTTCGTGCAAAGCATGGAGATAGCCCATTACAGTTATCTCATGTGCTTGCTGTGCCACCCAATAAACTTTTTTTCCATCCCACATTTCCAGTTTTATTTCACTTATCAAGATTTTTTTCCCCCACATTTTTAAAGTTAAATACAATCACATTGTTTGGATAACTTCTTCTAATTATCTGGTTTTCGGTTTGCAATTATTTACAGCTCTTCAACTAACTAAAGATGCATATTTTATAGCCAGAATTTTGCAACCTCCTGCTTCCACGCCTCCTGGTCTATCACACTCTATAGTGTGGCAGTGATGAGGAAGATAAATTACATCCCACAGTTATTTTTCTCTTCAAAATGCTCCAGTGGTCCTTGAATAAAAGCTTGATTCCACTGAAGCCCTCAATTGAATTTGTGTTTCAAATTTCAGTGACAGGGTAAGCCAAATCACTAATAGAAGAAGAATAGACAATATACTCACAGATGACTTTGGGAAGGCAATTTTTTTCTTCTGTATTATAATAAATATTTGCACTCATTATAACATCAAGCTAGAAACACTGCACCTGTGAGATAGTTCTGTTCGCACATCTGATGAATTTTTCCAGGTTTCATTACTATGGCTTCATCAGAGTTACTACATGCTTACATATTTAGCAGAACACCACCATATTTCTCCATATTCCCATCAGCTACTACTGGAAATTACATGTATGTGGCTTTTTTGCATTTGAGCTTGGTGTCCATAGTTAAAGCTCCCTAGTTTGTATGTAGCAAATTCCAGTAGAATCTAGAACTATTGAGCAAAACCAACTCAGACTGAATTTATCACTCCTAGAAGTGCACGTACAAATAAAAAACAGAGCTTAGCTCAGGCTCCTGGTGCTGATTTGAACTTAGTCCAATTGCTGTGGCTAGACATGCATTTGCTTAACTGTAGAGATGCTAAATTAAGACTAGTTTATGAAGAATTACTAATTCAGTTGAAAATAAAACAAAAATGTAAAATTTTTTACAAGCTGAAGAAAAGAATCCTGGATTGAACATTGCCACACCTATAGGAAAATATATCCCCTTTGATACCTTGCTGCACATTTTCCAAAAGGGTATTTTCTGCTTTCTGAAGTCAGTTTCTGTGCAACTATGTAGTGTTTGTAAGGCTGACTTTGCACAAGGTCTTCCTAGAGACGTGCCTCTGCAAATCTAGCAGGTGTGCAAGGACATTTCAAAGACTCTTTGATCACTGGAGAATCCAGTTAAGGAAGAAATGGTCCCACCAAGACCAACAGCTTTACTTCTGTCTGTCTCAGCACACTTTTTCCTCTGTTGACCACAATACTAGGCTCACCAGTCAGTTCCAAGTCTGCTTATCATTAGTTTATTGCTTTCACAAACCATGGTTGTATGCCAATAGCAGATCCTTTATCTTGTGTAAGAGCATTTGCACTGGAGAACAAGGGACATCCCAGTTAGTATGGAGGTCAGGCCCCTTTCATCCCCGGCCTGCTGCAGCTTGGTGGCTGTGTGGACAGGGAGCCACAAGAGTCATCGCTGTTCCCCAGCATACAGTGAGAATTTCAGGGTCCTCCCCACTGCCCCTATTCACAACAGGCATTTCTATCTCTCCTCCTGAGAGTCACATACTTCACATTTTCCCTGTACAAATAACTGCTTGGGCCCTTCTTTCAAAGAGCCTTTATTAAACCACCAACTATTTGCTGTCGAGACATTTAGGGTGAAATCATCGTGTTAAACAAATAAACGCAGCTTCATACAGATCTCTGCTCTGGGAGCAGAGTAAGAAAATAATTTCTGTCTGCTCTCCACAAAAGCGGCTGGAAAGGCTGAAAGAAAAATATTATTTTTACTTCATTGTGTGAAATATCGTTTTGGAGGATCTGACGCGTTGAACGTTTGAAGAGTTTTTGCTGGCAGGTTTCAAGGGTCCCCTGGGTTGACCCCCTGGGATTGTTTTCTTCATTAATAAACTTAGCATGATGTGTGTTAAAAGGAATATTCTGTTTGCTTTGTAAATAAGGGATGTCAAACAAGAAGCAGAAGCCTTGCAGACACTAGGTGAGGTGTTCTTGAAGGGCAAGGGGGATGCTCACTTGGAAAAATAAAAGTGGTGGAAAACTCAGAAGTAGCATGACTGAATAATTTGAGCCAAGGTTTTATAGGGGAAACAATGCTGCCTGTGAAACCAGCTTAGGGAGGGAGCTTCCTTTCTGATCCCATCAGAAAAGCTGTGTGCTTTGCCCCACGGCAGCAGGGATTGTACTCATGAGTGGAAACTCCCAAGCATCCACCTGCAGCCTCATGGGAGATGCCAGGGGATGAAGATCAGGTACTTGCATGGCCCTTTGCAAGGTACAGCCCCTGGGAAGGCTGGCAAGGGCTTCTGCACTGGCAGTAGAAAATCTTCCACTTCGATGCTGCTGTGGAAATTACTATGGAAAAGCTTCTGACTGGATTTAAGGGAGTAATTTGCAAGAAAATAATCATTCTTCTGCTAGTCCTGGGGTTTTCTCTTCTATCAAAAGCAGGAGAAAAAAATATCCTGCTGTTGAGTACTGTTTGTTTTCTGTTGCTTCCCTCCCTGTAAATTTCACCTCTCAACTCTCCCAGTGCTCCTGAACCCATTCATTTCCCATCTGTTGCCTGCCCCCTTGAAAAACCCTCATAAGACTTGTAAAACTTCATAGTTCCCATCATCTGAGATGCACCAGGAACAACATTGTCAGGAATGGAACACATCCCTCTTGTCACTTTAGGACCTGACTGCACACATAGCAGCAGACAGGCAAGGTACATGCTGCTAGGCATGGGATGGACAAAGTTCCTCAGCTGGTTTTTTCCTGCATATATTCCTGCACTGTCATTTAAAAGCTGTTTACTTTAAGAAGATACAGTTATAAAGACGAGGCAGGATCAATTCTGTAACTTAAACTATCCAGGGAAGGAAATATATAGGTGTCCAGTTCTCCTTAGATGTAATTACTGCTGGCAGAATCCTATTGTGCAAAGCCACACATTCCAACAAGAAGATACGTGGTTTTCCCAGTTAAGCCTCAGGCCAACTTTAGAAAGAATTCTAAAGCAAACATTAAATCAGCAATATTACCTTTTTCTTAAGCTGTATTGCATATATGTTACTAAAATATTTACCTTATGTAGGTCACATACTGTGCAGTCAGAAAGCTGTCCAATTCCATTGGAAAGTGTATTGGTCTCACTAAACAGATTTTGGAGTTATGTTAATAAATATAAGAACAAATGTTTAATTTCTCTAAAACAAATATATAATTTGAGATATTTTTGTTACAAAAATGGTGTCATGCAAATATTTTTTCAATGAAAAGGATCAACTGCAGAACTATAGGAGTCCCTATAGATCATGGTGACAAATTTAGGGATTTTCAGATAATTTAATTGTCCAATAAGCATAAATAAGGAGGGAGATGTCTGTTACAAATGGAAAAGGAAACACTGTTGTTTAAATGAATTATAATTGGATTTATAACAGTGAAAATGATATAAAGTCTGTTCGGCTCTAGAATTTGGCTGTGTGTTTCTCATTCCACAGTCAGCCTCTGCCTGGAGCCCTAACTTGCACTGTGCCAACTTAGAGCGCCATCATGCTTAAGAGTTTTGATTTGTACCATGTACAAGACTCATGAAGAGTTTACTACATGTATTTCTTGTGTCACATGCAGTTTCTCTATATACAAATGTTGTTTTGGACTCTGCATCTGAATGCTCCTTTGCTCTTCCTTTACTACCAATAAGCTTACATTTGATTCACGAAATATGTTAGACCTGGTCAGAGCAATCATGTGTATAATCTGGTCTGAGCTACACTAGGTACAGACAGTATAACTTGAGAGTTTACTCAAAGGTAGGACACCTTCAGTATACCTAATGGTTTAGAAAACGATGACAGTTTTTTTCAGATTTAGGTAATCAGATGGAATACAGGTAAAGTCACACCTCAGTGGTCATGTGAAATTACTGATTTCCAAATATTTTTTCTAGACAAAAAAATATCCATCATAATGGTGGCCTGATGATAACCACATTAGAGAACATAACAAAGGCATGAATATGAAGAATGAAGTGAACCGTCTGAAAGACGAAAGACTAATCAGGTACCAGAGTATAAAGAGAATATTGCTGTTACAAAATGAGACTGGAAGAAGCAGGTTCCTGTATAAGTTATGCCAAGTCAGAAGTTCTTCAAAGGACAAAACATGGAAGCATCCTTAAAATATGACCAAGTACTTTAAAATAAATTATCTTACGTTCTGATGCTCACAAGAAACAAAGCCAAAATGTACTGACAAACAAAGGATCCTGAAACATTGCTACACAATGTTTTAATGGTAAAACACTTTGCTCTTTGGAGTTTTTACCTGCTTCAAACAGCAGACATTAATCATGGCTTCTATAGGGATCATTGGTGGGAAATTTTGAAGGCTTGTATGATTGATAATGTTACTAGCCTTGCTATCCATGTGAAATGTGTACAGCACACAGTGTCTGAACAGTTTAGAAGATCAAGGTGCAAAACAGTTCTGAAATATTGAATGGGTTATTTGGAAAGGAATTTAGGACTCACATATATTTGAACTGAACTATGCAGGCTCAAGTACCCAACAAGCAGAGGTGTTTGTCTGACCTCTTTTTAAAAGGAAGATGGTTCTGTGAACCTCTCTAGGTAGCCTGCTCTCCCTCCTTGGAGCCAAGAATCATCTAAGTTGTCTTCTTTGTTCAAGTTAATGCGTTTGTTCTCATTGTGATCCCAGTGGACATGGAAAGCAATTGATCATTGTCCTCTTCATAGCAACCTTCTACATATTGGGAAATTGTTATCCCTTCCCCCCCCTTCCCCTTGAGTCTCATGCTTAGTCTTCTCTTTTCTAGACTAAACAAACCCGATTCTTTCAACCTTTTCTTGTAGGTCATGTTTTCTAAACCTCTGATCATTCTTGCTGCTCTCCTTTGCACTCTCTCCAATTTGTCTACATCTTTCTCGAAGTGTTGTTCCCAAAGTAGGGCATAGTAAACCAGCTGAGGCTTTACCTATGTAACATAAACAGAACTTTTCCTACTACTTTCACCTGTAATACGTTCCAAACAATGCGCCAAATAATACAATACACATTTACCCTAACTTCACCTCAATGAGTCAAGCTGTCATAACTGTCTATGACCTCCAGATCACTCTGGTTCTCATTTTGCTTAAGTGTATTCAGATCCTTTTATCCAGTCTAAAAATACTGCTCTGGACATAATTACAATTTGTCTTGAAGACTTCGGGCCATATCTCCAATTTACCAAAACTGCTATGTATTTCAACCATATTACCAACTGCCGCAGTTCAAAAAGTGAAGGAGCAGAGTCTGATATGCTGCAGTCCATGATGTGGTGTACCGAGTCTGTATGTCAGATGTCATGTCTTGTCTTCACTAATAATGCAGTCTGTGCCAATCACCAGTCCTAGGAGCTCACCATCCACATGAAGAGGGAAGTGCTGCCCACCTCATACATACTTTGCAAAGAGTGTGCTGCTGACAGTGCTCCAGGATGTGACTTCAACCTTAGTTCCACCAGCCTGCTGCCTTACTTGTGTGCATCCCACATCACTTCTAGTGTGGATCAAATGCAGGCTACATTTGCCTTTTCTTTGAACTAACAGTTTTTTAGGTGACTTAAAAGTATGGACTGCTTTGTCTCTTCCATTGTCTTCTGAGACCTTATCTGTGGATTCTCTCAGGTTAATTAGGTCTACTTTTTTGTAACTTGACATTATTATTCCACTGCTCTACTTCTTTAATTCCATCTATTCAGTCTTCCTTTTCATCTTAGAATCAATTTTGCTCTACCTGCAGCTTCTCAGCTGCTTTTTCCCTAGAACCAGTGGGTCTCCCCCAGTCTCCTATCTTGTAGCATTTTCAGAAGATGATTTTCCAGTTCCAAAACCTGATTTTTTTTTATTTTATTTTGCAAGTAGCAAGCAAGTCAGTAGTAGGAACTGTCCTTTAGGTATATCTATACTGGAGAGTTTGGAGTTTATGTAGACATTACTTCCTTCTTACCATTCAGCGAGACACTTTGTAGTACATTTCTGCTACATCTTCCCTTTTCTATATTTTCTAGCATTAGACACAGTCAGTGCCTCATGCATCTATCTGAATTCCAGAATAATTATATATCCTGTATTTTTACTCCAATTTCAAGATATGACACATTTTCAGTCTTAAAATAAATCTACAGTATATAAAAAATAAATTTACAACATTAAATTGATAGTAGAAAACACAAAATATGAAACTTTCAGCAACCATTTTCCCCCTCCTTCCTTAGCCATACAAATGCCTCTGAACTTGCCTGCTGTGTGCCACTGCTTCTCTGTTAATCCATGTTTGATCCTAGGGGTCCACTAAAACTGAAACCTGCCTTCATGTGCTCCATAAATTCCTGGTACTTGCCCAGGAGATACATCAGGTAAGTATTTTGCTATCTTCCTTCATTTCTCCCTTACATTCAGTTTCACCCATTCACCACCCACTTCTGAGCTTTCTCCTGGATCTCTATTCCTATTTTTTACTCAAGTGAGGATTCTGTCAACAGTTTCCCTCAAAACCAGTGCAAACTCTAGCCCTGCAGAAAGCTTGTCACCAGAGGGATCCCATTTCTGCCCAGTATTTCTCCTTTGTAGCATACTGTCTAGTGGCTAAGGGAGCCAAAATTCTTCTGTCAACACCCACTGTGCAGCCAAGCATTCTCCTTCTCCTTTCGTCTTTGGGATCATGTTTGGAGACTCTATTCCTTACTTATTCTTCTAATTTTCTTGCTTGTCTTCTTCCTGGAGACCTCAAAATACATTGTGGAGCTTTTCCAGAAATGGGTGATACCATGGGGGAAGGTGGTACTTAATTAAAGCTGTGTGACCTGGAGAATTAAGACCTGGACCAGTAATAAAACCAGTTACCTTGTCTGAATCAGAAGCCTGTAGTCCCTTCTGAACTTTGGAACTTCTGCAGAAATCCATTGGGTCTCCTAAGCCTCCTGTTCTATACTTTTGGCACGAGTAGTCAATGTGATTTGTGCTGAGTCACTCAGCAGAAAATTTCTGTTACTTCTAAGCATTGTCAGAATAGCTTCTGACAATTTCCAGGTTTAAAGCTCTTAGGTTACTGCTCTTGTATGTTTGTTGGTTAGTTCACACGAGAATAAATATTTTGATATATTGTTACTGTGCTATTTCTTTGAGTTAATGGGCTTTACAATTACAGATTTTGTTCATCAGCTGGTTCAATGCCCTTAGAGGAAGCCCATTCATTCCTTCATACAACTTTAGTAATATAAAAAAATCAAAATCTGCAGTTATTGCAGAGGGAAATTCAGGTTTCAGAATCTTTTATTTCAAAGCCATTTACGAAATATATTTTCTTTCTTTATTTTCTTTCTTTCTTTCTTTACTGATAATGTACTCTTTCCATTGATGAATTTTTTGTACAGCCCATTTTGAAACCTTGCTATTTGAAACAGCTTGCTGATGTTTTCTTAAATTACATCCTCTTGTGGGTCCATAAAATCCTAAAGTTATTACAAATAAATAAACGGAGTTACTCTTCATGATGTAAACCAGCTTTGAATGAAGTCATTGAGTGGAAGTTTGACTTGGATTGCTTCTGAAAAGCTGCTCAGACCCAGGGCAACATTCTGCTTTTCCTCTCCCTGTTGCAGAAATTGGTGAGCAGCTGTTCTAAGTCAACTCAGTGGAGCAAACCCCTGTTGCTTAATGTCTTGTTTTAATTTCCAGCAGGAAACTGAGCATCAGAAAGTCCGTACCCTCCACTTCCCTTTCTTTTTCTCACTTTTTCCACTCAGGATTCTCCTGAGTGAGTTGCACAGTCAAGTGCTGGTGAAAGAAGTGAGAGATGACAGGTTTCCCTTCTCTCTTGTTTTAGGCATCCTGTCTTACCCAGTGATTCAGGGTACCTCAATATTTCCTAGGATCAGCGGAGTTAGCACCAGTATCCAACATCCCAAGCTTCCTTGAGTGAGGCAACAAAGTTAGTGGCACTAATACCAGAAGCAGATGACACAGTGCAGATTTGGCCGCAGGGTGCTCGGCATGATTAAACATTGCTATGGGATTACATCAATTCTTCACTTGCTTCCCTCTGTACTTCTTCCTTTCTTCCCTCTGTGGCATACTGCAAGTTCACAGATCTACATGATTACACTCACCAGATTTTTGATATCAAGAAGAAAACTGGGCCTTCTCTAACTTCTTGTGAAGTTCCAAACCCAACTCTATGTTGCCTCAGTGAACTTCTGCTCCAGAGGTCTACACCCAAAACCTCTGTCCAGCAATCGTGGATTCAGGAAATCATTTTTTCACAAAATGAACATTTCTTTCAGGAGTCTTTGGATCTATGTTCATCCATATTGATAGTTTAGACTTCCCAGATTTAGAGCACTTTTCGCAAGTTACCTCAATAACTCAAGTACTAAAACATGTAGAATTCATTCTGTGTAAAAAGCAAGCAAACAAGATTCTCAAAACTTGTGGGCTTTTGTTTGTTTGTTTGTTTTAACAGTATAATTAACTGTAACTATAAAGAAGCAAGGTAACTAATGGTGCAAGCATTCAATGTCAGCAGCCTATCTCACAATATTGTTAAGAACGATATTGCTAATTGCTAAGACAGGCAGCTCTCACTACCTTCTAATGGAAAGCCAGGCTCAGATACAAGAGTTGTCTATCACCTTTAAATGGTGTTGTTATGTGAAAAAATCTGTGCAAACACCAGACTATTTGTGCAGTGAGGTACTGCCTAGACTCTTGACCAAAATAAACAAGTATCTGCTCATAATCTTCACAGGAATCAACTCAGAGATGGGAAAAAGGCAGAGAAGGCAATGGGACTGTTGGGAATACAACACAATCCTTTGTAACATAGCTAGAATTTAAAATGATGACTTTAATAGGTGAGAGTCAATATGAGGATGCTATTTAGCATTTATGACTGAGTCCTGTGCGCTTTGCACTACTTTTCAGTGGATGACCTGGCTGCTAGAGCTGTTGCCTGGGGTCCTGTGCCTGAGGGCTCACACCAGCAAGAGCCCACCCAGTGCTTTGCCAGCCAGCAAATCTAGCGCTGCTCAAAGGGTGAAACTGTGGTCCCTCTCCTCTTTCCATCTCCTTTGACCACATTCAGCAGAAAAAGAAAACATTTGCATACAGTTTATACCCAGAAATGCTGTGGTGGCCTGTGGCAGAGTGGGGCACCCCGGACATCCCAGCCAGGTTGGGCCTGCCATGCTCTGCTCTGCAGGCTGGAGGGGAGGTGGGCCAGATCACTCAGATGGTGGAGTGCTGTGGATGAACCCAAAGAGCCGGCTGGGCACAAGACTCCAGCTACGGCCGTGCTTAGCATGGAAATATTTCAATTTTCAGACATGAGGGTAGAGTATAGAAAAAGCTTGTTGAAAAAATGAAATTGTTCACAGAAAGCTGATACTTAAACAAGTTATTCATTCAGGCACACACACATTTTCTGTCAATAAACATTTTCAAAAAATTCTTGTTCATCCCTAGTAGTGTCTGTGACCCATACTGAGCTGTTTTATTACTCCAAGTACCTCTGAACAAGTTAAACCTGCTGTTTTCTCTTCCTCCACATAAGGTAGAGATTTGTTCATCTCATGGGATGCTCAGTCAGCCCTTGGCTCCCCACACTGACAGCCAAGTTACAGTTTCAGCTCCACAGAACAGTGTTTATGTAAGAGCTAAAGAGAAAAGGCACCTATGAACAAAGGAAAAATAATTATGTTTGTTTGTGTTAAAGAAGCCTTCAGCAGTCCAACTCTGGCTTGGGCCCCAGTGCATAGCACAGGGTAAGATCATAGCTGCAATTCGAAATCACTTGTAATCTAATTAAGATAAGATGTAACTCACTGGTAATAAACAGCTGAGAAGGGAATCAAGGACTGTGGAAGCAATCTCTTCTTGAAAGGAATAGGAAAGGATAGATTTTCTCAAATTTGAGTTATAGGGTGTTTTTACCAGTTTGATTATCTGTTTGAAAAGTCTCACAAAAACAAATAATTGGAGGTGAAATAAGCCTCAGTAGCAGGTAAAAACACATATCACTTGGCATTTTCCTTTTTTTTCACGCGTGTTTCCAACTTTAACTGACAGGTAAGCTAGCATGATTCATATAGGTCTATATATTGATGCGCCAGATATACTGTAGTTGTCTGGCCAGGGGATTAGCTGTATAGCCATTCTCCAGATGGAGAGGTCTTGGTAAGGATTTTTTTCTTTTAAAAAAGCCATGAAAACTTTTGGACTGTGTGTAGTCTTGAGAGATTGGCACCCTGAACCTGTAAACACAATGCTGTGAAGAAATAGTACAGAGGTATGAATAACTCTCCTTCACCTGAAGCAGCAAACAAATCCTAAAATTAACCCTGCCTTCTATGTCTTGGTATTAACTACTTGCACGTAAATTGTCTTCTTGTAAGTACCCAGGTAGTGTGTTGATCTCAAAGTCCTAGTGACACCCTTAATATTCCTGCTCCCAATTATTTTTCTAACTGACTGGCCAAATTTCTAGATTCTGGAGGAGTAACTGCGCATATCTGTTTTTAATCTAGCAAAATAATTTTCCTTTAACAACTGTAGGAAGCAGTCATTAGGACTACAGGCATACAGGACGTTGTAAATCAATCAGAATTATGGCTGTGCCTTGAAGAGACACATGCTAAAGGGTGTAACGTCCTCCCCCAGAGATGTTTTAGAATGTCATGATGTAATACACACAGAAACACTGACATGCACATACTAGTTTTCAGTAGCTGTTCAGAAACAGCCTGTAAAAGAAAAATGGGTTTCAGAAGGTGACAATGATTCGAACTGTAACACTCTTCTCTGGATCTATGTTCATGAGAAAATCTGGCACTGAGATGATCACAGTTTTCTTAGGGGGAATTTAATCAACTTTTTTTTTTTAACATTACTCAATATTAGTGGCAAAAAAAAAAAAGGCAAAATAATTACAGTAAAAAAATCCTTAGACACATAGACAGAGATTGTTAGTTGAGGAAGTGGAGTACCGAAAAAGTCAATTTTTCAGTAACTCCTTGACTGGAAATTTCCATTTAGAAATGAGCATATTGAGATCCCAAAGCTTTTGTATAGCACAGGCTTGAAAAGTTGTAAATATATAAATTAGGAAGGTGTTCACAAAACTTTGCAGCTGCTACGGCCAAGTGCTCTGTCATTTCAATCTGTTACAACCAGACATAGTTGAATTATCCATCAGTCATTTGTCAGGTACCATAGCCATAAATTATTGCTCGGTCAGCCAAGGCTGAGAGTGCCAGTCTCCATTTCTAATGATTTCAGCATTACTCTTGGAACTGGATAGCTCTAAATGCCCCTGAAATCTTTACTGCAGACTGGTCTAATTCCTCAAAAAAATGGAAACCATCAAAAAGAGTACTGGTTAATATCTCTAAAAGATAGAAAGAGATGTTCAAGATGTTGATTAAGGTAGACTGTAAGTCTGACTATCTATGGACATGAAACACAAACTGTTCGTGATGAGTTAACTCCCTGGATCACAGTATTGCAAAACAAGGATGTTAACTCAATTTCTCTGTTATACTAGTTATAACTTGCTAATATACCATTTTTTCAAAAACTTATACAATACGTTTCTTCATTTCCTGCCCTGACCCATATGAATAGGAGTGAGTGGACTGTAGCGTACTAGAAAAAGGTGAAACAAAGTCTATGCAGAATGTAAGGCCTTGTACAGTTTTTGCATAATTATATAATGCTTAGTGAAAATTTATTCAGACCAAGAACACTTAATTTTCAGCTACTCATTTAGTTTCTCTTGAAGAGTATTAACTGTGAATAAGAGAAACACACACTCTGAAAGAGTATTGAACAAAACCGTGCTTCCCAGGACAGTGAAAAACTCTCCTGCCTTTGAGTGCTTTGCAGCAACTTTTTACCCCCTTCATTTACCACTAAAATCAGTCTTGTTTGAAATAATAGTGTCATTCTCCTTTAGCAGGAATGCAAGATGATAAAATGTGGCCGCACTGTGAATCTGCCATTCTCTGTACCCATTTTGATCTCTACTTGCAGGTCAAATCCCATGTGGCTCAGTAGGATTCACAAGCTCGCAAAACTAGCATTAAAGGAATGCAACTCCTCCTATACGCTGCTGAAAGAAACTGTATTCAGTAAATAAAAGCCTGAGATCTAAAACTGAGAGTTGGAAAACCTGAGACTACTAAGTAATATTTATTTTGAATTTTTTCTCTGTATTTTTCTGATACACGCTTTATTATAATAATAGAGGACCTGAATGTGAATAAATGGTACCCACTGAATCATTTTTACTGGGATCTGATAATCCAGCAAAAAATCTTGAGGTTTTTTTTAAGAGTTTTTTCAGGAATAGTTAATGTCTAAGGTAAATTTTGTTGCTTGAGCAGTCCTCTTCTAACCAGGCAGGCCTTTCTCCACCTGCTCTGCAAAGGTCACTCTGGATGAAATCATTACCTTTGGGACATGCACCAGAGAGCTAGCGAGGAAGCGCCTGGGGAATACAAGGAAATATCGTTCTTTTGTGATGAATAGGTTGTGGGCTTTAAAGATAGGAGTAATATAAACCGGGCTCTTTCTACAAGGCAAGGAGAGCAAGATTAGCATGAAAGGTGTTAGTTTAATGCCTCTGGCACGTGGCCAACACAAAGGCTACGAGGTCACAACATTTTGGAATGCACAAGGTGATAAACAGTGCAGGAGGTGAGGCAGTCATTTGTACATCAACATAAAGAGATAGTCTCCCACCAGCTGCTCTAATTTATAGGCTCTGTGACTGTGCAAGCTGCCCTGAAGACCTAGGGAATACGAAATGAGCTGTATGCTCTGTATGTCTCTATAAAGCTATACATTCTGTTCACTTCCCTTTCAGAACCTCTGGTTTATCATCTATATATTAAAGGGTGCTCAGGTCAAAAAATCAGCTCCAACTTCACTTGTTTAGTGGTAACTGACTGTTCCCTTGGCCACAGACTGGTTATCAGCCAGCTTTGTACATTTTATTTGTTCACAGAATCACAAAATGGTTCACAGGCTAGAAGTAGCCTCTAGGGGTCACCTGGCCCAACCCCTACTCAAGCTGGGAAACCCACAGGAGAGTGCCCAGGACCACGTCTATGGGTCTTCAGAAGAGCTCCAAGGAGAGTCTGCAGCTTCCCTGAGAAGCCTGCGCCAGAGCTCTGTCACAGGCGTTTACTGACCCACCAAAGACATTCAAGGAAATATGTGTCTTCTTCATGCAACCAATGAAACTTCAAATAAAACATTGCTATAATATGTCAATCTATATATTGTAGGGGTCTACAGGTACGAGCTACCTACTCACCAGCTGGCATCAAAAAGGACATCTGCACCTGCAGTTTTCTCCTGTAATTCAAGAAAATATCACAGAATCATAGAATCACAGAATTGTAGGGGTTGGAAGGGATCTTTTGAGATCACCTAGTCCAACCCGCCTGTCAAAGCACCTCCCTAGCCCAGGTTGCACAGGTAGGCATCCAGGTGGGTCTTGAATGTCTTCAGAGAAGGAGACTCCACCACCTCTCTGTGCAGCCTGAGCCAGTGCTCCGTCACTGCACTGTGAAGAAGTTCCCACACACATTTATGCAGAATTCCTATGCTTCAGTTTGTGGCCACTTCCCCTCATCCTATCATCACACACTGCTGTGAAGAGTCCAGACTCGTCCCTTTGCCTCTCTCTCCTTTGATTTTTATAGATGTGGATCATATCCCCCTTGATTCTTCTTTTTTTCAAGGCTGAACAGACCCAGGTCTCTCAGCCTTTCCTCATACGGGAGGTGTTCCACACCTTTTATCAACTTTGTGACCCTCCACTGATCTCTTTCAAGGAGATCCCTGTCTTTTTTGTACTGGGGAGCCCAGAACTGGATACAGTACTCCAGGCCTCACCAGGGCAGAGTAGAGGATCACCTCCCTTGACCTGCTGGCCACACTTTTTTCAATGCACCCCAGGATCCCATTGGCCTTCTTGGCCACCAGGGCACACTGCTGGCTCATGGACAACCTGCCATCCACCAGGACACCCAGGTCCCTCTCCTCTGAGCTCCTCTCCAGCAGGTCATCCCCCAGTCGGTACCAGTTCATGCAGTTATATTTATACATGTAAGTGTACAACAGAAGCTTAATACTTGCAGATCCATCCACAGTGAGGTGAATTATTTGCTCTTGACATAGATACCTGCAATACAAAGAGAAGGGAGAATTCAGATATCATGCAGAAAGGCTCACAGCTTTCTAACAAAAGAATCCTACAGTAGTCAGAGCAAGAAAACTCATACAACTTATCCATTCAGTTATGTTCACTGGTCCAACACTGAGATGTCCTACTACCCAAATGCTGATGCTTTTCTGAACATGGACCATAAGCAGGGTAGCTTTGGTCTTCCCAAGCAGAAGGGCTGGATCAAGGGGGGAGACAGACTCCAAGCCTGGCAGTCACACTCCCTGTTTAGAGAAGTTAAAAGCAGCAGAGGAGAGTTACAGCACAACCACAGCGTCTCAGTTGTTACATAGTACTTGAACACAATGTGTTTCTGTTTAGTTTAAGGAAGGATAAACAAGATTTAATATCTGGCAATGAACAGAGGAGTTTTTTCTTCGCCTATAAATGATACTTGTGTTTGTTCAGATTTCTGTAGCTTCCTCTCTCTCATAAGACTCTGTTCCCTGCCCTAATTTCCCATAATCTATATTTCCAAAAACATGAGTTGTTGAGCTAATGAATTAAAACGTTCTGAGGTTTGGTTTTGGCTCTGTGTGTATCTGTGCTCTTTTACTGCCATAATCCAATGTGACAAGTTTATTGTCCTAACAAACACTCATACCTATTGTAGAACTGTAACAAATAGGTAAATAAATACAATTGCTTTAAGCGACACAGTTTCTCCAGAAAGACCAAATTCTACCTACTGACAATTTGTTTACTTCACACTGTGTTTCCCTTTTCCTGACGCAGCAGTCACTCTACAGGCAAGCCTGTAGGCAAAATTGACTAGACTAGGTCTTACACATCAGCTTCTGCAACAAGCTGAATCAGGATTCCATTCCTCTTTGACAGTTTTCATCTGATGCTTATAAGCCTGAGCTGTGCAAGACATGTCTCTGAACTCATCTCCTGCTGCAAGGAGCTTGCAGCTCCAAAAGACAAGTACACAAGCACAAACCAGGCAAGAGAAGAGCCCCACCTATGCCAAATCAGTGTGCAAAAATCAGCACAAATAAGGGATCAATTTATACATTAGAACTGACCTAAAATTTTCTGTACTGTATCAGTCATGTTTAGTACAATGCTGTTGCTCCTGATGAATGCCTGTCCAAAAATACCTACACCCTGGATCTACTGCTAAGTAAATAAACTATAATGACCCCAAAATAAAATACAAAACAGTCCCTTATCCAAGGCTTGCAAACAATGTTTTAATGATGCATATGGTCTTTATTTAACCCATAATGGTTCTTTGCTGTATAGTAACAAGACTTAAACCTCCTGGTGGAATAACAATTTCATGTAACCCATCCTACTCCCAGTGTAACTATCAATCCTTCTCTACCAGTATCTGTTTACAGGCTGTATTCAATGGCTGCTCTTAGAGTAGTTCATCAGCAGAGGAATGACAGAATAATGAAATACAGATATAATTCTTCTCTGGAAAAAGAAAGAAAAAGACATATTTTTGCAGAAAAATGGTAATGCATCAGGCCATAAGAAAATTGTCTACTGTAGAAGTCTCCCTCAGGAGAGAAAGTGGCCTCTTGTCATCTGTCTCTGCTGGGGAAAGAAGAGCCCTGCACAGGTGGGTTTCCTGCTGAAGTTGCTGCAGTGAGATGCTTCTGCAGGCAAAGGTTGCCAGTGGAAATCTCCCTGTGGAAATACCTTCCCCTCTCTCTTCCCTCTTTTCCTCGTAAGCATGGCAAAAGCAGCAAATAGGCCACCATGGCTTGCTTCTCTTGCCCCTTTCCTCATCACTGCTGGAGCAGAAGCTGCCTGCCTGCAGAGAGGTGCAGCTCTTCATCTGTGGCAGTAATTATCTTCTGCCTATGCTTCCAAGAAGTCATGGGTTGGCTTTAATTGGAGAATGAGATTATGGACAGTGTCAGTCTCTCTCCTCTTTCAGACTAGTTGTTTCCATGCAGCTGTGCACTTAAGAAAATGGCTAAAGGTAAATAAATGCATTTCAACTTATTAAACACTCTCTCAAATTCCTGTTATTTTCTACATTTGTGAAACAGCTCCGTGTCATTAAGTGACAGAGGTATGATCTGTTCTTACAATATTAGACCCTGTTGTTTACAGTCATCAGTCTCTTGTTTGTGATATTCTGTGATATCCTGCAGACTACATTAGGCACTGATGGAATCAATCTGATCTTAATTTGATTTTTTATGACATTTTGTTTAAACAATTATACAAATACAGCAGGCATCTGTTCAGAGCATCTTTGACTCAGTTCAGAGAAATCTTACTTCACTTGGCTTTAAGCCCTGATTTAAATTAATTACTGCTTGGGGAAGGGCAGGAACAGACACAGGTATATATGTTATGTGTTACATATGCCTTTCATCCCTCTTGGAAGGGAGTGGTGTGCAGTGTGATTTTAAAGGTTTCCCGCTCAGTCTGCTTCTTCTGCCGCAGTCTAAATAAACACACTGCACAGCCACAGCAGCTTGACATGGTGAGGCAACATGTAATCCTCAGAGGAGGAGGCAAATCTGTCTAACCCCCAGCAAACCCAAACCTGCCCTGTGCTCCACTCCACCAGACAGACTGTGGTCTATCCTCAGCCTCAGGCACAGACCCTCTTCTGCAGCACACAGGTGATGGGGGCTGTGGAGGAGCAGTCAGCTGCTGATAGAGTTTTTCAGGAGGGAAGCGATTTGGCAGATCTGCATATAATGCTGAAATCCCTGATAAGTTTCAAAGGGCAAGGGGTGCCAAATCCTGTTTTTTGCTATGCTGATGGGAACAGGCACAATGCACAGTCCAGAGAGAAGAATTTAGATAGCAGAATTTAGATAGCTGTATGTGAAAGTCATAAGAGAAATTACTCACATCACATTTCGCATCTAGTATTAGAAGGGACAGATGTGGAATGTGAGGTGATCATTACATGTATCAACTACAAAGAGAGAGAATATTGTGTATTTTGATTATAAACATTTTGTCTGTGAGGTACTTTGAATCTGAGTAGGTATATAGGCCTTTATTTCATAGAATCATAGAATCATCAGATGGATAAGACTGAGAAGAATTTTCATGCCATTTTTTTGAGTGCAGCAATTTCCCAGGTGGAAGTTTACTACTGAGACTTACAGCTAACAAACTTAAATGTATTAGAAGAGTTTAAGGCTTCCATTTGTCTTCATTAAAACTAGTCTGAGTTTGAAAGCTGACTTGAGATTAATTTTTCCTATCAGGAGCAAAAGGGCAGAGGTTTCACCACAGCTCTTCAGCTGACTTAGGTAGTGATTTCAGACAAATTCCATCAGTTCGGGTTATGGAAAGTGAGGTTAATGGTACATACATCCCTATAAAGCAGTCTGACAACTCTGTGGAAAAAAAAAAAAAAAAAACACTCTGTAAAGCTCTAGAAGAGTACTGTAAATGGATTGGGTTGAATTTTCATCTAACAGTTCAGAATTAGAGCAGAGAAACCTGTATATACCCAATCTGTGACACATCTTTTATAAATGGGGAGCATGTGTTCAGCTCTCACAGAGCTGTGGAATATTTGGTAAAAACTATACTGCAGTGAAGTATATTAGTATATTAACTAAATAAGTGCAACAACATAAGCTTTCTTGGAAAACCATGTATTTTTTATGTTTAGATAGATAGAGAAACAGAGAGGGAGGGAGAGAGAGCGATCCTTGCAGTCTTGTGCAAATCAGCAGAGCAGTGCGGGCTTATCCCTCTGGACTAACATGATGAGGAGGAAAGTGGGACAAAGATTTGCTGGGAAAGGAGCTTATGAAAATAGATCCTGGTTCCTTCCAACTGTGGAAATAAAAGCAGGATGATTGTTGCTGAAAGCAGCAGTGGACAGCATGAGTACCTGTTAGGTCAGAGTGCACACCAAAATTCAACTCATGGGCTGTGGTCGTGTTGAGCTGCTGCTTATACATGGTGGTGACGAAAAGGCAGAAGGCTGTACGTGAGTGAGAGAGCTGCCTTCACACTCAGTACTCGGTGCTGTAGTTCTCTGTTCAGTTGTCAGCAAAATGAAGAGAGCACCACACTATTTCTGGCTCATGAATGGCCTGTGGATGTATGAGGATGGCAGTATGCACCCAGCAGAGAAACTAAGCAAACACTACATCCAAAATTTCTAGAATTTTTAATGATCTTTGAAAGAAGGCAATGGGATACATTTTATAAGGACAGGTAGCAACAGGACAAGGGGAAATGGCTTCAAACTGGAAGAGGGTAGATTTAGAATAGATATCAGGAAGAAATTCTTTACTGTGAGGGTGGTGTTCCAGAACACTGGAACAGGTTGCCCAGAGAGGTTGTGAATGCTCCTTCCCTGGAAGCAATCAAGGCCAGGCTGGATGGGGCTTTAAGCAACCTGGTCTCGAGGGAGGTGTCCCTGCCTATAGCTGGGGGATGGAACAGATTTCTCTGTTCCAACTCACTTGATACGTCTTAGCAGACCTCATGTGACGCAAAAGTGGTGTAAAGGGATATTAGTTCTCTTTCTCTAGTTGGAAGGGTGCTCTTGGACTAGACACCTCATGCCACTTTGGAAGCTGATCATCTCCATCTTCCCTTCCATATGGATAGATACACTGACACAAGCTTCCACTGTCAAATGCTGACAGATATACTGATGAAACTGCTACATGGGAATTAGATATCTTTGCTCATGATGTTACTGCTGCTGTCCATGCTTTTGCACTAAAAGCCAAGTCAGTATTTATGGCCATCATCCAAAAAATCTTGCTACAAAAACAAGAAAATGTGATTAATCCCTTAGAAGTCAATTCATGTGCTCCAAGTTAAGCAAAATATTTTGCTGGATTGGATCTGATTTTGCAGACAAAACCTGCAGGATTCAATCCCAGATTTGTTATTGATTCATCCTTTAAACAAAATTCAGGTTTTGATTTCAATTGCTCTGCAGCAGAGTTATGGAAGAAGCCAAAACACCTTCCCAGGGATTATGCCAAGCAGTAGTTTTGAACAGGTTTGAGGCAGTATTCAATGAACTGTAACTAATCATTTTCATCTTATCGCCTACAGAGTCATTGCATTGGAATGATGTTTGGCTAATTTTCCAAAGGACACATTTACTACGGATTGTTCTGCAGAGCTGCCAGGAGTGACACTGAGCCAAAACATACTCTGTCAAGCGAAGTGTTTGGCTGATGAAATTATAAATAAGTCATCAACCAAAAGTCTGTTAAAATGAATCGTCATTAAATGTTTCTCTAAATACAGTGTTTAATCTCAAACTCCAAAATAGGAACTGCAAGACTGTCTTTCCCTACCTCATTCACAGATCTCCTCTTTGAACACATCATGAGAATATTAAGTTAGTTAATTTAAGCTATATGTGCATGCGAGCACATGCAGAGAAGCAAAGACTGTGATATGTTTTACATAAAGCAGGCCATTGTGCACTGATTATAATGTGTAAAGAGGAAATATGTTTATACCACAATCTATTCTAAACTCAAATAGGCAGCAATACTCTGTGTTTATAAATATAAATGCAAAACCTATGTTAAAATAATGTTACGGGTCTGGATTCTAACCACAAAAGCCAGGAAATTCAGAGGAAATGTAGAAAGTTTGAGCCTGATTCTTATTTCACACTCCAACCATCTAAGTCCACTGCCTTCAACAATGGCTTCTACTGGGAGAAACGTAACCTTTTGTCTGAGGCACTCCTGTGTGGCTTAGATATGGCAATGCTTGTGCAAAACATTATCATATTTAGGTCTGAAAGCTAGGTACAAGAAAATCTGCAGCAGGGTTCCCCAGGGCTTCTCTTAATCTAATGAAGCATATATATGTATACATGGGTATATGCAGAGGGGAAGGAGGGAAACATACTCTTAACAACTCTCTTTAATCCTTCAGGGCACATGCAGGCTTCATGGAAAGCTTGGAGCAAGATAAATATTATCAGTCTGTAGAAAGTGTTTATACAATTAATGGTTCTCATGATGCATAATTCACAACATTATACAACTACATTTAAAAGAGCCTACAACAAAGGATCACAGCCAGGGATCTCCCCACTGAGATGTACAACTGAAATATTAAGAGACATAAGCAAGTGATGGTGGGGGGGAAATTACCTAACCTTGCACAGTTCCGTGATGTTCCTAATGCACAGCCGTGACAAGAACTGGTGAAAGCAAGCACAAAGTTTGTTCCACCTTGAGCAGGAAAGGCCATGGTAGTGAAAAGTGGTTGAGCTGGAGGACAAATGTGACAGCCTGAGCATGTATTGGCTTTGGCCTGGTAGCAGAGGAGTGCTATCCATCCACATGATGATTCTGATATCAGAGCAGCAAAGAAAGGTCAATACTGCTAGAGTGTGTTTCATGTTCTTACCTTACTGAGGCTTTGTGCCTCAAAATTCCATACATTTATTAAAATACATTTATTAATACATTTATTAAATGTATTAATACATTTATTAAAAAAAAAAAAAAAACTATTCTTGAGTACGTAGTTTTCCATAATGATAAAAGCAGTTCTGAGAACTGTGGCACACAGTAAGGAGATCACTGTGCAAAACCTTCTTTGAAGGATAACGTTCTGTGAGTGTATTCTTGCTGACATGTTTTGGAGCTTCTGGGTTGTTGTAGATCAATCTGGCATTTATCCAATCAGGTGGTGAAAACAAATCACCAGATCATAGTGGGACATTCCTCAGTAAATATAAGCCCAAGAGTAAGGGAAGAAACTGGAGGATCAAAATAAGCTTCCTAAAAGAGACTTGAATAGGGAATGAAAAGTAGAATTTGGGTACCAAGTAGAAAGTGAGCTACTCACAAAAGCATATCCAATTGCTTGGTCTCTCAAAGAGCTACCTACATATACAGTATATGTGCAGTACAAATCCCTTAGTCTCTGCTTTCTCAGTGGCTAGCAAAGTCAAACTTGACTGTCCTGAATATGCCTGAAAGGGAGAGTTGACACCCATTTTTTTCTATGCTAGCTAGCAAACCTTCCCAAGAAAGAAGAGAGATGGGTTACACCATTCTCATAATGAGGCAGTCTACACTCATGTATTCATGCAAGCAATGCCTTCCTATAGACTGCACTAGTTGAAGTAGCTCTCCCATTCCTCATGTTGGAGTTTTCTTTTGAGCTGGAAGGAAGACAAGGCAGCAAAAGAGGAAGGAGACAAGCATCCATGTCTGTGTCTTAATAACTCTGCTAGCAACAAAAAATATTAGGTCAAGTAGAGGAAGGACCTTGTTTCACAATTCTCAAATCGCTTCCACTCAAAAATCCAGAGAGCAGAACTTAAAGAGCTTCAAATGCAGGCTGTCCAGCTCACTTTATCCATAAAAAAAGGTAGTCTAGTGCACGGATGATGTGAAAGAAAGGAGTAGCAGCACGGTGAAATAATTGTGAACTCTGGTGGAGTCCCAAAACACATCAAGAAGGATGGGATACACCTAAAGGAAACATTCCAGTAGTGGATATGTTTAGTTAGATTCGTATCATTTTCAAAGGAATTGCAATAGGGGATCATGTTAATGTTTCTGTTCCCAGTTAATGAAAATTGTGCTTCTGATGTTTTCTGAAGTATCCATCAAATAATATTTAATGAGACACAATTTCAGCTGCAAATACACTGATCATCTTTCTATGAATAACACTGACACGCTTTATACTTTCAAGGATCATTGTTCTATGAGCTAGTCCTAAAGTTCATTACTGTAGAAAATCTGAAAAAAAGGGCACATATAATTTCCTAATCATTTACAGTTTATTTAAACTAGTACTGTTCTTTCAGATTAATTTATTCTTAAATACAGTGGCCTTAATAAAACGGTCAAATATTAAAAAAAATAATTCTAAAAACCATCATAAGTGTTTATGCAAGTTGAAGACCTGGGATTATAGCCTCAGTTCACAAACTCTTGTAAAAGCCATTTATCTACCCAACTGAAGCAGTATTCCTTGGGCAAAAAGTGGATGGGAGAAAGCTCAGGATCGGTCCTTTGTTCTTACCTTAAGGGTAGCAAATAAAGTGACAGGAAACTTGCTCTTCATTAAAAAAAGCATAGCATATAACAGTATATAAATAAGTGTGCCAGATTATCATTACTATATATGGCTGTGTAGAGAACCCAAATGCAGGGATAGTAGCCCTGCCTCCAGGCAGATTCACCAACACAGATCATCACAAAAGCAAATGGAAGGTCTCAAGCAAATTAAGTTGTTCTACAGAAAGCACTAACCAACAAATTTAATACACTGAGACAAGTCAAACCTCCATGAAAGAAGTCATCCCAAAGGAATAATATTCTTGTTTTCCTGTGTGGAGAGCATGTCTGCATATGTTGTGACTGTTGTTAATGGGTCCTGGGAGATCTATACATAATTTCTATTGCGTCTAGATGAAGTTGTCTCCCTAAATGTGTACTGAAGTGTTGAATTTTTGTAATATGCCCCTTCTACAAAAAAATCAGAACCAAGATCAATTCTTGATCTAGACTTGGGAAAGGTTTAGATGTTTATTAAAAAAAATCATATTTCCCTTAGAAATGTTCTCTGACAAGATTATGTATAGATTGTTGGAAATCCTCAAGTCTGAGAGCAGCAAGTCTGATTGTCTGCCCATAAGCCCTGGAAACTTCTCTGCTGTGCTTGTAAACCTGTGATGAAATGAGGAGTCAAGACTGCAACCACAAGTCAGGGAGATGATTGCCGGACCTAATGTCTCTTAAGGTTTTCAGGCTTTATTCCATTTGTACTGATATAAATCTGGAATAACTTCATTAGGGATATCTACATTACTGTATCAGCCAGGATTTGCATCACTGGAGAGTGATCAAGGCTCCTGATGCACAGCACCTTACTTGGTAATACAGAAAATGAAGAAGTGTGTGCAGATTTCTCATTTATTTCCTCCCTGCTCCTGACAGAACAGTTAGTAGTGAACTGTATGTAGACAATATCAGTCAACTTAGAACTTGTAATTAGTTGTTTAAGAAATAGTTACATCTAAAGGTTAGACTACTGGGGAGATAAATATTTACTATTTACTGAGCGCTTGAAGTTTTGAAACACTTTTATTAATATAACAGCCCCAGAAGCAAATACCTAGGTCCTTCTCAACTTTTTTTCTTCTTTTTTCTTCATAAACACTTCTCAAGCATTTTCCACAAATTATTTGGAGATTAATATTTTTTTAAGTCTGCACTTCAATCGTGAAACTGCTTTGTGATTTCCCTATTGCTCTTCTATGGACAAATACTATGGTTTATATTCACTGAAGATCTCCCTGTTGCTCCATCACCAGATGATAAAATAGTCCATAATACATTTCCTTGGACTTCAGTTCATCAGACATTTCAGAGTGCAAGAGTGCCAATATCAAAGTAACTTCTCTGCAAGAGGAACTGTATGTGGCCTGGTGTTACACTCATGGCTTAGAATGAAGATAACTCCCTGCTGCAGAAAGGCTGTTAGAGAATAAATCAATGATAGCAAACTAATCTTACTGAGATCACCAGTACAGTGGAAGAGGTACATGGTGTCTTCATTCCAGTGCTGAATGTGAAGGACAATTAGAAACACATTAGAGACATGTAAGGGTGCAGTGCTCTATCTCTTTTCCTGAAGCAAAAAAAAAAAACATAACCAAAAGACGCAGCTCTGATTGGCACCATGGACTAAGAAAGGAAAGCTGAAATGCGAAAGACTTCATAGTATCTTGGAAATCTGATGAGGATTTTCATCTTAAGAAAGAAAGAAAATGTCCATGAGAATTCGGATGTTTAGGAGATGGAGAATGAAGAGGACAAGTGCTATTTTTCTCCTAAGGGACAAGGCATCCTTAAAATGAGTGCCTCATACAAAGGGACTTACAACATACTTTACACTTTGCCCAGTGGGTGCTCAGTTTTTCAAGCATCCCCTAGTCATTCATCTGAGGTCTGAAAACTCTGTTTATTCTCTGTGCACAACTAAACCTGAACATTGCCCAGGCGGATGACCAGCGTGCCACTTGAGGGTTTGGACAGAAAGACACTGTTCTGTGAGCAGCTGGTGTGTGATGACAAAATCTTTGCTCAGAAACTCCAGAATCCATTTACAACAAGCGGCACACAATCTAGGAGCCCACTCATTTAGTAACTGACACAAATCTCAAGCAGTTACTGAGGTGTTTAAAGTAAAAGTAGATACAGGCTGCCAGCTTTCATGCCTTCAGTTATACTTTTGCACTCACACCAAGCAATAAATTATTCATTATTTGGAATATTTTTTACAAATTGGTGTGGTTCCTTTTTTCTGGCTTTCAAAGAATGTCTGAAGAGCTCATTTCTGAACCCAAAAATGCATCCAAACCTTGTGGAATAAAGTCCCTGTCTTCAGGCAGCATGGCACAGTCTTCATTCCCATTTTCCACAGTGGTTTCACTCTTTTCTGTCTTTAATGTGGTCTCTGGCACCTTGAAAGTAAGTAAACCCATCTCAGACCTTGGGTGCCAGCAGCACAATAACCCCAGCCAACATGCCAGTATCTACAGTTGGAAGCTAGGGTCAGGATTCCGGCAGAGGGGTGTGAGGACATCCTGAATTACATCTCTACGCAGCCTAGGTTCCAATCCCAAAACCAACAGCACAGCAGTTAGCCAGAGAGCTTTACCACCAGAGTCAAATAACATCCAAAATATTGGGATTTACGCACATGTCAGAGACTGATTGCGACTTGTCAGACACTCCAGGCTAAGTGATTTTAGAGCAATTTCTCCAATTACCAGTCTTTTTGTTTGTGTGGACCACCAAGAACAGAAACCCAGAAATCTCACCACTCCATTAAGGACTTGGCATAATATACACACATGCATATACACATACACACACACAGAGCAAAGAAAAGTAAAAGCACTGTAATGCCTGCAATTTCCTATCTCGTTGACTGGATTACTTTTTTGAGGCTGGTTAAACAGACGCTGCACTGGGTGGTTAGTGATTATCATTTTTCTGCAGTGTTAGGGTACTTGACATTTTCATTCCTCAGTGACTCCAGTTAAAAACAAATAGGTCTACCTGCAATCCACATCTGATCGCCAGATGGTTTCTGTGCCTATGAAGCTCCCATCTCCAAGTGAATTCAAATGACCTCACACATACATCTTCAAACATTGCTATCTGACCGCAAAAATGCATGGAAAATGCAACATCTGTACATGTCTGCATCTTAAATCCCTGTTGTTTTACAAAATATATTGCTTGTCACCCTGAAGTCTAAAGTCTCTTAATGATCTGCAGAGCGAGATGCAAATGGTAGCCTACAAGTTTAGAGGTTGCTTGTTGCATTAGAAAATTTAATTTCAGCATAAGTTCAGAAGATATCAAACTATTCATTTGGATCCACTGAAGCTAGCAAATAGACCCAGTTAAGTACTCCAGAAGTTCCCCAAAGCAAAACTGTGTGTGTCTATGATGCTGAACACTGTGCATGTTATCCATGTAGCTGATGCAACCAAATACATAAAATAGCCACAAGACACTGCTAACACTATCCAATTGCTTTTGCCTATGTAACAAAGCTCTATTAACAGACTCAAACAGCCAGTAAGATCCAGCACTGTTTCAAGGGAATACCTTGTCATATCAAAATCACTGCACATATAAACCCATTTTACCAACAAGCCAGTAAACACCAGCCTACTTAAATGGTTGGATATGAAAACAGTTGGGATATCACAAACATTTTCCAAAATACAACAGACTTCTAGGCCAATTAAACATGGTTAGCTTTGAATGGGAGAGGAAATAGTTTTCTTTACTGTTGAATGTCAGAAAAAGTTTTTTCCTTGAGGCATAAAAGCCCAGTCCATTTTTGGAAATTTGCTAAAATTAATCCACCCTGCATGAACTTCTTACCAAAACAAAACAACAAGAAAAAGTACAAATACATAACAAAATATCACTGGAAACACAGAAATGGAAAAAAAAAAAAGATTTTGAGTTATAAAGTACTTAAATGAGTAAGAGCTTTTCCTCTATGTGGCTTAACCAATCAGGATGGAAAAATGTCACTTTTTTAACTCTGAACAGAATATGAAGTTGGCAAAAAAGGGGGTTGTTTTATTATTACTATGTTCTTTTAAGTTTAAATACCATAATGAGAAGCCAGGCTGACATACTTTTTCACTGCAAAGCCAGACTGCAACATCTATATTTCAAACTGTTCTCCTTTTATTTATTTATTTTTTGCTTACAAAGTAAACCAAAATTCTGATGCTCAAGAACTGCTATTTGCCTTCTGGGAAATTCATTAAGATGACTGCTTACTAAGGAGGAAATGCCAGTGCAAGTTATTCATCCCTTCTACTGTAGCATGACTTAATTTAGAAGGGAAGAAATCAGATTTGAAAGCTCTCAGAACAGCGAGCTGCCCCAAAGCCCAGCGTGCCAAGCGTCCTGCACTGATGCATGCTTAGCTCCTTCGAAAGCCTTCATCACACAGCAGTGTCAATAGTGGCCATCAGGAAGAAAAGAAAACACTGGAGAAATTTGGTTAATCTATCCTAGTAGACGAGGTCATGACAGGACCACGTGCATAAATAGTAGGGGTATTATTTTCAGATGTAGATATCCCAAGAAGGAATCTACCAGCTGGGGAAAGGCATCCTTCTACATCCCCTGAACAAATGGCAGCTTCTGGCTGGGGAGAGAGTGGGCTGGGGTGACATCCTTTTCTCTCCATTACTACTCAAGGGAGAGTAGGAGCAAACTGTTGCAGCAAGGACACCACACTTCTGCTACTCCTGAAGGGCAGCAAGGCAGGGGCACGGGAAAAAGGAAGGGGAGAGGCTGGGTTTCTTGGTTGTCTTCATTTTCATTCTCATTTTCTTCTACTGTCTGAAGAAGCAGCGAATATGAATACTCTGGCCACAGTTGGTGATGTGTCTTTTGAATCCTGACCTCAGAGTGGGCTCCTTCAATCTGCACACATGGGATCTGCCCAGCTGCCATGAGCTTAAAATACTTGACAGTGTAAGGATTAACCATATACACTTTAAACCAAACAAATGCAGTCAGAGCAATGTCTGAGGGTTTTCAGTGATTCTGTGGCATCTGACATTTTAAAGCTTTCAGGCTTAGATTCCATCCATATTCTGGACTGTTCCCTGCACAGCTCCCTGCAACAAAAGCATTTCCTTTCCCTGGAAGCTGCTGTTGCAAACACTTTTTGCACCACTTGTCAGATGTGAAGAGAGGATGATATAATTGAGCCTGCTTTTAAAAAAATCAAACTGACATAATATTGCTAGTAACTTGACAGCTTTATGTAAAGCCTTACCCAGAAAATCCAAGCTGATCACACTGCTGAAGACAAGCAGAAGTTAGAGAGAAGGTTTAGGCTCTAGGACTCCTAGACTCAGCCTTTCAGAGGTTGGGCCATATTTAGCTTGCCCTTTGACATGACCCAGCCTCAAACAATAGCTTTGTGGGTATGCTAAATGACCACATCTTGCCAGTTGCTGCCAAATTAATGAGCCCATGTCATTTTTAGTTTATAGTTCAGTCATAAAGCAGCCAAGTGGAAAATGAGTCAGGGACCGTTAAGGAGTGTCACGCAAATTTTCAAAGAGTATAGTCCCTAATTCCTCACTCCCCCTTTCAGAAGTCTCTAATCATCATTCTCTTTCCTCCCTTTGCTTTCTTCAGATCCTCTAAAGATCCCCCTCACTGTGCAAAAGAGGTTGGTGAGAGAAACTAGGTGCAGGTGGCTCAATATAGGGGACTCCAGGGGGGTAAAATCCAACCTGCACTTATGATGACAGAAACTAAAACAATCTGAGCAACCATGTTGGCTTGCAGGGGGAGCATATGCAGAGAACAACTGCGGGGAACAGGAGCAAGGGGACAGAAACTTTCATGTGAAAATTGTTGGGTAAAAGGGAATCCTATCCAGAAAAATGCTTGAAGATGAGAACAGTGTAATTTTCCACTCTCTTACATCATTTACAGTCAGAAAACCCTCTCTTGATGAAATCTGTCTTCCTATCCCCACTACTATAAAATTATTCTTTGTCTGTGGTTTAATCACAAGCCTAAAACTTAGTTCAGGATCGAAAATCTTTCTGCAGCACTAGGATGATCAATGTTCTAGTGCAAGCAGTTCTAAATGCTTTAGATATGAAACCACACAGACTTTGTCAACTTTCCACTTTAGCTTTGAACTGCTTTGCTCTTCCCCATCTTTTTCAGCTCCCACCTGTGATTTACCTTCACCCGGGTGGTTTTCCAGCATAATTCCTAGTTTTATTCATTCTCCACTTCCCATATCTTCCAGCCCTATTTCTCAGCAGCTCTGGACCTCTCCCAGGATTCTGCCTTGGAAATATCTTAGGTCCCCCAGACCTGACTGACAAACTCTCCTGCAAATGACTGCTCTGGGATATCCAAGACTCTTCTTCACTAGCGTCAGGGATTAACATTCATGTAATCCTCAAACAGACTCCCTGAGTCTCAGTTCAACTCACATTTGTCCTTTCAGTTTTTAAAGTCCATCTCAGATGCACCTCAGGCTCACTCACGCAAGTTGTGTTTCACTGTCTCTCTTTTTGCTTTTTCTGGCTGTCCACTGCTCTGTTTCATGTGTCCCTCCAGAAGCTGAAGAGTATTCCTTATGAGTTTTTCTAGAATTTATCAGTTGAAAAAAAGAATGCATTTATTTTATGATGCATTCAAATCCTTTTATTTCAAGAATCAAGAACAAATTTGCTAGAAGGAATATTTACGGAATATTTTAATTTGATTACCATAGGTTGGAATGTTCTCTGAATATGAATATGAATGCTAACGCTCTAAATATGAGTATTTGCAATGAAGCTTAATTCTAGGCAGTGTGTTCTTCCTATTGGGAAGTAGACTGATTGTCACGTGACCTCTCTGCCCATCCAAAATTTGAAACACATTTCACATTTTAAACACAGAATTTTCTCACAGAATCCCTTGCAAACCATTTACAGGCCTGGGCTAGATTGTGGTGCTCCACCACATGCCCTAAATAGAGAGCAGTTCAAGGCCACACAGGAAGAACCAAAGAGATTTAGCCTGTCTAAGAAACATTCTTCCTCAGGGCTGCTCTCTATGTGTGGAGGTGAACAGCTGGCATCAGCCATTAGGAACAGAAAGATTTTAAGAGCATAGAAATTGAGAAAAGATCTCTGGATGCTTCTGGACCACCCCTACCTGACTTGGGGTATATTTTATTTTGTCCTTCACATGATCTGAGCAGGGTTCCCCAGAAGTATGTTCTGCTCCTCTGCTCCCATTGGGAACTTGGCACTGCACCTCATCCCTCTGATGCTGCTGAAACCCCTTCCAGCTCCCAGACTAACCTACTCTAGCTGTTTCAGGCACTTGTGTCCTTCTGATAAGAATACCAATATAGTTTCATTAAGTAGTTGGGTTTTTCTTCCTTTGTATACCTGCGCTGTGGCTGATATATAAGCAGCAAGCAGATCATCTGTCAGACTTCAATTTGCTGGGCTAATCAAGCCAAGTGACCCTAGTTTTCTCATGTAAGATGAGTTCTTCATTCCCCCAAACATGTTTCTAGCTATCTCTTCTTGGTCTTTCTACAACTTGATTCTTCTTCCTAAATCAAAGGTGTGTGCGTTTTATTGCAGAGATGTCCATGGCACCTAAGAGATAGGCAACAGTTCCTTTTGTCTACTGGAAATGCCTCTTTTTATCTAGACTATAATCACACATGAATTATTATTTTCAGCATGAAAATATATACCTTTTCTCTAGTTCTGTTCTTTTAAACAACCAAGCTGAATGTTTATCATGAAATACCCACTACCATGAACAATTTTGCAATTTTCACTATGGACAGTTATCCTATTTCTATTGCTTCACTCCCATTGTAATTCTGCTTTTCTTGTCATATATTCTGACTTTCCAACCTTATTAAGAATATCCAATTATCCCACTTAAATATAATTGTCATTAGCACATTCCTAATTGTCATTAGCACATTCCTAAGAAATTATTATTATTGTAATTAATGAAGTACTTTAGTTTAGTCCAAGATCAGTCCCTGAAGAGCTCTCTCAGAAAGAGCTAGCGAGCCAAACACTTCTTTCACTTTAATTTTTTGTTGTCTTGTAGATCAGCCTACAGTTCCTGCATCTTCTCCACATAAACTGATGATTTCCCATGTCATATCATCACAAGATTTACCAAAACTGAGATAAAATAGATCACTTACTTCTCTTGACCACTAGCATTACTATCAAGGAAAGTAACCATTTTAGTTTGTCATGTTTCTACATTTGTAACCCAAATCCTATTTCTCACTGATAATCATATGTTTAATCTTTCTGGCATTAGAAATTTTGATGCGGAACTGGCACATTGCCGAGGTCAGACTAAAAGGACTACTTTTCTGTATTACTCCTTTCCCTTTTCCTGTCTAAATATGTATCACTTTTGCTTTCCTCCAGGCAGATGCTAACAGATTTGCAGATTTCATGCATGTATTCAGGATCCCACGACCTGCAGCTGCCATCTCTCCTGTCAGCTATCTGAGGATTCAGAAAAAGCTATCCCTGCCTTGTGCAGGGATTCTGTTAACTGAGTCTCCAAATCCTCAGAGGAGGCAAATTTCTATATTCATAACCTCATTTTCAGTTGGCTGCTCTGTCCCCATTAAAATACTTAGAAAAAGAAGGCAATCCATTTGCTTTTAACTAACAGTGATATTTCTATGTGAAGTTTCAGGTACCTTTTCTCTTCTGCGGTCCTCTGTCCCCTTGTTTTCTGTTCTTATACTCCTTTTCTCCATTTGTATTTCCTTTGCACAGGCTCAGCTTTCATCTTCACAGCTTTCACTACACCTAATTCTTCTTGCGCTGGAACATATGCCTTTCATGGTCCTTCACAACCTCAGCCCCACCTCTACTCAGCAGAACATGCCCAGGCACCTGTACCCAGACCTCATCTCTTCATCTTGATTTTCTTTCCAACTCCTTCAAACACTCCGATAAAGCATAGGTAACTCCTGCAAGCAGACTCTGTGAGAAACGAGATTACTTCTGTTTTAACCACACCATACAGCAGAGGGAGTGACCACAACCTACTCTCAAGAACTGGTTGCAGAAGACACAATTAAAATTCTTGGGAGTGGTGGACAAACTTGAGATTAACTGGAAAACAGTAAGAGGCATGAATAAAACAATAGTTACATGTGCCTCTCTAGTCTTTCTGTTCAAGTGCTTTATCTCTCTCCCTCTTCCTCTTCCTCTTCCTCTTTTTCTTTCTTTCCCTCTCTCTCTCATCCTTTTCTTCCAGTTCCTCATTTCACCCTCACTATTGCTGTTCCTCGGGTTTCCATCCAGCTGTTACAAAGCAGCTCAGGTAGGCATCCCTGATGTTGATCTCCAAAGCTGTGGAGGTTTCAGGCACTGATATTGCATCTCTTGGAAGGTACAGGATCAAAGTCACTAGAAAAGTTCTGGAACCAGTTTCAGCCACTCCTCTTCAGTCTTGTGCAGGGAACAATGTCTCCAATTGAATCTTTCACAGTGGTAATTTCTCCAAAGTTGTCATCATATCAGCAAAGTATCATGACTGTATTAGATTTGACCAAGTATTTAGTGGGTCTGGGGAGGCTGCTAGTGTACATTCTCAAACCTAGCTTGCCAGGTCCCAACCTGGAAACCCTACTGCATACCCAACTCTTTATCCTAGCACAGCTACTACCCTTAGAGAAACCTGAGACCTTGACTGTTTCCATCTGGACCCCACTGACCCACCTCTGCAGAGCTTTGCAGAGAAGAAACAGCCACACTGCTGGCCTGGAAGTGGATGTGGAGTAAGACTGCGAAGAGGAATGGGGGCTAGGGAGGGCAGAGATGGGCCACTCAAGAAAGAGAAAAAATTGGTCTTAGAGTTGCACACAGGATTGATCAGGTCAGCACTGTAAAAAATCCAGGTGGAAGACTGAGTTTTCCTTCATTTTAAGCCAAAGACTTTGCTGCCATTGATGATGCCATCAACAAAGTAGGCCTGTTGTCCTGACAAAATATTTCTCAGCAGCTGAATTTTAAACTATTCACATGTTCAATAAGGTGTAAATCTTGAACTAGAAAGTTATAGATGAAGCCTTTAAAGGGCAAATAAATTTCTAATAACAAAAGTTCAAACTCAAAGTCATTGAATAACTATGGCTTTTTTTGCATTTTCTCACTGAGTGTGATTTTTTTCCCTCACTTTAATCATTTGACTACTCCACAGTAACTGAAGCTACCCCTTTATTTTGGATCAAAAATTCAATTGGCTTGGAAACTACAAGCATTCAGCCATAACCCAAGCAACAAGATTTGTTTTAATCCCATAAAAAAGTAGACAGGAAAATGAATGTGCCAGATTATCAGCTGAGGCAAAGTAGCTTTGCTTCAGTGGGTTCAGAGATGCTATGCTGATTGAATACATAGAAGCATTTGGCCTCCTAGGAAAACAATCTTTAAGAAAAAAATTATCATTGTAAAGCTATGTTGTCACTGGAAGCCTGGAAATGCTGCAAGTTAGAATTATTAAAGTTCTTTGGTGTGATGTTTAAGCAGCAGTAACTGAATGCTAGGGAACTAGAAGCCAAATAAACTATTCCAAGTTGGATTTGGTAAGCAATTTTTACTTTAAAACATATTAGTCAGACAAGTTCAGTCAAAAGGCATATGTAAGATTTTTAGTTTTTGTGTTGAGAGTTTCTCTTTTCTGTTGGCCCCTCAGACATTGTGGAAGGTGTACTGAGCAAACACTGAACAGCTGAAGACTGTTGCTCTAGAGGCATTCTTTTTACTTATCTTCCTCACTGTCCTTCCACTTGTTACTGGAATCCCACAAGAAACAAGTTCAATTCATAAAATCTTAGCTTTAAGAGAGTAGCTCCGAGAAAGGAAAAAATCATAATAAAAAAAATATCATGATGAAGTCTCTTCTTTCCAGCTCACTTACTATTAGAGACAATGGACACCATGATATAGATCAAGAGAAGAGACCCAGCAGAAATGCTTGTGCTGGATGAATGTTTCTAACCCTTGGACTGTGAAATGCTCATGCATCCTAAACTCTGCCCCTCAAATGTTTTATGAGAAGCCCCAAGTTAGCTGACTGCATATTAACATGAAGTGGATTAAAATATGATCGAAGCTGGAAAGAGTGATGTTTGAAGCCCAGCAGTCCTTGTACACCTGGGAGTTTAAGCAACCTAAAGAGGTCAGGCAGCTGAGGGACCACAAAGAGCCTCCTGACTAACATAGCCCGAGCTCACAGTAACCATGGAACCCAGAGCAATGGAGAAAGGAAAGACCTAGAGCAACTACAAAACGTGGGACTATATTGCATGTGAAGACCATAAGGACAGGCACCATTGATCACTGAGTGAGCTGTGATAACTGAGGGTAATCAGGCAGGTGAGCACCACACGGGTCAGTCTGACTACTATTACGTTCTCTAAAAGTAGCTGGTGGAAGGGGTTTTTCACAAGGAAATACTGCTTGCTCTCCTCCCCTTCCCTTAGCACCTCTTATAAGATATGCAAGTACAAACTTCAGTCTGTCTGGGTAAAGCTTGTACTTTGTGCTCTTATGGCTCTTTTTTCCCAAGTTAGTTGAGCTGGGGCTGAACTCACTTCAATTGTAGGAGGTACACTGGGAAAAACAAACTATTGCATATCCCTTTTTCCTAGGCAGTGAAAGTAAAAAAAGCTAAATGCATCTTTCTTCCCCCAACACCATGTCTGTTTTGCTCCTTTCATTTAACTTTCATACTTTACAACTTCACATCCAACTCAGTTACCTATTAATTAGATTTCTTCTGGACTGACCCAGAGCTGATTTGCTACCTATCGACACAGCAATGGAAGGTAAGTGGGAAGAAACACCGCTCAGGTCTCCCTTCCTGTCTGCAGCTTCCAAGGGCACAGGCCTCCTGGGCGATCCATGAGTATCTTTGGGAAGAATGCCCAGACAACTACATTGAGCATGGCTTGGATGCTGCAGTATCTGCGTACCTCCTCCAGGCCATTTTCTGCTTCCATATACAGTCACAAACCTTATATGGCACTAAAGCTAGAGGCTTTGAAAATTTGTGTGAATGCATAAACAGATGTGTTTTTCCTTTTTTCCCCACTTCCCAGCTACCTTTGGTGGTGATACTAGCATCCGAATAGCAAGTCAACATGCTGCTGTGCACTGAATAGGGGCTGACAGGGAAGCTATTGAAGTGTCAATGAACAATATACATAGTTTGAGACAGAGAACAGTTTCAGTGTTCTCCTCTCCTCCCCTCCCCTCCCCTCCCCTCCCCTCCCCTCCCCTCCCCTCCCCTCCCCTCCCCTCCCCTCCCCTCCCCTCCCCTCCCCTCCCCTCCCCTCCCCTCCCCTCCCCTCCCCTCCCCTCCCCTCCCCTCCCCTCCCCTCCCCTCCCCTCCCCTCCCCTCCCCTCCCCTCCCCTCTCCTCCCCTCCCCTCTCCTCTCCTCTCCTCTCCTCTCCTCTCCTCTCCTCTCCTCTCCTCTCCTCTCCTCTCCTCTCCTCTCCTCTCCTCTCCTCTCCTCTCCTCTCCTCTCCTCTCCTCTCCTCTCCTCTCCTCTCCTCTCCTCTCCTCTCCTCTCCCCTCCCCTCCCCTCCCCTCCCCTCCCCTCCCCTCCCCTCCCCTCCCCTCCCCTCCCCTCCCCTCCCCTCCCCTCCCCTCCCCTCCCCTCCCCACTCTTCTCCCCTCCCCTCCCCTCCCCTCCCCTCCCCTCCCCTCCCCTCCCCTCCCCTCCCTCCTCCCATCCATACATTCTTTGTATGAATTAACAGCAAAGAAAACAGCCCTGGCTACAGGGCTTTATCTAAAGTTACTGGATGGTATCTTTATTTTACACAACTTCACCGTACACAAACAAGACTCTCAGTGTATCCTGATCTGAGAAACGTTAATGATTATCATGTTCATAACCTGAGTTAAAATGAAAACACTGTATAGACAAATACATGATAAGGCAATGCCAACATCTAAGTGAGGTAAGTTATCTGCTCACTGCAAGGTCTGCAGCCTCACTTACTGAGTCACGTGGGCAAGCTGTTCACAGCAGTGGGTATGTAAGGAGGCAGTTTAACTTGGCAGCCCTCAAGTCTGGCCAGGGACTGGCACAGCACCAGTGTAACAGCTTGCTTTGGTCATTTGGTGATGTCCTAGACCTCCCTCTTTGCATAACTCGAAAGGAGTGTTATTTTTCCCTTCTGTTTTCTTTGAAAATCCTGGAGCCTGTCTAGCAAAAAATAAAACTAATAAAAAAATTAAAAGTGGACATCTCTAAGTTGTGCAGTTTTTATGTACATTGGTACAAACCATGTGTTTGCTTCAGCTATGACACAATGTAATAGACAGGTCTTTCAGCAACAACCTGAGAAAAGGAAGAACCTGGGAAAATTAGAAAGGTTTCTTTGTCTTGAGATTGTAGACCTTTAGCAGTAACATGTGCTGCTGCCTTCAGTACTGTGACTGGGGTATCCATCTGCTCTCTAACATGTTGCCACAGGTGTAGTTTGTTGTTGTTTCTAACCTTTTACATATGCTCATCTAAACAACCAGACAAGTGTCTCTTTGTTTCAGAAATGTGAATTCTGCTATTTTCCCTGCAGCTAATGCTTTGTATGGAGAGGACCTCGTGCAAGACATTACTGAAGCACAAACACTCAGGACTTAGTTTGATCGCTGTTGTATAATCACTGAAATTGGAACTCCACCCTTGAAGCACAGATGAGGCTGCAGAGTACGAGACCCGTTTTGCCTCCTATAAGAGAAAGCAGTAGCCAGCTGGGTGGTATTGCAACGTTTGTTCTCCATGTTAAAGCTAACTGATTAGGATGAATGGCAAAAGACTGTGAAAGAAACAAGAGAGGAGTAACAACAAAGTTCAGATGAAAGGTGGAATCACAACAAACTTAAGGTAAACATTAAGCCTTGAAGTGTTTTTGTAAATATCAGCAAAAGAATGAAAGGTCTAAATCCCAACTTTAAGGTTAGGGAGGGGGGAGGATGGGATGTCTCAAGATCCTACAGAAAGCTGCTGGGATATTCAGGGCTTTTCTATGTGTCAAATCTGAAAAGGAATGAAAAAACAAAATACACAGAACATGGAATACAGCAAGTATTAATCATCATTCAGCAATGCCCTAGAAAATAAAAGGGATATCTTGCAAAAGTGTGGATAGGGAGATAAAAGGAGTTATGGTATTTCACTCAAGCAGAAAACAATTCAAGAAAACATTTTCTTCTGCTGCTTTGAGAGAGCTTTAAACTAGCTGTGATGGGGGTAGGGGATGTAACAGGGCTCTCCAGTAAAGAGCCCAGGGGGGCTGTGCTGGAACAAAGGGTGAGTCAGATGTCTCAGCTGAAGTGCATCTACACCAACGCACGCAGCACGGGCAACAAACAAGAAGAGCTTGAAACCATTGTAAGGCAGGCTAACTATGACCTTGTTGCTATTACGGAAACATGGTGGGACCCCTCCCATGACTGGAGTACTGGGATGGATGGCTACAAGCTCTTCAGAAGGGATAGGCGGGGAAAAAAGGGTGGTGGCATAGCTCTCTATATCCAAGAGTGTCTTGATGTTGAAGAGCTTGAGGTTGGAAATGACCATGTGGAGTGTCTGTGGGTAAGGATCAGGGGGATGGTCTGTAGGAGTGACATCATGGTGGGGCTCTGTTATAGACCGCCTATCCAAGATGAAGAGATAGATGAGGTGTTCTACAACCAACTAGTAGATGTTGCACGATGGCCAGCACTAGTTCTCATGGGGGACTTCAACTTCCCTGATATATGCTGGAAATGTAATACCGCGCAGAGGAAGCAGTCCATGAGATTTCTGGAGTGTGTGGAAGATTGCTTCCTGACACAGCTGGTGCAAGAACCTACCAGGGGAGGTGCCCTGCTAGACCTGCTCTTCACTAACAGAGAAGGACTAGTAGGAGATGTGAAGGTTGGGGATTGTCTTGGCCAGAGTGACCATGAAATGGTAGAGTTTGCTATTCTTGGTGACGTCAAGAGGGTGACTAGCAAAACTGCTACCTTGGACTTCCGGAGGGCAGACTTTGACCTGTTCAGGACGCTTGTTGCAAGGGTCCCTTGGGACTCGCTCCTGAGGGGTAAAGGGGTCCAGGAAGCCTGGGTCCTCCTCAAGACGGAAATCTTAAAGGCACAGGTGCAGGCTGTCCCTGAGTCCCGTAAGTCAAGCCGGAGGGGAAAAAGGCCAGTGTGGATGAACCGGGATCTTTTGTTGAGACTCCGGGAGAAAAAGAGAGTCTATGTCCTCTGGAAGATGGGACAGGCTACTTGGGGAGACTACAGGGAACTTGCCAAGATTTGCAGGCAGGAAGTTAGAAATGCAAAAGCCCTGCTTGAACTTAGACTGGCTACTGCAGTAAAGGAGAAAAAAAACCCTTTTATAAATATATTAACAGTAAAAGAAGAACCAAGGAGAATTTCCCTACTTTACTTGATGCGTCAGGGAATGTAACCACAGAGGATAAGGAAAAGGCTGAGGTTCTCAATGCCTTCTTCATGTCTGTCTTTAATAGACAGACCAGTTATCCTCAGGATACTTTTCGCCCTGACCCGGAAGTCTGGGACAAAGCGCATCATACACCCCCTATGATCCCAGCAGAGACAGTCAGAGACCTGCTCCTCCATCTGAACTGCCACAAGTCCATGGGGCCAGATGGGATCCACCCAAGGGTGCTGAGGGAGCTGGCAGAGGTGATTGCCAAGCCGCTTTCTGCCATCTATCAGCATTCCTGGTCATCTGGAGAGGTCCCACAAGATTGGAGGCTTGCCGATGTGACTCCCATCTACAAGAAAGGCCGTAAGGAAGATCCGGGGAACTACAGGCCTGTCAGCCTGACCTCGGTATCAGGGAAAGTTATGGAGCAATTGATCTTGAGGGAGATCACACGGCACGTGCGTGGCAATCAGGGGATCAGACCCAGCCAGCACGGGTTCACAAAGGGCAGGTCATGCTTGTCCAACCTCATCTCCTTCTACGACTGGGTGACCAGACTGGTAGATGAGGGAAAGGCTGTTGATGTAGTCTACCTGGACTTCAGCAAAGCCTTTGACACGGTCTCCCACAGTATTCTCCTGGGGAAACTGGCAGCCCGTGGTGTGGACAGGTTCACTCTTCTCTGGGTTGAGAATTGGCTAGAGGGCCATGCCCAGCGGGTAGTGGTTAATGGAGTCAAGTCCAGCTGGTGTCCTGTCACGAGTGGTGTCCCCCAGGGGTCGGTATTGGGGCCCATACTGTTTAATATCTTTATTGATGACCTGGATGAGGGGATTGAGCGTACCCTCAGTAAGTTTGCAGATGACACCAAGTTGGGAGGATGTGTCGATCTGCCTGAGGGTGGGGAGGCCCTTCAGCGGGATCTGGATAGGCTGGGCAGTTGGGCTGAGGTCAACGGGATGAGGTTCAGTAAGGCCAAGTGCCGGGTCCTGCACTTTGGCCACAATAACCCCATGCAATGCTATAGGCTTGGGGCAGAATGGCTTGAGGAGTGTATAGAGGAAAAGGACCTGGGGGTGTTGGTTGATGCTCGGCTCAGCATGAGCCGGCAGTGTACCCAGGTGGCCAAGAAGGCCAATGGCATCCTGGCCTATATTAGGAATAGTGTGACCAGCAGGAGCAGGGAGGTGATCATCCCCCTGTACTCAGCTCTGGTGCGGCCACACCTCGAGTACTGTGTTCAGTTTTGGGCCCCTCACTACAAGAAAGACATCGAGGCCCTGGAGCGTGTTCAGAGAAGGGCAACAAAACTGGTGAGGGGTCTGGAGCACAAGTCTTACGAAGAGCGGCTGAGGGAGCTGGGATTGTTTAGTCTGGAGAAAAGGAGGCTTAGAGGAGACCTCATTGCACTCTACCACTTCCTGAAGGGAGGCTGTGGTGAGGAGGGGGTCAGCCTCTTCTCCCAGGTAACTAATGACAGGACAAGAGGGAATGGCCACAAGTTGCACCGGGGAAGATTTAGATTAGATTTGAGGAAAAATTTTTTCTCTGAGAGAGTGGTCCGGCACTGGAATGGCCTGCCTAGGGAGGTGGTTGAGGCACCGTCCCTAGCGCTGTTCAAGAAGCGTTTAGATGAGGTGCTAAGGGATTTGATTTAGTAGCTTAGTGGGTAGGGATGGTGGTGTGAGGATGGTTGGACTAGATGATCTTGTAGGTCCTTTCCAACCTAATGAATCTATGAATCTATAACTCTGAGCAACAGTAATGGATTGACTGCATGGGAGCAACACATATCTGTCAAGCTTGTGCCTTACAGGTCAACACATTGGAATGGATAGTTGGGTTTGGTTAATTTGTTTCAAACATCAAGGCTTATATTTTAAGATTATTGTTATCTCTTAAACCAACCAATATATACCACAAGAAAACTGAGAAGAAAATTATTTATAATTAGAGGTTTCTCAAATGTATTGTATTATTTGGCACAGCTAGGAAATAAAGAAGTATTTATTGTCAGAAGCATCTTGAGTCTCAAATATAGAAGAGTTTTATTGTAAATTAACATTTTTCAGTTCCTTATTAACTAACAAATTCCAAAAGTAATCACAAAGAGCAAGACAAATGCTGTCCCCATAATACAAAATCAGCAGAGGAAGAACAAGGATTGTACTTGACATTATGTTTGTGGTTCGATGACGAGACCATAATGCCATACAATGGTCCAACAATTTCCAAGCATGTGACTCCCAGACACTTGGTAGGAGCTGGTGTGGGGTTAGTGGAACATGAAGTTCTTTCTTGCTTTTGTGTTTTTGGCTGTCATTATTGCAGAGATAAATTTGGAGGTCTATGGAATCCAGCCTCATGGCACCCTGGGGATTGTTACTAAGCAGGAGTGGAGCCAGCCTTGGGAAGTAGAGCCACTAGTGAATGCAGAGTGGCCAAATACCACAAAGCAAGGCCTGGCAGGGGGAAAATGGGAAATTCAACAACACAGGCACAAGAGATATGCAAAGGAATCAGATTACCCAACACCAAAACAACAAATTAAGAAACAAAGAGAAATAAATTACAAGAAAACATACAGAGAAGATATATCAAACACATACTACATTAGAAACAGCTACAAATACATATTCTCCTAAAACAACTTTTCTTTGCAAATTATTGCTCTGCTTACCACAGAAATGTTACACAGCTATGAATAGGAGGGGAAAAGTCCAGAATGTTATTCTGTTTAGATACATGACTGTGAGAACTGCAATACAGTGGGAGCCAACAGGAGGAGGATACTGATGAAAGGGGTGTAGAAGGCAGGGTGAGGGTAAAGGCATGCTCCTCCTCCTCCTCCTTTAACATTCTAACAAGCAGCATCCTAGGGACCTCCTGAACTATAAGTTGCACCTGAATCTCCAGGAACAACCCTCACTAGAAGCCTCCACAAGGTCACTGCATCTTCAGAGCCACACCACAGAGTTTTGTTCATGCTGTGGGTTTGCCTCTGAAGTGTACCTGCTGTGAAACATCCCTAGGTCTAGCCATTTCTTGGCAGGTTACTTGACTGTCATTATACCTGCTCTTGTCATTTAAAGAACCCTGTGACCGTATGATCTGTACAGAGCCTGAGAAAGAGCCCAGCTTCTCTACTTAAAGGATTTTAAAGAAGAAACAAAGTCACATATAAGATTTAGCTTTCTCTGAAATGTCAGATTCTAAGCCCACCAAAGGAAAAAAGAAAAAAGAGTGTAATACAGCTTGGCAGAAACAGTGTTAATGAGTGTAAATGCAGATTCCTGAAGATGGGCTGCTATTCCATGAGATTATGAAACAAAAATATCAATTACACTAATTTTTCTTTTTATGTCTCTGTAACAGACCTGGGCTGATGGCAGCTTTTTTTGTTGCTGTCTTCAGGGTATGATCATTTCATGATGCAGATGAGTCAAGCATCAAGTACTTGTAGAGACATTAACCAGTTCAGTATGCATAATCATTCATGCAAAAAGAACGTTAAAGATGTTTTAGTAAATGAATTTACTTACAGCTGAACATGGTTTTATGTGCAAGAGATGCGGTTGATAGAGTTTGAATGGGGAAATTGTATAAATCACGTTCTGTGCACAGGTAAAGCAAATACTATATTTGTCAAGTTCACACGGTAAGGCATTTTAACGTCATAACGTCAGTAACGTTAACTCTAAGCTTAATCTCCATAACTGCATGGAATTATCAACATTACCTATGCTTAAGGAAAGTAATTACCCAGTATAAACTTTAGAAAGAAAAATATATGTATAGTTAAAGACAAAACCTCTACCTACACATACTCATTTATAACTTCATCACTCTTTTCATAGTGCACCTAGAATACCTGAATATTTCTGAAGACATTTTATTCACATAATACATAGGAATTATACTATTTCTATTCATCAAAATACATCTTTCAGCCTGTATCCACTTACATCTGGCTGAAGTCTGAATGATTCACCTGTGTGCAACTGTAGATGTGTGTGCATAAAATGGCACATGTGCATAAAAGCTGGTAGGAAGAACAACTCTGTAAAAAAAATAATAAACCGTGTATTACCTTCAGGTAAAGTTAATAATCAGTTCCTAATATAAATAACCACAATCCTACACTTCATAACAAAAGTAAAAATGCCCTATGTGATAAGACAAGGGGGAATTGTTTTAAACTAAAGGAAAGGAAATTTGAATTGGATGTCATTGGGAAGTTTTGCACTGAGAAAGTGGTGAAGCAGCGGCACAAGCTGCCCAGAGAAGCTGTGAATGCACTGTCCCTGGAGGTGTTTAAGGCCAAGTTGGATGAGGCCCTGGCCAATCTGATCTAGTACTTGATCCAGAGGTTGGCAACCCTGCCTATGGCAGGGGGATTGGAACTTGATGATCCCTGGGGTCCTTCCAAGCTATTCTGGGATTATGTGATTTTTTGTTTCATATAGTCCTAACTAAATATATTAGTAAGTGGTCATGAAATAATCTGTGCAGGTGTCTAAATGTAGAATTAGGTGTTCACAGATGGAACATCAATGGAAATGGTTGCTGTTTGCAGCCTGTTCTGCTGCCCAGCGTTGTCTCCTGTATTTGACTTCTGACTCCACCCTTGCAAGTCTTCTGCATGCAAAATGCATAAGAACACTGATTAGACTCCTCTGTGGGGCTAAAGGTAATGCATATACAATATTCCAGTAAGTGTCAGGTTTTTTTGCAAACAAAAGGGACTTGACAATGAAAAATGTTGATATATCTGTTTCATAGTTAACAGAAGAAAATACAAGATATTTGTGTGCTGACATTATAACGTTTATTGTCGGTGTAATATCATGCCAGCATGTCTGAGCAGTGGAAAAATTATAACCAAGTAACCAGGATCCTTCACTGAGATCTGTTTGGTTATTGCTTCCTAACCCATGGGGAAGAAGGAAGTATGATTACCAAATTGCGTCAGTAAGGACCAGAATAGGGACTCTATCTTATGGACAGCAAAATTAACAAAACCCTGATCAGAGAAGTCCCCACATGGATGGGACACCATAGCCTGGAGTGACCTTCTAAATCAATGGGAAAGTGTGACAGGAGAGCAGAAAGAATGCCCAAGGGAAGGTAGGATACTACAGGAACCACTCTGTCAGGGGTGTCCTGGGCCCCTGCCTGCCTCTTTGGTGATCCAGTGGCCCAGTAACAACTGCTTCCAGATACTTTATAAACTGTGACTAGTTTAAGTGGATCTACAGCTCAAAATGAAAGTTCGCTAACTCAGCAACAGTGACTCCAGAGGAAATAAACTGTAGCACCAGTAGCAACACTGAGATTTCTGATTTCAGTAAACTGGTAGCTGGGCTCCTCTTGTTATCTCATGTCATCCAGAAGGTGAGGCAGCAAAGCTCCAAAATTTTAATTGTTATTGCCAGTAAGTTCTACTAAATGTACCCGCAAAAATACACACTTGCAGATTTACATATATACACATATGCGCGCACACACACATTATGTGGTATAGATAAAATGTACGTATATATCATAAAGATATTATATATAGATTATAGATGCTTTTTTATATAGCACTTTAAGGGCTTTCTAAGCACAGTATACTTATCATCATACATATAACACATATGTATATATTTGTATTAAATAAACGGACAAATGAATGAATGAATAAATAAATAAGTAAAGTGTGCTCAGGAAGCACTTAAGAGTTACTGTAGGCATACTTGGAGTATACCAGAACAATAATATACTTGGTAACAATCAGTTACAAGATTTATAAAAAACAGTTCAGTTTAAGGCAGTCTCAGTGTCAGTATGGACTCGTTCCTCTATCTGAAGGAACTCTGTGAGACCTCCTGTAAGACTATCAATGCAGTCTTAATTATCCACAACTGTCTAACCGTGGCACATCTGCTTCACACTGTGCTACATTGTTGTACCTGTCAAATGCCCCAGTCCTTGAAATGAATTCATTGTGCTTTGCATAGATTAAGGAGACTGAAGCTCACCCATCCTCTCTCTACACTAAAGTAGATTTGGTTCAAATGTTGATTTGCAAACTGTCAGATTTTTTCTTAACAATTGAGTAATCTCATTTAAAAATAAGTAATTAAATTATTAATTCATTAATTTAAATCAAATAATGTCATTTTTATTTCCTGCTCCAGAAAAAAAAAAAAGTAAAAAAAAAGTAGTAGTAGTTAAATGCAGGACACAGCCTTATAAATTCTGGGGAACTGCCCTTGGCAGCCAAGGCATTTCTATTTCTAATGAGATTAATGCTACAGCAATATTAGGTAAAATTGGCTTTCAATTACATCCATACACAACTCCTGCAGCTGGTGGATGTACACACACACAGTGATCACAGCAGCTGGGTTCTAATGCAAACCCATTTGCTTCCTGTTGTAGCTCAAAAAGACAGTTAAGTCTCTGGGCATTATTTGCACAACATTAATCATTTCTGCTTCATATGTCAGCTTAATTCTTCGTAGAACCTCTTTGTTCTGCTTTGTTTTTTTCCTCCAACACAAAAGCAATTGACTGGAATGCAGATAGTCATGTAATTATTACTAAAAATAATACATTTCTCTTTCCTGATTTCTACGAGGTACAAGATCGTAACACTCCAAAAAGGGATCAGACCAAAGCAGGAATGTCCCCACCACCAGGCCACAGACAGGTAGAGATCATTGAATGTATAACTGGTGTCAGCTTCAGGCCCAATGGCTGAGGCTGACTGCACTCATCACAGAGTTTACAGAGTGCATCAGAGCTGATCAGTGGCCCAGTGATAGGCGTTTGGCATGGCCAACATGGCCCAGCCTAGAGAGACCTGGCCTGTCCGCAGCCTGGCAGTCAGGGCTGGCATACAAGGTGAGGAGGCTGGGTCCATCACCTCTGCAATCCTCACAGAGGTAGCAGCACCCTGAAGACCAGAGGCTTGGGGAAATGGGGATCCTGTACAGACATATGCTTTGGGTCATCACGTTTAGTTTAGCATGTTTAGTGTGTGGGTTTAGTTTTGCAGAGCACCAGCGAAGAGTTTTTCCTCTTTAGTTTAACACAAAGTAGCAGGTGGCTCAGCCTCACATTTTCTTCAGATATAAACAGTTATCACTTCCTGTTACTTTAAACAAAAAGAAAAAAATAAACAACGGAGAAGAAAAAAACCTTCAAATACACTATGTATCTACCATACCTATTGGTTTGCCCTTGCTGTCACTCAGGGGAGAAAAAAAGGCAGAGATACAGATAGCCTGCCAGATGCTGGGTACCCCACCAACCACATCTAATGGGCTCTGCTGGAAGCTTTAGAAGTTGGTGGTCTGATTTATCCCCTACTGCTCAGAGCAGAACTCAAACATGCTGCAGTGTCCTTTGCAGTGTCAGCGTGGAAAAAGGCTGATGACACACCACGATTCCCTGCTGCTGCTCTTATGCCACTCTGTGGAGTGATCCCATGGAAACCAGAAGTCTGCGCAGGAGTCTGTGCAGCCACTGATGCTCTGGTTCAAGGGCTTCAGCTTTACCTGTTCTACAAACACCATTCAGGAAGGAAGCCCAGAGCTGGTCTTTGACTCACACACATGCTAATACAGGCCTCACAGAGCACAGTGGCATGTGGTCAGTGTTCTGTGCCTCTACACTGATGGCATGGGCCACAAGGGAAACACATATGGAGGCCAACATGTACAGGCTGAGAAACATCATCTCCAGGACAGCTTCTCTAGTCTTGGAGCCTACACTAGTGTTTCTCTGGGGACAGGTATTCAAAAACTTTGGGCATAAAGCAAATTTGAATTCAGGTGCGGGAGGATTCATGCATTCATGTAGCAAGCTAGATGTGGGGAAGTAGCCAAGGTATCCCAGAAGAATGAACTCAAGAGTGAGAGTCAGTGCTAATGAATCTAGTTATGAACTTACATAAAATTACCACAAAATTAAAATGTTTTGTTTTAGTATTTAAGATCAAAGATAGGTTTTTTGGGGGAAAAAAAAGAAAAATAAAAAGGGTCCTCCAGACACTAGAATCTTTGAATTTTAAAGAGTGGTAGCAGCTTCTTGGCAGGGAAAAGGAATAGCCCCTGGTGGTTATTGCTGCTGTCCTGTGTGTCCTGTGGGTAACCCAGCTATAGAGACAGTGCTCTGGGTTTGCTTTGCCTTCTACCTGAGGAGGCTGAGCAGAACAAATAGATTTTGTTCCTGCCTGTGCCTAGGTGTTTGGCTGGGGTAAAGCCTCTTTTCTCTATTCGCAGAAGTGAATAGAGTTGAATTTACTCTGACCTCTGCCACAGAAATGCTGCAAAGGCTAAGTGCTGCTCTGAACAGCACCGTCCAAGATCCAAGTAGGATCCATTAAGCAGCAGCGAAGAGTGAAGATAGCAGTGCAAATCAGGCTAGTCTTGTAAGCTGCTGGATGCAGAAGGCACTGTCCCTTGAAGTCCACCACTCGTATGAGCTTTCCATTTCATCCGCAGCCCCAGTGCCCTATTGCTGCAGTTTTCATAGGCTGGGATTTCTTTCAGTGGTTTTAACTGGGCCAGTGCTTGTTCTCAGTTTCCTGTTTCTTTGATCACTGCTTTCCAGCTCTCCTGGAGCAAGTTGTATCCTCTAAGGTGGATTTTCCCCTTTCCTGTGCTGGGCCAAAGCATCCAAGTGACCTTTGATTTTTTTTCTTTTTCTCTCCCACTTTTTTTTCCCCTTTGGCTTTTTTTTGTTTTGTTTTGTTTTGTTTTGCTTCTGACTTGCCATATGTGAGATAATTGTGCCCACAGGAATTCCTTTCAGAGTACCTAAGCACAAAAGAAAAACACCCGGCCAACTCTTTTTCTAGAGCAATACAAACATTTCCTTTAACCTAAGTGTCTCAGGAGGAGCATTGACAGAAGACTCCTTTCACCCAGAAAGCCCGCTCCGCGCCAAGCTGCCGTTGAACCCTCAGCCACCTCCTGTATTTCCACGTCACAGTTGGAGCTAAAGTTCTGCCAATAAAAGCAGTCACGTTCTTTGATTCCAGCTTTATGACAATGGAAATGAGGCCAGCACCGATCACTCCGTGGTGGGTTTTATTAATGGAAAAAGGTGGTGGAGCCAGTAACTCTTTGGCAGCTTTGCTCCTTCAGCTGCTATTGGCCTTCATTGTGCTTGGTGGATAGAGGGCTGCAGGGTCTCTTGTGCAGTGACAGCTTTTCTGTTCTAATTAGCTCCTCAGAACGAAGCCCTGCGCTAGCATATGGAACTTGCATGGCCTGTGGATGACAAAGTAGATCTTAAAATCATCATCCATGTGGTTTGATGGTTGCAAGAAACCATGCTGAGAATATAGCCCAGCACTCTGAACTCATCTTTTTAAGGAAATAAATCTGATTTTGACTTTGAGCTCTCTTCTCCTTGGGTTGTAATTAATGGGTCAAGTCCCTGGACAATGAAAAACACCATTTAATTCTACCTTCAAGGAGTTTCCAACAAAATGAAGAGTGCTCTCTCTTCAGCATAGGTGCACTTTAGGCTGTTGGTGTCTATCATTGCTCCTAACAGCAGTGATGAGGGGACATACCCTGCATCAGTGGCCAAGATGGCTTCATGAAGGAGCAAAATCAAAGGGAGGAGCAAGAGATTCCAGAGCTTGTCTGGTAGGTGAAGAGCAAGGGGGAGATGCTATCTCCTTGGGAAAGGAGGTAGGAGAGAGGTTCACTGGCTCTACCAGGTATGAGACAACACCGTTTTGCTGCTCAGAAGCCCTGGAAGCTTCTTCTTGCTACACATTGTGGTGGGAGACTGAGCACCAGGCACTCTCAGCAATCAGTCACCAAAGTGTTTGGATGCTCACAGACCTTTGGTGGTCACCAGAAAGGAGGTAAACATATAATGGATGTACTGAGCAGCACTTAAAACTCTCCCAAAAGCACCTCCCAAGAAAAGCTGTAACCATGTGAAGTTCCTGCACAGAAGACTGTAGTAGCATGTACAAGCCAATGTCAATAACAATTTGAAGGAGTCCAACTCTGCAGGAATTGTTGCATTATTATTTGTTAATTGATAAGGTCCTGCAGCAGAACAACAATGAGAACAAGAGGGAATTTCACACAAGCAATGCCAAGGGTCCAGCTTCCTAACCACTACCCTGCTCCTTTGCCCACTGCCCCAGGCTTGTCCCCACAGGGGACACAGTAGTGCCCTGGAGCTGCTCCATCTCCAAGTCTGGTATTCATTCTGTCTAGAACAGAGCCTCCAGTCACGGTAAAGAAATCTGACTTAATTAAAAATACATACTCCTTTAATCCACTGGCGCGGCACCATGAAAACAAAACAAACATAAAAGGCCTGGTAAATAAAACCAGCGTGCATCTGGCGTTCTCAGTGTGGCTGCCCTGGGCATGAGCGCTGTAACTCTGTGAATGCCGGGCGTTCCAGCCATGCTCAAGTACCACAGCTCACCTCCACCTCCTCATCTTCTGCAGGGCAACACAGCCCAGCAGGACTGAGCAGCTGAGGCAGATCCAGAGCCAGGTCTCTGTTATTCTTTGACACCAAACCAAGTTAATTAAGTGATTGTAGGATTAGCAACCAGAATATTTAATTTGGCAAGAGCTTTGTCAAACTGCCTAATTGAAATTAGCCCTAGGACTTCTCTTGTTCTCAAAACTCATCTGGATTGTGTAAGAAGCCTTCCCGCCTGGCACGGCTCACAAAACTTATATCTTGGTCTATCCACAGTAAGTCCATGAGGTTTTGTATTTTTTGTTATTATCTGGAGTATTTTTTACTTTTTAACTTCGATGACTACACCTCCACCCCCCCACACACACTTTTATTAACTACCAGTCTCTATGTGGAAAACATGGAAAAACTCATTTGATGTAAAGTTTCCCAGCCACTGCAACTGTAGAAGGTAGACTTTAGAAGAATAAGAGGGGAGGTGTGTGTGTGTTTGGGGGGAGAGGGGGAAGAGGAACAGTATTTTCAAACAAGAAGACAATAATTTATTCCTCTCTTTGTCTGAGGAGGAATAAAGCATTTATTCCTGAAAGCACAGTAGTTCAGACAACAAAATGTATCCCCACACCCCTCCCCAGTAAAGGCAGAGAAAACCACCTGCTTTAAAGTATGATTTGTAAATTGGCATTTGTAGGGGTGGAAGGCAGCTTCCATGTCCAGGGATTTGGAGCTATCATGACATGGAGACAGATTCATACAGATAAATTTGATAAATGTTGTTCTTATAAATTTTTTTTTTTTCTAAATCTGATATCCCCTATATATCATTCAAATTACATATCGCAACTCAAGACTGGGATGTATGAAGTGCTACAACTTGGTTGTGCTGGATCTTGATTGCAGCTGGATTTGCCCTTATTTTATATTATTTCTCATAGGAAGAGAAAGAAATGTAGCTGTGCATCCCAGCATGTGAGCGAGTTTATCAAGCAAGGGGCAGCAGCCGGAACAACAGGAAATCACATTAGAGAGTCCAACTTCTGGTTGGCAGAAGCATGTTAACCTCTCATTCATGTCACTGGGTTTAATACTCTAACTCTGTAGTAAAAGCGTCTTCCCCGAGCCGGGGTTCATAAAAGTGTTAGTGGTCCTTGATGTTCTCAGCAGAGGATAGTAAGGAAAACACAGCCCTGAATAGCTCACATTGATTGCAGCAAATACAGAGCAGGAGGGTCAGCATCATTTCCCAGTCCAGAGCCAGGGCTGCAGAACTGAGCAGCTATTCATAGCCACTGGACCCTCTCCAAGCCGTGAGTGTAAATTTACTTGTATCATCTTTGCAGAGAGGAACTGTGGTCCCCAGTGCCTCTCGCTTGATTCGGATGGACTGTTTATTTGTTTAGTCCCGTAATGATATTATCCACAGGACTAGAGCCACACAGGGAGGATTAGGAATTCCTGGAGGAGAAGCTGTGTGTTTATTACCATGACAGCCCTGCGTGACACAAGCCAACAGTTACTCCTATTTGTTCTTGCCTCCCCTGAAAGCTCGGAGACTGCGGCCGAGGGGCAGGGGTGTGGGATCGATCCGCAAAGCCTGAAGGCGAAGAGGCTGCTGCAGGGAAAGTGGTGGGATTAGAGTGCTGAAACCCCTTCCCTGTCTGTCTTCGAACAGCTCTATCTCAGGGCGCTTTCACATGTAAATGACGTGAGAGACGGCGGCACGACAGTGCAGCCACTGAAGTCCTTCCAGCAGCGTGGACACCTCAAACCGGTGTCCTGCCGTGCATGAACGTCTAACAAGCCGTGTCGCTGAGATTTTAACCTCCCCAAGGGAAGCCCGGCCTCTTTAAATAGAAGAATAAAAGCACTTAAGCAAAAAAGCACTTGCAGGGGTGCGCAGAAGACCAGCAAAAGAGGAACAGGGTTAAGGAGGAAGAAGTTTCCTCCCACCTTCAGCCCCCCCCCCCCCTTTTTTTTTTATTCCTCTGTTTTTTTGCCCTTTTCCCCCCTTTTATTTCCTATTTTAATGAGTACTGAGTCATAAAAAGAGACGGAAAGGACAAAAGTAACAAAGAACTGTAGGTTGTTTAGATTGCTTGGGAACTCCCTCTTTGCAGCTGACCATTGCTACATATAGGTTAATTTCCACATGGAGCTGAAGAAACTCTATCCCCGGTTTGTGAAGCATGGGTCAGCCGAAGCATGTTAATCTGTTTAGCATGTGTGCTTCGTGGAGGTGCCAGACCACCACCGTGCAAGAGCCGAAGTAGCAGCAGCCATGATCCTTGGGGGTAGTTAATAAAGACTTTAAGGGAAATAAATTTATAAAGGTTTCGGTTTGTGCACCGGGCCAGCCTTGGACATTTAAGGCTTCCAGACCAGAAAGCTGAGAAGTCCCTGGGTAGTTCGCAGCAGCCCTAGAAGGCAACTGCCGGTGCGGCAGCCTTCTCCCAGGGCCGGGGGCAGCACTGTCCGAGCCCCCAGCTCCTCTCCGGGGCTCCCCGCGGGCCACAGAGGCTAAGCAGCAGCCTTTTTTGGGGGCCTGGTTTTAATCCTCGCCTTTCCCGACGCGCAGTCTCGAGCCCAGATGGATGCTGGGGCATTGTGAGATCCGCTAAATGAGATGATAGCAAATAAAACTTCGAGGGTCTACTCCTACAGTCTCACACAATGCAGTAATCAGTGTATCACCTCCCACTCGGGGATGAGCTGCGGGGCATGTGGTTTTTGGGCTGATTCTTCACTTCTTTCTCATGATCTTTTGAAACATTAGACACTTATTAAAGCATTTTCAAATGACCGAGATATTTAATGATGAGTATTTATTTTGACAAGGGCTTTGGTCTGGCTTTCGAATTCTAGCTCAACTCTAGAGACAGCAGCATTAATTTGCTATAAAACCAAATGTGGTTGCGATTATTCTCTCTGGGTTCCGGCGATCAGTCATTAGGGAAAAGTTTATCTGGTAGATGAAATGCGCAGCCACAGCACATCCCTTCCGCTCCTCCGGCATGCGTCACCACGTGTTCCTTGGAGACGAAGGAAGCCGAGCATCACTGTGGAGGAAGAAACGTGATGCATTCACCTGCTGTATACAGCCGTCACCCTGAAAATGGGCACATGCACTCAGCCTTGCTTCCTGTTCCTTGCCACATCTGGAGATCAAGGACCAGAAACACGTTCCTCAACGTCCATCACTAGTGAAGTCCACCCTTTAGGTCTCCTATCCTTTCGTCCAGTAGGCAGCTTTTCCTTGCAGTGCTGTTTGTTTGCTTGTTTTCTGTACCAATTCGATCTTTAAACAAAACAAAACAAAAAAGAAAAGAAAAGGAAAAAAGAAAGAGATAAGGTATGCGGGAATGGGGGTTTGAGGCGGATTGCCGCACGCTCGTGATGCTGGATGAGGACGGGACATTAAATGGACAATTGTTGTCTCTTGCCACCGTGAGATCGCTGCCGATCGCAGAGGATTGCGACAGGACAGCGCAAGCGGGGCGGGCCGAGTGCGGGGCTACGTGCGGGGCGATGCCGGGACGGGATCTCCGTCCCGTTGTGCTCTTGAGGAGCTGTAACACGTGTACGTACACAGAGACTTGGAAAACAAAAACAATGAAGTCTGTGTAGGAGCTGTAAAGCTCCCCATAGTGAACTTCACTGCTCTCTTCCTCGTACGAAGCGCGCAGTGTTATTTCCTCGGACAGCACCGAGGGGCCGTACTCCTAGTTCAGCATCGTCCTGAGGCGTGATAAGACCTTTCCTGCCCCGGGTGCTCAGTCTTCAGAGAACAGTCCCGCCTGCTCTGTGCCCGAGGAGCAGCCGAGACCCCCTGTACTGCAGCAGTGCTACTGCGCCCGACTGCCCGGTGTCCCTCGGCCAGGCACAGCGCTCTGCTGGGACAAGACCCCGTCGTCTCGGGCAGACAGAACCCTGCCCGGGTAGAATCCCCCTTAATGTCCTGCAGCCTGGTTTCTCGTAGGATGCTCTCGGAGCCATTTCACTCGAAGAAATCGCTGCGTAGCCGGACCGCACGTCGAATGAGAGCACCGAGAAGGGAAGCTGGATGAGGAGCTTCGGGAAAATGCGAGTTCTTTGCTTCAGATGCGCTCCCAGTCAGAAGCTGGAGCATTCCCTACCGTCAGCTCCGCTCCCGGGTATCTCCGCTTCCTTTGGAACAAGCCACCGTCATTTTCACTTCTGTCAGCGTTGCGAAACCGGGAAAAGGAGGCGGTATCTGTAGCTGCTTCGTGAGCACCCGCAGCAGTTTGACTACAACTGAACCCAAGATTTCCGACAGCCCCGTCGTGCGGTGCGGCCGGGAGAGCCCGGTGCTCCCGGGACGGACAGAGTCCCAGCGGCGTCTTCGGAGCGATCCGCGAGAAGCGACGTCGAAAGGAAAAAAAAAAAAAAAAAATACGCATCACAAATTTAGGGTGAAACTAGGGATCGGACATCAAGCAGAGCCTTTCGCAGGCGGAGAGCTTCCGCGCCGAGCAGCCCCAGGGGACACCCCGCGTGACTGCGGGGACACGCGCGGGGCGGGCGCCGGGCCCGGCAGCACTTGCCGCGGCTGCCGCAGGGCCGGCACGGCAAACGGCGTCGGGAAAAACCCCCGGGGCCAACGCGTTCCCCCTAGTGAGCGCGGGGTTGGCTTCCCACTTGGCGAATTCTATTCGTATGAAGAGGTATTTGGGTTGCCTCCGAAATAATAAATCCCAACAGCAGACAATAAAATTTACTATCACAGGAGTAACAGAAGCCTAAAATATTCCGAACATGTTCCTTGAACAAATAACATAATCCCTGGCACACTGGAACACATGGTTTGCTTCAAACATGTTTCATTTTGTCATCGCATTGAGTGTACAGTATTTCTCTTTGGGTGCAAGAGTGATTGATATCTTTGGAAGAATTGTTTGTAAGAACATGAAAGTTGCCAAAGCAAACACGGTGGAGGGAAGTGTGCAGAAGGGGGAGCAGAAGTATTTGGAGTAGATCTGGGTTTGGGGAGTTCACACAGAGGTGAGACAGCTAGATGTAGAACAAATAAAAACATTCTGCACACTTCATCTAAATAAATTATATACAAAAATTGCCCTTTTGTAGACGGTAACAGCGCAGTTACCACGCTTCCCTCATGCCTCCATAGAATGTGGGCTGGAAGCCAACTTTCTTCAGCTAATGATTTGTAACTTTTGCTCCACTTGAATGACTCTATTAATATTTAGGTCTCTCCAATTCTGCTCCGTAAGAGCTGTCAGCATTATTAAACAAAATAATCTGTTTACCTTCTGTTGTACTTGTCCAGCAGCGGCGTGCGTGGCTCGATGATGTACATTAATAGTTTTTTCTTATGCTCCACTGCATCGGCCGAAGGCAAAACTTCACATATTCTGATGTGTCCTTTCAAAAAATAATGTTTGACAAAACTCATTAGAACGCGCGAGCTTTCGGGCGTTAATATAACAACTTCCATTCCTGAAGGGCAAATATTTATTCTATTTCCCCTTTTATCTCTTTCTGCTATCAACATCTGGGGAAAGTTGCTCCCGCTGTTGAGATAGTCGGATCGCACTCAGCTTCCCAGCGGATCGCGAGGGGTTCCGGACCCCCGAGGTCCTTCTTTGAGCAGAGCTCCCTGACACTTCACGTCCCACGTTGGCAGCCGTGAGGTTCCGCGCACCCCCGGAGTGGTATTTTCAAATAAAATAGGATTTTTCCTCATCATTCTCCCCCTCAAAATAAATAAATAAATGAATACAAATAAAAAGCTGTACCCACCCCCGCCTTCCCCCCCCCCCCCCCCCCCTTGCCTTCCTGCCTGGTCCGATCAGCACAAGGGACCCGTGGGACTCCAATTCGCACGAGTTTAGGAGCACAGGTTTCAGCTAAATCTCTCAGCCCAGAGAGTTGACCCTATGTTCATGCTACTTGTGGGAATTTCCCCTTCGGACAGAAGAAAATGTTCCCAGCGCTAGCAAGAAAACTTCTCGTATAACGCCCACGAGGAGAGCAATGTGAAACATGTGAAATGCAGACACACTGCTCAGCTACCTGCTGACTGCGACGACTACAAGGCACACAGCTGCAGCCGCCCCTGAGTCTGGACACGGAACATCCTCTGTCCTCATCTACTTGTTTTCAGACGGGAAAGGTCAGCAGAACCAAGGCTTCCCCTGGGGCTGCAGAAATGCAGATACTAGCCCTGGGAAGATCCCAAACTCTCCAAAGTCAAATAAACTCTAAAAACTGAGTCAAATTCAGCAAACTCTCAACTAGCACTCGCATCGTCCCTGGATGCTGATCCTCTGGCCACCTCCGGAAGAGGTTTGCGGTGTGGGCCATGGCTATCTCGCAGGGATGGAGTGGGGTGGCTGTACCCCGAGTTAGCTCAGTGCTGGGTCTGGAGGGACTCTGGGAGCACTCAGCGACGGGGCAGTCCTGCTCAGACATCTGCCTTATGCAGCCGAGCAGGTCTGTCGTCTGCTCTCGGCGTGCTTTGTAAGGGAAAAAAAAAAAAAAAGAAAGCAATGAAATGAAAACACGAGGAGTATACATCCCAAACGTAAACATTTGATCGGCTTTGTCCTTTGAACTCGTCTTGCCGAGCTCACCGGGACCAGAGGAGATGCGAAGCGGCACAGTGTGGCCAGGGCACTCCGTGGGATGACCCTCTCCCACCTGCTGCCCACCCGCGGCTCAGAGCTGGTCCTTTCCCTGTTGCTCCCCAGCGGGCAAACAGCGGGTCAGGCACTAGACCCTCCCAGGTCTCTCCCTAGCAGAGGAGAATTGGAGGAGAGCGTTCTGTAGGCAGGAAGAAGAGAGAAGACGCGACGTGTTTTTCTCTGCTTGCCTGTCCTGGGACATCGCTCATCTTCCTCCCACGAGATCCTATCCGTTAGTGGCTCTACAGGGGCCACGGTGAGCCTCTTCTGGGGAAAGGAGAGGACAAAGGGACTCAACTACATCCGATTTTCGGGGACTCGCCGCCTGCCAAGACATGAGAGAGAGCTCTTGTCTGCCACTTTGGTCGTACCCATATGGCCTGTAAATTGAAGCATCTGGGTGTAGCAATAGGGGTGATAATTAAGAACATTTTTCTCCTCCCTTCCCCTGTCGTCTCCAGTCTTTCATTCACGTTTAGGAGAAGGCAGTCCACGCGTAGCACGGGGAAGAAGCGGTGCCGCTGGGCCCGGGTTGCGCATCTCCCGCGGGGGCGCGGCAGGAGAGCGGGGTCCGCTGCTCGGCCAGCACCTCAGAGACACCTCTCTCCACGTCCCCCTGCCCTTTTTCTTCCCCCTAGTGCCGTCCGAGCCGCGCGCCGACCACTGTACCCGTGGCAGGACCCGGCCCCGGGGGCCTCCCAACCAGGGGTGAGCGGCGGCGGCTTTCTGCATCCTCCAAGTCCCCTCGGCTGGCAGTACTTGAGGAGCAGGGGAGCTACGCCGGGATGCGGCACACACGGACGGCTGCCAACTCTCTGCAGCCCCAAGGGGTTCCTTCCGACAGCCTCACGTCGAGGCCACTGCGCAAGGTGCGCACCGGCACTCGCAGGAGCTCGGCGCAGCTCCTCAGGGAGCCAGGCCCACAGGGGCACCCCCTGCCTCTCTGTGAAACCCCGAGGGCAGGGAGCCCAAGGAACTTCGGACAAGAAAGCCAGAGCCAAACGTAACTCTGAGGAAGGGAGAGTTCACCCCAGCGTCATTTTCCTCCCCTTTTCAGCTTTTCTGTCGGTTATCTCTTTCTCTCTCTCTCTCTTTTTTTTTTTTTTTTATTTTTCTTTCTCTTTTCGAGGTGGGGGCGGGGTGGAATGGAGAGAAGTAATTTTGCTGAACAGAAAGCTCAGGCCCTGGAAAGAGCTTCTTTTGACCGATCGGGGTGATCTATCCAGGCCCTCTAATTAGAGAGGGATCCAGGGTGGCATTAGTTTCCAAACGTTTTAATCGAGCTTTAAGCGGAGCCCTTTTCAATGGCAGGAGATAAATGTAGCAACTGTTACTGTTCCCTTGAATGGCCACCTCCCATGGCGGGCATTCAGCCCTCCTTTCACAAGCCCTAAGCAGTTTAGTCTATGGGCCCAGCAACACTCCACATATCTTCTAATTAGTCTAATTAGAAAGGTGGACTGATAAATGCAAGGAAGACAGAGTTAAGTTAGGAAGATGCTCAATGCTGCCAATCTGCACCAGGGAGCGGCTTATTCACTGCTGGAGGAAAAAGAAATAAAGGGGTAAAAGAAAAAAAAAAGAAAAAAAAGAAAAAGAAAGAAAGAAGAAGAAGACGAAGAAGAAGAAAAAAGGAGAAAGGGGGAAGGGAAAGAAGAAAGAGAGAGAGGAAAAAATTCCAGGACCTCAACACGAAGGCCCGAGGGATCCGAGGGACAGAAGCTGCTGTCTCCTAACTGGGGGGTGATACAACACTCGGAGGTCGAATTTGCTATTTTTTTTTTTTTTTTTCCCTGTGGATTTGGCAGCCCCCGGGCCGCCGTTTGCCGCCGCCCTCCCTCCCCTCCCCCGGTAGAGGACCGCGCTGAGCCTTCAGCCCCGCTTCGCGCCGGGCCGTGCCGTCGGGGCCGCTGAGCCCCGAGCCCCGACATTGCGCAGAGGGAAGGAGAGAAGGAAGGAAGGAAGGAAGGAAGGGGGAGGGGACGGTGGGGCGAGACGGATCGCCTCCCTGGTGGCCACCTGCTCGACCCCTCTTCCCGGGCCGCGAGAGCAGACCCGGCCGGAGAGCAGGGCCGGGCGGGGTCCAGGGGAGGGTCCTCACCGCGCATTCCGGCACGCCGCCTCCACGTTGCAGGAAGGAAGGTGCGGAGGGGCGCAGCGCGGGCGGCTCGAGGAACACTGAACCTTTAGTCGTGCCATTAATCAGGGAAAGGAGCGCGGGGCAGAGCGCGCAGGTGTCAAAACAGAGGAAAAGTCCGCCGGTAGGGTGGAGGAGCAGGGCCTGCTGGCCCCCTTCCCCGAGTCTTCTCCGGTGTGTCTCAGGTCACCTGGTGTGTCACCCGGGTCGGGCGGGGATGCGGCCGCCGGAGCACCGCCGGCCGCGGGTGGGTGCGGGCTGCTCGTGGGGCCCCGCGCTCCATGGCCCACGACGGGCTCTGCCTTCCTCTCGCATCCCTCCCTCTCGGTCAGGCTGACACAAAGGTCTGCGGGAGAAGCATGGCGGAGGGAAACCTCCCTCGTTTCGGGCCTCTCCGGTCACGGAACCCATTCCGCTCCCCTCCTGTCTACTCGCTCCTCTCTCCCCTACCTGGTGCCTTCCTCTCACCGCCCGCTCTCCGGCAGATGGGCCTTGCGGAGATTTCAAACTTCGTTCGAGAAAGAAGGGGGAGAAAATTAGACCCACCCTGTCAAAATCCCTAATCAAACTGCTGGCGAAAGGCGATTCGCAGACAAAGGCGAACAATGGCAGTCTAGTTAGATCATTTTTCTGGACATTGTTTATGGTCTGGAAGGGATCAATCGTTTCAAAATGTTACCAGTAAAAATGATCCCGTGTGGAATGCAGCTAATCCTTTTAGGTTCCTGTCAACTGTTTCCACTCAAGGAACCCGATTTTTCAAATCAAAGGTGCAGAACTCAATTGCTGAGGGATTTATACCGCCGGGTCCGGGCTCCCCGCCCCCAGCGCCGCGCCGTGTCTCCGCACGGCCCGTTACTTATTCCGAGCTCCGGCTTCTCCGTCTGCAGCCCCCGTCGAGTCTGGCTCGGGGAGCGGAGCAGCCCGCATCCTGGCCCAGGCCGTGAGGCCTTCCTAACTCCCCGAGTGATGAGGGACAGGGGGCAGTCCTGGCCCGAACTTTCTCCGCTGCGGGAAACGCAATCGCCATTCCACAGTCCGCTTCGATGCCGAGGTGGGCACGGCCCCGGACGGCGCCGACGGCGTTGAGGCCCAATGGGGGACTCGGCTCTCATTCCGCGTCCTGTATCATCCCACGTTATTCCGCATCCCCCATCATGCCTCCTCGCAAACCCCTGTACGTGTTCAGCCGAGTTTTGGCCCTGGTCCCACTCCCTCGACGGCAACCGGCTCTGCTTTCTGGCGGGCAGCCCGGCTCTGCGGCAGCGTGCCCGGCCGGGAGCGGGCTTGGGGCTTCCTCCGCACCCCGGCCTCGTCCCGCCCAGCGTGGCCACGGGGCTCTGCTCGCTGCCCGTGAGCAGCACGGCCCCGCAGTCACAAGTGCAGCTCCGGGGCTGGGCCGAGCGGAGCATGTGGGAGAGCTGGGCTTGGCCGGCCGTGTGTTAGCAAGTTGTTGCGGACTTCCTCTGGGTGGGGAGGAGGCTGCAGGGGAAAGAGTCGGCTTAAAAGCAGGCAGAGCCGCGGTGCCTGTCCCGGCGGGCGGCCGAGGTCTTGCTGCGGGCGGCCCGGGGCTTCCCCGCGAACCGGGGCGCGGGAGGACAGAGGTCTTAGAACCCGGGGAAGAGCCCTCGCGAGGGAAATCGTGCTGAAAGCGATCTAACGAGGGTAATTCCCAGAGAAGGGCCGCCCTTGGCTCCACGCACACAGCCAGGAGGCAGCGGGGACGTATCTACGTTTTTGGGTTTAGCGGCACCGCAGCTGCCGAGCGCCTGCCGGACGGGGAAAGGACACACACTCGTGTCCTCGAAGAAGGGCCCACGGACTTCCAGCTGTCAGAGGAGAGTTGGGCAGAAAGTACCGAGCCGCCTCCGACGAGATTTCGTGTAATCAGCGTCAGGCTGGAAGGTGCATTATGAGTTATTTTTCATCACCCCGTAATTTTTTTTTTAATCTCGTCCAGTTTCGGACAAGACAGTCACCTGTCCCCCGTCCGCTCCCCCGCTCCGCGCCTAACGCTTTTTCACCAATCGTTCCTTTAAACGTGAACTATTGATCCGAAGAGACCGCTCGGCTTCAGGCCCCCTACGAGCGGCCGACAGGTGGAATTCCGCCGTAAACGCGCACATTAGAAAGCGATCAATTCTGCCTGGCGATTGCTGGATAAGCAGACGTGGCAGTGTTTATTTTAAGAAGAGAAAACCTGAGGAAGACACCTCATTTATCCTGGTTGTGTGTATTCCATGTGTTTGCTGCGTACAGGTGTGCGTGTGCGCTGCCGGGGGCAGCGGAGCGAGGAGCGAAGGGCCGCGTCCCGGTGCTGCGGTACTGCCCACAGCGCGGGCACCGGGAGCGGCCCCCGCGCGCACCGCGTCTCGATGCCTGCAGGTGGTCTCCGGTTGCGCGCAGGGGAGAGAAACACCTCCGGACTGATCGTGCGTAGGGTTCCTCCAGATTCAGAGAACCAGTCATCGCGACAACCGAAATCCTCGTTTCTCCTTTTGCTCCCAACCTAAACCGTATAATTTATGGACTTAAATATGTGGCCCCGCAGACTTCTGCTTGCCGTTTTGCTCCATCGGCAAAAGGGAAACTTAGAATCAATTCAACCAGCCTCTTGTGGCTTAGCGGGCTAGTTTAATTATTATTGTGCGCTTTATTTTTTATACATTTTCTCAATGATTTTTCCCACCGAATTCATTGGTATCGTTTCTAAAACCGTCGAGATCCCGCATTCAATAATAATAAGGTGTACAATCCAGTCTATAACTCGTCCTGCTTCCTGGGCACGCCGAGGCCCAGTTCCACCTCTCGTCCCCTCCGCATCCCGGTGCGCGGGGACTGCGGCGGCCGTCCGCTGTGCGCGGGGCCGGAGCCATCCACGGGGCCGCACCGAGGCTCGCCTCGGGGCCACCCATCTCCCAAGCCCCGGGCTTCGGCTCTCCTCTCTTTTAGGTCGAATCTGGACCTCCGCGGAGGGTCGAGCCGGGCGTCGGTTCTTCTCTTCTGGAAAAGGGAAGAAAGGAAAAAAAAAAAAAAAAAAAAAGAGAGAGAGAGAAAAAAAAAAGGAACAAGTGGTTTAGGGAGCAGGGGCTGTACTGCAGGCCTCCTCCTCCCCCCAGACCGACGGGCAGCCGTCTGCGCAGATCGCAGCTCGTTAACATCGGGAGCGCCGTTTTCCCTCAAACACGGCCCCGAATACCCGCGTGCGCGCACATAGGCGGGGAAAGCCCCGCGCGGCGTGGGCACGGTGGGGTGGTGGAGGGGCGAGGGTGTGTGGACGAGGCAGGGTGCGAAGAGGTGAGTGGGGGCGGCGGGGATCCGATACCTACCTGCCGGGAGAAGCTCCGCGAGGCTGTGCCGGGGGATGCGGGCTGCAGCTCTCTGCGTCTCTGGGAGCCGCTGGGAGCGGTTCTGCTTTGGTTAGCAAGTTCCCGTGCAGGGAGCATTTGGCCATGATCATAATTTCCATGATTTCTGTCAAATACAATATTATCAGAGCCTACTGAAGTACTTACTGTGAGTAATGAAGGAAAGTATTGCACACAGAGCAGAGTCGCCGGGCCGTGCCAAGGGGCTATTAAACCAGAATCGCTTTCCAGCAGATCTCCCGCCCAGGCCTCCACCTCGGGGCGGCCGCGAGCGCTCCCCACTGCCGCCAGCACCGCAGTGAAGGGAGCGGCCGAGAGCAGGTGAGACCATCGCCGCCGCACTCCGTCCCCGGGCTCAGGGACAGTGCTGCTTGAATCCATCCTGCAAGGTCGCGGGGTGAGCCAGAGTACCCCCCGCAGCCGACGGTGCCTCTCTCTGCGGCAGGAAAGTGGCGGGGAGAAGCGTGTGGCCCAAAGGAGCTGCAGATGGGGCAGCTTCGGGGCCGGGGAGCGGCGTGCAGCCGCCCCCCACCCCCACCCCCCCCCCTCCATCTCCCCCCATCCTGGCCCGGCCCCCGCGCCCACAGCGGTGCCGTCGGAGCCGTCGCGGTGTCGGGCCCGGGGGGAGATCTCTGAGGGACAGGCTCAGCGTGCGGACGTGCAAAGTCATCGGCTCCCAAACGGGGGAGGGAGGGGGAAACGCATAGGGGATGTGGGAAGCGACCTAACGCAGTCCTGCTTGGGAGGAACGTTGTACAAGACGACTGAGATGAAATAATTAAAGAAAAACTAATTAAAAATGTATAAATCACCCAACAGAAACAAAGAAATATGTGGAAGGAAACGTTTCTGGATAGAGGCACTGTGTGTGGCATAAAACGCAATTGAATACATAAGGGCTTCATTAAATTCCCAATAGATAACATTTGGTTAAATCTATCCCTAGATTAAAACGCTGCATAATAGCGCCACAAACCGAAAAGTTTCTTTTTGTGTGGTCCTTCAGGAGGAACTGATTGAAACGTTCGCCCCCATATAGAGCAATCCCCTCCCGATTCAGCCCCAGCAATTCGTCTCTCAGCCCCGTGGAGATACGATGAGAAAAGAAGACGAGTTAATGAACCCATACTTTGTGGCTGGGAGGAGGAGGAGGCGACAGCGCCGTGTCTGTCCCACCGCCTCGTTTGTGAGGCCCGGCTGTGTCGGAGGAATTGCTCGGCCCCGGCCTCGGGAGCACCGCGCGTCCCCTCTGCCCGGCAGCGTGGGCACCGAGGGACACTTCCACGCCGGTGGGTGGCGGCGGCACCTGCTGCGGGCAACAGGGGAGGAACAGCGCGGGGATCCCCGCTCCCACACCCCTTCCTCGGCGCTTGAAAAACAAATCCATAGCGCCAATCGCAAGTCCTCCGGCCGGCTGCCTACCGACTTGGAGATGGAGGGAGGCCCTGTCCACGCACGGTGTAAAATACTGGAGGAACGGCCACGGGCGTGCCCGCGGACGCGGCTCGCCGGGCCAGGCATCTCGCCGCTGCCTCCCTCCGCAGCGCGGAGCACCCTGCGGGCAGCCCGCACCGCGTCCCGCCGGACATCCCACCGCTTCACCGCCTGTTCCTTCCCCGACTGCCCTGCGTGGTTTTGCCGCAGCTCCGAAGGACGCGCAGAGTGCGGGCCCGGCAGGCCTGGGGGCCGCGAGCTGCTTGCTCCCTCTGCGATAACCACAGGTTCTCCCCAAAGGGAACGGACGCGGCCACTCCGCGCTCTTCTCCCTTACTCTCCAAAAACGAAACGGGATCGTACGCAGCTCTCCTCCGAGGACCCGGGACACGCAGGGCGGCCCTGCGGCCACGCGCTTCGAACAGAACCCCGCGGACCTCGCGTCCGACCTTCCGCTCATTGACAACAGCGGCTTTCTCCCTGCCATTGGCTGCACACAAAGCAGGAAAGCATCGTTCCTGGATCCGCAAGAGCACTGAAAACTAAGGCGACGGGGCACTTGGACACGTAAATTCACGTAACCGCAGCGGCTTTCTTTTCCCCGCTCCAGACAACACTAAGTAACTTTTTTTTTTTTTTCTTCCTCGAAACTTTACATTATCCTCCCCCCCCCCCCTCCCCCCCCCTCTCCTACAGAATTGTTTTAAATGCTGTGATGGAAAATCGCCGTCCCGATCTGAAAGGCCGGCGGCCCAAGCCCACAGCACATCACCGCACGCCTGCCCTAAAACGAACGGTTCTTTTTTTTTTTTATTCCACTCTTCGTAACTCCGCATATGGGAAGTAGAAGTTCTGGTTTAAGTAGGAACTTCAGTCTGTGAAAGCAGACATACACACCGTCCGTGTTAAACCGAGAGACCTAAACAGACACAGCTCGCCGCGCGGTTCGCTCACAGCACCTCCTCGTCCCCGTCTCAGCGGCTCACGCATTTAATCAGCTCATCACCCAGCCCCGTCCCAGCGCTCATTTTGTATTATACGAATCGAAAAGTAGAAACACATGTCCGCATTATCGTCACAGAAATGTAAGAGGCTCTGACAAATCTCGGAAGCTCTGTGCGTGCCCCTCATTACTATTTTCCTTCGGGCCTCCGGGAGGCCCAGCCCCGATGCCGTTCAGCTTTAGAATTCACCCCGAGGTGTAAAACAATTTCAGACCGTCTTTTTGATCAGCGCTCCGCTTGGTGCTTGGCGGAGCGGGCTGTGCTCCCTGAGAGAGACACGCTCCTATTTTATTCCCCTCTTTTGTCCCGGATCTCTCTTACTGCATCTCTTGATTTATTTATTTGTCGCTCCCCCCCACCCCCCACCCCCCCACCCCCCTACCCCACCCCCTGGCCCCCGACTCTCTGCTAGGACCGACGGTGGGTCTGTGAAGACCGTATTTAGACCTCCTTCTCAGCGGTCAGGCCCGGCCGTAAGAAATTTCGTGCCGTAAAAACGATATGACCTCTGCAATATTTCCCCTGCGAAAACACTGCAACGTCCCGGGGACGGGAGAAGTGTGTTACGGAAGAAGGAGCTTGAAGCTAATTGCCTGCCAGGGTCCCTTCGGTCTTTCGCTTTACTCCTCTAATTATTATTATTATTATTATTATTATTGTTATTATTATTTTGAAAATTAAAAATTTTATTTTGGAAAACGTGTAAAAATTTTACATTAAAATGGTACAATAATACTTGCCAGTAATTTTTTAACAATATTCCTTGTAAAGAATACGCATAAAGTACAAAATAAAAACTCCGTAAGCCTATTATAATACAAAACACAGGTTAAAATAAGAAATGATAATCTTGATTTCCTTCTGTGTAAACATGTTAATCTTCTCTTTTCTTTTATAAAAGTACATGAGACGAGTGTACTAAAATGAAAAAGTATTGCTTTGCTGTCCTCCCTCAAGCCTTCTCCGTTCCTGTAAATCACTGTTTTTAAGCTCCTAGACCTGAGAATCTCTGAACTTTGACGGTTTAGAGACGTTATTTATTATTATTATTACTTTTTTTTTTCTTTTTCCTTCTTCTTTTTTTTTTTTTTTTTTTTTAAGGAGTAACGAGTAACTTTCCAACAGCGTGACCGCCCGCCCGTTCAGCACACCGACCTGGCTGTGCATCGGACCGGTCCCGGGCAACCCGCCGACCACACAGAACGGCCTCATATATCCCCAACGCGCAAACCGCGCGCAAATCCCGCGCAAATCCCGCGCAAAAGCCGCTCCTCGTGCGTCCGCCGGGCATCCGAGCGGCGGAGAAAAAGAGCCCAGATCCTACCTTCGGAAAGACTCCGAACCCCTTAACAGTTAGAGATGCGGGCCGCCAGGCCGGGCGCGGCGGGCAGCGCGGCGGAGGGGGCCAGGCCGCTCCCCAGCGAGCGGGACAGCCCCGGAGCGGCGCCCGATTGCGAGGCGCAGCTGCCGCCCGCGCCGGGAGCGGCACCCAGGCCGGGGCCCGGACCCCCCCCGATGATGCTCTCGATGGAGAAGGGCGAGCGGGCCACCGCCGCGCCGCTGCCGGGCTTGGCGGCGTGCAGCGAGGCCGCCAGCGCCGAGCTCAGCGGGTGCGCGTAGCCGAAGGGCGTCCGTGCCAGCTCCGCCGCCGGCAGCAAGGGGCCCGGCGGCGCGGCGGCGGCGGCGGCGGCGGCGGCGGCGGCGGCGGCGGGGGGCAGCCCCGCTGCGGGGGCGCCGGCCGGGGCGGCGGGGGGCTGTCGGGGCGGCGGGGAGGGGTGGTGGAAGGCGAAGAGGGCGGAGTGGGGGTGGTAGGGCTGCAGCTGGAGGCCGTAGCCGCAGCCGTAGGGTCCGTAGGCGCAGGGCGGCTGCTGCGGGGGCTGCGGCGGGGGCTGCGGGAGGAAGGCGGCGGGGTCCACGGCGCGCAGCAGCAGCTCCGGGGCCGGGAGCTGCTGCCGCTTGAAGCGCTTTCGGCGGCGCAGGAAGCTCCCGTTGTCGAACATGTCGGCGGACTCGGGGTCCAGCGTCCAGTAGTTGCCCTTGCCCGGGTTGCCGGGCTCCCGGGGGATCTTCACGAAGCAGTCGTTCAGGGAGAGGTTGTGGCGGATGCTGTTCTGCCAGGCGGGGAACTTCTCCCTGTAGTAGGGAAAGCGCCCGCTGATGAACTCGCAGATCTCGCTCAGCGTCAGCCGCTTCTTGGGGCTCTGCAGGATGGCCATGGTGATGAGCGCGATGTAGGAGTAGGGCGGCTTCACCAGGCTGTTCTTGCCGCCGCCGCCGCCGCCGCCGCCCGCCCCGCCGCCGCCTCCGCCGCCGCCGCCGCCCGCCCCGCCGCCGCCCGCCGCCGCCGCCGCCGCCGCCGCCTTCTGCGGGCCGCCCCGGGAGGGGGGCCGCGAACCGCCGGAGCCATCCCCGCCGCCCGCCCCGCCGCCGCCGCCGCCGCCGCCTCCTCCGCCGCCGCCGCCGCCAGCGCCGCCGCCGCCGCCAGCGCGCACGGGCGACCGCGGCAGCAAGGCGTCGTCGTGAAGGTCGCCCGCATCCTCCTCTTCCTCCTCCTCCTCCTCGTCTTCGTCCTCGGCGTAGGAGCGGCGGCGGCGGGGCTGCGGCTCCTCCTCGTCCTCGTCGTCGTCCTCCTCGCCCACCACATCGATGTCGGTCTCCTCAGCCAGCGCCGACGCCTCGGACATCTCCGAGCTCAGGGTCATGGCGCGGCGGCGGGGCAGCGCATCGGCGGCGGGCGGCGCGGCGCGGCGGGCGGGCGGCCACTCTCCCCGCCGGGCCCCCGCGGCGCTCCGCCGAGAGCCGCCCCGCCGCCGCCGCGGGCAGGAGGAGGGCCGGGCCCCAGCGCCGCCGCCGCGCTAAGAGAGCGCTGCTGCCCGCCCGCTCGGAGGCGGCGGTGCCTTACGGTTTGGGGTATTTTTTTGCTGCTTGTTCAAGATATTTCTCTCTCGCCTTTTTTTTTTTTTTTTTTTTTTCCCTCTCTCTCTCTCCCCTCCCCCCTCTTTTTTTTTTTTTTTTCTCTTTTTTTTTTTTCTCTTTTTTTTTTCTTTTTTTGTTCTTTTGTTTTTTGTTTGGGGCTGGGGTTTGGGGGGGTTGGGGCCCGTGCCGCCGCCGCGCCTGGAAGCCCGTTCCCTCTTCTTTCTCTTCACCTCAGCCCCCAGACATTAATGGATGCGGGGCAGAAGGAGCGCGCCTAGTCCTGGGAGGAGGAGAGGGAGGGGAGGGAGAGAGGGGGGCGGGGGTAGAGAGAGGGAGAGGAGGGCGGGCGGAGGGGGCGGCTCGCCGCCCCATTAGAAGAGACAGTGCGGAGGCCGGGGCTGAGTCCCAAAGAGGGCGGCCTTCCTCCCCGCCTTATAGCGAGGGGGGCCATCACATGGCTCTCGGCGTCAGCGTGCGGCGGGGCGAACTGCGGCGCCGTGCCCTCCTGGGGCGGGGGGGGGGGGGAGGGGGGGAGGTGTCCTCAGTGCGGGAGGGTGGAAATACAGAACGCACTCCGAGAAAGAATGGGAAAAATAAGTGTCTGTCCCAGAGAGCTGAAGCATCTTCGCAAGAACAGTGGCGGAATCTCTGAACCGCGCTGCGCTACTCCAGGACCGCGTCCCGCTGCCAGCGGGAACGGGAAAAGCGTCTTCTCGACGGGATTCCCGGGATTCTCGACGGAGAACCGCGTGGGCGGGCAGCCCCCGAGTGGGGGCTGCGGGAGATCCCCGCTGCCGGGGGACGGCCTCTGGGAGCGGGATGCGCCGCAGCTCGGGGAGGGAAACTGCCGAGAGGGGCAGCCCGGAGGGGTGGGGGGGGGGGGTCTCCTTCTTCAGAGGTACTCCAAAAGCGCCAGGGTGTGACCGTGGGCAGTGTGGTCCAGGTGAACCTGCTTGAAGCAGTGATCCCAAGTGGTCCCTTCCGACCTCAACCATCCTGTGGTTCTGTGTGACATATCTCAAAGCCCTTTAAAATAAAGTTTTCCAACCTCCCCCCCCCTTTCCACCCCCCCCTACTCCCCCCTCCCAACCACTAACGGAGAGAGGCAGTGAGCTAATAAACTTCAGATGAACAGCCGAGTTCGTGGGATGCTTTTCGAAACTTCTGTCCCCACTTCTTCCCCCTCCAGAGTCTAGTTCATTTAAGACTGAAGTCAAACATTTCTGGATGTCGACCTCTCTAAGAATCTCTTCCAGAGCGAAACACTCATCTCATGGTTTACTTGTGAGGCTGTTGTTTTTTATGGGCAGGGAAGCAGATCCCTCCATTATGGCAAACACTAACAGAGAATTAGCTGTACCCCTTTCTCCTGCAAAGGAAAGCAATTTGCCGGCCTTTAAAATGCCACTTCTGCGTTGAGAGCAGAAGCAACCCAAAGAAAGTGACACAAAGAACTGCACCCTAATTAAGTCCCTAGTTCCCAGTTTCAGGTGGTAGGCGATGCGAGGACAGCAGAAGAGCAGATATCCTTCACACGAGGACTCGCGAGGAAAAAAAAAAAAAAAGTCACAGAAACGCCTCGAAAATGCACAGCAGCCCCAGCTCCGCCAGAACGATCCACAGCTGAAATCCGATTAGAGCCGAAGCAGCGCGAGACCATTTCATGCTCCAAAAGAGATGGTCGGACGAGTGTCTGCGTCCTCACTTCTCACGTCTCACTTCTAGAACGACTCAAAAGCACCATTTTCTTCCCGTGCGTTGTCTGCATACTGTTCTAATTCAAAGCTTAAAGCTACCCTGTTTCAAACCCAGTTTCGTGGATTTACAGCATAATCCTTTCTACAATTTTCGAATAATCCTATTTGCATTTTGTTCACTAGTAAGCAGCCGGCAGGAGAATGCCATCAGAAGATTTGAAAGAGAGAGAGAGAGGAAAGGAAAAGAAAGAAAGAAAGAAAGAAAAAAAAAAAAAAGAAGGGAAAAGGACTTCCAAGAGTGGCGATGAAACGCTGACAAATATTTGTTTCCCCCGTAGAAACTGATAACGCTACGCAAGAATAGGAAGTGAAATGACTTTTTGAGTTAATTTTGTGGTCTCAGGGCAAATTACTAGATGGAATGCAGGCAGAAAACTTTTCTTCTCTGCGAAGTTTTTTCTCTTCAAAACGAGTTAGGTTTTTTTGTTTGTTTGTTTATCTTATTCTTGCTCCTCTTCTGGTACTTGATGCATCCAGTCCAGGTGGAAGGACAGAAAGAAAGGAAAAATAGGGGAAATCAGAAAAAAAAAAAGAAAAAAGAGAGAGGGGGGAAGAAAGATAGAGAAGAAGGGAAGGGAAAGGGAAGGGGAAAGGGAAGGGGAAAGGGAAGGGGAAAGGGAAGGGGAAAGGGAAGGGGAAAGGGGAAGGGAAAGGGGAAGGGAAAGGGGAAGGCAAAGGGGAAGGGAAAGGGGAAGGGAAAGGGAAAGGGAAAGGGAAAGGGAAAGGGAAAGGGAAAGGGAAAGGGAAAGGGAAAGGGAAAGGGAAAGGGAAAGGGAAAGGGAAAGGGAAAGGGAAGGGAAGGGAAAAGGAAGGGAAAGGGAAGGGAAAGGGAAGGGAAAGGGAAAGGAAAGGGAAGGGAAGGGAAAGGGAAAGGGAAAGGGAAAGGGAAAGGGAAAGGGAAAGGGAAAGGGAAAGGGAAAGGGAAAGGGAAGGGAAAGGGAAAGGGAAAGGGAAAAGAAGAAAAAAAAAGAGTGAAGGAAGAAAAAGAAAGAGTGAAGGAAGAGAAAGAAAGACAGAAGGAAAGAAACACCCGAAGGACCGCTGTAGCACCGATGCGGAGCAGGATGCCCGATCTTGCCTGTAAATGTGCGGCCAGGAGTGTCACACAGGTATCTCTGGCCGCACCAATTCCCCACCGCAGCCCGACCCCGCAGTGCCGGGGGGCTCCGGCTTTTCCCAGACTGGGGCCCTCAGGGCGCTGGGGTCCTCTCGCAGGCTGGGACGATGCTGTCAGCCTTCTCCCGTCTCCAGCGGGTGTTCGGGGGCCGTCTGTCCGGAGGGCAGCGGGTTCAGCCCTCGAGCGGACACCCGAGGTCTGGCAGTCCCCGCGCGTCTCTGTTAGCCACGGCTTCTCCTCGTTCTCTCCCACTTGTTTCCCAGCCAACCTGGCAGATGCACTTTAAAACGGAGAGAACGGAGGGAAAGGAAGGCGAGCGGCGGCGGCGGCACGTCGGGGCGCGACGGTAGAAGGACAGCGCTTCCCCGTGGGCTCGCGTGCCCCCGTCCGGCGGGGCAGCCTGGCTGCTCCCGCCCCGCTCAGCCCTGCGGCGGGCGGTGCGCTCCGCGGGCACGGGATGCCACCTACCGGCAGCGAGCGCCGGGACCGGGCGGGTCCACGGCGGCGGGAGCTGAGCTGGGGCAGGACGCACAGCCGCGTCCATAAGGAACAGCAGGGGCTCGAGGGAACCCGAAATCCCGCTATGGAGCTGATAAGCAGGAGGTAAATAGACTTCTATTATTATTGTTATCATTACTCAGTGATTTCCTGATGGCTGTGAACGTGGTAGCACGAAGCACAACTGAGACAACAGTAGCACAGAAGCAAGGTAAGAAAAGTAGGCATGCAAGCAGGGTTATATTCAGTGATCGTGTTTCTTTTTTATTAAAAGAAAATATATATTATAAATTATTATAAATTATTATATATAAAATATTATATATATTATAAATTATATTTAAATATATATATAATATATATTTTTTAATTAATCAAAAGCGAGCAAAATAATTAATTTCTATAATTAATAAAGCAAAAAAATAAATTATAACTAACTTAATTCCCATGTGCAGGGATATGAGCACCCCCACATTTTGTCAGTGTGGTGCATGTGTTGGATCAAATTGCTCTGGCAATCTGCAGAGAAAGTCTAGGTGAGTCCTGCCCTTTACCTGGACAGGGGCCCTGCTTCCACAGCTCCTGCAGAAGCACCAAGGACAGAGCTACGCAGAGTCCCTCAGCCATGGTCTGGGGTGTAGTCATGCTGTGTGCCGGACCGGGAGCTTTGGGTTTTGTGCAGCAGGATGGCAGAGCACTCCTGAGCATCGCATGAGCTGTGTGGGTTCCTGGGTATCTGCTGAGTGTTTGGCTATCTGCAGGTGAGCCAGCACAGCCCAGTCAAAGTGAGGCTGACCCTGTCCTCCAGCTACCCCTACTGGAGCTGAAAAGCCCACCCTGGCCCTGTTGCAACTTGCAACTCCAGTCCCAAATGCATTGCTATTTTGGCACCTCCTTATACTTCTCCACACCAATAAAAGTCTTTCCTGCAGAACCTCGCCTTGCATTATTAAAATAAAATAATTTTCTGGAAAGCATCCAGTTTGTATCAGTATTATTTGCCTGAGCCAAAGATTGGAGTGCATACTGTGTTGCTTGCCTCATGGAAAGAAAACACCTTCTACAAGTGATTCTGCAACATCCCTGTAAGGCTCTTTCAGGCCTTTACTTCCTACAAAATCTGATTAAAATCTCCCAAGGATACAAGCAGAATTTGTATCAAGTTAGATGACCCATCGAGCACCAAATCAGTCTTCAACAGCAGCCAATACTGAATGTTTAGGTAAGAATAAAGGCACAAGAAAAATGTGTAAAGTTGTTTCGTGGTTGCCAGAAACCTCTGCATCATCATTTCTTTTAAGACCCTGAATTTAATAGCCTGTGATGGGTTTTCCACTGTGAACTTGTTCAGACAGTTTTTAACATCATGTACATTTGTTCCACTGAGCATGTTCTGAGGTGAACTGTTTCCCAGATTTAACCACACGTGGTATGAAGAGTCACTATCAGTTTGCTTTAAGCCACTTACCTTCTCAATTATGCCAGCACTCTTATTTTCCTACCAGAAGAGGCAACGAACAATTAATTACTTTCAGCCAACCTCTCCCTGCCATTCACCACTTCTTGTTATCATGCCTTGTTTGGTGGTCTCATTTTCACTCTGAAGTGTTCCGTCTCAGAAGCCCCAAATTAGTGCAGAAATAACTGCACTGCTGATAACCTTTGCCATCCATCTCTCTACACCTTTTCTAGGTCAGACCACTTGGTAGCTGCTCACAAGTGTCTGTAACTGCAAAAAGAACCATGTCTAAATAATCACTTAGAACAGCACAAGATGTGTACATCTGCTTTTCTGATTTTCATTTGAACTTACTACTTCTAAAACTTTAAGCAAAAATCTATTCCTGACACTAGCAGAAGGATATTTGATATTTAGAGGGAGTACCAGTAGATCTAGTTGACACAGCAGGGTACTGATCATGAGAACTAGCTGTGTTTGCTTAGACTACATTTCATTTCACGTCTCCGCTAGCTATTAAAAACTTCTCTAATATTCTCCCTGACATTCTTTCTAACATCGACCCTGGACTATTTGTTGCAGACAGGCTCCGGCAAATTAAGAGGGAGATTCCATAATTCACAGATTAGATACTTCAGGTATTTTCCATTTAATTCTGTAGCGATGAAAGTAAGTCACGAAGGACAACAAACCCATTCATGAAACTGGTGAGTACCGGCAGGTATGCTTTTCTTCCACTTACAAGTCCTTGGGGACTAGCTACACTGCAGTAAAAGATGGAGATCGATTTTCCATCTAAAATTAAGGGGGTGGTGGGCTCCTGCCAGGGCTGAAGAGAATTAACAGCTTGCTGCTGAGGAGGGAGGACAGTTCCCGTTCCTGGCCCGCCTCTGGCCACCTGCGCCCATCACTTACCTCCCGCTGAGCTCCGAGCCGACCCCGGAGGCCGGACAGCCGAAGGCAAAACCCAGAATGAATCACACCCACACAGCTGCCAAGGCATTAGCACGCTGAGCACGTCTACGGCGACATGTTGAGAGCTGCTCATCTGAAAGCAGGGCACATTTAGTCCTGATTCACCCTGGGCTAAATGTGCCATCCTTTGGAGGGACAGCGCTGTCCTGAGGCCACGATGTAACAACTTTTCTGATGTGCAACCCTTTGTCTTACTGAGGGCCAAAGCTCTTCTGTGATGACGGCTTAAATGACTGAATTCTCTCAAATTCTGCATACAGGACGTCTACAGGATCCATCTGTTTAATTCTCTGCCACCTGGGCATAAACATTAGGTGCCATTTATTCCACATATAGCCAGTGAGGAATGTAGTGACTTCTGGCTTCTCTATTCTCTAGCAAGACAAAACCTTTCCTACACAAGCCTTTGCCTGTCTGTGTAACACCAACTGTAAGCATTCAGTAATGTCTTTCCTAGACAGTTATGGATTTGTTATGGATTTCTCCATACAAATCAACAGCACTTGATACAGCGTTGTAGCACCTGAGATGGAAACAACGCTGTACTTAAGTTCAGTCTTCCAGGGCTCCTTGTTCAGTGTTCATATCTTTAGCATCTCCAGGAAACGTACGAATTCCTGATTTACAAATGATATAAAGGCTTTTGGAGATGGTTTATTTTCAAATCACTTCTCTTCTGTTGATGAGCCATGGGCACTGACTTTCCTGAGTGCTGAGCAGAGCATTCTTTTGAACAAACACTTTATAAAGAGACATGGAATGTCACGTGGATTCCCTTTGCTGATGGAAAATACATGAGTATGTGCCCTTTGTGTTCACTGGCAATCGGGACAAGTATTATATCACTTTAGCCTTATTACTTACGGCTGCGATGTGTGATTAATTTCCAGAACACGATACTAAATTAACAGTTCTTTTCAATGTACCCTGTTATAACTTACACAGCACTGGCCACATCTTCCAGGACAGTTTTCCTCTGGCACTGTAACAGGAACTTTCGCCACTCTTTTGCCTTTCATCTTGCACACAAATCAGGAGGCAATCTTCAGGACCAACCATTTCACTCCCTTTTTCCATTCCTATGCTTCCGTGAAGCTAACGAACATTTATTCAGTAACTGATGCTCTTTGATGATTCTGAGATCCTAAATCCTTTTGAGAATACACATCGTGCTCCCTGAGCTCATGCTTTGTTTCATTTCTATTGGTTTTGGATATATTTTGCCCCCAACAGAACTTGTTCAAGTAAATCCAGTCTTAAGTTTATGTTTCTCATTAGGCAGTTACACAAATTGGAATGGAGAAGACAAGCCAATGCTATTTTAGCCTTCTAAAATACTTTTTCTCTGATGTAAATTTTCTTAATTCATTTCTTTTCTGAAGGTCTGCTGTCTGCTCCAGGAAATGTAACCAAATCTAACAGAATTTCTCAAACTCAGTCCTTGAACTGCTTCAGTTGATTCCTGATATGACTCAGTGATGTGGTTTTAGGCATAATTTGTCTTCCAAATCTCTCATAGGGGACCATGAGATCATACCTCCAACCCAGTTATTCCTAGGCTGACAGTTGGGGCTGAACTTTCTGCAGCTTCTATCTTGGAACAATCTTTCTGTGGTCCATGTTAACTTCAGTATATCAGCCTATTAATACATTCTGCATGTTTGTAATCATCAGTTGGCCTGGTAATTCAGAAATCCTTTTTACATATCGATGGCTGGCTGTGATAAATCTGAAGGTAAAATATTTGTTGCTTTTGCTTTCAGTCTTCATGCAGTCCTGCAGTAAATCTTCCCCCCCCGCCCCCCTTTTTTTAATTAATTCTTTTTTAAATTCTTGTCTATATTCCTTTTTGCTGCGGGTACACTGCAAATGTCACATTGCAATCAAATTATAACCTTTCTTTTCCTTTCAGAATGAACTCTGTCCTCCTCACATTGCTCCCCAGTTCCCATTCCCCCTGAATTCAGTTTCTTGCTTTCCTTCTCAATTAGGCAGAGGGTTTGCTTGTTCAGATGCAGTCTGAAGTCTTTTTCGCATTCTTCCCTTAGCGAATTGTTTCGCTGCTCCAATTTCATAGATATGATGCAACGAATTTCTGTATTCCCTCCCCACAGCTCCCCTACAATTTTCAGAAGTGACAGAAGCGTTACAGGAGGTACTGGTTGCACGTCAGCGGCACCTTCCGAACAGCACAGCTTTGTGACCCCTTGCCACCACTAGATGGAGTCGACGTGGGCTCTTCATTCATTCTCGCTAGAGCAGGGGTGTCCAACTCCTCCTCTTGCCTGGGCCATAACGAACGAAGAGGAATTGTCCTGGGCTGCATACAGAATATATGATATAATAAATGTATGTAAATAACGAAACATTATATATATATATATAATTAAAACATGAAAAAGAGGGCAACAAAGTCATAAAACTAATGGGATATTTGACCATGATTTGTGAAACTAATGCATTGGGCTGGTTTGATGGAAGTAGCTGCAATTTTCCGTGAGTTCTCAAGCATTTGTCTGAGATTTTTGATAAAATTTTAGTCTTTCTGCACTCCATCCTTGAAAACAGTTTTCACAAGTGTATGTACTGCAACATGAATAAGGCATCACTGGGAAGTGAGAGATATTTCTCTCTGCCAAGTCAGTGCTTACAAAAGTCCGATGTCATGAAAAAGAGTCATGAAAAAATTTTTGAGTTGCTCATTGCAACTCTATACATTCCACAGGTATTATATTCTCAGGTAATATATTTATGTCAGCAGAAAAAGGAGTTGTAAATATATTAAAAATATATATATATATTTGTGTTCTTGATACCTATTATCAAATCCCTTTATCAACATGGAAAGCATGACTGCCTATTTTTCGCAGTTCACAGAACCCTGTTTATCCAATACGTCATAATGTATACTATTTGCCACAACTTGAGGTAGCACAGCACTGTGCCCTCCCTTGTGTCCTGGTTTCAGCCCAGACAAGTGCTGACTGCACACCAAAGTCTGGTTGGTGCTGAGTACCTAATGAATCTATGAATCTATGAATGAGGGCTGGTCCTCTCAGCAAGGCAGAGTTGCCACCATGATGGTGCAGGGCAGGGAGCAGCAGCAGGACAGGCTGGGCTCCGCCTCATGCAGCACTTGGGCTGTGTGTTGGACACACCTGCCCCAGTTACAGAAGTAATGAGATCACCCTTTGACAGCACAGAAGTCTTCTGTGCTGGCCAACTTGCTTCCAAATCAATACTCAGCTCTGAAACAGCAAGGAGATATCATCAGAGCAAATTAAGTCTACACACACATTTGGAGACTGGACATGGACTCACAATGGGAATTACTAATATAAGAGCTTTAGCTTTACAGAACGTAGAAGGATATATTTAAAACTGCCTGATAAGAGCAAGAGCAAAAGGATTTTCCAGAGTATAACTGATATAAAAGACATTAAAACACACAATGAGATTGCAAACTCAGTACTGGGCGCAGGCCTGCAGAACAGCAGGCTCCCAGGTAGTGTTGAGGGCACCTCATTTATACTTGGTCCCACACTGTTGGTAACAATGCAGATCTGAGCCCAGCAAACGTAGGAACTGTCCTCAGAGCCAGACGAACCTGCTGGGCTGGCCTCACCCCAAAGGGACTAAAGGCAAGGCCAGAGAGAAGTGTGGCAGGCTGAAATAAAGACATGGTCATAGGAGATAAACATAAACAGGTCTGAAAGCACATTTAAACATCTTCAAAGGATCATAGAAATGTTGCAGGTGGAAGAGACATCGGAAGGTCATCTAGTTCCACTCTCCTGCATCAAACAGGGACATGTGCAGCTAAACCGGGTTGCCCAGACACACTTTCAGTCTGACCTAGAATGTCTCCAGGGACAGGGCATCTACCACCTTCCTGGGCACTGTACTTCAAGACTTCACTACCATTACTGCAGAAAGTGTTTTCGTTACACCCAGACTCAACCTTCCACCTTTTAGTTTGACACCATTTCTCCTTGTCCTATCACAACTGGTCCTGCTAAAGAGTCTGCCCCCTTCCTTCTTACAGTCCCGATTCAGATACTAAAAGGCTGCTTGCAGTTCACCTTGGAGCCTTCTCTTCTCCAGACAGAACAGCCCCAGCTCCCTCAGCCCATCCTCATAGAGGAGGCGTTCCATCCCTTGGATTGTTTTTGCGGCCCTCCTCTGCTCACACTCCAGCAGGTCCACGTGTCTCCTGTACTGAGGACTCCCAGTCTGGACACAGTACTCCAGGTTGAGGCCTGATCAGCGCAGAGTAAAGGGCAGGATCACCTCCCTTGACCTGCGGGCAGCGCAATTCCTGTGATACAGCCCAGGATACTGCTGTCCTTCTGAGCTGTGACAGATCTACATCTGGCCATCACGGCATCGACCACCATTCTCTGGATACAGTCTTGTGCAACTACTTCCTTGTCTGCTGAACAGTCCACCCATCGAGTTGATCAATTTGAAGAGAAGGACGTAACGGAGGAGCGCGTCAAAGGCCTTACTGTATGCCAGACGGACGACAGCGCTGGTTCTTTCCTTGCGCACTGGTGTAATCACATCGCAGAAGGTCAGTAAGTTGGCCAGGCACGACTCGCCCTCGCTGCAGCCACGCTGACCACCCTGTCCCAGCCCCCCCATCCCGCTGCGGGCAGTCCCCAGACACCAGTCCCCCCCCCCCCCCCACCCTCAGGGCACGGCGCCCGCCCCGCCGCTCACCCTCCCGGCCCCGCCACGCGTTAGGGCGCCCCCTGCCGGGCCCGGCGGATGCGCCAGCAGCGCATGCGCAGTGCGGCGCGGCGTGCCTCCCTTCCGGCCGCCATCTCGCTCCGCGCCGCGTGCTGTGCCCGGCTCCGCGCCCCGCCCGCTCCTGTCCCGCCGCTCCGGCAGCGCCGCGCCCGCCCCGGGAAGGTAAAGAGGGGCGGCCGGGCCGCTCTCCGGCAGCGGGCAGCGGGGCGGCTGGCCGGGGGCAGGCAGGACGCAGGCAGGACGGGGCTGTCCGGGCGGGCGGGCTGGCTGGCCCCTCTCCCCGGCGCGGTGAGCGCTCCGCGCTCCGTCTTCACCGTCCTCTCGTTACTTTCGCAGATGAAAGAAACCATCATGAACCAGGAGAAGCTCGCCAAGCTCCAAGCCCAAGTGCGCATCGGCGGCAAGGTGGGTGCCGCGCGGGGCCGGGGGGGCAGGGCTGGGGCGGGGCGGGGCGGGCGCGGCGGCGCTGCGGGGCGACGCGGGACTGCGCCTCGCTCCGCTCCGCTCCGCTCCGCTCCGCTCGCAGCCCTGCGAAATCGCTGGGGAGCACTGGAACGCGTGAAACTTGCCACCCGTGCCTGCGGTACCGCTGCGGCCGCGTCTTTCCGAGCCGCGTGGCTTGGAATTGCGGCTTCCCGTGCCCGCTCCTCGCTGGCCTGCGGGTGGTGGGGGTGCGCGAGAGGCGTGTCTTGGCTCGGTCGCGGCAGAGCCTGCTTCGTGAAGACCCGCGATCTTCAGAAGCTGGAGGCTGCGGAGATGAAGGCGGCGGCTGTTAACATAGATGTTCAGGCTGCCTGAAGTTTGCTGTCTGTACTTCACGCACGTGAAAGCATGCAGAACGTGTTCCTGCATAGCCTCTACTCAAGGCAAAGTACTTTAAGATTGACTGAAAAGTCTTTTGTCTGTAATACAGAGGCATAATACAGGCCTCGGTGTATCTCAGATACTAGTGAAGGTCCTAAAGTAAAACCACTTCTCCCACTGCTTTTTGTGCCAGCTTGACAGGAGCAGGGAATGAAGGTCAGGCTTCCCTGACCAATGACTAAACTTTTGTGCTGCATTCTTCAAAGTTGTATTTTCACGTGAACTTGTTTATTTTTCTTTTTTATTGTTCGTAAGTGGGTTATTTTAGAGGCGTTAGCACCAGCCAGTTTTCTAACTTCAGCTAGTTCACGCAAAAAGCATTGCAGCGGTTGATGTATACAGTCAAGCTGCAACATGTTTTCATCTTGACTTAGTATGAAAAAGGAATGTGATTTCACATGCCCCTAGTGACTTTGTGTCAAGTCTTGTGGAAGCCCTGTGGTGGTGCAGAGGAGTGTAGAATGATGCATCCTTTCTCGGAGGGGTACGTATCTTCATTTAGACTTCTCGCTGGAAGTAATTGTCCCATATTACAACCCTATTTACAGGGGATCCTTGTTTTGTTTTCTGAGCTGATGTAGTCCAAAATACTGCCTGGAAATACATATGTATCTTTAAATACATCTACAAATACTTTGTCAAATGAATGTGTTCTTTAACACGTGAGTAGGCCTATCAAATGAAGGTGTTGCTTCAGAATAAAAAAAAAAATTGTGGTGGTCTTGTTCATTTAGTAATGATGCAGATAATTTTGTGGTTTCTGACAATTATCAGAATTTGTCTACAGCTTAAGAATAGTGAACTAAAGAAGAATTCATAAGGCTTAAAAATTACTGAAGGGATGTGCTCAGTCTTCAGTATTACACCAGTGACAGCAAAGACAAATATATAGTTTTTCTTTCCTATGTGGGATACTGCAAAATCCCCCATTAAAATTGTGGATTATAGTTTCTCCAGTAAACCGCTTCCTAAAACCTCGCATTCATCACAAGCATTCAAAGGTTGCCTTGTCACAGGGAGAAGACTGCAGCAGTGCAGTTGGAGGAGTAAAGATATGTGCGCTGTAACTCAGGAATTGAACTTTGTGCATTACTTTGATTTGTATGTGGACAGGGTAGTTACATGAATTAGGATTAGAATTTGTGAAGAACTGTTTAAATATTTATTTGTAACTTTTTTTTTCTTTTTGCAAAGGGTACTGCCCGCAGAAAGAAGAAGGTTGTCCATAGAACAGCCACAGCAGATGATAAGAAACTTCAGTTTTCTTTAAAGAAACTTGGAGTCAACAATATTTCTGGGATTGAAGAGGTAACTGTTTCAAAGGAGAAGGTGCTCTTTTTGTATAGAAACTTAAGATATATCAACATTAAAATTCAGGCGAATTGCTTTTTAACTTGTCTGGAAATGAAGTCTTCACAGAGCTTTGGGAACTTCATTTGGTTTCCTATTCAATCAAAAAATGTACTATACTACTTGAATTATTTATTTTCTTGCAGGTTAATATGTTTACCAACCAAGGAACAGTCATTCACTTCAATAACCCTAAAGTTCAGGCATCTCTGGCTGCCAACACTTTCACTATCACTGGCCATGCTGAAACAAAGCAGCTGACAGAAATGCTTCCTAGTATCTTAAATCAGCTTGGAGCTGACAGTCTGACCAGCCTGAGGAGATTGGCGGAAGCCTTACCCAAGCAACGTAAGTTGAAACTTGAATGCATTTCATTCTGACAGCTAACACTAGCTCAGTTCGTTCTGTCTGCAGGCACATTATGGCATAAAGAAATACAGAGCTCTGAGATCTTACTTAAAGGTCAGTTCCAGCAAAGGGCATAATCAAATAAAGCAGAGGCATGGCTGGTCTAGGACTAGAGCATTGTAGCCAGACTTGATCTTGTGGTGTTTTGCTTCTGGGTGTGGCTGCTGTATTTTCACATACATAGTTCTTTAAAGCTGGGTAGATTAAATCCTAACTCTTCCAAAGGTAATTAAATAGATGAACTTCAGGTGTTTATTTCAACAAATTAAATGGAAACATAAGCAAGGGGGTATGAGGTGGAGAGACTCAAATTGGGGTGTCTTCCTACTGTTTTGCACCTTTGTGGATGTGGTGAGAATACTCTTTGCGTGGGCTTTTTGGCTGATAAGGAGAAATTACACACTGCTTGGAAGAAAATACATTCTAATTGCTGTGTGTATAGAAGGATCTAGGACTGTTATGACCATTAAGTTACATATACCGACTTCCTTCTCCATCCTTAGATTAGTAAAACAGGCTGAGCACTTGTTCTTTCTGAAATTGTGCATTAGTAGCGCAGGGACTTCAGTGTTTGGAATTTGGAAAAGGTGGTGCTTTTACAGATGGAAAATTCTTAAGGAAAGACAAGCTTGTTGACTCTGAGAATATTTCTCACTGTGTGTAGGGTCTTCCTGTTTCTTCTCAAACAAGAATTTTAATTCCACTGTTTACTAACTACAGAACAACCTAAAGAGAGGAAATGAAGAAAGCTTAGCATGTGTGTAGTTTCAGGCAATAGTGAACTACTTACATTTCTTCTTTCTGCGCCTTGCTGCAAGCAAAGTCTAGATGTGGCTCTGGGCAGCCTGGGATAGTGGTTGGCGACTCCACCCATGGCAGGGGGGTTGAAACTAGATGGTCTTCAAGGTCCTTTTCAGCACAGGCCATTCTATGATTCAAAGACAACCTCTTTTTCCATTTATTGGGTCAGTTTCCCAGAAAAAAAATTCTGCTATGACTAGTGTTCAGGAGGAAGTAAACTGCTCATTTCCCTTTGGAGCTCAGTTTCCTTCTTCGTAACATAATTTTTGTGTCTTCTGTCTGATAGTGGTAGGGCTTTAGAGGAGTGAAAGCTTGAAGCTTGAGACTCGTAACAGATGGGCATATTCTGGATAAGCTAAACTGCACAGTTCTAATACTAGGGAAACCTGTTTTTAATGTGCTTACTTTGCATGACTTCTTGTTTCTACTTTGAGCGAATGCCAAAGTAATTGCACAAAACTACATATTTGGTATTGTCTACGGGTTTGGAAACTTGACATCAAAGAGTGAAGTGTCTGCAGTGATTGCATTTGCAGTTGCTGAAGTAGATTTAGTCTGCTCTCAGGGTTGAGTGAAAATTGAGACAATTTAGGAGGGAAAAGTGGTTTGCATTTGTCGTGTTCAATGCTTGATGCTCTCTGGCTGCATCAGCTTTCTGCTGTTAAAATCAGAGGAATTAGCACTGACCTTGTCACAAGCCCTTTGACTAAATTTCAGATCTTCATCTACTTTAGATCTCTAGAAATCTCTGAAGTGATTTCAGGCATCTGGTGTGAATGTGTCTTTCTCTTCATGCTTTCCTTGAAATCAGAAGGATTAATTAGAATAAATGGAGGTATTAAAGTTTTGTGTAGCTTAGCCTCGGTAGTACAGCCAGGAATAGCAGTAGAAGTAGTGACACAGGTTCCTAGGGACCTTAAGTACCTATTCTTAGCATTATCTCAGGATTGTAGGGGTTGGAAAAGACCTCTGGAGTTCACCTAGTCCAACCCCCTGCTTGCAGTCCTTACAGTAGGTTGTGCAGGAAAGTACCCACGTGGTTTTTCAGTATCTCAGAGGAGGAGATTCCACCGCCTCTGTGGGTAGCCTGTTCCAGTACTGCTGCATTTTCACCTGTGCTTGCTGGTCTGCGGAGATGAGCGTGGTTAAGTTGCAATAGCTCTGGCAAATATAATAGAGGTTAAGTCTGAATCAGCAGAAATCTGGACCGGAACGTGTTGTTGCCTTGATTAATGAAGTGTAAAGTTGTGCTTCTCGTTCAGCGATCCTCTGACTTCTTTAGGGGTTGACAGTATGTCTCTAATCTGACTGCCCAGTGTTTCACAGGTGTGCTGTTATTTTTTTCCTTGAATGTCTAGGATCATAAGGATTCAGATCTTTTTTTTTCCCTTGTAAGTTAGTGATGTTTTGAAAAAGATGTACTTTGAGACCCACAAATTACTCTAAACAAAGATGCTTTCAAGTAGAATGGTAGAATATGAGTGTCTTGCAGAGCACTCAATACCTAGATACAAGATGGTGACTAGTGAACATAATGTATGTGGGTAATGTGAGCTGTTTAGCTAGTTTAAGATTTTATTTGGCAGGAAAATTTTGCAGAGCACTGCAGCTTAACTTAGACTCTTAGGCAGTGCTTACAAAAAAAGCATAATGGTACCGATGGTGAGCTGGAATAATGCTTTTGAACTACTTGCTTTTGCAGCTGTGGATGGAAAAGCACCACTTGCTACTGGTGAAGATGATGATGATGAAGTTCCAGGTAAGAACAAACATGAAACCTGAAAAAGAGGAGTTGCATTTTGCTTAGAAATGACATTCATAGCTTAACATTTGTCCAAGGACAGTGAGAGTCCCTGTCCTAGACTGGTCACTCACTGTTGCACAGTCTCTACAGGCTGGTTATTTCATTGTTTTCAGATGCCATGCTAGATTGATTGAATAATTGTTTTGAAATAGCTGTTACTCTTACATGGGAGAAAAAAGGTTGTGACTAGGATCACTGTTTAATCCTCAGTAAAAAGGCTGCGAAGAAACGTACCTTTTCAGTATTGCTTTGCATAGTTGTGGTAATGGGAAAGTTGAATGACATCAGAATTTTGCTTTATAGTGAACCACCTAGAACTTATTACTTTAAGCAAGAAAAGTGAATTCCGAGAAGTCATACATGTTATTTAGTCTTTATTTTGAAAGTTTTTTTTTTTTAAATCTCTTAAGCACTTGAAGTAGAACTTTTAGAGGAAAACATTTGACAAAGCTGAAGTAGGTCAAATTCACGTTTCAATGTCTTTCTTTTTCTAGATCTTGTTGAAAACTTTGATGAAGCTTCAAAGAACGAAGCAAACTGAAATGTCACTTTCTGAATAAACTTAAAACTTGAAAAAGCTACGTGGAGCTGCTATTTTATATTGTGACTGCTCTTTTTTTTTTAGTTCTGAGATCTTGGGATCTGTAACATTTGGAAATTCCTTGAACCTGCAGCTCCTTCTAGTTATTGCTTGTACAAGATACTGTTTTTGCGGCCTGGTTGAACAAACCTCTGCTTTGAAATATGATTGCTAATAAATTTCTGCCTAGACACAATTTTTGAGTAACTTGTATACAAGCAAAACCCTATCTTTAATGAACTTTGACATACAATAAAAAAATATATAGCAAAGTTTCTGGTGTGCCTTCTTATCAGAAAAAGGAGGAAAAACATTGGTTGTAAGTATTAAACGGTTGCAAGAGGCCTTGCTTTTCTGTGGAGCATTTTCCTTTTGAAGCATTAGAAAACTGGCCTTAAGAAAAAAATTTGTCTGCACAAGGAAGTGGTCTTAAACTGTGAGTTTCCCATGCTGACATGTCCGAGTACATGCAGTAAGTTTCAGTTGCTTAGCAATCTACTGAATTCAAGAAATGTATATATTCCTGAAACCCTTCATGGTCTTTTATTATAGTGATGGGCTGTTAACATTGTCATCTTGGGGGTTCTCAGGTACTGTGCATTGTCTTCAAGGAGTATATGATTTTTTTTTTTCCAGAGTATAATTTCCTAATGATACTTGTATGTTACTGTCCCTGTGTTGCAGCTTAACCTAGCAGGCAGCTAAGCACCATGCAGCTGTTTGTTTGTACCCTCCCATGGCAGGACTGGACAAAGGTAAAATCTGTGGGCTTAGATAAAGGCAGTTTCACGGGACAGGAAAGAAAGAGGGGGAAAATTAAATACATGTAAAATCATGAAATTTGTGGTGCATTTGTGGCCAAGAGGACCAATGGCATTCTGGGATGCATTAAAAAGAGCGTGGCCAGCAGGTCAAGGGAGGTGATCCTCCCCCTCTACTCTGCCCTGCTGAGGCCTCACCTGGAGTACTGTGTCCAGTTCTGGGCTCCCCAGTACAGAAGAGACAGGGATCTCCCTGAAGGAGTCCAGTGGAGGGTTACAGAGTTGATAAAGGTCATGGAACACCTCCTTTATGAGGAGAGGCTGAGAGACCTGGATCTGTTCAGCCTTGAGAAAAGAAGACTGAGAGGGGACCTGATCCAGGTTTATAAATATCTGAGGTGTGGGGGACAAAGTGGTGAGGCCAGACTCTTTTCAGAAGAGTGCGGAGACAGGACAAGGGGAAACGTACAGAAACCGCAGCACAGGAGGTTCCGCACAAATGTGCGCAAGAACTTTACGGTGAGGGTGACGGAGCACTGGCACAGGCTGCCCAGGGGGGCTGTGGAATCTTCTCTGGAGATAATCAAGACCCGCCTGGACTCCCACCTGTGTGACCTGGTATAGGGAACCTGCTTTGGCAGGGGGGTTGGACTCGATGATCTCTTGAGGTCCCTTCCAACCCCTATGATTCTGTGATTTGCTCACTGCTCAGCCAGTTGCTTCCTGCGTTCTCTGCCTGACTCCCACAGTTTTATCATTCCTCAGGATACTGTATAGGTAGTAGTATAGAGTTCCTTTGATCAGTTTGGGTCATCTGTCCTCGTTCTGTCCCCTGTAGGCTCCGTGTGTCCCAGTGCCTTACTAGCAGGGCTGTGCGAGAAGCTGCAAAGTTGGCTTTTCTGAGAACTAATCAGAAACAATTACAATTTTGGGGTGTTAGAATTATTTTCATTACATATCCAGAACACAGCACCGTACCATCTGCTGAGGCAGTCATGATAGTCGAATGGGACACGTAGCATTTTCATTTTACTTATATAAGTCAGTTATGTAGGGGAACGAGATGCTGGAAGGGGCAAAAAGCCTTTATGGAAGTGATTGTCATTTTTAAGTTTATGTTTATCAAAACCAGGTAAATTAACAAAGGTGTTTGGAGTATGTTCTTTGTATTGCTTTTGTGTGTTCTAGAGAACTTGTTTCTTGGATACAATGAAGTCTTCTTAGAAGTTTACACTAGAATTAATCTGGTGCTCTAGGAGTGAGCTGTTTACATCTGGGAGTCTTAACTGTTAATTATAGCTACAACAAATATAACAAAACCGAGGCTTTGTATGAGGGCTGGTGGTTGAGTGCCGTTCTGAGGCTGTGTCTTTAGTGCAAGTACTGATGAGAATGTTCATCTGTCATGTGAAGGATAAAATTCAAGGCAAAACTTTGGACAACAGATAGCCGTCACACGAGGTTTGCGCGTTGTATCTGGGGAAGGGTGGGGACGTGTCTGGCTTGCTAGGCGTGTTTGGCATGGTGAAAGTGAGCTATTGGGAAAGACTAAAGGGAACTTGTTGGATGTGGGTGTTAACACCACTGAGGTCAGCTGAAAGAATTTACAGTAACAATTTCAGTTTACTTGTCTCAGTTTGCATGCTCTTTATCAATGAACTTTTTTTGTTGTTGTTTTTTTATGTTAATTCAGGCAAGGAGTTGTGTGTTCAGGAGTTGTGTCAAGAAGGTGGAAAAGCTAAACTATGTGAATGAGTGTTGAAATGAGTGTGGTGACCCTAACCTAACAGCCCCACAAGAAATGGAAAACTGTTTTTGCTGGTGGTGATGGTGATTGTTCTTGAGAAATAAGTAAACGAGCCTTTTCTGTGCCTCAGAAATACTCTATGAAGCCACAGCAGCCTGTGCTTCTGAGATATTTCATACTGAATCCTGTCCTGTGCAGTGACTTAGTGACTTGCTCTGATGTCCTGGACTGTGTTGCCTTTTTCTCTACTCTCTGATACGCATGGATTAAAAACAAAACACGTGGAGCTTGGTGAAACAACAACTTTGACATGCAAAATACAGGTCAAATGACAAGCACTCATGTGGTGCATCTATGGAAGGTGCATTTCCAGCCAGGAGATACTGGTGTATCTTTAATATCTCCAGGTTGTGAACAAGGATCATGATTTGTTCAGAACATTCTCTTGATGATAGTTTCTAAATGGAATTCATTCTTAAGTTAATAGTGGTCTTCATTTCTAACACATAATGCTGTGCTTTGGACGGCACTGTCAGTATTCCCTCTCAGTAAGGACTTTGGTTAAAGTCTTTCTAGTCTGTCATTAACTGCCATAAGGGACTCGTGTTTTTCTTGGTAAAGAATGTACAGCTTTGCCTCGCTGTTCCAGATACTTTGCATAACAGAAATGCAGGGCCTTGGCTTCGGGTTACTGTTGAAACAAGTTTATTTAAATTTTCTTTAGAAGAAAGCTGAGGGAATGTTCAGGTTCTGTCCTATTCAATTTTCTAACAACTTGTTTTGGTGCAGTAGTGAATCTAATACAATTCTTCGTCAATTTTGCAGTGGATATTTAGAAATGTCTCTGTTAAACTCATGCCTCAAATACTCTGAAAAAACACTGAAGTACTTGAGTGGATACTGGAGCCCAGCAATATGTGCCACAGTAGTCGGTCAAGAAAAACAGTGTGATTGAACCAAGGTTAGTAGTATGTGTGTGTTAAATGTGGAAGGCATATGGGGACAGTTAATATTTTTCAAGACTGCGGGGGAAAAAAGCTGTCCTTGTGAAGCCAGAACGTGAAAACTGGCTGACCATCCCATTTTAAGGATGGATTCAAATATGTTTTAAAACAAGAGAGTTAACATTCAGTGCAGGTAGAAAAGACGCAGATAACACAGAGTGAGGTTTGTAATGAAGATGGCTAGGATGCTACCTTAAGTAATTGGCAAGATCGTTGTTATGTGACAAGAAGAGAGACTTTTGAGCAGGGTACTTTGAAACATTGAGAAACACTCTTAATACTTCATGGGCTTGCAGAAGCGTATGGAATTGAGCTCCTGATTTTCTTAAGCTAGCTCATTTTCATCCAAGAAATTGTGGATTGCTGAAATGGTTTTCCATTTGATGTGATTGTACCACCCGCCAAACTGGGTTTTGAGGTGAAATCTTACAGATGGGGAGGCAGCAGTGCAGCTGAGTCAGTCTAGCATTGCAGGGGTGAACATCGCACATGGGAGTGTCATGCTTAGTCTGACTGAGCTGGCCTCCAGAAATTTAAAGCTGGAAAAGAAGTGCATGTATGCAGAAGCTCTGGGAGGCAGGAGTGTGTCTGTTTCTCTGTATTCCGTGCGTGTTTATTAGAAGGAAAAGCCACTAGCACCCTCATTGTGAAAGTGTTAATTGCTCTCTTAATATTCTAATTCCTGTCACTTCATAGATGGATTACAGTAAAGAGAACTGTTACACTGTAGAAGGAAGAGAGCTTATGTAATACTGTATTGTCTTCCTAGAACCTGTCTTTTTTTGATGAGACATAGACATTATAAAGGTGCAGTTTGTACTTTGCCTTTACACTGCAGTGAAGGTAACCTGGCGATGAAAAAGCAGAACAAATACAGGTATTAGTAATGCCTTTACAGGAGGGTTACAGCCCAGCCTTTTGCATTATGAGTGGATGTGAAAAAAGTCATGGGTGATTAGCAATGTAAGCACTAATCACCAGTCATGCAACTCACTGTGCCTTCGCTTCAGATACCAAACAACCAAAATTTGCAACACTTTTCTTAGTTAGGGATTTTCTGTACAGCAGAGGATACTGACAGTGGTGGAAGTATCTGCTGCACTTGAAACCCTGGTTCTGCATTTCTGTTGAATTAAATATGAGTAGCATTGTGGGATGTTTTAGGTACTGTCTCTCCACATTCTTAGGAGATGCCTGAAGTTGAGTTTTATTTTCCTCTGATAGGAGAACCATGCAGTTGTTTATGGTGCTGCACCTGAGCTAATAATGTCTGGTAGGCTCAAACAGGAATCTAAACGATTTCAGCTATGTCTGACTTAGCAGAGCCCTGCTGAAAAAGCAGCATGCAACTTGTGACAGAGGTTTGCACTTGCTTGTTGTTATTGCTTTTAAAGTGATGAAATGAGACAGGAGCTTTTAAATGCAAAAACTCAAATTGTTTGAAGTTGCAGGTCTAAGCCCAGCTCCAGGAACTGTGACGTACGTACTGGTACACTTCTTTGCTGTTATTTCCGTCAGGGGGTTGTAAAGGTCAGATACTCTCTCAGCATTTTGCCAGCTGCTGCTTTGCACTGAACACCACTGAACTGCTTTTCAATATGTACAAGACTGCCGCTGTTAAGGATGTAACTGAGGTACAAGAGGGCTTCTTGCACTCCTAGCAGCTCGTAGCTCTGTGGGACAAGGATAATGTGAAAGTGGTGGTGTGGGCCTGAAGCAGTGTTAGCTCAGTGAGATTAGTGTCTTATCTTGGTTCTGGCAGTGTTATGTGCTCATTCAGTGCACCTGACAGTCATGGTGGAGTGGTGTTGGCAGTGCATGTGATGAGTTAAGATCTTCCTTGTGCATTGAATTAAAGTCTGCCTTGTATCTCAGGTGTTGCTTCTCCTGCAGGAGTAGAAAGTAGTAATGCCTCCTCAGAGCCACTTCTGAGTGGGCGGGATCTGCTTTTACAAGATTTATTATGTTCAGCTACATTTCAGTCACTCTTTTATCTCTTGTGCTGTTTTTTCCTTTCCTTTTTCTGTTTTTTTCTTTTTGCTGTTTTTTTTTTTTCCATCTGAAGTTCTTTGTCATTTTGTTCTTTAACTGTAGGAATCATCAGTCTCTGCTTGGTTTGAGTCTTACACAAACATGTGGTGAGGGACAGCACCTGGTTCTGCAAAGGCAGTGTGAGCGCAAGGGCTGTGCTAAGCCAAAAATGAGAATAAAGGAAAACTGCACAGCTGTGGCAGCGGAGTGGCAGGCACGCTGGTCTGAGGTGTCTGTTACAAGTTTTCATTCCTGGGACAGCTGTCATCCAAAGCAGTAGGAGGCAGTTAATGTGAAAATTCATTTGTTGCCCCTGTGGCTTCTCTGCGCCACTCGTGTTAGGAATCAGGAGGTGGTGTGGCTCTCCATGATTTAGGGAAGTTCCTGGGTAGAGTGAAACCAGCGCAGCCAGCTCATGCACCCAGTGTTGGCCTTCAGCATATGTTGGGGGCAGTGTTTGGATAAACAATACTCATGCACATTTGCAGCATTTCATGCTCCAGTAATTTCTACCCGGGGGTGATGATCTTCAAGAATTTTATTATTATTTTTACTGTTGGTAGGGGTCAGTGTAGCCTTGAGGTTTTAGGGCTCACTGAGTCATCCTCTTCTACCAGCATACAAAATCCAGATTTGGTGAGGTGCAGCCCTGCACGCATCCACACTTATGTCCAGACTGACCTCTGCAGAATGGATGGGTTGTCACTGAAATGTGTCAGCCCTCTCGTATTCACTGAACGGACCCTCTACTGCTAGATTATATGCTCCTCACATTTAGCGTTGTTCTGTCATAAATATTTGTACACTGAAAAGAAAGCACTGTCACTTGTTCTAAAGCATGCAGTTGTTTTTAGGTTGTTTTTCATTTATGTCCCACCTCGGTGGCTCTCTGGTCTTGTCAGGAAATAGGATGTATTTGACAAACTGTATCAGCAGACCCTAAGTTTAACTCCCTGGGGAACTTAAGCCTCCAAAATATAGCTACTAAAGTAGAGAAACATACTGGTGTGTTTTCTTTTCTGTGAGCAGGCAAACAGAATGCTTCTAAACAAAACCCTTTATGGAAATGGTGGCAGTGTTGCTAGGTCTATGATCTTACACTCTATTAATGATAGTTCTTGTGCCACAGATAAAGTGAAGCAAGCTGATTTTACGGTGTATTTTTGAAAGCAAATGATTTTTGGGTCTGTAGGTTATAATGCTGAAGACAATATAGGTGCATCCAGATGGAAACAAGTTCAGGGTGGGGGTACTTATTTACCTTGCCCATTTTTCAGCTGTGCTAGAAGCCTGCCTAAGGGTTGGCTTCTCAACTTGCCTGCAGATTGGACAACATCCAGTGTCCTCTCATTGATGGCAATTCAGAAGTGTTGCGTAGAGCCATCAGGTGGTGTTATGTGTCCTCCTGAAGTACTTCTGAGACATATACTATGATTTGCTTGAAAATAGCACTGGTGTGTTAGCTGTGTTTGCTCTTCATGAAGTAGAAATGTTGATGGGCTAGGAAAACTTGAAGGTTATGAAAAAGGGTCGCAAAGCCTTATTTACTATTTTTTTATTGAAGTGCTTTGAAAACAAATAAAAAAAAGTAATGAATCAAAACAATATTACCTGTGTTGCGAATCAGGATATTCAGTCTATTGTGTATTTTAGAGGATTATTTGGAGACTTATATGTCTGCTTCTTGTATGGAAAGGGTGAACAAAGGATGAGCTATGCAGTGCAGTCCCACAGCTATAGCCCACCTTGTTGCCATGCAGTTTCTGTTGGGTTCTGAAAACTTCCCCAGTGTGCTGATGCTTGCATGCATGGCTGGCTCTGTCAGAGCTGAAAACCGATGTGCTCTGCAGTGCCGTATGCTTTTAGAACTGCTGGTTTAACGTGATGACACATCAGCCTTGTGGAAAAGATCTATTCAGGCGTCATTCCTAGATCTAACCCCACACAGCTTCTCTGATCTTCAGAGTTCCTGGTCACCAGCTATCTCCATCACCCTGTTGTACATTCATTGCCAGACAGAGCCATGTTCTTCCTGAAGGCACGTGTGGTGCACAGCAGGAGGTGTGTGTGAGCAGAGCAGCTGTAACAATGCTAATGATGATCTGCCTAGTGACAGCCCTGTCTGCACTGCGCTGATTTATGCCATTGTTTCTAAGGAAAAAAATAGGGTCCACTGTGCTCAGGAAGATATCTGCTGGATTGCCCTTACTGCTCGGCTTCCTCTTGCAGAATGCGCCGCAGATTTTAGTCCATTACAGTGACTACAAAGGCGAAATCCTTCCCAAATGTGTCTGTTGAATAAATTCTAATTAGCCAGTCAGCCTTGTTGTGGTGCCTGTATTATCAGCCCTAGCGGGGTACAGCCTGTGGGATGTTGAAACTCAGCATTGAGGCTCCAGATGTCCTGCTTATCTGGGTGCAACCACCTTCCCTGAACAGAATGCCAGTTTGCTGAAGACTTTGAAGTAATGACTGAAAGCTCTGAGTTTAGAGCCAGGTATCAGGAGTAAGTCCTTCTGCAGGAGTATCCTCTTGGTACCAGCTGCCATGATCTGTCTGAAGGAGAGTGACACAGAGGAAACCCTCCATCACAGGCAGTGTTTGCTCCTGGGACCAGTTGATCTGTGTCACAAGGCCCTGCCATTGGCTCCCTGCTGCAACCACCAGCTTTCCAGGGGCACTAGGACAGTGCAGGATGCTGGCGGCTTTTTAAACCAAGGGAGAACCCACGGGAGCAAGAAGGGAGATGAGGCCTCGCTCTGGGTGTGTCTGAAAGGAGGTCTCTGCTTTCTGCAACTATCATCTCAGAACTTCAGGTGGGGAGTTCAGAGAACAAGATGAACAAAGAGGACAACCATGTGGAATTAGCGACTAGACTTGGAGAAAAACAAGGCAGGCAAGGAGGAGCATCATTACTAAGTGCTCATTGAATTTACATGCAGACATTAATGCTGGCATTGTACTCAATTAATTCTTTGCGTGGGTGGAGATGTGTAGATCCAAGGTTGTGTTCCTTTATGAATCACCTTAGAGATATCATCTTAAGTTCTTTTAATCAAATATTAACAATTTGTTTATGTTCTTTGCTGTCTGTCTTTGTTGATTGTTCTTTAGTCTCTGTCTTGACTATTGCCTGTGAGAAAGCTGAGTTTCCCTGAGCTATGTGTATAAAGTTCTGTTTTCCCTTTGGGAGGAGAAATTCCCTTTTGTAGCTCTAACAGAGCTGTTCTCTTTCTCATTTAACTCCCTGGCAGACAGATAAAGGCAGTCTGCCTTCACCATACGGTTTCCAATCTACTTCAGCCAGAAACAGCTGTAAATGAATGTTAATTGTGATAAGCATCCTACCCACTGCACTGCAGGCCAGAGGTAATTTGTTGTGTGTACTCTCTGTAAAACAGACCACAGTACCTTGCAGCATCACGTGAGTGAATGGGACAAGGACTTTGTGCAGCTCTGAAGTATTTGGCTATTATTGCTACATCAAACTGCTAGCCAGTCTGCTTTGGGAGGCACAGTTCTTTACATCAACGGTTACATACTGCATATTGAATTTAGCAAAAAATAATTTCCTTAATCAGAAAACGCAACTTGTTTGTCAACAATTCAAAATACACTGCATTATCAATCACCTTCAAATGTAAATATTTTAATACTCCCATAAGAAGTTGCCACGGCGAATGATTTTGAGCAAGAGGTTTGTAGAGACTCAGCATGGAGTCAGACTTTGATGTCAGAAGTTTCCAGTTCCTCGGGTATCATGGTGTGCTGTGACAAGGAAACGCTGCACAGCACTCAGACCCAAGGGCTCAGGTGGTTCCAGCGTAACTCCTGGTGTCCTCTCCCTGCACCTGTGGCTGTGGCAACTCATCACTGAGAGCCAGCGGGCTGTCACTTCAGATGATGGTTATGAAATACTGTTGGCTGTTCCCCATTAACGTCCTCACAAGGGCCACAGGAAACTTCACTTCCACGTTCACTGCTTTCGCAGCACAAGGTTGTGCCACACAAAGGGCTGTTCATGCAGGATAAGAGCTCCTGAAAAGACAACCAGCTTCACCCATGCGCTCATTTTCTGTGGGACAATTAGTGACTATCTGTCATTGCTTGAAATTCCACAGTCAAAAAAAAAAAAAAAAAAAAAAAGCAAGAGAATTTATGTGTAACTTAATCCACATCCCTCTATTTGTTCATCTTATCTGAAAAAAAAAAAAAAAAAATCTAGGATACATTTTCAGGTAATAGGTAACTGTTAGTCAATTTATTTTGTGTAAACTCAATATTGACTAAAGTTTAAGATGAAATACGCAGCAGGTATTAGATGTTCATTATTTGGAACAATTACTTTCCCCTAGTGCAAATGATACACAAGAAAGGAATGTTATTCCCTATGGATACTTATATACCATGATTTTACAAAAGATTTATTAGAAATAGCCTGAGTTACGATATTTCAAGAAATAGTTTGCGTTTTGTACTCTCAACAAACATGGAAGTTCAACATTTATTTTTACATGGACCATTAAATCTCAGTTTTTCCAATATGCAGCTCTACAGTAAGTGCCACTTCATATTGTTCTAAAATTGCTTATACGGTCAGGCTGCTTCAAAAGCAGTGCCTCCTATTTTATTATGTTGGTGTCTGTGTTAAGATTTCTTTTTCTAGATTCCAGTTAGGAAACAATCTTTGTCTTTGCTTTCAAGACACATCAGACTAGCAGTATTTAATTTGATTAAATCTTACTTTAAAGCATGATACAATAAATGTGCTATGAACCCTACATAAAAAAGGGAGGAGTATAAATTTAGCAAGGATTTCACCAGTACCTCCAAGATCAGTTATATTTTCTTGCTTTGTGATATCTATTTTTTATTTCCTTGCATTTAAGATTTCAGCTTTGAGAAAGAAATGGACCTCCTGACTGGCTCTCGCAAAAGCACAATTCAGAGGTTAATTCTGACCTCATACACATCTTGTGTACACCACACAAGTCTCATTACAAAATGAAACTAGGCCACAAATTGATCCACGTTGTTGTTTTCCCTACATTTTCTCCTACTGTATATTCAGTCATCACAGAATCATTAAGGTTGGAGAAGACGTCTAAGATCCTCCAGTCCAGCCACCCACTTACCACAAACATTACCTGCTAAACCACGTCCCTCAGTGCTACATCTGTCCTTTCCTTCAACACCTCTGGGGATGCTGACTCTGCCAGCTCCCCAAGCAGCCTTTTCCAGTATCTCATTGCTCTTCTGAGAATATTTTTTTCCTGATACCCAATCTGAATCCCCTTGATGCAATTTAAGACCATTACCTCCATCACTGTTCCATCACTGTTACCTGGGAGAAGAGACCAACCCCCACCTAACCACAACCAGGTCATTACAGAGATCTGTAGGACCTGCCATGAGACTCCATACTAAAAAATCCTAATTCCTTCAGCTGCTCCTGGATAGACTTGTGCTCCAGACCCCTCACCAGCTTTGTTGTCCATCTCTGGACACGATCCAGAGCCTTAGTGTCTTTTTCTGTAGTGAAGAACCCAGAACTGAACACAGTACTCAGAGTGTGGCCCCACCAGGACTGAGTACAGAGGGACAGTCACCTTGCTGCTCCTGCTAGACACACAGTTTCTGATACGAGCCAGGATGCTGTTGGCCTTCTTGTCCCCTGGGCACACTGCTGGCTTTTGTTCAGCTAAGCACTGTCCAACACTCCTAGATCTCTTTCATCCACACGGATTTCCAGCCATTCTGGCCCAAGCCAGTGGGTTGTGCTAAATGGGGTTGTTGTGGCCAAAGTGCAAGACCTAGCACTTAGTCTTGTTGAACTCCATGCCATTGGTCTCACCCCATCAATCCAGCCTGTCCAGATACCTCTGTAGGGCCTTCCTACCTCAGGCAGGTCAATGCTTCTCCCCAGAGAGCATACTGAGGATGCACTCCATTCCCTCATCCAAATCATCGATGAAGATACTGAACAGGACAGCCTCCAATAGTGGCCTCATTTCGCTATGGAAGTAAAGAAGCCAACATTTTGAGCATCTGCTTTTTAGTCTGGCTTATGCCCAAAGAACTCAGCTGGATAATCCCCAGCCTTCCAGTACTTTGGTTGGGATCACAGTGCTGTAAACAGTATGGTTTGTGTAGAAAAACTATACACAGATGAGGACACAATACTAGAAATACTTCAACTAAGTAACTTACCTGGATCCACTTGCGTTTTTCTGAGCTCCTTCTGGAAAGCAAATTGCAAATTGGGTTTATTACACATCGCCTGAGAAAGAACGGAGGGGCTCAGAGGTATATTCATGTGTACAGGCAACAGACCTCTAGTGGACGCAATTAATAAGTGCTCATCAGGGAATGCATGTGTAGTGTCAGGGAGGTAAACACACGTCTGAAGTCTATTCAGAACTTTTTTTCATTATACGTGTAAAAGTATCACACGTCCACTTCAGTAGGAGTAGGCTTGTCTAGGTGCAGGATCTCAGGAAATCCTTGAACACTGCCTACTTTTTCAGCTATTCAAAAACAGTGCTGTTGTCACTCAAGCAGCTACACTGGGACTTGAAAAGTACAATCATCAGCTGAAGGCCACGAAGGCTGCAGTAGGTTCTGGCTTCTGTCCCCACACCGCTGATATCTTCTGCTCAGCCCCTGCAGGGAGGTTATTTAGGGGCTAAGGATTTTGTACTTGGATTTCCTTATGCTGGAAAACTTTATACAGAGAACACTTTGGTCCAGTTGTTTCACAAATGCAACAAGAAGGCAGAACGAAACAATGTGGAAATAAATCAGCCAGGAATCAAAACTATCACCCAAGGTCATTGAATTTATTACTAACTTCTTAAAAATCATACAAAGACAAAAGTTGACACAATAATATTAGCTGAGGTTCTTGAAAACAACCACACATGGCACACATTTGAATACTACTAACAGTAAAAACATCTATTTTCTATGGTGTTATACCTCAGTATCTAATCAATCACCTTCCTGTGAATACGTACCAGCGATACGATCAAGGAGAACACTTGGCTCAGTGTCATACAGAGCACTCAGTGTAAACATTTACACGGTTAAAACAGGTTTTATTCAGTTTTTCATGCATGACAGCAGACCTTTTATTACAAGGCTATATACAATATATTTTAAAAAAAGGACGACATCACATACTTCTATGAAAGAGGAATCATATTTAAAAGCTTAAGCGATGGATGTCCAACCTGTCAGCTTCCTGGGGACAAACTGGTGAAGAGGAAGTATCTTGGGATGCAGATAGGCATGTTGATTCAAAAGAAGTGCATCCTATGCATTTCCATGGAGACAACACCTGACAGATACAGCACAGTAACACTGTTTGACAGAGCCACTGGCATGATGGCGTGGGACAGGCTGCAGGCTGGACATGCCTGGCTTAAGTAAAACCAGCAAATAACTGAACCCGAGGTTAACTTACAAAGCAAACATCTCTTTTCACTGATTACAGGGCTAAAATGGAGTCAAAACCTCCAAGACGAGAGCTGACAGCCGCAGAGGAGCCGGCCATTATTCCTTGATACTTTGAAGTAGCTTTAATAAATGAGACTCAATAACCTGTTGAACTAAAGCCAAGAAACAATCTGGTTAATCAGAGTTCAATGTTTTCTGCAGGTCTTTAAGGTCTGTACTATTTTTTTCTGTCAGATGCAGACAGGAATTAATTTTCTTTGAGAAGAGAGCTTACATTCCTTCATAAAGGAAGCACCTCCATATAATCAAAACCAACATAAATGGTTTGAAGGCAGATGGTTTTTGGGGATGATGATCTGTTCTCTGGTTTGAATAGACATATGCCAAGCAAATCATAAGACGCATAAATGGCCTATTAGTAACTACATCTCTTAAGCATTTTGAAATCGAGCTCTGAAGGAGACCTACATCTATGTATCTCTGAAGTTACTGACTCCCCCATATGTGCAGGGCTCTGCCTGTAGAAGCTACATGCACAGTACTAGCTTATTTTGGATTCAGTTCCAGATTCTGTAATAACAGACATTCACAGCTTTCAAACTGAAGGCAGCATGAGGGGAAAAAAAAACAAACAACAGTCAAGAATTCTATCTTTGTCTCTTTGTTTTCTAGAGCCAAATTCACTAATCCCTGCATTCTTTATGTCTGCCTTCAAGGCAAACCAGAGCTAATACAAGCAAAAAGTTTTGCAAACTGCATCACATGCCAGTGAAACAGTGCACTGGGGTGAGTGGTTTGGGAGGGCTTGAGGCATTGTCACTACTGCCCAGTACAACACACAGTCCTTGCACAGGGCTGGGGAGCCTGGATCATGGCTGTAACAGACCCTACACATGCCCACAGATGCAGATCCATGCCAGTGCCCTTTTCTCACCAGGGACCTGACTTTCTGAACCAATAAGGTTCAAACTAATCTTGAACTGATACATTTAGGTATCTGATGACTCTGAGGACAGGGATTTTCTTTCAGCTTTAGAACTAATAAAACTTCATGAGGCCATTAGAGCAGCTGTGTGAACAAACAACAAAAGCAAAAGTCAAAGAGTGTACATTTGCAATACATACCACTCCGATAGCCCAAGGCTACGGCCAAATCCATGGAATTATAGCCAGCATCTGTTTCGATAGTTGGATCAGCACCACTTTCTACGTAAAACATGGTAAGAAAACCAAATCACATTTCTGACAATAAGAGCCGATAACAAGTCCATACGAGTAATTCATTTTGAATAGGCTGCTTACCAAGAAGAATTTTTACACATTTCACATGGTTCCCATGCACTGCATACAGTAACGGGGTACCTCCATTCTGCAAAAGCAATAAAAAGCTTTAGACACTTAGCAATTGAGTGGCCTGGAATTTCAAGTCCTTAGCATACCAGTATATTTCCATATTTTGTATATTCATCATTGGAGGCATCCAAGGCAAGGCCGGATGTGGCTCTGGGCAGCCTGGTCTAGAAGTTGGCAACCCTGCCCATGGCAGGGGGGCTGAAACTAGATGATCTTAGAATGGCCTGGGTTGAGAAGGACCCCAATGATATCAGAATCATGGGTTTTATACAAAAATCAGGTTTAGTTCTTGACAACTTCTATTTCTTTTTCATCTACTGGTGTCATTGTAAGTTCATACTTCTAATAGGACTCAGCATTTGTTGCATTCTCTTTTTTACCACCAAATCAGAATTAGCAACACCAACTTTTATGTTATCAAAGAACATCCTTCGTAAGTTTGGGACAACAGTTTTAAAATCCAAGCCAATGCTGTGCTTTGCTTCAAAGTCTCAATCAAAGCACACACTGATTTAAATTCAAGCTAGAGACTTACCCAGTCATACTCATTGACATCAACACCACAGTCAAGCAGCATTTTCACAATATCCGTGTACCCTTTGCTGCAAGCCAGTGAGAGGGCACTTTCTCGGCCTTTCCCCAGAATCTGAGGATCTGCACCCTGGAATAACAACAACAACAACAACAAAAAAAAGGCAACTTAACAACTTCCTTCTGACGTGAGATTTTACAAAGAACGTCACCTCGAAAGTTAAAAATATAGCAGAACTGACAAACTTTGAAAGGGAAAATAAGCTACAAAGTAAAAGAAGAAATTTAAAACGAATGTGCTCTTTTTTCCTTACGTTCTGGAGGAGAAATTCCACTACTGCTATCTGCCCATGAGCTGCAGCCCACATCAGAGGGGTAAATCCTTCTTCATCCTTATGATTGATTACATTTTCTGTTCAAAACAAAATATACAAGTTATTAATCCCTTCCACTAACACATGGTATGAGCTGAAAAAAAAAAGAATGCTTAGGCATATCCATTGTAAATGGAATGATGTAGGAGCATGTTCTGAAGTCATTCAAATCTTAACTTTAAAAACAAATTTCTTTAACAGTGGCAGTGCAAATATCCACGTCCAGGGGAAAAAAAGAAAATAAAAGAGACAGAAGTAAAATTTAGTAGTTGGGTTTTCGTTTTTAGGTTCTGTAAACCACACTGTTTTTTACTCAGAAAAAAAGTTCCTGGTTATCTGTAATGTGGACTTCATATCAGGATTGAAGTCCTGCTTGAAAAATAAAGAAATACATTCAGCATAACACTTTAGAAGGAACTTCTTCAACAGCGAGGCAGACACTTGTAAAGAATTAGGCTGTAAAACCATACAGATAGTATAACTCCTTCCCCCCAACTTCACGTAATCAACAGGTCAACAAATCAACAAAGTCTACATAAAGGAAAAAAGAAACACTTGAGCCATAGCTTAAATTCTCAGCATATATTCTCTATGTTGATCAATTAAATAAAATCAGCAGCTTCAATTAATAGAGCGTGTTTAAGTGATAAATAACAAGAACAATCAAGAAAACCAAGATAACTTTACCTCTTGATAAAACTAACCTTTTCCTAAAGTTTACGGATCACCCATACGGTGGGGGAGCAGGGAAAAAAGAAAGGATTTCTCAACTTCCATCAATGTTAATGTTTCATTTTAAATGCAAACCAAAGCACTGAGTGAATCAAGAGTCATAGAAGAAACAGCTCTCCTGTACCTCAAACAATAGTTATCTCAAAAGTCACTGAACTGTTTAAGTTGGAAGGGACTCCACAGATTTGGAGATCTCTTTAACACAGTTTCAGGGAAAAAGTTGAGTGCAGCAGGATATAAATACACAAAACAAAGAGGAAGGTATTTAACATTCCCTCAGACTCACCCTGTTCGATACGTGTGGCCAGATATAACATTTCTCCCTGAGCAGCCAGCTGGTGAACTGATAAAGCTGCAAAAACGATAGCAAAAAGAGGTGAATCATGCATCAGTTTTCATTTTGATGTTTGGAGCTGGGCACAGAACATCCACAGGCTTGAGCTATACATAGCCCAGATATGACAGTGTAGATATGTACCACCTTTTACTCTGAACTGGAATTTCTATCATAAAATGTGAGACCTTCCAAATAATTTTGTAGGTTTCCACAATTTTTTAATTAATACAGAAATTATACTCAAAATAAAAGGTGCTTCTCACGTTGACTTCTCAGAAGACAAGATGCTATCCTCTCCGACCTTTGGTCAGCAACCCAAGAACATGCTGAGAGCATTTACCGAATTAAAATAAACTTATTTTGATAAATTATGACTGTAATTTAAAAATGACATTTATTATGCAAAGAGATCACTATCTGGAAGCCCCAGACATTACTCTCATTCGCTACAGAGTGGGACAGAGCAGACACTACAGAACTATGTACAACGTGACATCTACCAGGGAAGAATAAAGAGGTGTATTTTATTTTTAACCGAAAGCCATAAAGACAGAAGAATTCATAAGGAGTCACAAAAGAGAACTCTCTGATCCACAGTAAATACTGCAGAGGTGTGTGGCTCTGACAATTACAACCTGGGGCAAATCTGAAAGATACTCATGAAGAAATACATATAAATGATTTCTTATCAACTCAGTAAGAAAATCAGCTAAAGATTACATAACACAAATGTTCCATGTCCTTTTTTTTTTTTTTTTTTCTTTTTCTTTTTTCCTGCTGACTGCATTAAAGATTGATTTCTTTTTCTGACTGCCTGTTTTGGTCATAGGCTGAGGCCTATGTCAAGATCTATTTTCTCACTGAAAACTGGCTTTTTTATTTATTTAACACTGGCCTTACTCGGTTTAAGAGAGATGTACATTTAAGATTTAAAAGTAATTTAACAGCAGCATAGGTCACAGGAGACTAAATTTTGAAGACATAGGTTATAGAGTAAAAGCTTGAAACTAAGAATTAAAAAAAAACCCCTTGAATAATAGCGCCTTACTGATTTTCAAGATGAATGACACTATGATATTTGCTTAACTGCGTCTGGAGCACTTAAGCTTCACAAGTTCTGAAAACAGTTACATCAAATACATAAATCTAAAGCTCCAAAAGGATCACAATAATTTCTGTCTCTGCTTTTCAAGTCAACACCTGGACCCTTTTCTGGAAAATACACTTCAGTCGTGAACTCAAAAAGAGGCTAGAACACAGAGACAGTAGACAAAGTTTTCTTCATATATGAAAGTCTATTAAAGAAGAAAAAAAAAAGGAAAAAACACAGCATGTATTCAACTTGCAGTTCACAAAATAATTATTAGCTGAAATGCAGAAGGATACTCACAATTTACAAGCAGAGGTGTTGTAGAGACTTCATTTCCCCTGTGTTTGTTAGTTAGCGTAGTTGATTGCTTTATTGGTGAGAAGTGCTTAGTAGTTGACGGAGTATAAACATGCCTTACTTGAATACCAGGTGAAGGAGAAGTACGAATGTTGCATTCAGCTACATCAGAGAAAACAGACATAGAAGAGAATTAAAGGAAGGTTACAGATCCTGAATCAAGTTAGAAAGCACCTGTACTGTAAGATCTTTCAAAAACACACTGCATGATCTATGTAGCATGTGCTTTTTATACTGCGTACTATGTGAATTTTCAGTTCTGCCAAGAGACAGTGCTAGCATGGCATAACGTCACCCAGAGACAATTTGCTGTCCAAGTGAGGAAGTTCTCTGCCTAGATCTCCAATGCATCTGGCATGGATTTATGAGGAATTCCACTTGTCATTCAGTGCTCTTGCTAGCATCCTCCAGTGCAAATAACATGATGCAGCTCAGACCTTCAGGATTTCTTCCACTCCTGCTGGATAAAGTTACAACAGCATTATGGATGTCTTATAAGTGTTTATCCAGCAGGAACAGAGATCTTCCAAACCAGCTTACAGCGAGTGCAACAGAAGTAGCTTTGAAGCCAGTATATTAAAGGGTTAAACTCTACTACTGGTTAAACTGATTTAAAACCAGTGTGCACTAGTAATTAGTAACAGAGAACTAACTGACATGCACACAGGATTCACTATATAGAGAACCTTATGACAATAAATCCAATTACAAACTTCGTAAGAGAATCAATCAGGAGTACAGGGTAACAGGATCAACACAAAATTCCACTTTGTTTCCCAAACAGCTCCAGTTGAAATTATCAAATTAAGAGACCTACCAGGGATTTTTGACCCTGAATCTGCAGGACTACTTCTAAAAGGTTCACAACTGTTATCTAAGAAAAACAACCCTACTGCTGACAGGTCTAAATCCCTCCTTCAGGTCTGCTTTTCCACTAGAAAGCATTTAGGGCTTCTGAACACAGATCAGAGAAATCATGAAAACCCACAGTAGGTCTGTGTCTGTTATAGGAAAAGTGTCAAATTCAAAATAAGGAAATGACAAACTACTCAAGAGTCCAAAATACTGAATCAAACACTGAAGGAAACCCACACTTCTTAAGGCAGATAGAATTCTTAAATTCTTTTTTCTCATCAATATGCTCTGACATTAAAAAGCACAGATAAATTCTTATGAAGCTGGACAGAAATGGTTAGAGACCAGCTGCAGGGAACAGTTCACAAAATGGTAGCAGCATTCACTTTCCAGTTGAATCCGTAAGATTATCAGTACAGTGGCTATGGGCTCTGAACATACAGATATGACAAAGTCAACTGCATGACCTATGTTACTCTATCATCACAGCAGTGGAAAGATAAAACATCCATTTAGAAAGCTACTGAAGTTGAAATGAGCAGACACTGCTTTCAGTAAAGTTTTGCAAAGACACATACATTCAGTGCGGTATAGCTCATCTTAGACATTCGTCTGAGAGAGACTGCTACTTTAAATAACTTTGTTTTTAAAAAGGTTAACTAATAAATGGAAAGCTTTTTTGTGCTGTTGCTTTTTCAATTAAAAAAAACAAAGCAACAAACCTAAAAGTGTGATAAAAGAAATCCTGGAGAAAATGAATTATACAGTAATAACCCATCAAGCACACACACAAAAAAAAGAAAGAAGTCAGCAAAATGTATCTGAGAAACTATTACTGATTAACACACATACGTGTCAGAGGCTTTTTTAAAAATAAGTAGTATGATGAGGCAGTTTAGACATAACAACTTGTACCATAAAAGTTCAACCTTTAAACAGGACAGAAGCCACTTCCAGGTCAGAGTTAACTTGGTCTTGAATATTTTTACTGTCCTCCTCATTCAAAGACTTCACAAATCGTGAGCAGACGTTCATATCAAATCTGTTGGGTAAAATGAATTTCATGCCCATGGCCATGCTCTGGGATGGGCCCTCCTCTGTGCTGGAGTCAAGCTGGTGCTCCACCTTGATGTCTGGCATCGGCGGAAGGCTGTAGCTAGTGGTACACTCTTCTACAATTAGCTGGGTTCCAGTGTCTAAGTTGGCTGATGATGCCATGGCTTCAGTTGGGTGATGCTTTTATGGAAAACGTTTCCTCATGGTTTCTAGCCAAGCGCAGCTTTGGTCAGCCAAGCTCCAGAGAGATCCAACCTGCAGTCAAACACGGATACTGGTTAAATAATGCATAAAAATAGACTGCACACGCCTAATTTAGGCTTACCAGCTTCGCTTCAGTTACTTAAATAGCGCAGGAATACCAATATTACTACTGCCAAAAGCTTTTAACCAAGTGGATGCACCAGCTGAATTTTCCCCAGCGCGGTAGCGGGAGCTACATTTTTGGATTTTATGCTGTGCGTAGCAAAAACAAGACAAAACACACGAAGAACAAAACGCATTCACCCTTACTTACGCTAAACAAAGAAAGGCGCAGCGAAGCGGACCTGTTTTATCTTCTCAGCAGCAGACCCGAACGAGAACACAAACGACTCTGCCCCTTCACGACCCGCAACCGCACAGAAACAAGAGCGACCGGCCGCGAGCCTCGGGAGGGGAAGGGCCCTTTTCAGCAGGCAGAGGAAGACCCTGAGGAAAGCCGCACCCAGCGACAAGTCCCACGGCGGCCGCCGCGGCGCCGCCCGCCGACATCACCCGCCCCACCCCGCGACGAGGCGAGAGCGCCGCCTCACCGCCCCCACGGGGGTGCGACGCCACTTCCGCCTTGTTTTGCAGCCCCGCGATTGGCCGTGCGGCGGCCGCCCGCTGGTGACGCAGTTTCCCGCGGCCGTGCGGCCCTGTCCGCGAGGCGGCGCGTGGCTGGTTGTGGCGGCGCGGCCTGCCGCTCGCGCCGTGAGGCGGCTCGTCCCTGCTCTCTCGGCGGCGCTCCTGCTCCTCCTCCTCCTCCTCCTCCTCCTCCTCTTCCAGGCCCCTCCTCCGGCTCGACCATGGCGTCCTACAAGCCCGTCGTGATCCCGGTGGTGCCGAAGCTCGGGGAGAAGATCACGCAGGACACGCTGTACTGGCGAGGGTTCAAGGTGGGAAGGGGCCCCGGGGCCCGGGCAGCGCTGGGAACGTTCCGCCCGCGCGGGGCCGCGGCTGAGCTCTGCTGGCCCCGCGTGCTGACCGGGCCGTGCTCGTGTGTATCCGGAGCAGCGCGTACCTGGGCCGGCCGGGCCGTCCCGATGGGCTGAAGTAGTTCTTACTCCCTCTGTTGGAGTGATCGAAGTACTGTGAGTGTGTAGGCCTTTTTTTTTTTTTTTTTTTTTTTTCCCTTTTAGACAAAGCGTGCAATTAATGATTCAGTTATAATGTATGAAGGGGAAAAAAGCTTGAAAGCGAAAGTGGCTCGGGGAAAAAAGAAACCTGATGGGATAATGCGTCGGAGAGAGTTTTGTTCCAAATGGCATTTTGAGCTCAGGAGCAAGAGCAGATTGTTTGTTTTTTTTTTTTTACGCTGTTGTCATTTTTCATTCCGTGCTTATGTGTTTGTAATTGTCTTTGTTTTGACTTTTTTTTTAGACACCTGTTCAGATTAAGGAGTTTGGTTCAATAAATAAAATAGACTTCTCTCCAGTTCCTCCGTACAACTATGCTGTCACAGCCTCCTCGAGGGTAAGTGGCTGTTCTGAGGTTGTTAACGTTGCTGCTTTTCAGACTAGTGCCCCGTGAGTGAAGATATCACATCATCTTGTTTTGCTAGATCCACATCTATGGACGCTATTCTCAGGAACCAGTTAAAACATTTTCTCGCTTCAGAGATGCTGCGTACTGTGCCACGTACAGGGATGATGGCAAATTGCTTGTTGCTGGCAGTGAGGAAGGCAGCATTCGCCTCTTTGATATTAGCGGAAGAGCACCCCTGAGGCAATTTGATGGTCATACAAAGTAAGATAGTCTTACTCTTGACATGTATAAGTTTGTTTTGTGTGTTTACTTGCATCTGCTTTGTATGTTGCTAAATATCCAGGCAGTATTAATCTGATGCAACTGTTGCACATGTTACTGAAAAACAGATTTTAAAATTGAGTTATGGATTGCACTGACAGCGTTATTTTTAATTCTAAATGTGATGGAAAATGAGTACGTATTTCTAAATCAGGGCGATGTCTGTTACTGTGTAGGTGTCATCTCATGACTGCGTGTGTTGGCAGACAAACTTTATTTGGTGCTGGGAGGAACAATTTACAGAACGGTTAAAAATGAAAGTGAAGAAAGTGCGTGTCTGGGTGGGGAAGAATTTGGAAAAGGAGTTCTGTTGTTTCAGGTAGAAGGCATCTGTAGTATTTCACTTTGATGAATTGCCGCGCTCTCAAGTGACCCGTGAGTGGCTTATCTTCACAGACCTCCCTCATAGGAAAGTGCCCGCAGAGAACTTGAGATTTTATTTCCATTTGAGCTCTCTGCTTGTAGATAACGTATTATCGTAACTCCTAGGTTAACTGTAATAGAATTTAGAATACCTGTTTTATGCGTTGAAGTCATTCTCTGTTCTCAGGTTACGGATATATTAGTAATTTCAGTAGTGATTTTAGGGGCCAGGAAATGTCCAACCTAGTCTTACTTGAAGCTTAGTATTATAAACGTGATCCAAAGGACTGAGCTCGTACACAGACCTCTTAAGTAATGCAGAATTTACATCTCTCAAGCAAGCAGCTAGTAGGCCTGTAAAGCCTTTCAGATAGATCTAGTGTAATCCAAGATGCAAGATCCTTTCCTGGCTGAAACTATAAAGCCTCAACTGTTCTTAAAATTCTGAAGTGAGGGTCTGTAACTTCCAGTGGCAAATACTTTGTGCTTTCAAGCTAGAAAGAATGCTGTCCTTTAGTAAGCTTTGTCCCTAGTGTTACGGAAATGACAATATATTTTAATTTTGGCTGTTGTTGACTTTGGTTTCTAGAGCTGTTCATGTGGTGGGCTTCCTGGCTGATAAATACCGCATATTTTCTGGTGGCGATGACTATTCATCCTGTTTGTGGGATATTCCGAGTGCTACAGAAATAGTGTCGTACAGTGAGCATAATGACTATGTGAGATGTGGCTGTGCAAGTAAACTGAATGGAGATGTCTTTATAACAGGTTTGATTTTCTTTTTTAATAAATGCTTATTTTGACTAGAACTGTAAAAAATGCAGGAAACCTTTGATACAGTAGCGTCTTGTTTATTTTATTTAAACATGAAGAATGCGTTTTCCTGTTCAGGACCTAGTTTGTTCTTTTGCTTGCTTTTCAAGACTAATGTTTGTAGGGGAGCTGTAAGTGTTAAATATCTTGCTATACGCTGTTAAGGTAAATAGGATTGTCTTGTCTTGCTTTTGAAAGTTTAAGACAAGCTGTGAATGTGTGCTTTAACTGGAACTGATTTTTATGTTTCTGAAGAGCACTGGTTCCGATATAGTTTGTACACCTTAAAAGTTATGGACTTGAAAATGAAATGTCTTTTGAAAAGCATTTAAAATAAATTACATTATGTTTTCCCGCCAGTAACATTTTAATAGTTTATGCTGAAACTATGACTTAAAGTAGTATGAAAAATCTAGTATTTCTGATCACATGGCACTAGATTTCATCAGTTTTTCTGGTAGAATAACTTGGGTGATCCACTGGAGTTTTTAAATATATGGATTAAAGCTTTTTCCATTTGGCAGGAGCTCCTCTAGAAGGTAGCACGTGATTGTTTTAGTTCCTCAAATAATTTAAATGATGTGTCTGAAACTAGTTATGGTGTTGTTTCAGGTTCCTATGATCACACCGTGAAGGTATTTGACGCACGAACAAAGAGAAGTGTCATGACAATAGAACATGGCCACCCTGTGGAGAGTGTGCTTCTCTTCCCTTCTGGAGGTCTCCTAGTATCTGCAGGTACTTGAATAAAATTAACTTAATCATCTGTGCCCCTAACTTAAGGACTGTTTTCAATTAGTTCTTACTTGTGTGATATTATAAATTAGCCGTGTATTGTCAAGTATGTATCATCTGGATTTCTTAGAGATATTCAGTGGGAGTCCGTTGATCTTCGGGGCGAAGCTAGTGGTCTTCTTGTGTCTGATTTGCTTTTCTTGTAATAAGTCAGAAATAGTAGTGCGCTTTTAAGGAAGAGTTGCAGTCTTAATTGTTTGAGTGCTAAAGTGGGGGAGTGAACGTGTTTGAAAAGTGTTTTGGAATGGTGTGATAGTTTTGTTCACTTAATCACACAGAGCAGGGTTTTTTGTCTCTTTGCTGTTGTACGAGAAGTCTTATGATCCAGTGGCACATAAATCCTCTTTGTAGAGAGTTGTTCTGTTGTGTCCACAAAACGACCTAAAAAACCCCAAAACCAAAAATACGGAAGAAGTGCAGTGTGTTCTGTCCCAGAGGATAGTCGGGATGGGGTGGGAGGGGGAAGAGGTACAGAAACCGCTGTGCTCCAAACGTGGCACTCTGTCACTGTGTGAAAAGTTCTTCAGACAAGCATGAATCCAGCTGGCGACGGGTCACGAGTGGTGTCCCCCAGGGGTTGGTGCTGGGGCCTGTCCTCTTCAATGTGTTTATTGATGACCTGGATGAGGGCATTGAGTGCACCCTCACTCAGTAAGTTTGCAGATGACACCAAATTGGCCGGGAGTGTGGATCTACCTGGGGGTAGCGAGGCCCTACAGAGGGACCTGGACAGGCTGGAGAGCTGGGCTGAAGCCAATGGGATGAGGTTTAACAAGGCCAGATGCCGGGTCCTGCACTTTGGCTACAACAGCCCCAGGCGACGTTACAGGCTTGGGACGGAGTGGCTGGAGGATTGTATTGAGGAAACAGACCTGGGGGTGTTGATTGATGCTCGGCTGAACGTGAGCCCACAGTGTGCCCAGGTGGCCAAGAAGGCCAACGGCATCCTGGCTTGCATCAGGAATGGTGTTGCCAGCAGGAGCAGAGAGGTGATTGTCCCCCTGTACTCAGCACTGGTGAGGCCGCACCTTGAGTACTGTGTCCAGTTTTGGGCCCCTCACTGCAAGAAAGACACTGAGGCCCTGGAACGTGTTCAGAGAAGGGCGACAAAGCTGGTGTGGGGTCTGGGACACAGGCCAAATGAGGAGAGGCTGAAGGAGCTGGGAATGTTCAGCCTGGAGAAGAGGAGGCTCAGGGGAGACCTTATTGCCCTCTGTAACTTCCTGAAGGGAGGTTGTAGTGAGCTGGGGTCTGGCCTCTTCTCCGGGAGGACTAGAGGGAATGGTTTCAAGCTGTGCCAAGGGAGATTCAGGCTAGACATTAGGAAATATTACTTCTCAGAAAGGGTGGTCAGGCACTGGAATGTACTGCCCAGGGAGGTGGTGGAGTCGCTGACCCTGGGGGTGTTCAAGGAACGACTGGATGTTCTGTTGAGGGACGTGGTTTAGTGGGAGCTATGGGTGATAGGTGAATGGTTGGACTGGTTGATCTTGTAGGTCTTTTCCAACCTTGATGATTCTACGATTCTGTGATTCTATGAACGTGTGTGCATCTGTCCAGCTGTTCTGTGTGCTTCTTTCTCACAGGGGGTCGATATGTCAAAGTTTGGGATGTACTGAAGGGTGGACAATTGCTAGTTTCTCTTAAGAATCACCATAAAACTGTAACTTGCTTGTGCCTGAACAGCTCCGGACAAAGGTTATTGTCAGGATCCCTGGACAGGTTAGTGTATTTTGTGCCTTTTCTGTGATACGAATGTCTTGGATTTTTGTTTCTTCCCTTGAGGATTAATTCTACATAAGCATGAAGCAGTGTACATTTGTCCATTATATCAAACCCTTTTAGCTGTTAGGGACGTGATTTGTTCGAAAACAGATTGTGTCCAAGGTTCCTTCTGTAGTATATGTTTGCCTTTTCCACTTTTTAGCCTGAGTGTCAGCTATGAGTTACACGAACTGTTTATGAATGCGTATGAATAAGCACGCATTTGCGTGAGCTTTATATATAAAAGATGCCGTTTTCTTATATGGTCTCCCACAGGGTGAGAATGTAAACGTTTCACATAATTTTCATCAGTGTAGCAGTAGTAACAAGTTTCTTAATCCTTACTGCAGCAGTAGTGACAAGTTTTTTAATCCTTACTGCTTTGTATAGGCACGTGAAGATTTACAGTACGGCTTCGTACAAAGTGGTCCATAGCTTTAACTACGCAACATCCATCCTGAGTCTTGCACTGTCGGTAAGTACTTCAGAAATCTTCTTAGGCTGGGTAATCAGTGATAGTTAACGGCTGAGTCTCTGGAGTGATCTGATTTTACTTTCCTTGCTATTAGACATTTTGCAGTAACACTGTACTTGTGAATTAGGATCACTGAATATATTTCTTTAGAGTACGATTTTACAAAAAGGTTTTAAACATATTAGGTTACTATCCCAGATGTTACTTGATCAGATCGATACAGAGTTTTGTATTTATCAGGGACTGTGTATAGCACAGAGAAAGTATGTAGGGAAGTCCTTCTTAGTTTTCAGGAGAGCGTTACTCATTGCTTGTGTTTCAGAACCTGGGCACGTCCTCCTCTGTGGAGGTGACAAATGGAAAAGGGAGTTAAAGTGTTGTTTGAAATGTCTAGAAAAGGATGCATCTGTCCTAGAAGTTGTTGGTGTTAAATGCATCTGAGGAAAAGGAAGAGGGCTGAGGTACGAGTACAGACAAATAAGTTTGCTGAGGCAGGAGCCATTTTCCTTTGAAAAAGGAAAACAAAGATGTTTTCTTTGCTGAAGCATCTGAGTGTTAATGGATAACTGACCAGTTAAGCAAAACTGTGAAGGCCGGCGCCACTTTCTAGAACAACCTTGTCATGATGTATCCACTGAAAGCTATGTACAAGGAAGATTGTTTATGGTCTTCGATGCTCGATTTTCCTGATTTTCTGAGAGGAACTGGAACAGGCTGTGGAAGTAAGGGGATCTTCTGTCCTGTGTTTCCCACCTTTTTCTTGCTCAGAGTCCTGGAGTGAATTGGGTTTTGAATGAAGTCTGTGACGGGGCATATTTTTCAGATAACCACAAAATCCTCGTGCTTTGAACTTTGGCTGCAGTTGCAAAATACGTGCAGTACTTGTGGTTTGGCATTTCTGTGGCTGTGCATGTATGTTTGGAGACATAATTTTTTATTTCTGGTTGACACCTGAAAATCACGTGACCAAATGAGAACATAGAACTGATTCTACTGGGTCAAACCAAAGGTTGGTCAGCGCCCAGATTCTGCTTTCGACAGTAGCCATTAGAAGATGCTTAACGTAAAACTGAAAGCAAGGAAAGTGTGTCTGATAAATCTCCTGACGTTCTCCCAAACTCCTGCACATTTTTAGATGAAAAGTTTGCTGATCAGAGTGCAGTTTCTGTGCAACTCAAATGATTTCTCTCCCGTAAACCTGTTTGGTCTCTCCTTGTACAGAGTTTTAACCTTCACTAAATTCCTTACCAAGGAATCTAGTTCTGTCTTAAATCAGCCCAGCTTCTCACTTTCCGTAGGGCCTTTTAACTCTTGTATTCTGAATCTGCTGTTGCTCTCTGAGAACATGGTTTGGATAGGATTTAAGATTTGGTTGTGCTGTGGGTTTATTTAGCGTCATATAAACTTTCTTTTTTTTTTTTACTTCTTATGTAGCAATTGCCATTGTCTTATTTACTTCTTCTCATCACAGCTGTCGAGCATTCAGATCAACATGTTTAATGTTTTCGTCTAGTTACGTATTAGCCCTGAAAGGTCAGAACCCACTGTTGTCTATGTAAAGCTAGAGGTTTTCTCTAGAGCGTCATTCAAAGTTATAACCGCTACCATCAATAAATGAAACCTTTGTTGTGTAGGTAGACCATACAGCAATGATGGATATTTTGAACAATTTTCACTTGTTTCTGGAAATTCTGCTGCTTTGCAATAGCTTTCTCATGTGTTGTCCATGTGTTCGTGTATAGTTTGTAACAGACAAAGCCAGTTGTATGCCATGGGAGAAGAACTGACGAGATTGCTTGGGCATTGCTTCTCCTTCTAAGTGAGAAGGAGATTAAAACAAATGTGAGCCTTGCTTATCTGGTCGGTTTGTTAGAGGCTAATTAAACGTGTAATATTGCTGAGGATTATAGCTTTGAGGCTGGTCCTGTTTCAAATGGGGGGTTCAACTGCAGGATCTCACAGAGGTACTTCCCACCTTCGATTATTGTATGACCTTGTGACTAGACAAGCATAAAAATTGAAAAATCTGTATGACAATAAGACATGTATCGTCAAAGAAAAGAGTAGGTTCCTAACTCTGTGATGTTTACATTTTAGCCTGAAGATGAAACTATAATTGTAGGCATGACCAATGGGGTGCTAAATGTTAAACACAGAAAACCTGAAGAAAGCAAAGAAAAGTCTCAGAAGAAGAGACAGCCAGCATATAGAACCTCTGTGAAAGGAAGAAATTACATGCCGAAACAGGTGGGACGTAGTGAGCGAACATTTACTGAAGCAATCATGATTTCTTGTTTTGTATGTTGAGTTGAAGGGAGGGGAGATGCAAAGACATTTAAGCTTGTCTGTAGTAACATGTTCAAGCTGTGTGCATGCACAATTAGCTGGCGTGCGTTTTACTCAGAACTTGTCTTTCAACTCCAGGAGGACTTCTTTGTCAGTAAGCCTGGAAGATGTATTTTGAGGAAATACGACAAGCTACTGAAGAGCTTTCAGTCATCCAAGGCCCTTGATGCTGTACTGGAGGTAAGGCTTTGCTTTTGCTTAGCAAATCTGTGTGCTGTCACCTAATGTAGATTTTCCTGTATCTCAACCTAACTTCAGCATATGACTGGAATGGAATCAAGCGTGCTCCTTGTACATTCTTGGTTTGTATGGTTTTGTGCAAATTGATACCAACCCCCGTTTCCTTACGAAGAAGCTGCTTTGGTACTAAACTCTTCTTATTTTTGTCCAGCCACACATTAGGCTTTATACTCCCGAAGTTACGGTTGCAGTTATGCAGGAACTAAATCGCAGAGGAACACTAAGGAGTGCGCTTGCAGGCCGAGATGAGAAGCAAATTAGTCTCCTTCTTACCTTTGTGACGAGGTACTCTTTCACCTTAAATTCTCTCTGACAACTTGAGACTTGTACTTCTTAATGGCCTTAGCCATAGTGGCCATAGAGGGCATCGTGGTTGCAATCTCACTTGCCTTCTGCTTTCTAAAGTGAAGGTCTAGGATTTCAGCTGTAGCACTGAAATAGTTTGTGTCAGCACAGAATTATTTTTCTATTACTGTGAGAGCCACGAAGAGAGATTATCTTGCCCCTTTGTCAGACACTTTACCCACAGTCCCTTAATTTCCGTTTCCTCAACCCAACCAACTCATGTCTTCATCTACCTGAGGCTTTTGCCAGCCTGCCAAGCCCCGCTACCCTTAGGAAAACTGAAGGTTAAATGCCAAATGAAACTCTTCTGACTTATATCCCTGACTGCTGATAAAATCAAGAAGAAGAAAGGTGTCTGCATGCGAGCATGATAAAGCTGCTTGTAACTACTGCATTTTACAGAAACATTAAAATAGGGATGTGTTCTAATTTTACAGGCGTGTAATTGAACCTAGATTTACACCGGTATTGATCACTGTTGCAGATATGATCACTGGTAAGTACGACACAGAAAAGATTCTCAAGAGTCCAACCAGCTAGCTTGAATATAAGATGAAAAGTGCTATACTTTTAAGAAACGAATTGTAGGTTTGTGTTTAAGTATAAACTCGGTGGTGAGAAAAGGATCCAAAGAGAAATTTTACTAGATGTCTTTGACGACGGTCAGTATTTGATTTGCACTACATAGGAAGCTCCCCGTAGTCTCCAAATTTGTTTTGATTCTTTGTGTTCCTACGCTTGCACAGTACAGGTGACTTCAGTTTCTCCAGTAAAAATAGGTAATAATAGCGTTTGAGATAGCAAAAACTTCTTTCTGTTGGTTGATACTTGATGTGAATGCGCATCAATAATTTCTGCTGTTCTCAGGACCCCCCGACAAAGTTGTCTTATTTGCACGCGGTGTAGAGCTAGTGGTAGAGTCCTTAAACGTATGTGTAAGTAGCCAGTACAAATTACATGTTTTTCGTAGATATAAGGGTCCTAAATGCCCTTGTCTTTACAGACATTTATCAGCCTGTGGTTGGACAGTCAGCACTTGTTGACAAGCAGTTCTTGAGGCTTCAGGAAGCCATAGGAAGAGAAATTGACTATCAAGAGGAACTGTTAGAAGTTTTAGGAATGATGGATGCACTGTTTGCTACTTTGACTGAAAAAAGAGCTACTTTCCTAGAAGAGAACGAAAGCAATGGGCTGACAAAGACTCTGGACCAGGACACGAGTATCTGAATGACACTGGACACGACAAACAGTTAGAAGAACGACGTGGACTGTCTGCGGAAGTTTTTCCTGGGTGCAATTTTGGAGAGGCTGAGATATAGGAAGAAGAATTTGTTCAAGATTCTCCTTGTAATATTTTTTGAACAACAGGATTTTAAAGTTTCATTCCAAAGCTGTTTAACTTTTAAAGCATGTTTTGTGCGTCTAGTACTGAATCACTGTTCTACTAGAAGAGCCGGTCAACAATTTTTACTTCTTATTTAGCAGAAAATAAAGCAGGTTTGTGTAATTTGAACACGTAGTCATTCTTATTTGACGTTAATCACATCTCAGGTACTTGGAGACCAAGGAATAAAATCCAAGTGTGTGTTTCACATTACTTGACTGTGTTTATGAACTTCCACTAATCCTTCCTTGAGAAGAAAAAAGATCTATTTTATTCAATTTTTTATTTTATTTTTTATTTTATTTATTTTTGCAGTGGTTTTTGTTAGCATATGTTTAATATGAGGCGTTAATGCCGCACCAAGCAGGACTATTTTTATTCCAACTGCGAACCTGAGGTTTTGCAATGAAAGTACTTTTCCTGCAGCGCGCTACCTTGTAGCTCAGTTATCTAATGTTTTGAAGTATTAAGACTAAATGTCAGTAACTGAAATGTTTGAAATAACTATTTGTTCATTGAGTTGGAGAGGTTTCCTGTTTGGGAAAGGAGTTCTGACTGTTTGGAAAAGTGGGTGTTTCTTGAAGGCAGCATTTTCCTAGACTTGTAGGTCATCTGTAAATTGATTTGGCTTTGAAGTACAGTTGACATATTTTTTTTCTCAGACCAGTAGATCTTAGAATCTGCTAATAGTGGAGGTGGCCACTACTGCTGCTGTCGTCACTGCTGAAAAGCAACACTGTTTTGCCAACAGCGAGGTCAGTACAGAGGACACAGACATCAAGTAAAAGAAGTGAGTTTGTTTACGTTTAAAGCAATGAGATAATAAAAAAGGCCGAGGTAACACACCTAACCACCACTACGTAAGATTAATCGATGGAGGAAAGTCTGTGCTTGAAGCTGCAAAGCTGCAAATGAAGACACTCCTTGTCCGCTCCACTCTCTCAGGTGCCTTTCTACAACAGGTATGAGGCCCTGGATAAGGAAGGCTCATCTGTGGGTGAAAACAGCCCACTCAGACTAGGCAAACCAACAAAACCAATCCAGGAAAAGCCTCACCTGCAACATTAGGGCTTCATTATTGAAGAAGAGGTGGCTATTAGCTGTAGATGATTCCTCCCTATGGGCAAGTGAACGTCCAGCGTGTAGAGGGGACCCTCTGAGAGAAAGCTGCACAGTCTTCCTGGGGCCTGGGTGAGAGACGTCACCAGGAAACAACCTAGCCTGGTGCGGCTGACAGAGCACAGCCCCTTACTGGTTTTCCGCACAGCGAGAGCTAAAGCAGCTATGTGTGGGTCAAGGGCTATCAAAAGGGACTTCAGGGCCTTGGGATGATGGCTGGAGGAACTGAATGCACAGATCGTCTTTTCTTCTCTGCCTCCTGTATAGGGTAAGGACATAGAAACAGATGGAAGGGGCTTTTTTTAAATCCCTGACTTAAGAACAGTCATGAGCAAGTCTTGAGCCTATGGGTGACAGTTACGGAGACCACGGCAGCAGAGGGAGCCTTGTGATCTTTGTCTACTAGAGGCCACCAGATCAGGCAGAGCCTGTCAATGAGGCCTTCTACCTCCTGCTGAGCCCCCAACCACACGGACGAGTGCTGGAAAAGTAGTACGGTGAGCTGAAGGCAATCCAGGAGGCTCCAGGAAGGCAGTGAGGATAACTTCTGACTCAAGTAATAGACATCCCCCCAGGGGAGATGCAGTGCTGGACCTGTTGCTCGCCTTTGTAAATGAAGTGGTTGGCGACAGCAGGCTGCCTGGGCTGTAGCGACCATGCTGTGGTTGAGTTTTCGCTGCAGAGGGATATGAGACAGGCAAAGAGTAAAATCGGGTAGGATGCTAAACTTGAGGGAAGCTGCCTTCCAGCTCTTGGTCAAGAAACACCTTGGGAAACTGTCCTCACGGGCAAGGGTGCAGAGCAGAGCTGGCAGGTATTTAAGGAGGCTTTCCTCAGGGCGCAAGAGCCCTCCATCCTGAGGTGCGTCGAGTCAGGAAAGGAAGGCAAGAGACAGGTGTGGCTGAACTGGGACACACTGGTCAAACTGAAGTGCAAGGAGAAAATGCACTGCCAGTGGAAACAGGGGAGGATACTGTGGCAAGAGAATAAGGAAGCTGCTAGGTTGCAGAGGGATAGCCGACGGCATCCTGGCTTGTATCAGTAGTAGCATTTCCAGCAGGAGCAGGGATGTGATTGTTCCTCTGTGCTTGGCAACAGTGAGGCTGCACCTGGACTGTACTGTGTTCATTTCTGGGCCCTTCACTGCAGGAAAGACTGTGAGGTGCAGGAGCGTGTCCAGAGAAGAGCAGTGAAGCTTGTGAAGGCTCTGGAGGAGAAGCCTCACAGAGAACGGCTGTGGGAACCGGGCTGTTGGGTCTGGAGGAGGATCCGGGGAGTCCTTATTGCTCTCCGCAATGACCTGAAGGGAGGTTGTAGCATGGCGGGGGTTGGCCTCTTGTCCCAGCTAACAGCAACGGGTAATGAGATGGTATCCTGTGTGGGCTGTGTGCAGGCATGAGGTGGGCAGGAGGAGCAGAGTGCCCCACCCATGCTCTGCCTCACAGTGCACCGTAGTTCCAGGGCCGGGTGGGGCAGCATAGTGATGTCATCACTGTGGTGTTGTGAGATCAGAGCGGTGGCCCCAGCTGCGCCATTGCGGTCGTGAGCAGCGTTTAGCGATGGCTGACGACAGCGCTCTCTTCGTCCCTGTTACCCTTGGGCTACTATATGGCCTCATATTCCTGGTGGCAGAAATCTTCCTGTTTAGAATCATCTGCCAACTAAAGGTAGGGGAGATTGGAGGATGGGGGCGGCTCATGCCTGGGGGACTTGGGGCTGCGGGAGCGCGGAGCAGTCCTGCGGGACCCCCAGGAGTGTGACTGTGCCATGTCCATGTGCCCACAGGCTGGCAGGCGACGCCTGACGTTGAGGAGATGGTGGCGGAAAGCGGCGGCACCAGAGCCAGGTGGGTCCTGTGAGGGTCAGCCCAAGCCCTGGGCGTGTGCAGAAACACCCATCCGCAGGCTGGGCTGAGCCTCTGGGAGCAGCCGAGCCCTGGCCCAGAACCTGGCCCAGCGCAGCCAGGCCGGATGGACCCAGGGCATGGGTGTCCAACCTTCTGGCTTCCCTGGGCTGCGCTGGGTCAGTGGAAATGGTTTTGGGCTTCCCATATTTGAGTTGCCAGCTGTGCTAGGCTGCAAGCTGGACGTGCCTGGCTCCGAGCATCTCCGGAGCCTCCGTTCCACAGTGGCTTAGGGCCCCTCCGTGTCTTGCAGGTGCTGAGAGACGGGCAGCCGGTCACAGGATTCCGCAGTTCGAGACGCACAGTCGTGGGCCGCAGGAGCGGGGCTGCCCCTTGTGCTGCCGCTGCAGCTCCCCTGAGGCCCGGTGCTGTCCCGGAAAAGGCAGCGACGACTCCACCAACGTGCCCAGCAGAGCACCCACAGAGTCGGTGCCAGACTGCACCCCTATATTTGTGTGGAACGCTGAAACCCGCAGAAAGATCAGGGTACATACTGCGCGGAAAGCAATGGAGGTTCTGCTTGGGGCCCTGCCCAAGAGGCTCTTGCTCTCCCAGGAGCAGCAGCAGGCAATAAAGCGGCACTACCCCAGCCTGCCCAGGCTCATCAAGCCAGGGCAAATCCAGCCTCTGCGGCGGAGCCGTATGTGCCCCTCGCTGCAGACCATCGGTGATCGCATCGCTGACAACATTCGCAAGAGGGTAGAGCTGAAAGAGTGGGGGGATCCCAGCCCTTCTGAGAACTCCCAGTGCCTGCTGATAGCATGCCCTCCACCACATATGTCTTCCTGGTACGCGAATCGTGCCAGGAAGGCCAGTGAGTGTGTATCCATTCTCCAGGACCAGGCTGAGGCACGGCCGCATCCCAGGGAGAGGCAGCAGTGCCACCTCGAGGTCTCAGCAGATTTACCTCTGCCTGTGAGCCCTGCAGCTGACAAGAAGCAAGAGTGTCCCACAGCTACCGCAGCACTTCCTCGCCCAGCCAACACACCTCTGCAGAAGTACACCAACTGTCAAACAGACAGCTCAGACCTGCACGTGGCTGACACTGGAGCCAGGAGACGGCCCCGCAGTGCAGCGCTTGCAGTTGCCTCAAAGCTGCAGCTCAGCCAGGAGGTTTTCACAAAGCTCTCCATGCACATCGCCAGAAAATGCCTGGAGGTAAAGCTTCGTTGCTTCCCTGTGGCAGTGCAGAGGTCCACAAAACGGCTGCAGCGGCGGCTGCGGCGGCAGCGGCGGCGGCAGCGGTTTCCAGAGCTTCTCACTGCCTTCAGCCTGGACAGCAGCGCCTGCCATTTGGAGCAGGACACGCAGCAGCAACAGCAGCATGAGGAGCCCCTCCCCTCCCAAGCTGCCAGCAAGGCAGGAGGATCCTGGCTGCCTCCCATCTACTTCCACTACGGGGAGGACATGTTCCCACGTGAGAAGGATAGTGAGGTCCTGGAGCTGCACGCCCACTCCACGAAGCTCAGTTGACGTGGGAGCTGCCTGAACTTGGACGGTCTCTCAGAGCCAGCAGTGCCCAGGGAGGAGGAGCGTAGCAGTGCGATTGTGACTGCACCATCTGAGGCAGCTGGGGAAGGTCCGAAAGGAAACAAGCAGTGGTGGCACTGCTGGAACAAGTTATGAAGCAGAAGAAAGAGCACCTGCAGCGCCAGAGTGGAATGCGGCAGCTTTCACAGAATCACAGAACTGTAGGGCTTGGAAGGGATCTCCAGAGATCATCGAGTCCAAACCACTGCCAGAGCAGCTTCCTGGACCTGGTTGCACAGGTAGGCGTCCAGGCGGGTCCTGAACATCTCCAGAGAAGGAGACTCCACCACCTCTCTGGGCAGACTGTGCCAGTGCTCCGTCACTGCACTGTGAAGAAGTTCCCATGCACATTTGTGCAGGACTTCCTATGCCTCAGTTTGTGGCCATTTCCTTTCTTCCGATCACCACACACTGCTGAAAAGAGTTCAGCCTCGTCCCCTGCCCTCCCGCTCCTTAGATATTTATATTTGTAGATCAGATCCCCTCTGAGTCTTCTTTTCCCAAGGCTGAACAGACCCAGGTCTCCCAGCCTCTCCTCATAAGTGAGGTGTTCCACGCCCTTCACCATCTTTGTAGCCCTCTGCTGGACTCTTTCCAGGAGATCCCTGTCTTTTCTGTAGTGGGGAGCCCAGAACTGGACATAGCACTCCAGCTGAGGCCTGACCAGGGCAGAGTAGAGGGGGAGGATCACCTCCCTCGACCGGCTGGCCACACTCTTTTCAATGCACCCCAGCATCCCACTGTCCACCAGGGCACACTGCTCTGCCTCATGGCCAGCCTGTCATCCACCAGGACACTCAGGTCCCTCTCCTCAGAGCTCCTCTCCAGCACGTCACCCCCAAACCTGTACCGATGTGTGCGGTTATTTCTCCCTTGGTCTCTCCTTTGAATCCTTCATGCGCATTTTGAATGCTCATAAGTGCTCATAATGATTGTGTTGACAGTCTCCCTTGAATATACTCCTCATCAGCATCTGTATTTATAATATTTTGAGAAAGCGTTTTCCAGAGCCAGAGAATACTGACTGGTGGGGAGTTTGGAGGGACTTAGGAGAGACTTAAGAGAAATGGGCATCACCGGTGTCATTGGACTTTTCTCCTGAAAACCTGCAGGATCCTGAGAACTTAAGCAGGTATTTGAGACAGGGCTGTTGCGGCTCAGACAGAACTGAGGAGGCCCAAATTATTTGGAGTCTGCCTTACGCTTACCAGGCCTTATTCAGTACTATCCCAGAGAAGCATGGAGTCTCTGAAATAGAGAGTTTCTGAGCTGAAAGGGACAGTCTCCAGATCCAGAAAGAGAGACTTCTAGCTGACAAACAGACTCTCCAATACAATTTATACGCCCTCCATACCAAGCAAGACACCCTCCCATTCAAACTCAACAGCCCTCAGTCTCAAAAAGACAGTCTCCAGACTGAGCGAGATGCCCCCCAGTCTTGAGTTCAATTATGCAACAGATTGGTTGGGTAGGTTGGATGAGGAAAAAGGAACTACCACACTGTGTTTCACTCACTCCTTTTTTATCATAAACAGATTGCAGAGTTAAGCACGAGGCTTTTCGTCTTGCAGAGTGCCCCACCCATGCTCTGCCTCACAGTGCACCGTAGTTCCAGGGCCGGGTGGGGCAGCATAGTGATGTCATCACTGTGGTGTTGTGAGATCAGAGCGGTGGCCCCAGCTGCGCCATTGCGGTCGTGAGCAGCGTTTAGCGATGGCTGACGACAGCGCTCTCTTCGTCCCTGTTACCCTTGGGCTACTATATGGCCTCATGTTCCTGGTGGCAGAAATCTTCCTGTTTAGAATCATCTGCCAACTAAAGGTAGGGGAGATTGGAGGATGGGGGCGGCTCGTGCCTGGGGGACTTGGGGCTGCGGGAGCGGGGAGCAGTCCTGCGGGACCCCCAGGAGTGTGACTGTGCCATGTCCATGTGCCCACAGGCTGGCAGGCGACGCCTGACGTTGAGGAGATGGTGGCGGAAAGCGGCGGCACCAGAGCCAGGTGGGTCCTGTGAGGGTCAGCCCAAGCCCTGGGCGTGTGCAGAAACACCCATCCGCAGGCTGGGCTGAGCCTCTGGGAGCAGCCGAGCCCTGGCCCAGAACCTGGCCCAGCGCAGCCAGGCCGGATGGAACCAGGGCATGGGTGTCCAACCTTCTGGCTTCCCTGGGCTGCGCTGGGTCAGTGGAAATGGTTTCGTGCTTCCCATATTTGAGTTGCCAGCTGTGCTGGGCTGCAAGCTGGACGTGCCTGGCTCTGAGCATGTCCAGAGCCTAGGTCCTGCCATGTCTTAGGGCCCCTCCATGTCTTGTAGGTGCTGAGAGACGGGCATCCGGGCATGGGAGCCCGCAGCGTGAGCCATGGTGTCCCTGCAGTGAGGCTGACCTGGAGCTCCAGCAGCTGGTGCTGTCGGAGGTGCCCGGGCTCAGGCCTGTGGTGGACCGTGAGTTCTGGCAGGCGGGCTGGAGGGACCTGGAAGAGCTGCAGGAGCAGGTCAGTCTCTTGTATCACCACTGCAGCTCCGCTCAGGCTCAGAGCTGTCCCGGAAAAGGCAGCCATGACTACACCAACGTGCCCAGCAGAGCAACCACCGAGCCAGTGCTGCAATCCGCCCCTGTATCTGTGCAGAGCACTGAACCCAATAGGATGCAGGAGGCAGCTCTTCCTCGCCTGGCCAACACACCGCTGCCAAAGGACAGCGGCTGTCAAACAGACACCAACGGACCTCTGTTAAAGGACAGCGGCTGTCAAACAGGCACCAACACACCGCTGCTAAAGGACAGCGGCTGTCAAACAGGTGCCAACACACTGCTGCCAAAAGACAGTGGCTGTCAAACAGGCGCCAACACACCGCTGCAGTGTGTCGGAGCCAGTAGAAAGACCTGCAGTGCAGCACCTGCAATCCCCTTAAGGCTGCAGATCAGCCATGAGGTTTTCATGAAGCTATACACGCATGTGGCAAGAAAATGCCTGGAGGTACAGCGTCAGGTCTTCCCTGCGGTAGTGCAGAAGTCCATAGAACGGCTGCAGCGGCGGCGTCAACGGCCTCCACAGCGTGCCACTGCCTTTAGACCGGAGGGGAGTGCCTGCTCTTCAAAGCAGGCCGTGCAGCAGCAGCATGGGGAGGCCCTCGCCCCCCAGGCAGTAAGACCCCGGCCGGTTCCCTTGTACTTCTACACTCAGGAGGCCACATTCCTGTCCCAGGACAGTCGCGAGTTCCTGGAGATGCACATCCGCTCCATGGTGCGCGGTTTACATGGGCGCCACCGGGCATTGGCCTTGGGCACTCGGTCGGAGCCAGCAGTGCCCCAGTGACAGGAGGGGCCGGCCCCAAGGGACACAAGGGATGGCAGTGGTGGAAGAAGTGCTGAAGCAGACGTGAGAGTACCTGAAGCGCTGGAGTGGAATGCTCTGCCAGCGTAATGTTCTGTGGAGTGCAAGAGAACACCACCACCTACTGCAGCTCATCATGACAGCCCTGCAGTGACCCTAATGGAGACTACGAGAATCTGTGCCACTTGCACCCTGCTCGGCTTGCCTCAGCGCTACCCGCTACCAAGCAGTACTGTTCCGGTTCCATGGTTTTGCTACTGGTATTTGTAAGAGACTATTATTATACCGTTGCCACAGAGTTTGCTGACGAACATGTCCGAACGTGACCAAGCTAGTCCTGGACAAGGTTGTGAAATCCTCTGTCTAAGGGACAAGCAGACGGGCATGTCTTGGGGCAACGAAAGAGAGATAAGCTGCAGCTTAATGGCCACTGAACACTCTTTTGTTTGGTACATAGCCATCTCAGGAGATGCTTGCCTGGCACACTGATACGGGATTGGTCACCTACTGAAGGAATCTGGAAGACAAATATAGGGGTCCTGCAGCCACAAAGTGGGGGGTTTTCTCTTTGGAGAGACCTCCCGAGCTGATCACAGTTCGCTGCTGCCCCTTCTCGGGGTTGCCTCCCTCGCTGCTTCCCCGGTGCGGACCCCTCGCTGCTTCTCTGTCCGACTGCTTGCTGCTCAGTGCTGCCCGTCGCTGCTGCTGTTCTCCCCGCTTCTGCCACCCCTGCCCTTCTGCCTCGGACCGTCAGAGCCGCTTGCTACCGGACCACCCCTAGGATCCTGGCTGTTGACTTTCCCTGCGTTGTACAAATCCTTGCCTCTTTCCTATCTTTCCTGTCGCTTGTCTTCCCTTCCCCATCACCCTTAACAGTGTCCGCCTTCCCCATCTCTGTGGTCAATATTGGTAATAAACTGGTCGGACCAACATCTGAACCGTTGCTTCTTAATCTCACCCTGGGTGTACACATAATCGAAGAACCTCGTTTCCCTCCTTTATATTGGGGCGTGACAGTATTCCACACCATGCTGGGAGTTAAAGAGTTAGTGCTCTGGCGTGGAGTGGAAGAGGGGTGTAGCCTGAGTTTAAGGGACCTACTGCCCTCTTGCAAGTGCCTCCGGCTGTCTACCCGCGCATTAGCTTTTCTCACGCCCCCCACGCTGCCGCAAAGAAAGTACGGTGCGTGTCGACAACATGCAGGACACAACTATCTCTGCTGGACAGCCTCGTCGGGCCTGTCCCCGACGCGCGCCCGGAGCGGCGGCGCAGGGGTGGGCTGCGGCTGCTCCGTCCCCTCGAGCTGCGGCCGGGAGAGGGCAGCGCAGCGCTCCGAGAACCGCCCGCGGCCGCGCGGGGCTCCCCGCGGCGCCGCCGCCCTCCCGCGATATGGGGCGGGCTGCCTCTGGCGGCCGCCCCGTCCCTGAGGGGCGGTGGCTTTCGGGGGCGGGGCCGCGGCGACGCCGCTTCGTTCTTTCGCCCCGGGGGGCCTGCGCGGTTCGGGGCAGCTCAACAGGTAAGGGCACCACAGCACCTGGTGTCCGGCGAGGCCCCCACACTGCGACAAAGAAAGTAGGGTAGGTAGCAGAGTTTTTTATGTGTAACTCTATACGTGTGTAGCTGTAGATACTAAATTTTATATGAGGAGAACTATAACTCTGCCTGTGTCTCTCTTTTTCTGTTCGTTGCTTATTTTGCCCTTAGCTGCCGCTGTAGTCTCACTTCTCGTGACACAAGATGTCTTGTTTTACAAGCGTTAGCCTTTCTGAGCCAGTGCGAAAGCGGTTCGCAATTGTTTCAGTCGAAGGATGGAAACAAAAACTTCTCTGGAGGTGCAGTTGCAAGCAGCAGATCGGGATCGGTTCTTTGTAGTGTTCAGTTCCGTGGCACTGTCGTGTGCAGCTTAGAACTACCTAAGTTTTCAAATGGGGACGTTGCTTTTATTCAGAAAACCTTCATTTTTTGTGACTCGCTCCTGCCTCTCTAAATGATGTGATGCAGGAGTGAAGGTAGTTCTCCCAAGGCACGGAGAGATGCACACATGCCGTAAGAAGCCTAACAGATTACCTGTGTTATTTCTTTTTTTCTTTTGCAATGCTCTTTCTACCGTGCTTTACGGAAATAGGATTTTGGGAGGCGTTTGAGTACAAGGGATTTTCCCAGCTTGCTGGAATATGAGCTGTGTTCTGAGAATTTAGTGTGAAAATTGTCATGAGGAAATTGAGAAAACTGAGTATTTCAAAGTTTTTCTGTAGCAGGATTTCAGTATTGAATGCAACGAAAAAAGAGCTCATGTGAGTAGTATCTGCTGCAGTACTCATCTGGCCCTCTCAGTTGAAGTCGAAATTGGACGTTTCTGTCGAGATTTTGTTCTGTAATACCATGCAGGAATATTCTTATTCTAAAGTTGGTGCTGTTATGCAGAAGTTCCAATTGTTCCTCCAAGAATAGCTGCTTTGTGCGGCTGCTCGGGAAGGAGATGGTGTGTGAAATGGCTCACCATGCTTCCGATCTCAATTACACGCCAAACAAGGATTTGTACTAGGACATGGGAAGGATGGCCTATGACTAACGTAGTGACTCAGAGGATCCAGCTTAAATGGTTGGCTCTGCCAGCTGACAGCCAGCTGTGCGTGGCCTCGAATCAGGCAGTCGGCACAGATTGCAGGTGGGGAATATGGTAACCTTGGGGTAGGCATTCTCTCTGCATGCCCTCTGTAGTGGTCCAGGTGCTTGCATGCTGTCTGGAACAGCAGACCTCAGTTCCACACAGTGGGACTTCGCACCTGAGTTTCTCAGCTGTGTTAGCTTGAGTATTCTGCGGCATCTTGTCACTGCTCAGGGATGTTTCTTGGAATTTTCCTCAGTGCTCCCAGCAAAATTCTTCAGAAGTTACAGATTTTTGATGAACATCCCACTGACAGCTAAGCTGTCTTCGCTGGTTATATCATTCCTGCTCAGCGTCATTACAGTGGATGCCATTAATTAGTGTTACTGGTCAGAAAGCTGTCCCTTTCCTCAGTCACCACTCTGACTGGAAGCTGCTTCCCTAAATACCGGAGTGATTTCTAATTACTTTTGGTTTCAAAGAGTGTGTTTCTTAACAACAGTAGAGTTTGCTGTGCCTTGCAGGATCATAATCATGGGATGCAGTTTTACTAGCAGAGTTGTTCACACACTGTGTAAGGAAATGGTACTTTGGGGAGCTCAGGCTCTGTTAGATGGGTGGCAGCTTGAGAGGAACCTGTGTGGCAGTACGTGGGGTACATCTGGCTGGAAAAGAATCAACGAACAGACAGCTGTACTGTGGCAGTTCTTTGCCTCATCTCTTGTGTGGCTGTGTTCAGGAGTAGGCATCCTGGCTGAAATCAGTCAGATTCAGAATTGCAGTTGTGCTCCTGGTTTATGCAGAGCTGCTAGTGGAGGGGGAGTAGAACTCACTGGTTGGAGCTTCAGACTCTCACTTAAACACTTTGGAAGATGAAGGAAGGCTTTTCTGCAAGCAAGCTTTGTGGAGGAAATGAGTTACTGAAGAGTTGTGAATTTGAATAAACCCATTAAGATTTTCAGACGATGTTCTCCTTCACTTTCAATTTACAGTTTGAACAAAGGGGAGAGAAGTGTATAGTTGCAGCAAATACATCTAAACAGTTTGGCAGTGTTCATTGTTACAGAGTGTTCCAAATAGCTAAATACATAAAGGTCACCCAAACTGCCTTAATTTTGCTCTGGAGTAATCAGAAACCAGGATGGTCTTGTCTCTTCAGAGCAAGCTGAGATGTACTTTGGCTGCTCCTCATTTAAATAAACAGTGCTCTGAGGCACTAATTCTGGCTGTTCATGAATGTGGAGTGGAAATTACAGAGATAGGCTTGTATGCACCACGTATCCCCTAACTCTTTTCCTTAAGTGCAGCTCTTTGGTGATAGAAAGGGCTAAGCAGCGATGAAGCATCACTGGAGCACGTTTGAATGCATCTGTAATACCTAATATGTCTGGTCCGTTTGTTTGCTCCCTTCCCAGTGAGTGGTACACCTACCCTGTATAAATCCTTTAAGGAGTTCCCTTTTCTCTTGAGCAGTACGGCTTCACAGCACAGAAAGGACTGGTAAATTGCTAACCCATTTTAAAAAATAATTGAAATAATCATTGAAAAGTCATTTTTTTTTTCTGTTAAAACTGGCATTAAAGGGAGGTGAGAGATACTGGCAGTGATATCAAACAGAGTCTAGTTTGTTTTAGAGGCCCTACAAGTACTTCTGCTTTTCTTTTTTGTTTTGCGGTAATGTATAAGGCAAATGTTCTAAGGCTTCTCAGGTTTCTAAAACCTGATGGTCTCTTTTGTTTTTAGCTGTAATGAAAATGCTTCACTGAGAAGTTAATAGAAGAATGCATGAAGAAAACATTCTGCCAACCTTATGGAGGCACTTTTCTAGAGATGTTCCTACTGTAAAAATCAAATTTTTTAAAAGTTTTTAAAAAGTTATGGTCTTCTGAAGAGACTCTTAATGTATTTTCTGTGCTAATGGAAAATACGGGCAAAAAATGGAGAATATGACAGCCATGAGCAAGGTGACTTTTTTGGAAGACGTAAGATTTTTTAAAATCTCAAGTTGTAGAAGGGGAGCTATTAAGAAAGGTATTTAATTGTATTTCTTCATTTGTTTCACGAGCAAGTAATGTTTGTTGAAGTAATCAACACTAATGCAGCTAGCTTCATTATAAATTTAATAGGCAAGGGTTTCCTTTACCTGTTAATTTGAATTCTGTCAGAAGGAAGTAAATGTGCTTGCAAACGGCTGACTGAGGGCTTTGCTTTGTCTCCTCCCAGCCCGCTTCACGCTATAGAACTTCATGAAAGCTGAGTGTAAGATCAAGGCCAAAAAACTTGTCTGTAAAGGTGCAAATCTCTGTATTTTGCAATGCAGTGCTTAGCTTAGGTACAGTTAAGCTCTCCACTTTTTTCCTTTTGTTTAAGTGTTCCAGGGCCTTTTAATCAGGCCCAGAGCAAGGATCTGCACATAAGAGAACATTCTGTACTAAATCAGATCTGATCTCTGTGCAGCGTGTTTCCTGGACGTTGGGAAGCAGCAAGTGAGCCTTGAGGTATACATGTGCATAACATGACTCAAAAGGAATCTATAAATCCAAAAATACATTGGATTGTTTGGTTGCTGTATTTTTTTAGATGAATATCGTTTATGGAACCTGCATGCTTCTTGAGCACCATACTGGACTATCAAGGAGCGTTAAGCTGTGAGATGTATAAAAACAACATGTACAATAATATTAATCTAGCTGTCTTGGGGGATGGTATAGCTTTAAGCTCCTGTGGTCCATAATGGTGATGTGTGATGGTTATCCAGTGGAGGAGAGATAGATGAAAGTTCTCTTACAATGCACGTGCTGCCAGGCTTCGTACAGTTGCACATTTTGCTTAGAAGACAGTGCTGGATTGTGAAGCATAGCGGATGATCCTTAGGGAATTCCTGCTTATCTTCCAGTGGACTCTGTGTGTCTTTTGTGTTGCTGCAGTTGATGAGAAAACGTTTTGCTGTCTGTGAATTCCCAACCCCTGCAGGCTTTGAGTGCCAGGTTGGGTGGGGCCCTAGGCAGCCTGATCTGGAGGGTGACAGTCCTGCCCATGGCCGGGGCTTGGGGTTAGATTCATAGATTCATAGATTCATTAGGTTGGAAAGGACCTACAAGATCATCTAGTCCAACCATCCTCCTGCCACCATCCCTACCCACTAAGCTGCTAAATCAAATCCCTTAGCACCTCATCTAAACGCTTCTTGAACAGCGCTAGGGACGGTGCCTCAACCACCTCCCTAGGCAGGCCATTCCAGTGCCGGACCACTCTTTCAGAGAAAAAATGTTTCCTCAGATCTAGTCTAAATCTTCCCCGGCGCAACTTGTGGCCATTCCCTCTCGTCCTGTCATTAGTTATCTCGGAGAAGAGGTCGACCCCCTCCTCGCCACAGCCTCCCTTCAGGAAGTGGTAGAGTGCAATGAGGTCTCCTCTGAGCCTCCTTTTCTCCAGACTAAACAATCCCAGCTCCCTCAGCTGCTCCTCGTAAGACTTGTGCTCCAGACCCCTCACCAGTTTTGTTGCCCTTCTCTGAACACGCTCCAGGGCCTCGCTGTCTCTCTTGTAGTGAGGGACCCAAAACTGAACACAGTACTCGAGGTGCAGCTGCACCAGAGCTGAGTACCGGGGGATGATCACCTCCCTGCTCCTGCTGGCTACACTATTTCTAATACAGGCCAGGATGCCATTGGCCTTCTTGGCCACCTGGGCACACTGCCGGCTCATGTTGAGCCGAGCATCAGCCAACACCCCCAGGTCCTTTTCCTCTGTACAGTCTTCAAGCCATTCTGCCCCAAGCCTGTAGCATTGCATGGGGTTATTGTGGCCAAAGTGCAGGACCCGGCACTTGGCCTTATTGAACCTCATCCCGTTGACCTCAGCCCAACTGTTCAGCCTATCCGGATCCCTCTGAAGGGCCTCCCCACCCTCAGGCAGGTGAACTTTAAAGTCTTTTCCAACCCTAACCATTCTATGCTTCTGTGATTTTGTTATTCTGTGATACAGAATATACATGGATGAGTGTTTTGGAGTACATACTGCTGCTTATGCTTCGTAGCATTTCTCTATGCTTACACAAATGGTGGTCTTTTCACAGGAGCAGCAGAGCCCATAGTTCAGTGAGGCCTATACCAGTGCAGCATCAAGGCCTGAGCCTTGTTTTCAACTTCTCTGAGTCTTTTTTCCACTATTGAACGCTTAATTTGCAGGTAAGAGAAGAGAATAAATTTCTGAGTAGGAAGCCAAGTTGTAGTTCAGCCAAGTGTAGGTTCAAGAAGTGTCATCTCCTGTTTAGGATAAAACTGATGAGGATATACAGTAGCTGCCAGGACAGCCAACTAGCAGTAATGGTGGTGGCTGAAGGATCACCTTCTCATCCAGCAGAAGTGCCTTTCCACTGACATTTAGATAATGCATTTCCTTATCTAATTTCTTTGATGTGTAAAAGAGGAAAGAAAAAGAGTGAGCAGTTTGATAATAGTCTTTTCCATTAAAATGCAGTTAAGTTAGCATACAGGAGGAAAAAAGAAATGTCAGGTACTTTCTTCTTCTGGACTTTATAACTTGTCCTGATAAGTGAGAATACCACGACCTATAATGCTGAAATTAGTAATGTTCAATATGCAAGATTATCAACTAATAAATAGTATATTGAGAAAGCATAGGAGGGATTATTTCTGCATTTTTGGGAAAGCAAACAAAACCACAAAACTTGCTGTTACCCATCACAATAACCCTGAGCTTGCTGAGAGACTAGAAATAGCATTTGATGCTAGATTTTCTGGGAAACTGTACATTCAAAAAAAAAAAAAAAAGGTCAGTAATTTTGTTTCCTAGATCCTTTGTTTTTTCTTGCATACTTAACTCTACTGGGCTGAAGTGCACACCACAAAAATGCTTTCATTAAATCTTCTGCTAATTGCGATCAGCTTGGAAGCTAGCAAGGTGTTGTTCTTTGTCTGGATGAATCCTGCTGCTGCTGCAGTAGGTGTGAGGCTGACATCTTTGTGCAGTGCCTGAAATTGGACCTGCCTGTCATCTCTTTGTTGGTCAGGTTGTGCGTTGTGGAGTACTGCATATCCACTATTTCCAGTGTGACCTGGGGTCTGAGCCTGCTGCTGAGGGTCAGGCTCTTCCTCAGCACCACAGAACAGTTGTGGCATTGGTAAAAGTGCTACTGAGTGAGCTGAGCAGCCCCTTCACTGTACAGGCAGGGTGCACATGAGTCCCATTTGGCTCCTCTCTCTGAAATGGATTGCACAAGAGCAGCTCCATAGCCAGAGCTGAATATTTCCTCTGTACATACATCCTTTCCTTCTTCCTGCCCCTCCCAGCCACTTCCAGTAAGCACACCAAGTTACAACAAGCCCCAGGCAGATTAAAGGTGCAAGGCACTTGTGTAAAACCTTTTCTGAACAGCTGTCATTCTGAAGACTGACAGGAGAGCAGATTAGTGACCTGGTGTTGTACATAGACGTTTATTAACTGGTTCTTCTGCAGGAAGCAAAATGAGCATTAGATACACTTTTGTCTCCAGCATAAGCCATAGTAAGATGGCTTATATTAAATATACTTTTAAATATATTTATTATTCTGGTTACATTAGATACTGATAAAGTGTTTCAGAGTGGTTCTTGTCAGTGTTCAGTATCTCATTTTTTCAAAGAGTGCAGTACTGATTGCATGAAATGACCTAAATCTTAGGTCTGCTCATCCACTCAGTACTGAGCTAGGTATCTGGTGTTTCAGAATGAACAACACCCAGAGAGTCCACAGGGTGACTTAAGAGAAGAGTGGAGGGAACTGGAGTCAGGATGCCATCAGATCTCTTGTGAGTTCTGTATCCAGTAAAAAAGGAAATTAAGCCTCCCCAGGCATGCTTGTAGCATAGTGGGCAGACTGGGCTGGGTACTGGCCCTCCTCATCCTTTGTAGAGAAGGATGCAGTGTTCATCTGTTGATGCTGTGGAGGTCTAGCTGGTCACATAACCAAAGGAACCTGCAGTAGGTCTGCTCCTGCTGCTGTGGCATAATGATTTTTTCCAACCCCTACAATTCTGTGATTCTGCAATCGTGTTTTCTTAACAGAGGAGGTGGTGGAGAGTATTTTGAATGTGTGCCTTGAAAGAGGGAAGACATTACAGGTGGAGGGATTTTATAATCATGATAGACCAGTGGTGCTTGGACAGCTGGCTGGAATGTCTCCCACTTCATCCTGCCATTAAATGATGCTCTCTGTGCATGTAATCTGTGTGTGACAGTAACTGTGAGTTGGTGACAGATCTGCGAGGAAAGTCAAAGAGGTTGATCAGCCCTGTAATGTGACACTTGAGAAAAACTCCACATTAAAACACTCCTTTGCAGCCCTAGTGCTGTGGTTTCTTAGTTTCTCTTGTAGCTGTGTTTCTTTCTGTGCAAACAGAGCTGTGCTTCCTAAGGCTGCACTCGGGATGCTGGTGCTGGAAACTGCGGAGCTTTGTCTGTGCTTGTTAAAGCAAGACACCTTGGAGTCAGCTGCAGGGTTCCTCGTCCCGCTGCTAAACGTGAGAGCCCCTCTGTCTGCAGCTGAGTGCTGGCTGGGCTTGGGTTTGCTGAGGCCCTTATTTTTTACCACAGTAAAGTTTCTTTTTCTCTCTCTCTTTCCCTTTTTCATGTAGATAATATATTTTTTTTCTGGTGGCTGAATGTTTGTGGCCAGGCATTTCTCTTTTAAAGCTGCATTTAATTTTTGCAGCTTGTTGGAAGGGAACTTCTGAAATCCTGTCTGTCTCAGAGCAGGCTATACCTATGCGTTAACCAGCAATGTGCTGCACAGCCCTGAGCCCTGTTGTTCTCGGAAACTATTCAGCTGTGAAAACAAGGCCACATCTGAGCTGAGGCAGCCTCCTGTTGAGTGAGACAGGAGCTCTTTCTTGGGGGCCTGTTTCAGTGGGTGGAAGAAGATGTGTAGTTGCTGGGCCCACCTTGCTGTTGGAGAGACATGGAGTTGCTTGTGGTACACTTTTCTTGTTTGGTAGGAATGTTGTGCTTAGGGTATGAATGCTGAGGATGTAGTGAGTTTGAAAAAGTCTCAGTATTTTGCTGTTTAGGCTATCCTTGGGGAAATCTGTTGTGAAGATGCTGAAATATGTGTCCCAGACACGTGGGGTACTGGTGTAGAGTAAAAGGCTGCTACAACTGGAGATCGACTTTTCAGGTCCTGTCTTTGCCTCTGGAGGTAAGGAGTGTTGCAGTCCTCTACTCTTCATTTGCTGGCACTATGAACGTCTCTCCAGTCAGGCTGAGCTGTCTGCTTCTGTTCTGCGCTCTGTGCCCGTAGTGGGCCTTTCCCCCTGCTGCAGAGAGCAGGGCAGCAGGGCACCAAGCAAAGCTTGCTGTCTGCTTTCTTTCGCTATCTCTGGAACAATGTTGGCTCAGTTCACAGCAGTGAGTGGGACTCAGTGATGTCAATGCCTCACAATTCGGTGTGTAATAATCCCACTGATTTATTCTCTTTCTAGGTGCCGTGACAATGGAGCTGAGCTGCACTGAAGTTCCTCTTTATGTAAGTCCTACAACATCTGTCCTGGAGGTACTTTCTTTGGCTCATTCTAACACAGCAAAAGAAACCAAAAAAACACTCTCTGACTGTCTGGGACCTTAGGCTGCTGAAAAGCAGGCATGTGTGGGGATGGTGGTTTCCAGTACTGCAGATACATTCTCTGAAGTAAAATTATTGTCCCTCTTGAATAATTTTTTTTTTCCAGTGCTCTCAATTGCATTTTACAGAAACTGTTAATGTCTGTGGAGAGTAATGCTCCCTGGTTACAGTTTACAACTAACAGATGCTTTTTTCCACTGTAAAATTTCAGATTACTGTTTTCTCTTCTTTTTCAAAGCGGAAAATTGTATATGAAAAAAAAGCCTAATATGTTGAAATTGGTAATAAAAAGGATTTTTTTTTCCACAGAATGTGGGGTGATTGGATATAACAAGTGAACACAGAAGAGTTCAAAAATAGATGTTAAAAGATGTGAGGATATGCAGTAGAAGAACTTAATTTACTGAGCACAGTGAGGATTGAAACTTGGGCAACTTAATGACTATTCTTAATAAACTAAAATTTATTGTTTTCAGCTTGATCTGCCTTGTTTTTCAGTAAGAATGGTACCAGGGGTATGTGAAAGTACCTGTGCAGGACAGTGTTGGAAAAATGAAGTGTGAGGCACTGGAACTGGTGGCTCAGAGAGGTGTTTGGATCCCCTGTTGCTTGAGACACTCATGGTCAGACTAGATGGGGCTCTGAGCTCCAGATCTAGCTATAGGTGTCCCTGTTCATTGCAGTGTCCATTAAGGGTTCCTTTCCATCAACCCTATTTAGTAGCTTGTAGAATCATTGAACTGTTTTGAGATGGAAGGGCAGACAGAAATTGAGATAGAGATGGAAACAAAGAATGATAGAATCATAGGGGTTGGAAGTGACCTCAGGAGATCACTGAGTCCAAACCCCCTGCCAAAGCAGGTTCCCTACACCAGGTTGCACAGGTAGGAGTTCAGGTGGGTCTTGAATATCTCCAGAGAAGGAGCTTCCACAACCCCCCTGGGCAGCCTGTGCCAGTGCTCCGTCACCCTCACCATAAAGATGTTCTTGCGCACATTTGTGCGGAACCTCCTGTGCTGCAGTTTATGTCTGTTTCCCCTTGTCCTGTCTTCACACGCTTCAGAAAAGAGTCTGGCCTCACCACTTTGTCCCCCACACCTCAGATATTTATAAACCTGGATCAGGTCCCCTCTCGGTCTTTTCTCAAGGCTAAAGAGACCCAGTTAACTCAGCCTTCATGGGGGAGATCCTCCAGGCCCTTCACCATCTTTGTGGCCCTCCGCTGGACTCTTTCCAAGAGATCCCTGTCTTTTTTATACTGGGGAGCCCAGAACTGGACACAGTACTCCAGGTGAGGCCTCAGCAGGGCAGAGTAGAGGGGGAGGATCACCTCCCTTGACCTGCTGGCTACGCTCTTTTTAATGCATCCCAGAATGCCATTGGCCCTCTTGGCTATGAGGACACACTGCTGGCTCACGGTCAACCTGTCGTCCACCAGGACACCCAGGTCCCTCTCTACAGAGTTCCTCTCCAGCAGGTCATTCCCCAGCCTGTACTGGTGCATGCAATTATTCCTCCCTAGGTGCAAGACTCTACACTTGCTTTTGTTAAATTTCATCCAGTTTCAGACTGCCCAGCACTCCAGCCTGTCCAGGTCTTGCTGAATGGCAGCACAGCCTTCAGGCGTGTCAGCCAATCCTCCCAACATCGTATCATCAGCAAACTTGCTGAGGGTGGCCACTATCCCCTCATCAAGGTCATTGATGAAGATGTTGAACAAGACTGGACCCAGCATGGACCCCTGTGGGACACTGCTGGTTACAGGCCTCCATCAGGTCTGTGCTCTGCCAGTCAGCCAGTTCTCAACCCACTTCACTGTCCACTTGTCTGTCCCACACTTCCTTAGCTTTGTTATAAGGATGTCATGGGGGACTGCATCAAATGCCTTGCTGAAATCAAGGTAGACTACATCCACTGCCCTCCCCCCATCCACCCAGCCAGTGACAACATCATAGAAGGCCACCAGGTTGGTCAAGCATGACCTCCCCTTGGTAAACCCATGCTGGCTACTCCTGATAACCTCCTTTTCTTCCAATTGTCTGGAGATGGCATCCAGAACAAGCTGTTCCATCTCCTTTCCAGGGACAGAGGTGAGGCTGACTGGCCTAAAATTACCAGGCTCTTCCTTCTTGCCCTTTTTGAAGACCGGAGTGACACTGGCTATACTCCAGTCATCAGGCACATCCCCCATTCTCGAAGACCTCTCAAAGATGATAGAGAGCAGTTCAGCAGTCACCTCAGCCAGCACCCTCAGCACCCGTGGTTGCACCCCATCGGGTCCCATGGATTTATGAACATCAGCGTTGCCTAGGCGCTCACGGACCACCTCTTCCCTGACTGAAGGAAAGTCTCCCATTCCCCAGACCCTCTCACTAACCTCCAGGGTCTGGGATTCCTGAGGGAGAGCTTTTTCACTGAAGACAGAAGCAAAGAAGGTGTTCAGTATCTCTGACTTCTCTGCATCCCCCATTACCAGAACACCCCCTCACCTAGTAGGGGGTCCACATTCTCCCTAATCTTCCTTTTACTGTTGACATACTTAAAAAAGCCTTTTTTATTATCCTTTATCACTTTTGCCAGATTCAGTTCCAGATGTGCTTTAGCCCTCCTCGTTGCATCCCTGCAGGCCCTGACAACCTTTCTGTATTCTTCCCAAGTGGTCAGACCCTTTTTCCACATTTCATGGACCTTCTTCTTCCCTTTTGAGTTTGTGCATGAGCTCCTTGCTCATCCACGCAGGTTTCCTGCCACCCCTTCCTGATTTCTTGCTCAGAGGGATCCTGAGCTTGGAAGAAGAGCTGTTTAAATGCTGCCCAGCTCTCACAGGCCCCCTTACCTTCTAACACCCTAGCCCACGAAACAGCTCCAAGTAGGTCCCGGAAGAGATCAGAGTTGGATCTCCTAACGTCCAGGGCAGCAATCCTACTTTTTTGCTTTGCTCCTTCCACTCAGGATCTTGAACTCCACCATCTCATGATCACTACAACCCAAGCTGGAAGAGATGAGAATCTAATCACTAATACCTTCACACAGTCCTTTCAAGAGTCTGTGGTTTGCCTTTATCTGAACAAGAATGCATTAAAGCGTTTCTTCAGTGTTCAAAAGACTCACTTCAGAAAATCTTGCCATTTGGTGAATTTTTAAAATAGATGCAAATTTTTACAGTATATTTTACTGTGTTTAGGTAAGGGGAGTGGGTTGATAGTTTCCATGAGCAGCTAGAGACTCAGTGACCTTTGTAATAAAGCTGCAACAAATAACAAGCCCACAGAAAACATGACAAAGCAGCAACAGAGAAATAGTTAATACAACAATGGTTGTTTAACACAAAAGAAATTACTGAAGTTATTAATCACAAAAGTAAAGCAGTAAGCCTGTCTTTCCTAATGTTCAGTGATATTTCTGTAATGTTCACCAGGCTTCATTAAATATGACGGACATTTAAGAAAGCATATAGCCTATTTTAAATGAATGCAATAGGATTCAAGGTTAGAGACACAATGAAATAACAGTTATACCCAGAGAAGGAAAAGAGGAACAAAGTGAAAATAAAACAGGAGATAAGGGCTGAACATTTCTTTGTAAGCATTAACTCTTTATCTGTATATCTTATAACATTAATTAAACGAAAGAAAAATCATTTCTCCCAGTTGAACAACTCAGAAGAAGGAGCGACGGAGATAATTCTTTTGTTTTATATCTGTAATAACAGCAATTGCATCTCCACACAGAGTGGAGACAAAGCACGTGATGATATAGTCACATTCAAAATAGGATTATGCGTTGCCCAGAAGTGTACATGTAGACATCTGTATTCAAATTAAAACATGCATATAACAGTGCTTTGAGAAGAGCCAGATCCTCTGCTGATATACAATGGGAAAATTTCACCAGCACCATGAGAACCCCACTCATTCCCAGCAGAAAAAAATCAGTCTTCTGCATTTGTGCGTGTGAACAGGAAGTTCTCAAAACAACCGGACCTTTACACACCAAGTATTTGTAAGCTCTTTCTCAGCATGAGGCAGCTCTGTGAGAAGTGCAGGGAAAGTATTTGTGCAGAAACCACTGGGCACAGCAGAATGCTTTGCCCCAGATTCCCTCAGGAAAGGACAGCAGGAGGGAATGCAGCCAGCTGAGGGGTGGGGGCAGCTCTCAGTTCTTGTCAGAAGAGGAATAAAAATGGGGCTCACTGGGGTCTGTTGGATGCTTCAAGCACAACCCTGAGAAGAAAAGCCCTAACAGAGAAATTCTTTAATGAAGATCAACACACTGCCCTCTTTCAGTATGGAATATCAGCAAGTTCACTGGGCCAAATAAAATGCAAAAAATACAGCATTCAGTTGTGTCCTAACAGGTGACAGAAGTTTGCACTTCCAAGGGAAAAAAAAAAAAAAAAAAAGGTCAGGGAAGGACCAGTACTACTGGAGATATTCCTTAACAAAGGTTTTGTCTCACCTGCCCTGCAAGCCCCCTGCAGACCCTCATCCCATACACAGTCCTGGGAACTTCCTCCCACCCAGGCAGCTTCTGCTCGATCTCCCCCTGCTCCACAGCTGGCAAACTTTCAACTTTTCAAGGAGCTGAAATGTCTGGTCTGACAAGTCCTTGGCCTTGGTACACAGTAATGGGGTAAAATGTAACGGCCAGGGTCATGTCAGAGGGCTGCACTATGTAAGACCAGTCTCTGCTTCTGTACCAGTGTTTTCACACACAAATTGACCTCTACCCTGTTTATGTCCCTGGAACTGGATGCTTTTTATTTATTTTGAATAGGAGAGAAGGTAGAGGGTAGTGCTTTGTTCTGAGAGGTTTTAGTAGGAGATCAGGCCTTAAACCACGAGGCTTTTCGGTAAGGCTTATTGCAGTGTTCCCCCCTTAGTTACAAACTGGAGGACATTGGCTGTCATGGGAGTCTTTGAAACTGCAGGAAAAGGCATTTTCCTACAGCTGGTGCTGCAAAATAAACCACAACTTCCACCTCCTCCCTAGCTTACACATGAGTTGCAATTCCACTGAAAAGGACACATGTGGTAGCAGGTAATGCCATTTATCTCTCTGCACATCTCTGTGCTGCTCTACACTGTTTTAGACATATGGATGCAATTACTTTGGTTCACATAAAAAGCCCCAGGTGCTCCTTAGGTCCTTATTTTCTACATCATCTAATTGCAACAAAATAATCTCCTCAGTCTCTTCATTTTTGTCAAATATTCCAGTCTGCATTGCTTCCATTCCTTCTACAAAGTGCTACCCCAAACAAAGACACCAAGAACAAATGCAGTAAGAGCCTGCATTTCAACAAGGTTGGAAGAGAAGCTGGGCACAATATTAGGCCATCCATATGCATTATGCCATGCAGCAAGGATGCAGTCATAAATGCACAAGGCTGGAATGCAGGTATCTCCTCCATGCTGCGGTGCTGCCCTGGTCTGTAGGGCGATGGTAAGGGAAAGGACCAAACAGTATGAGGTTTCTAAACTCATAAAGGAAGATCAAGAGGTACACAGATGTGTTATAAATCAAACAGCCAACCACTGCAGGACTGTATTCTAGTGCCAAACTCAGAGGTTCAGACATTTTATTTGACCACAAGTAAGCAGATAGTTTCCCCTATGTCGTGGCTGCAAAACTCAAAATTCAGCCGAAAGCAAGAAAACCCCATAACAACTCTGAAAATCATAAAAATGAGTAGAATGAGTCTGAAGAAAAAATATCCTCTAATTTTTCCTTCCGTGTAGCTTACTGAGCAACAGACTGTTTTTTTCAGTCTATTTAAAGGCAAGCCTGAAAGGATACTAATCTCTCATTTAAACACAGGGTTGGCAGCATGACCATCTGCAAATCACCATGCATCAGCCCACAGTGATAACAGGCACAGGCGCACAGTCTCATTTTGTTGAGTACTGACAGCACATAGTACACACTTTACACTGTCCTTGTGCTTTTCATGCCCACTTCATGCTAGCAGCAGGAAAAGAGACAACACCTGATGTTGTTGCTGGTACAGAGCTAACCTACCCACATGTTTAAACAATCTGAACCAGCAGAGCAAGTTCATACAGAATTGGCACTTTGCATCATATGGCCGTGATTTTTCTAACCTGTCACTGGCAAACTTAAAGAAAAAAAATCACAACTGTAACTGTTAAGGTGGGGAAAAGTCTTCTGCCTCCCACACAGAAAAAGCTTTTCCACCATTACACAGTGCCAAAACATGTATTGACATTCTTGATGATTTGTCTTTAAAAATACCATTCAGTATTTTGCTGTCACTGACTACATAATTTATGCAGTAAAAAAAGCACATGCTTTTTTTAAGTAATTAAGTAGTAATTAACTACCTACTACTACTAGTAGTAATTAACTTAATTAACTAGTAAGTAAGAAGCCTGGGAATGAACTTTTTACATGCATAGGTCAGAAAACCTCCACAATAAAGCACATTAATAAAGGAATTAACTTTCATTCTGGTGATGCAACCATTACTTGAAACAAGGGAGCTACCTTTTTCAATTGACAATTTAAAACAAAAAAATCCTAAAGAGGGGCTGTAAGTAAGAGGAGGAGAGATTCTTTAGCAGGGTCTGTTGTGAAAGGACAAGGGGAAATGGTTTCAAACTGAAAGAAGGGAGATTTCAATTGAATCTGAGGAAGAAGTTTTTAATAACAAGGGTGGTGCGGCAGTGACACAGAGAGCTGGTTGATTCCCCATCCCTGGAGACATCCAAGGTCAGGCTGAACGGGGCTCTGAGTACCTGATTTAGCTGTAGGTGTCCCTGTTCACTGCAGGGGAGATGGACTAGATGGCCTTTAATGGTCCCTTTCCAATTCATATGACTCAAAAAAATAGATATATAAAAATATAAACACGGAAACCAAAATTTAAATAAATAAATATCCTCATGTCTTGTTTGACATTAGAACTCTACTCTTGCTGACACTGCGTGAGCGTGTACAAGTCTCACTATGAAAATCATCATCTAAGCATTGCATATGCATGAAAAAAATAGCAGAAAAATATAATACACTCTGGTGCAAAAAACAAAAACAAAAAAACAATGGGCTTGAGTGGTGATGGATGTGCTTTGAAATACCCACACATTCTAAAATAGACCCCATGGTTTCACATGTATTTCACAAGTCCCAGTGTGGCAGCAGCTACACATGGAAGCAGAGACCATCCTCTGTGCATGTCATTTTGTGTGCACCCCAACCAAGCTGCCCACAGAAGACCTGACCATTCCACATGAGTCAAACAACAAAGCACTCACTGACTCTGGAAAGTCAGTGCTGGACCTGGCCAGCACACACAGCCCTATGCAGAAGCAAACACATACTGGAAGCCCAGCATTTGAATTTTAAACCACACTTCTCTTTTGCGTTTCCAAGTCACCATCTATGAGGACAGTGCTTTCAGACTGGTTGAACACAGATTGTAGCCCAGATATGGCCAACGCTGCTGAAGCAGAAAGCCTTTCTGTTCCCACAGGAAAGAAGCGCAAGACAGCAAGGTGGTAGAAGCTGTCTTCTTCCCCCATACTCCTGGCAAGAAGAGACCTAACACACTGCAAAGCAGAAAAACCAAATTGCTATATTCCACTGTGGGAAACTACTCCCTTCTAACCCTCTTTCCCACTCAGCTCTTCTAAGTTCAGCTGGGAAGCGCATGGAAGGCAAAGAGCTTGGCAAAACAGATCATCAGTTGCTCACTTTGGGAGCAATAGCATAGGCCCTGCAGCCACCTTCCACTTCTACCATGCAAAAACACACAGGAATCCTAGACAAGTTTGAACTTCATGTCAATCCCATTTAGAAAACAGAACACGCTACTGAATTAATTTTGTTTCCCTACTCTCACACAGATGAAACCCATGCATCTGTAGAGATAATGCTTACAGCTCGTTTGTCCCTCTGGCTGTAGTTAGGTATGCAACCAGTATTTGTTAGAAATCTATCTGGAATTTCTTCCTGCCAAACAAGATGATTCACAACTTTTTAACTGCCTTACTAAGTGTTTTCAAATTCCCCCTGCCTAAGGACCTCTGATCATTTTCCGGCAGAAGATATATATACTTAAATTATTTCTAGACAAACTACCAGATTACAAACAAAACCCTGTTTATTTTATCACCTTTTGCCTGGAGCTAGCGCAGAGCTGAAAAATTTCAGATGCATTAAAGGTTTGGATATCAGAGTGCTCTTAACCACAGCTTTCAACTAGGGCAAGGGCAACATCATCCAACACTTCAGAATACTCTCACCTTTGAGGTAAAAACAGCACAGACAATAGAAGTTTTTGAGAGAGTATAAAATTAATCCCATTCCTAGATATATATTAAAACCCTCTTTTCAAACCGGTCTTTCAAATACTCTTTTTCCTAACCTTTCAAGAGAACTTTGATTCCTAACCAAAATTTTTGTCTTTTATTTACCCAGCTGTTCAACAGTCATTCACATTATGAAACTATCCTGGAAGTACTTTATGTTAAGTGTACAATATGAAAATCTGTAATTACTTTTCCCCTCCACACCACCACTGTGCAGATGGTACTGGTGTTACTTTAACAAAAGCCAGCTGGTGGAGAGGCAGGGTGAACACCAGTTGCTGGCTGGAGAGAGTTTCCTTCCTTCTTTCATTGTCCAGTCCCTGCTGGTTTCCATTTTTTCTTAATGGATTATGAAATGAACTTATTTGTAAGCTAAAACTTTTTATAATTAATTCTGTCTCACAAACCCAAGTTGTTCATTTGTTCGTAAGCATGTAAGGCTTTGCTTTGAAGAACCTTTAAATTTAGTCCAGGAATTTGCTGTTGCTCTTCTCTGAGCCCCGAGGGTATGAAGTAAACCCTTAGTTCACTTCATCCTTATTTGGATACCTTTGAATGCCAAGGTGTCTGTGAATAAGCAGTTGTGATTTCAGTTCAGCCCCAGGTTATTATGCCAGCTCACCCTTGAGGAACAAAACCATTGTAGATTAACAGTAAAGATGCTAACAAACTAGGTTGTAGGCCAGTGTTTGCACAAACGTTCCTAGAAGGAGGACATACCCTATGAAAAAGGCACCATAAGATCAAAAGAGCTTTAAAATTGTAATGTAACAACAAGGAAATAAAACAGCATGAATCCAAGAGCTAATTAGATGAGGCAGGCTGTAGTCAGATGCACCTTTGCAGGGACAGGCTACCAGTATTTGCATGTGATGAAAGAGCAGCAAACCTCAGTTTCACCCACAACAGCATTTAACTTCCAGTTTTGCACTTATCTCTGAAGGAAGCCAAGCTCCTGGGCAGCAGTTAATGCAGGGAGGAAGTTATGTGGCAAGGAAGCCACGTTAACATCTCTTCTTGCTCAGAGCATGCCAAGCTGGAAGGTTAGTCGATGCTAACAGGCTGTGTCCACTTCTCCACCCTTTCTGCCACCAAGACCCGGGAACCAGCCACTCCCATATGGGACCACACACCAGAGGACAGAGCTGGAGCCACAGCTCTTGAAGACCTCACTTACAGTCAGCTGTCAATTACACAGCTCTGTCAAACCATGGTCTAAAGCACCTACTTGATGTGCCTCTGTCTTTCTGCCTCCATCCAAAGCAGCTGAGTTCCTATCTTCTGCACCTGCACTCTTCACTTGACAAGAGATGCACCTGAGCTATGGATATGCAATGAGCAATTTGCATTAGAAGCAGTTTTCATTTGCCAGAAATGAAGGAAAACATCATACATGATAATGTTCTTCATACAGACACATATACCTTCTACAGGCTAAAAGCTTTTGGGAAAAGTGCAGCCTTATCCTAGCACTAGAACCTGAACAGGAGCTTACTTCACCACGCCTGCGTTGGGTTTTAGGCGCTTGGCTGCACCTGCCTTTATAAAAATGGTCTGAGGTGGTGAAGTTAAACATTTCTTGGCTACAAAAGGGCATTGTGAGGAGCTACACTGTGTGCACTACAGAGATCATCAGGCACTGACATTATGATGGTAACAGAAAACATAGGCTCCTAAAACAGAAGGAATTAAGCTGGCATCACACCAGCCAGAGCAAATCTCCAGTCTAAACAAGTGAATTACAGGGCAAGCAAAGAACAGGCTGGACCATGAGAATTCTAAAGACAAGGAAAAACACTAGAAAGGATAGTGTCAGGGGGGCAAAGAAACCCTTGGCACTATGCAGAACAGGGCAGGCAGTGAGAAGCACTGTCACACTGTAAGGTGGGACAGTCTGAAGGTACTGATCTGCTTTGCAGCTTTGAGCAGTTGAGTGTTAAGTCCTAACCTCACCTATCCCTGATCCAGCCAGAGGAAAACCCACTGGCTCCAACATATCTGTAAGAATGTTTTGATACATCAGCGAATATATAAACTCTCCTCCTTCCTTGCAACCTGCACTTCACTGAAGAAGCTTAAACAGTATGAAAACCAAACCCCAGACTCGAACAAGTACAATTAAGTATTGAGGGGTGCCTGTGCTGCAGAGCAGACTATATTATCTGGGGCTGTTATTAGCAAAGTACTGCTGACATGTAATAGATCTGATTCTTACCCCTCTCCTCAAGCACTGGTGAATCCAGTGATGAAGCCACAGTACATGCTTGGAGTGCTGTGTCCAGTTCTGGGCCCCCAAGCACAAGGGAGACATGGACATATTGGAGAGTCCAATGGAGGGGCAGCAAGATGATGAAGAGACTGAAGCATCTTTCCTGTGATGAGAGGCTGACTGTTCAGCTTAGAGAAGAGGAGGTTCTGGGGGATCTCATCAATGTGTATAAATACCTGAAGAGAGGGTCCAGAGAGGATGGCACCTACCCAGTGCTAGGACAAGAAGCAACAAGGGGCACAAACTGAAACACAGGAGGTTCACCCTGAACACCGGGCAGCACTAATACACTGTGTAGGTGCCCTGGCACAGGTTGCCCACAGGTCTCTTCCTTGGAGATCTTCAGAAGCTGCTTGCATGAGGTCCTCAGCACCCTGCTCTGGGAGTCTCTGCTTGGATAGAAGTTGGGCCAGATGGACCCAGAGGCCTGACATCCTCAGCCACTCTGGGATTCTGAATCAGTTGGAGGGACAGAGTGGATATAGCAGAACATAAGGGAAGTTAACTATGCTTTGCTCTTGTTCTCTTTTAACTGTCTCCAGAGGCTGTAGGCAAGAGTACTCAACATCTTAGGAAATTTCCTCCGGGAACTAGGAAACAATGTACAGTATACAGCCAAGGGGAAGTTCTATTTTATTGATACTCAGACTTGGGAGATTATGCGTCTGCTTCTTCCTGCCGTATTAATGCCCAAATACTCATTTGGAAACAGAACTGCAACACAGTGTCCAGAAACTCCTTGGGAGATAAGGCTCTTTTGTGTCCACAGGGAACTGATGTGACTACACCACACAACTCTGCATTTCTTTATTTCCCTTTACTACTCCCAAGGGAAACATTTATCAAGCTCTTAGTAAAAATTAATTTACAAACTTTTTCAGAGTTAACTGCTCCCACGGTCTGCTTGACCCATAGCAGCAAGACATTTCTTTGCCAGTGTCAAAGATCAACACTGATGAACAACAAAACAAATGCATAATAGTAGCAATAACAATCACCTACCACTAAATAAGAAGGAAGGATTTTCCATTAAAGAGATTTGTGTTTACACATAAGCAATTAGTTCCAACGGGAGGAACAACTACATTTCAAGTCTGTGATATCTGGAAAGTGTTTCATCAAATACTTTTATAGTTTACAGATATCTTTTCTGCCTTCTACAGTGAAGGTGGCAGCTGTCTGAAGGCAGTTCAGTCTTGTTTCACGTACTGTGTTCACCATGCTGTAGAATGAAAAGACTCAGCTTGCTGCTGCCCTTGCAGACTGAACATAAACATAATTTTAAATTTAAGTTTTACTTCTTGAAGCAACATATTGTTAGCATTGAAAGAAGAGATATCATGTCTATCAGTTCCTGCTTGGCTAGTCAATCCTGAAAATCAGGTGGTTTTATAGAGAATAATTTTATAGCAGTGTTTTGCAGTCTAGAAGCCAGAAGCAGGATCCTGAAATTATCTAAAAAACTTGTGCTTGAAATATTTAATTTTCTGTTTCATTACGATTTGTTTTTAAACCATAACATTTATGTGTGCTTTAGTTAGATTCAAAGTATTGCTGCCACAAAAATTATATACAAGGTGTGTAGAAATAATGCATTTTTGAACTGGAGTAATTGCATAGAGTGTTTTTTAATTATATTTATATTTTCCTCCCCAAAAATTGTAATACCCAGCGAAGTCCTTGAGCTTTCTGAATACTTTCTCCCTTACACAACAACAGCAACAACAAAAACATTAATCACTCAGATGACCAGATTACACAGAATGTTAATTTGCAAAGAAATTCAATATTGACAACATGTGACAGTCTAAAGTAACAGTTCTGTACTCATCCTCTACGTTGTATGAGATGCTCACAGAAAGCAAAAAGTACAGTGTGGGTAATCTTTAAAAATACTAACAACTGCATAATAAAAACACAAGTGCAGTTATTCTTACGCCATTTCACAAGGAATACAAGCCTCTCAGACAGACATTTTTGGAATTGGAAACAGCAAAAAATCCACCCGATACAGATGTTATGCATGTTTGAAAACAGCGTGAAAAGTGTCACAACCTTAATGCCACGTAATAATTTCCTTGGAAGCATCAAGCGTTTCATTTAAGCCCACCGCATTGCCCTTTTGTAACCCACCCACTATCACAGGAAGACAGTCTGGTTCAGACCTCTGTGAAAAAGCCAATCCTTCAGGGTGCATTAGAACCGAACTCTTCGTTCTTTCAGTCCTGCAGGGTACAGATTATTTGCAGGTTCGCTGCTTCGGAGCCAGAGCCGGGGCGGCTGATGGCGGGGCCTTTGCAGTGCCTGGCGATGGAGGCAGCACTTGTGTAAGGTGTGACCAGGTAAATGACTTTTTCAGTCTTGTGGTCTGCCTGAAGGAGGAGGTGGAGAGGCTGAGGACCATAAAGGACTGTGAGAGGGAGACTGATTGGTGGTGCCAGTCCCTATCGGCCCCGAGATCCTGGCACGCAGCTGAGGCTCCACACACAGCATGTTGCCCCCTGTCACCTTGCAAACAGGTAGAGGGGAATCGGCAGGCAGACTGTGTTCCTACTGCACTGAGCCCCCTGTCCTCTCCTACTCCTAACAGTACTAGTGAAGTACTGGGGGGGGGGGCTGTGGCAAAACCACTGTAACCCTCTCCCAAAAGGGCAAGGTGATATCCACCACACAGTGGTGAAGCTCCTGCCCTGTTGCTGCCGAGCAGAGCAAGGCAATTTGAGAGGGAAGGATGAGTGGAAACGGTTACTGACTTGGCAAAGCGGGCATCCCCTGTCCCGACCATCATTGGCTCCCCAGGTGCCTCTGCGGAATAGGTTTGAGGCCCTGGAAGTCGAGGGAGAGGTGAGCGTGGGTGTGGAGGGAGGCCCACCTGTGCGAGTGCCTCGGGTGAAGCAGTTGCCCCCATGGCTCAAGACCTCCTCCATCCATAAGGACAGAAGGGTGGTTGTCATGGGCGACTCCCTGCTGAGAGGAACAGAGGGTCCTATATGTCAGCCTGACCCTACCCACAGGGAGGTGTGCTGCCTCCCTGGGACACGGGTCAGGGACATTTCTAGGAGACTTCCCGGACTGATCCGCCCTTCTGATTACTACTCACTATTGATAGTTCAGACTGGCAGTGTCAAAGTTGCTGAGAAAAGCGTGAAGACTATCAAGGATGACTTCAGGAGACTGGGGCGGGTAGTTGAAGGAACAGGTGTGCAGGTCATTTTTTGTTCTATACCTTCAGTGGCCGGGAAGGATACTGGGAGGATCCAAAAGCCCATCTCTTAAATAAATAGCTTAAGAGTTGGTGCAAACGTAGGAATTTTGTTTTTTTTTTTGATCACGGAGCAATTTACTCGGCACCTGGCATGATGGCTGCAGGTGGAAGCAGCCTGTCTCCAAGGGGTAGGAGGATTCTAGTCGAGGAACTGGTGGGACTTATTGATAGGTCTTTAAACCAGGTATGAAGGGGGAAGGGGACAAAATGAGGGCTGCTGGGGCTGAGGGTGTAGTTCAAGGCTCAAAACGGGGTAGTTCAAGGCTCAAAACAGAGCTTGCTGGGTGAAGAGAGTGGAGTTCCTATGCATGGTGAGAGGCGGGGGGATCCTCCCTTAAGTGTCTGTACACTAATGCACACAGCGTGTGAAATAAACAGGAAGAGCTGGAGATCTGCGTGAGGTTGCAAGGCCGTGATCTCACTGCAATCACAGAGACGTGGTGGGGCAGCTCTCATGACTGGAATGTTGCCATGGAGGGCTATGTGCTTTTTGGGAAAGATTGGCTGGCAAGGCGAGGTAGTGGAGTTGCTCTTTATGTGAGAGAGCAGTCAGAATGTTTTGAACTCCACTTGGGGGAGAGTGACATAGCAGTGGAGAGCTTGTGGGTGAGAATCAAGGGGCAGGCTGGTAAGGGTGACACTGTTGTGGGTGTGTACTACAGGCCCCCTGATCAGGAAGAGGAGGTTGATGAGGCCTTCCATAAACAATCAGAAGTAGCGCCATGTTCGCAGGCGTTGGTGCTTATGGGGTTCTTCAACTGTCCAGATATTTGCTGGATGAGCAACTTGGCCAAGCATGCACAGTCCAGATGGTTCTTGCAATGTGCTGAAGACAACTTTCTGATGCAGGTGGTGGAGGAACCAACATGGGGAGGGGTGTTACTGAACCTTATGCTCACTAACAAGGAAGGACTTGTTAAGGAAGTAACGGCTGGGGGCAGCTTGGGTTGTAGTGATCACGAGATGGTGGAGTTCAAGATCCTGAGTGGAAGGAGCAAAGCAAAAAAGTAGGATTGCTGCCCCCTGGACGTTAGGAGATCCAACTCTGATCTCTTCCGGGACCTACTTGGAGCTGTTTCGTGGGCTAGGGTGTTAGAAGGTAAGGGGGCCTGTGAGAGCTGGGCAGCATTTAAACAGCTCTTCTTCCAAGCTCAGGATCCCTCTGAGCAAGAAATCAGGAAGGGGTGGCAGGAAACCTGCGTGGATGAGCAAGGAGCTCATGCACAAACTCAAAAGGGAAGAAGAAGGTCCATGAAATGTGGAAAAAGGGTCTGACCACTTGGGAAGAATACAGAAAGGTTGTCAGGGCCTGCAGGGATGCAACGAGGAGGGCTAAAGCACATCTGGAACTGAATCTGGCAAAAGTGATAAAGGATAATAAAAAAGGCTTTTTTAAGTATGTCAACAGTAAAAGGAAGATTAGGGAGAATGTGGGCCCCCTACTAGGTGTCCTGATTCAGGTTGATAAATATCTGAGGTGTGGGGGACAAAGTGGTGAGGCCAGACTCTTTTCTGCAGTGTGTGGAGACAGGGCGAGGGGAAACAGACATAAACTGCAGCACAGGACATTCCGCACGAATGTGCGCAAGAACTTCTTTACGGTGAGGGTGACGGAGCACTGGCACAGGCTGCCCAGGGGGGTTGTGGAATCTCCTTCTCTGGAGATATTCATGACCCGCCTGGACGCCTACCTGTGTGACCTGGTGTAGGGAACCTGCTTTGGCAGGGGAGTTGGGTTCGATGATCTCTTGAGGTCCCTTCCAACCCCTATGATTCTATGATTCTATGAATATTCTTGAAAACACTGTTTTTGTGCACTATTTCCTGAGCTGTTATGTTTCTTACAATAGTTCATAAAGACATTTTTAGAATACTTGAGTATGTATGCTAAGTATATCTTAAGAACGGAAGTTATTATTTCTGTGGTAAAAGACTGCTGGGAACATAGATTTATGAATGCTGTGTAGAAGAATAGTGTTCTGTTGTTAAATGTTGAGTATTGTCTAGCGTGATGGGCTGGACCTGGCAGACCACAGGTTATGTCATTTTGCACTGTACCAGCTTTGCTAGAGTTGGTAGCTAATGAAGAAGGAGAGATGTTATCTAAATTAATTTGGAAAGGAAGAATTTCTTTTTGGGTAAAGGGCGGATTAAGGAGGCAGGATAACGCACAGCATGAATCATCATCTCTGTGTTGCCTGTCCTGCCTACCTGAATGCTGCCTTATTCTCAAGGGTTTTGCTGGGGAAGAGCCTGTCCTCGTTGGCTCTCAATCATCCAAAAAACCTATTTGGTGGCATTGAGAAAGTGCTCAGAACTGTAAATCCCATTAATATCACAGACCGTCCTCATCTTATTGGTGTCAGTTTCAGGGCAGCTCTTTCAGTGGTGATAAAAGGTACACTTTTCTTCACAGATCCCTGAGGCATCAAACCTGCCACATCACTGGTCACAGCTTTAATATGTTTGAAATAGGATTGTTGTCTCTCTAAATGCCCTCACAGCTGCCACCACACCTCCTTGATCTTGTCCTGGGCCCAGGACCTGCAACATTTGGGGGTGCTGCTTTGTTTTTAACTTCAGAACCCAGAAAAATAGTCTTGGCAATCATTAAATCAGTGGCAAAACTCCTCTTGGCTTATGTGGACAGAGAAGTTCTCCCACACTCTTTAAAGAAAATAGCAAGGACCAGAAGTTTATCAGTCTTTAAGAAGCTCTTTAATGAAAACAACCTTTTCTATGTTACAATTCTTGGTTGAAAGCCCTGCACTGTGTCTGAGGCTGCATGTAAGGAAGTTGCTGCACGGGGAGGAGCTCCCAGAAGCGGAAGCATCTGCCTGCTGCTGGTCTCATCTCCAGCCCCACGACGCATCTGTCATGTCCCAGAGTTCTGGTTCCCAACACCAGTTTCTTCCTAGTGCTTGGTCATTTTAATATTTTTGTTCTCAGTCTGGGTTGTAGGGTAGCAGGCTGTGTCTCTCTAACAAGACTCTTGGGATTGCTGTGATGCTGCAGTGTATTCTGTATGATGTTCTCTCTCTCTCTCTCTCTCTCTCTTTTTTTTTTTTTTTGGTAAATTATTTAATTGGAGGTCCATACAGTACATCAGGTGGTTAGCGATAATTTGTTGGCAAAAATCTACAGTGATATTTGTGTTGCCTTTCTGCAGTCACAGATACCGATGTGGCTCTGAAGTTCTTGGCTGTTACTAGCCTAGAGATCGAGAGATCTCCCATTCCACTCTCGTGTCTGCTGAGGTACTTGTTTGGAGTGCAACTATAAGTAAGATACTGACAGGTTGATCTTAGTAGAGGTGCCCCTTGTTTGTAAATTTACTTCCCCTACAAGTCAAGTCTGACTGATTCAGCACTATGTAAACTTAAAGGCAAGAACCTTCCCTGACACTGTCATGAAAAACCAGCCATGACCAAGGGCTGTGTTTATTTTTCAGGTGGTGAAGGAGGCACATCCTTTCCTTTGCTTTGATTAAAAAGAAATTGAACAATCTTAACCTCCATGTGAAGGCTCAGAAGCATATTTAAACTTGCCTACACAGACATGAACCTGTAAGTCTGTCTCATGTTTTTCTAGGTTCGTCTGGGTATAACTCAGCTTGTTAAGGAGTGTGAACAGTGGGAGAGAGGTTGAACTGTCATTAGACAAATGAACTTGTGAAAATAATGTCAAAGGCAGGGCTTCGTAGCAATTAGTAGATGCTTGGGAACTGGGCCCCAGTGGAGTCCTCTGCATCCACAATCTCACAGCCACTGTGTATTTGGGCCACTAACTGGGTTTCCAGAAGTGAGAAGCTACTGTGACTTAGCTAGTTTGGGTTTTAGTACTAAAAGGGTAACCATTAAGCCTAAATTGGCTTTACATTTAGGAAAACACAGTTTTGAAATAAATATGCCATATTTATTTCTGGATTTGTGTCCAGCTTCAGTGTCTGGTATGGGCTCAGAACAAACAACACTTTCTAGAAGCACAAGGTCTCTGCTTCAGGTTTTGTGTATCATCTTTTTTTTTCTTCTGTTGTTTTTTCTCTTTTTGCTAGTATGCGAGTTAGTGCCTAATTACCCACTTCTAAATCTGATAACTATAATTTTGATCTCCTTATATTTGAGTGATGGGTCAGTGGCAGAGCTTTTTGCTCACTAGAGAAGGTGCTTTGCTCACACCGTACAAAATCAGTGGGAAGCAGTGTAGCAAATGGTTCTACAGGATTCAGTAGTAATGCAACCGAATCAGTATTATCCATGAATGCTGGAATTTCTTGTGGAACTGCTGGTGTGCTGTGCTGTTGCTTATTTAGGAAAGATCTTGAAGGGTAGTATGAGCATTCTGGGTTTCTGTCTGGTAGAGCTTATGCTATGTGTGCAGTGAAGTCAAAAGAAATCAAGCTAGTACATGTCTGTGAAGCTGTCTGCATCTTTCTAATGGTTAAAAATCTGCTAAAAAAAAAACCGAAAAAACAACCAGACAAAAAACACCGGAGTAGCTGTGGCTGTGAAATTTTGTTCTGTTTGCAATGCATGTAGATTGGTAGTCCTTCCAGGTTGCTTTTTATGTGGCCTGGGATACCCTGTCTGAGCATTGGTTTGTTGTTTTTTTTTTTTTTTCCTCTGATAAAGTGGTTTCCCCAGAGATGACCAGTGTCAGCATGTGTCATCCTTGGGTGATGTTTTTTGGTGCAGAGTTCTTCAATGAGTTGATCAAAATTGTTCAGCTCTTGCTAGTTACGCTGACAGCTCTCATTAAGGCAGTTGCTTGCCTGTGCATGGAGCTTGGCAAAGTCAGTGCCCTTGAATGTCTGCATTTAAATACAGTTAAACAGAAGGTCAAAGTTGGAAAAAATAGATGCAAAGAACTAAACAAGCTGACATTTTCTTCTCATCTCCTGTTTTCTCCCTGAAAAGGCTGTGTGTCATTCTGTCTTGTGCTGGATGAATCCTTCTGCCCTTTCCAGCTGCCTCATCCCTCTCCACAGGTGTTTTTACCTTGGGGCTTTCTCGAGTTGGCTGCCAAAGATCTTTGAAGGAAAGAACAGATAGTTCTGGTAACAAAGTTGGCTTCACAGGGAGGAAACATGCTCATTGCAGCGCTTGCTTGCTGTGAAGGCGCTTATGGATATACCTCTTATAGCAGCGCCAAAAACATCTTCAAAGTTCAGTGATTAATGAGTTTGGTGATACTCTTGTTATCATGTGTGTAACTACTGAACCTCTGCCAGCAAAGTCTGGAGAAGGAAAGTGGGACTTATCTGCCAAATAATCACAGTTGTGCCGGCACTGCAAATGGGCCATGGGCACAGACATCTCCATTGAGTGTGTCTGTCTGTAATACTGTCTAGCTGCATTGCTGTACTTTTTTTTCTTTATTGTATGTGTAAATATGCAAGGATATAGACTGTATGTCTGCTGTACGTACAGCAATCTGTGATCATTATATTAACAGTAAAATAATTGTATTAAAATATTAAAAAGGTTTTGCAAAGATAGGTGTGGAGTTTATCAAACATTGTACAAAGTTCTTCCTTCTAGTTGCACTCAATCGTATGAGCGACATTCCTGCTGCAGCCTGTAGATCCCTGATGCTGTTAACAGAACTACTGCTTTACACTCAAACCCATCATTAAGTAGACATAATTCTAAATTAAAGGAAGACTGAAGTAGAGAAAGAGATGCTTAAGTATGGAGGTTTAATTGTGGTATTAACTTTCTTTTGAAGTCTGTGGCTCAGAGGAGAGGATAAGGAAGGCTGGGACATGGCAGGGTGGGAGGAGGTCCACAGCAATGGGAGGCCAGGAGAGGATGACAGGGTAGAGATGAACTCCAGCAGTTTTCTGGCACTGTGGAAGCTTTTCAGGTTGTCAGAAGGGGAGATGCAAATGTTCCAAGGTGAGAATAAAAGAGGGAATTTGAAGCTAGAGATAAAAACAGTGGCCTGAGCCACAAACTGAAACACAAACATTCTAGTTGAGGCAGTAGAGACAAAGACCATGGAATTAAGCATTGTGAAATGAGAGTGTCTAAGGATGGGGTGGCTGTGATGGCAAATTGGAAGTGCTGGTGAAGATGACAGGAACTTGTATTTTGTGAAATAACTGATCCAGCATTGAGAAGTATACAGTTTAGTATTCCACTATGAAAGTATTTTATCTTTGAGTTCTCTCTGGTAGTAGATGGTTTAATCCTTATTTTGAATCGTGGGATTTTCCAAATGAATCCCTTAGTTGTTAGCTTTTCTTCCCTAAAATCTTCCCTGAAATTACTAGTTATTTCTTATTTTGGAGAATTGTAAGGTATGGATTATGAAAAAAAACATTTGTATCTTCGTGAGCTTTCTGTCATTTTCCCTGAATTTTTTCCCTCCATACTTCGTAAGATAAGGTGTTGTGAAACTGTGAACATTAAGCAATGTTATGTGTTTCTTAAGTGTTCCTCTCTCTTTATTGAGTCTAAATTGACGTTTTTTTTTTATTTTAAGGATTGTTGTAGGACAACAGCTACAATTCGGGCTTGATTTTTTTTTTCTTTTGAAACAAGAGTCATAAAATTGAGAAGTGCTACCCCAAAATATCTCTCTTCTTTCTTGCAGTTGGTGCAGAGTGTGACAGCTGACTGACTGTGTAGTTCTTCAGAGGGTGCAGAGGTGGTGTCTGAAGGATGGTCTGTGTGGAAGAAGGCAGTGCACTGCTGAACACCAGGCTGCTCCCAGCAGAGCTCGTACTAAAGCAGTCCTTGGGGCAATCTGAGTTATGTCAGGGACTTTGCTCCTATATCCCTGTAGTAGCCATCCATGGTATTATTCAACTGACAAAAGAAGGCTGTTTGCACCTAAAATAAAAAGATTAAATAATGATAATCTTTTGAAAAGATGGTAGATTACAAATATTCGTAGAAGTAAGAGAAGCAATTCTGTGTATAACAGCCTAAAAACTAGAAGGAGTTAGGAGGAAATACTTGTCAGTTATAGGAGCACTTCAGGCTGAAAAGAGATGCCTGTCAGTTTCTGGGATGACAGGCAGGTTTGCTCTCAGCACTTGTCTCTGAAAGTCGCGTACATCAATCCTTGCAAGAACAGTCCTACTTAAGGAAGATCTTGTGAGTCTGAAAGTCATTTCTGCCACTTCAACCCTATAGACTCATTTAGATTGGAGAGAAAAAGAAATCAGGACTGGCCTTATTTGGAGTGATAAGGGACAATCTGTAGGAAAGATGGTTGAAGGTGAGGTGTTGGATGGGGCACCAGGGTCTCACTGCAGAGAACTGAGCATGCAGAGCATGGGGAGCGCTTCTTTTTCCAGAACCACCTCAAGCTAAGCAGCATGTTTGAACAAAGAGACTCATTTGTTGCATAATGAACATGGGAAAGAGGCCTGGTGCCTGTCAGAGCAGTTGAGTGTAACTCTGCCTTTCAGCCATGGAAATTTCTATGCTGCCACGGTGTGCTTTGCTGCTGGCTTCTGCCACACTGCTCTTTGCAGGTGATGGAGTTTGTGCTGTGGTACCTGATTATAGTAGGGTTGGCACAGGCATCCTTTGGAAGTATAAAAGGGTGAAATATTATTCTGCATTATGTTTTCCAGAAAGCTCTAATTCAGAAATTCTGTCTAATTTAAAGCGACCGTGGCAGCCAGGAGCAGTGTTGTAGCAAGCTGTCCTCCACCTTGAGGAAATAAGACTTCATCTGAATTTCCTCCTGTAGACATGTCGTACACTTGTTATTGTTTGGTGCTTCTCAGATCCTTTTCCTGCTCTTTTTTTGAAGCCATTGTGTGACAGGTTTTTCTTGGCTGGTTGCTCTATTTACTATAAAGAAAATAAAATATAAAAAAAAACAACACATATGGGCAGATATCTGGGAGCTAGTGTTCCTTGAAACCCAGTGGTAGAATTACATCAGTACTTTTGTTTCGTAAATTAAGTCTAAAATATTTCAAGCACTTTTGATTTTAATTCTTTTTTTAACACAGAGTGCTTTTCTAAATACCAAAATACTCAGATCAGATTGACTTGCTTGCTCTGAGGCATGTTTAGTTAAAATAGGCCAAGATGAAATAAGCAAGTTAAAAGACAATGTTGAAAGACAAATTTTTAAATAATCTGTGCTTGTACAGACATAAAAACAGGGTATTTTCAAAGTGGAAGTGAAAAACTGCAGACTGTATATTAGGGTTGAAAAGGTTGCAGTAAGATTGCAACAGAAGTTTATGTTCATAGGTTTGTTAGAGGTGAGGAAGTTCGTGGGTGTTTATGAATGTTCATTCATTTTTCAGGGTCAGGTGACTATAAGTGCGAAATTTGACAAAGGGATTTACCTCCCGGAAGATGCTGAGTTCTACTTTGTTTATGATGGATCCGTGAAGAGGCACATAATGATGGCTGAGCGGATTGGTGACAATGCTGTTCAGTCCCTTGTTCCAGGTGAGTTTTATTCCTGTTTTATGGCTTTATAGTGAATGTAGGAGTTGAATGATGGCCTGCAGAATGTTTGGCTGACTGTAGGTGATGCTGCCGTTCAAAGTTGTCTGCAGCGACATGGTGTCAGGCACAGATGGGAGCTTTTCTGGGCATGCACAGTTGGGTGTGCATGAAAATGCATTTTCAAGCATGGCATCATTTTTAGCCTGACTTAATTCTATTCAGCAAATCCAGCCTATGGTTTACTTCTTGGTATTGTAGCGCCTGCAGAAGTCTGGGCTTTCCCCTGGACAGCAGTCAGCCTAGCTTGCAAGTCTCACCTGGCAGTTGCACAGGGGTGTTGCAGCTCTGCTGAGCCATGGGGAGAACTCACCAGGAGTGCTTTGCTGTGAGAGGGGAAATGTAGTTTCCCTCACAGCCAGGGCTGCCTTGGTGTTGTCACCCTTGCTTGTGTGATGTAAACCATGGCCATTGTCTTCGTGCTTTGTGTTATGTTCATTTGTGGGAGTAGGAGGCTCTAAATGGGCTGTACATACATGGTAGGTTCTGCTGGTTGTTTGTTCTTGTTTTCTAAGGGAGATTCAGAGTGTGACTAGTGAGTACAGAAAGGGGATATTTGCCACAGTGGTGGCTGCTTGAACTTGTAAATAGGGAATGATTGTTATCTGATAGAAAATGCAGTGCGAGGTGCTGACAGGCTTGCAAAGCCATTTTTTTTTTAAAGGGCTGAAATAGCACTGCCACAAGATTATTTCTCGGATAGAAATAAAAACTGGAGGTGTCAGATAATGCTTAATCCTCTGTCTGATCTCAACAGAAGTCATTAGTAAATGAAAGAGGTTAAAGTGTATTGCTGTTACTGTTGGTGTTTTATAGCAACCAAGTTAAACATAAGGAAATGCACAGCACTTTGGAAACAACTGCAGATGTGGTAAGCACGTGCTGGCTTCGGCAGCTAGTAGACTCCCTGTGTATTTAGAATTCTCAGGGGCCTGTTTTGTGAAATCTGGGCTTACACACGTGGTACCTCATGGTTAGCTCTCCATTGGGAGGTGTGTATACAACCTTAACCTCTGATAGATGTGTGATGGCAGAGAAGGAGGAAAGATGTGTGAGGTACGTGAGGTTTTTGAGTGGGAGACTCCCTTGGACTTTGAGGGTCCTGGTTGTAACGTAAGCAGTTGATACAGCATTTATCAAGCCTGTCTGCTGTACAAACCATGCATTTGTTGAGAACATTGAGATTTTGGCCCACGTGGAAATGCTGGTGGGTACAAAATGAGTGTTAATAAATACATAAATTCCTTGGTGTTTGTGTTGCTGGCTATAGTGATATCTTTTTTTTCATAATTCTTAATCAGAGATGGTCATCTCATCTTCTGTTGTGATGAAGAACCTGTACCTAGAAAAACTGCTTTTAAAATGAACTGTCAGTAAAACCTGGGAACTGGGCAGTTCAGATCCAAGTTGATCACAAAAAAAAACATTTGGAGGATGCCCTACAATGAGTTGCTGAAGGGAAGAATAAAACTGCTCTGGATAAGTAGATAACAGTCCATCTTAAAGGACTGAAAAGGAGGAAAAATTAATACATTTTCCAAACAAATACAGTTTTAATGACTTATTTATGTTGTTATTTTAGGCCATGGATGCCAGGAAGCAGTCTCTGTCTCCGTGTTAATGTACCCAAGGGGATCCTCACCTGTGGCCCTTGGCAGCTGTCCTGTCACTTACAGGGAGAACTTGTCTTGCAAGTTGTCTCGTTTTCTGGTCAGTCACACAGAGTGTGTCAGTGCCATGAGTCACAAGGTATTACTGGATAAGTTTGGGCTAACAATAAATGATCTGCAGTCCCTGGATACTGATTTGACAATGGCCATTGCTCATGAAGAATTGCCATCGACGTGGAGCATCCTCGGAAGCTGCTGTGATGGTGGTAAGATTTATTTATTTTTCAGTTGGAAGGCTTGCTGCAGAAGTTCCCTACCATTCTGCTTTATTTTGTGGTTATGAGGAAAAAATATTTAGTGTGAGAGTAGTAGTCAGAGATTTGGTTTGTGCCCAGAGGTTTGAAAAGGATTATACTGGACGTTGTAACTCAGTTTCTTTAAAAAATTTTTGTACCTTGACTCACTGTGGAAGAAGTTATTTTTATAAATAGACGCTGCCTTTACAAAATGTAAATGCTATCAGTTTTAAAAACTTAAAAAAGAATTGTAGTAGTGGAGTATCTCCACCATGATTCCTATCAAGTGAAATGTTTTAATTGTGCAAACAAAACTGAGACAAGGTGTATGTCCACAGAACAGAATTATGTGTTGATGAAGGCCTCTGGAGATGTAAAGTTAATATACTGTTTATCACAGTTGTGTGAGCTTGTGTGCTTTATTTACAGTCATCATCATTCTTAGGGGAGAGTATCATTTAACAAATGTTGTGGGTTTTTTTTTAGAGGAAGTGGAAGGAAAGTATAATTGAAACCTTACATTAGGGTATGCTGTTGCATTGTAACAAAATCAGGTGAAATTTGTCCAGTTTTATGTTTCATTACAGACTTAAGGCTGCAGTTAGGTTTTGCTGAAGAGTATAATTTTTTGTGCAGACTGAGCTGATTTATAGTTGAGGTTGGAAACAGTGTTAAACTTGATGGCTTCACATGTTTTTCATTGAAAATTTGGTACTTTTGGCTGTTTTCCTTTTAGTACTTTAAAATGCTGAAAGTTGGAGGACAGGCAGTTTCCATATGAGCCAAACTAAAACAGAGATTGATGCAAGCTTTTGGGAACTAAAAACACAACGGGTAGCCCGTTTCTTTGGGTGAGGTATTTTTTCCTGTCTTAAATCTTCTTAATTCCTAATGACAAGCAGCTCGAAATCTGCTACTGCCTTCCTCAGAAGAAGGATGTGTTTTGTCTGTCTGTTATAAACAGCTCTTTCAAGAGAGATATAAACAAATACAGAGTTTCGCTCAAATATTGGCTGGACAGTGGCTTTACTTGTTTCAGTTTTATTTGTAGTAAATATTTGTTCACGTTGCTCAGCTGCTGGAGTGACTGTTGGAGCAGTGAAGACCTTGATTGAAAGCCTGAAGAAATCAGCTGTGGTTTTTCACATACTTTGCTAAGCTTTTCATCAAAACCAGCTGAAGTCTGGCCCAAAAGTATTATCAGGACACCAAAGCTAATCAGAGATTTTCAGGCAAAGCTAGCTGTCTACCTGTTTGCCTGAAATATGGGAAGTTTCTTTGGGGTGTATTGTAGGTCTTGGGTATAGCCAGTACCGCACAGAGCTCTGCTGGGGCAGCTGATACACAGCTGCAAGATTTGTGAGCTTTTGGTTATGCTAGTTGTTACAAGTGTGCTAACACAGAGGTTGTTCCATCCTCTCTGGGAGAGTGTGTGTTTAACTGGGAGGTCACATTGCTGTTCAAACCCTAGTCTCTGCTGTTAAATGCAGCAGGGATCTTTGGTCAGGGTTTGTGCATCACAGTAAATGTATTGTGGTAGGACTGTGTTAGCACCATAGAGAAGAGCAAGGCTGAACCAGGACAAAACCTGGCCTTTGGGATGAGTGGTGGTGGTGGTAGGGAGACTTCCAGATAGGTAGGGTGTGGTGGTAGCTGCTAGGGAGACTTCCAGATGCACGGAAGTCCTAACTGTAGGCCTTTTGGGCCACATAGCTGCAGGGTTCTTCATGTCTTGTAAGAGTGGCTTTGGTAGCTCAAATACCTGGTTACAGCCCTGTACAGAAATAAGAGAAGCTGCTGTCTCAGAGTGTATACAGGCAGCTTGGCAGTAGGGCATCTCATCTACAGTAATTAAGTATTCAGCATTTTATTTCAAAAATCTATGCATAGGTCTTTTCAAATTATTATTTTTTCTGTTTGATAACTGAGTTAAATCTTTTTTGGTCTCCTCCAAGAAGTGTGTATAACCTTTTGTCATGTCCTGCATCCTCTCTTCTTTTCTGAAAGCGTATTTTTGCTTTGTCTCACAGCCATGTTCTCTTTCATCTGAGCCTAAGAAGCACTGACTCATGTTGCACGTCCTCACTGTCCCTGTGCATGTTTTTGTCCCAGAGCCATGGGTTGCATGTGGCAGAGCAAGACTTGTGCATGCAGGAGGAGTTGCTGATACCCCTACAACTTCTTTCCCCAAAAGTTCCATAGTGTTTTGGCACTTGACAATGTTGGGTTATTCAGTATCAATATTTTGATAGATTTTGGGTGGTATGGCCCATCACTGAGTCACATCTCATGACTGTGAGACTAAATCGCTGTTATTCTTTCAGTTTTCAAAGCCGCTGGGTTATTTTTATTATAAAAAAATTACTTCTGAGTGACACATCGTTTGAGAAAATCATTGCACCATCTGGTGTTTTTGGACCTCTTTCACTTTTATGAGGATTTAGAGATGTATGGGTTGATGGAAAGATAGAATAATAATTTATTCGTAAGAGGATAAGAGTTTTGGTATTTGGAAGAAGTGTTTATATTTCCTTTATAAGGCATAAAAAAGACTGGATAAAGAGAGGCTGGATTGTCTAGGGAGCATCACAAATAATTCAGGAATCCAGTGCTGTTGCACATGTCAGGACTTGTCATCCACATTATTTAAAGTTCAGCAGAGGAAACAAGAGAACATGAACCCTCTGGTAATTCTGACTTAGTGCCTGTTTGACAGTGGTGACAGGAGCTGCCTTCTTGTGGAAGGGCGTGTGCTGACAGAGAAGCTGAGGAGCCAACCCTGGTGCGTCCTTGGGCACTCCTTGGCGGGTTTGGGAAAAGGGGAGAGTGAGGAAAGAAGAAGAGGGAGGGAAAAGCTGCTAATTTGCTAATACCTCCTTCATAATGGATATTTTCTTCTGGAATATTGGATTACTCCATTTATGAAGCTAGTCAGTGTCAAGTCAAGTAACTTGTTGTAAGTGGTCAAAAAATGAGAATCTTCCAATCATTGTAATATTTAGGAAAGAAAAAAGAAGTAAGATGGAGTGTTCCATTGAGATCAGAAAAACTGCTCCAGAATGAATTTTGGAAAATGTCTCTTTGCCTCGCACAGGGTCAGGTTAGGGCCATTTTTCTGGAACTGGCAGCCCCTAGGTCCATCAGACATGGGTGCAACACCCTCTCTGCAACTTTTGTGTGTTTGGTACGCTCAGGCTTTTGTCTCCCAACTATCTTTTGGGGTGTGGGTGTGCAGGAACACAGAACCTGCAGTAGCTGAGGGTTCTCAGTTTGCTTTAAGGACGTTCCTGTGAGGCCAAGTTCAATTTTATTGGTAACCTAACTCTGGTGGTAGTTAAATGTGTGGTGCCAGCTTGTCAGTAAGTTTCTTGAGGAGGTGTGCTCATTTAGGTTTGAGGCTTAGTGGAAGCAATACAATTACACTCTGAATTATGAAAATTAGTTGTGGCTCATAGGGAAGGGAGCAGTGTATATACTTATTTGATCCTTTTTTATGAACAGTTTTCATTTCAGCCCATAAATGAGCTGTAACTATTTTGTAGGAATGAGTCTTAAGGAATGACCTGAAGCATCAAACCTTGCTGCATTACAGTTTGCCTTTAGGGAACGCTGTTCTTTTTTCTGTTGCATTTTTGACATTTTTTATTTCCTCCCCCAGCTTTCTTCTATGTAAATCTTGTTATTGTTTCTGCTTACTGCTAAACATGGTCCTGCTACACTGCATGGCTAACACCTGTAATATTTTTTTGTCAAAATTAAATTGACTGTGTCTTTTCCTCAGTTGGATATTTCAGTTTTTGTTTTTTCTGTGGGGAAAAAAAAAAAAAAGGAAGAGAGGCACAAAATGTCTGTTTTCTTCCATGGCAATGGGAAAATAATGGGAACAGCTGAAAAAAAATTGTAGGTGAGATTTGTGAGGAAGTATATACACATATACATATTTTTTTCTCAGCCTGCTTACAGTGTTAGAGATACAGTCCCTGCAGGAGTTTTCCCCTTTAGAAGCAGTGTGAGGCAGATGGATTAGGAGGTTAACACGGGTATCAACAGGCAGAGACATGTCACCAGGCCTGCTGCTGTACAAGAAAGTAGGCATGGAGCAGGATGCTGGTAAACATGCTTGAACCTGTTGGTTCATCTTTGTCTCCTGGTCTGTGGTACCGTCTGCAGAGAGGTCCTGACCACAAAGGAGCTTTCTGGGGAAAGGACTGACAACATGGAGGAGATGGTGACATGCAGAGTGATGCTGTGGGAGAGATTAAATGTCTGAAGTTTTGCAGTTAAGGTAGTATCTAAACCATGGTGCTCGGGAGGGCTTTGTGCGCCACTGTGGCACTGTGTGCTGCAGAAGACCAGGTGATGGTGGAGCAATGGGCTGATTTGGATCCCAGCCTCATCAGTGCTGCTCAGCATTGTGCTGCCCTGCTCTTGAGCACACTGGTAGCACTTCATAGACTGGTGTCACAAGCCAATATCCCAGAAGAGCATTTGGCTGCAGTATAAAAGGAAGGGAAATATCCCTCTGCTAACAGAAGTTGTCTCCTTTGGTAGTTTTCATCTTTGCTAGAGTTGTCAAAGCAGTAAACCGAAGCTTCATCTGCAGGTGTAGGTGATGACACATGCTCTGCCTTTACTATGTGGGGCTGGTGGTGAGACTCCTGTAATGGCACTGCTGGTAAAGGCTCCCTAAGGTCAGTTTAGGAGCTTCACCTTCCACCATCCCTTCTTTTCCCCCTGCAGAGCTTATGCCAGCTGCAGTGCCAGCTTGTTGGCTACTGGTCTGGTTCAGCCAGACCAAGGGCAGAAGATATGACTGGCTGTGGTAACCAACTTCCTGGGACCTCTCTAGCTGGCTTTGTGTCAGATAGATCAAAGGATGTCAGAGTAGATGCAAGTAATTTCATTTGGGAAGGACGTACACAGGTGATCATGGAGCCCAACTATTTGATCGATGGAGGTACTTCACGGGGGGCAGATGATGATGTGAGGGATAGGGAGGACTAAGAAAAATACGATGTTTGAGTTATTCAGTAAGTGGAAAGTGAACTGCCACCTCTGCCCTAATGTCATTCATTGAAGTGCTCACCATGTTAAGCACGTACGTATGCTTCTGAAGTAATGTGGTTTGCTGAACACCTTATAAACAGTCTCATACCTAATGGAAAATGAAAAAAATGAAGAGTAATACATAAAAGAATGAAGCCTGGAAGAACTGGAATTTGTCAGCTGGTTTTGATGTCTCTCTCTGTTTTTCAAGTCCCAAGTTTTGAGATTTTAGTCTCCTTCCAGGAAGTGAGTAAGATTCATAGTCCAGAAAGGACTTAGTCACTATTTCTGTCAGAGAGAAATATTTGTTTTTGGTTTATTGTTTTGGACATAGGAAGGGATTCAGCTGCAAAGAAGAACAAAGGGATTTATTTAATGCTTAAAACAGATTGTGTTTGGCCCAGCTCTATTTAACTCAGAGTGTTTTGGCTGGAGATCTGGGATGCAATGCAACACAACGTCCTGATAGTGCATATCCTTTACAGCACCGCTTGCTTTGTGGTATCTAACCCTGTGTGAATCAGCCAGCAGTGCATCTTTCAAATATTAATTGTTTTTGTGCCTTGATGGAAAACGGTACTTCGTAGCCATTTCAATATGAATTTATTGAAGTAGTGTTATGTTTTCATTGTTTCCTGGTATTCTTCCCTTTTCTGCAACTGAATGCAGTTCAGTGAATTATTGTATTTGTTTTTCACCACATCTTTATTTTTTGTTTCTTGATGTGGTGGGTTTTTTTAATTGTTTTGTTTATATTGCCATTTTACCATGATTAGAATCTTCCTCAAGGGAAGTGTAAATGAAAATGAAAAAATTGTGAAAATGCCATTTGCTCCCTCACACTGTCAATCCTGAAGGAGAGGAATAAGAGAAGCTGGAAACTGTTCTTACAAAAAAAGAACGCTATAATAAAAAACACCAAAGAAAGTTGTTTCAGATTCACTTTTTTTAGTGGAAAAATTTACTTTTTAGGCTGATCCAGTTAAAAACCATATTACCAATCATCATCTTTTTTTTTTTTTTTTTTTTTTTTCCATCTCCCTCTCTTTCTGTCACCCACTTGATACTGTGAACGTGGAGCAGAATCACAGCGGAATTTGGATGCAAAGGATCACTGGATGCGATCTGTTCCTACCCTGCTCATGGCTAGAATCAGGGCTGGATCAGGTTACTCAGGGTCACGTTTTAAGTACCTTCAAAAGATGGCGAGTCTGTAACCCCTCTGGGCAGCCTTTCCCAGTATTTGGCCATCCTCATGGTGAAAAATGTTTTCCTTATATTGAAATAAGTAATATACCTTTTTCTTGAATCAGTGTAGATCATCAATGTTTTTGCTCCTAAGCAGGCTAGATGGGAGTAGTGAGGGGAGAGGAGTACATCAAACTGTCTGTAGAGTTGTAGACAGCAGAGGGATCCAAGTGCTGTTTCCAACTAGGTGAGTGAGAGACGAAAACAACTGTGTGAGTTGCCAGGCTGGGTCTGATACAACGTGTTTTTAAGCTAGCCTTGAGCAAATCTAATATTGCGCATAGGGATTGGTAGGTAGGACGGATAAAAATTAGCTAACAGAATGTGGTGAGATGACAGAAGATGTTATTGTAGATTATGAGATCACAGAGATTAATAACTACTATTTAAGTATTTTTAAACCTATATTCTATTGTGACAGACTTTCTTATGCTGTGTTCTTTTTAGCATTTGGCTTCCAGAAGTGTAACTTACCTCATTGTCTGAGCATAGAGGAGGCTACTCCTGATGATAGAGTTCTTCCTAAGGGCTCTTTTTTTTTTTTTTTTTTTTTTTGCTAAGGAGGAAAGTCCTACTCTTGCCTTACTCATTACCACACACTTTATCTGTGTTTTGTTGTTGTTTTATTTTTCTTACTTTCCTTCCCTCCCTCCCTCCGTCCTTCCCTCCCTACTTCCACTTATTTACGCTAATATAAAATACATTGAAACTCAGTGGCCCGAGACTAAAGTTTTAATCATATAATGGACTTCAGGGTAAAGTTTGTTTCCATGTTTTTAATCTGAGGGTTGGGGTGTTGTTAGTTTATAAACAGATGCTTAGTGTGCTTAATATCTTATAAAATATCTGCATGGAATGACTGCGTATCTAGAAAAAGTAGTCTAATCGGAAACGTCCAAAAAACCTACTTTGAGGTCTAAAGTGGAACTTCAAAATAATTCAAGTGCTTAAGAGCAAGGAGCAATTCTGAAAGCCCATACTTCAATGAAAATTGTAACCTGGAAACATGTAATATTTGCTTGGGGGCCACCACATTTCCTGTGGAACTAAACTATAACTCCTTGGTGTATGCATGCCAGGTGCGAGTGTCCTGGTGCCTGATTTCCAGCTTTGCTCTGTGTTAGGATCATGCTGCTCTCCTGGTCTTCTGCCCTGGGCCCCTTGGATTTCCTCCTGCTCAGGGTCTCATTTTTAATTACTCTGTAAGAAAGTGGACAGGCTCCCATCAGATAGGTGATCTGAAGAATTGTGAAGATCTAGGTCCTAATCTTATCTTGCCAATCTGGAAGCAGTACTGAGATCTGCTATTTCTATCAGCCTTTGTTTCCACAGTCTCTGCAGATCTTTCTGTGAAGCCTAAGACATGCTCATTTAGACGGTCCTCTGTAGAAGACAGTCCCAGATCCAGGCAGACCAAGGAGTTTGATCGGCAGCAGCACTCTGTTGGGCTTCAAATCTGGAGTCAGATATTGTGTGGGTTTCTGTGGAGCTCCTCTCTGTGTCCCACAGCTTCACGTGTCTTTGTTGAGTCACCCAGACCACGCAGGACCAGGTGATTCATTTTTAGTCACATATGTCCTACATCTTGCCCTGGATTCTACGCCAGCATCATCTGGATAATGTTTGCAACCATTAGGGCTGAAGGCCTAGCCCAAGGCCTGTACTCCAGCACAGCCGTGTGTGCAGGCCTGGGGTCAGCCTTGTCGTTGCTTTCTTGAGCTTGTCTGTGCAGAAGATAAACAGAAACAGGTCACTGCTTCTCTTTTGAGGAACCCTTTTGTCCCACTCTTTTTTTTTTTCCTTCTGGCACATCACTTGATTTCCCTTCCTGGAAACATAACCCCTGTCTGTGTTGATCATCCCTAGGTATGAAATGGTTTTTGTTTTGTGGTTATACTGCATATTTTAATTCCTGCTATCTTTATTTTGCATAATTGGTGTACAAAAATATTGAAACGTAATTTTCTCCTGTGATTTGTCAGTTCAAGATGAAAATTCTATCAATATAAGGAGAAGAGGCTGGATTTGATATACAGAAAATTTCCTTGGTGTATCTTTTGTAGCTATTGCAAATCACAACTATCATGTTTTTCAGCCTGGTCTTACACGTTATCAATAGTTGGGGCCAAATCAGCAAAATATTCAGTGCTGTCTTATCCACATATATATGAACAGATATATCGCTGTTTATCAAAGCAGTTCTGCAAATGCTTTAGTTGAATTCTGTGAACTTAAAGGTAGCACATTCTTGAAAACTTGGAAATATATATGATATATGTGGTATTTCACGTAGAACATATGTAACTACTATATGGCCAGCTTTTTCCAGAGGGGTTGATGAGCCCTCAGCTCTGAGAAGACATTTGCAAAGACCCAGTTTTGCAGGAGGCAGCTCTCCTGTTAAGATGTCCAGAGAGAAAATGTCTCGGGTGGTGTGTGACAGCAGCCTCCTTTTATGTAAAAGGAGGCTGCATAGGGCTAAAGTAAGGATTTGTGTTCATAGTAAATGGGACATAAAGCAGCAGGCTTATCCTGAGGCACAGTGAGTTAAGTTAGGCATTTCACATCTTTGTAATTGTGAGGGTAAAATAGCCCTTGCGTGAGTTGCTTACTTAGGTTATAAAATCCTCTTGTCACTGGGAGGGTTTTAGAACAGATGAGATAAACATCTGTGAGAGGTGAGTGGGTTGAACTGATCCTGCTTTAAGGCAGGGAATGGGCTAAAGACCTTTTGAGGACTCCTCAAGCTTACTTTTGATGATTGTATAAAATAAATGCTCAAGATACTTTTAGTGAGCACTTAAACTAAATGGGAATCAATGATAAGACACTATATTTGTATGTAACTTAATGATACCTTCGCTCAGAACATGAGCTTTATCCTGTAGACACTGAGTCAGAAAAAATTTTATGGCACACTGATACTGTTTTTGACAGTATTATTTCCTCAAACTGGTGCACAAACTTAGATATGCTTCAGGAACTTTGCATTCCCTTGATCAACAGAACAGAATTTTGAGTAATGTATTCTGAACAGTTTGGGTGAAGAGGGTATAGTATCTGTTGAACTGTGGTGATGAATTTCAGTGGAGTATCGTAAATTAGTAGAATCCTACTAAATTTCAGTTCTTAGAAGAGTAGATTAACTGCTAGTAAATATTTTACCCTTGTGAAAGTACCCCTATATTTAGCTTTGTATGAAAACATCACTGTAAGGAAACAACCAGAGTGGCACTTGAGTAAGGTTTCTTTTATTGCTCTTCAAGTGCAGAGGTTTTGTATTTGAAAATGTGTGTAGGCAAGTACTTTACATAAAGACAAGGGAACTGATTGAGTGATGGAGAATCAGCATCTCATGATTTAGTCCGTGTTGTCTGCTGCTTTATTTTAAGCTTTAGCTCTGTTGAACGTGGTGATTTTGTGTTAAAAAGAGGAAAAATTGGCAGCTCAGGCCACATTTCTGAGAAGAAATGCAAGAATTATTGTGTGTACTTTACTCATGCCTGTGAGCTTCTAAGTCACTGTACTGCTAAGGATATCATTATGTTAAACAGCCTTCTTTGAAAAATCACAAACTTCAATAATAATAAAAAAAATCAAATACTTAGCTGTGCTGCCAGATATGTTGCTAAGGCAGAGCAGAGCAGCTGGAAATTAGCCTCAGCCATCTTCTGTAGTATATATGGGGACTTTGCTAAATGCTCTGTTATTTACAAAGAAAAAGAGAAGTACTGAAGTTGTATAATTGAAAATGTTTTCTTTATCTCCTGGGCTTAGGTGATGTTTGTATATCCCAGTTTAACTTTGCAGATGCAGTTAAGTACCTACTGCTATTATTTTCAGTAGAATATGGGTTTGACCTAAATATTTTCAGAGATCTGATCTTTTTTGATTCTTCCTAGCTGGCTTGGTAGCGATTATTTTATTTGTTTGTTGTGTTTTTCAGAGCCTACACACAAAGAAACTCTTCTCCACCTTGCAATGAAATTGGGCTTGGTTAAACTTTCTGAGTTCTTAGTTGGCCAGCCTGGAGGGACATTGGCATTAGCGCTACCTAATGAGGATGGAGCAACACCATTAGACTTGGCTGTGCAAAATGGGCACTCCAAACTTGTCGAAGTCTTCTCAAAGTGAGTATAACAGTTTGCTATTTCACAGAATCACAGGGATTGAAAGGGACCTCAAGTGATCTCTGAATCCAACCTCCCTGCTAAAGCAGGTACCCTACAGTAGATTGCACAGGTAGGTGTCCAGGTGGGTCATGAATATCTCCATGAAAGGAGACTCCGTAACCTCTCTGGTCAACATGTTCCAGCACTCCATCACCCTTACCATAGAGAAGTTCTTCTGCATGTTGTATGGAACTGTGTTATTTTTAAGTTTTATGCCATTTCTCCTTCTATTACTATGAGAAGACCCTGGCCTCATCCATGATCTTGTAGGTCCTTTCCAACCTAATGAATCTATGAATCTATGTGTCTTCTGCCGCTCTTTAGATATTTATAAACATTAATCAGATCCCCCCCCTCAGTCTTCTTTTCCCCAGGCTAAACAGACCCAGATTATTCAGCCTTTTCTCATATGGGAGATGCTTCACACCCTTTATCATCCCTGTGGCCCTCCACTGGACTCTTTCTTGGAGAGTCCTGTCTTTTTAGAACTGGGGGGCCTGGAATTGGGCACAGTATTGTAATGTGGCCTCACCATACCAGAACAGAGAGGGATGATCACCTCCCTGGACCTTCTGGCCATACTCTTTTTAATGCACCCCAGGATCCCATTGGCCTTTTTGGCCACCAGGGCACACTGCTGGCTCATGGCCCAGGACCCCAGGTCCTTATTCACAGAGCTCATCTCCTGTAGGTCAACCCCTAACATGTACTGTTGCATGTGGTTATTCCTCCCCAGGTGCAAGACTTCACACTTGCCCTTGTTAAGCTCTTCGTCTTTATAGAGATAGAAAATACTGTTTTCTCAGAAGACTTGCCAATTTTGTGTTAGTTTCTGTTGCTTCTTGTCATTTATTTTAATTGGTAAAATTTTATTTACAAGTAAAGCAAGTTTTTGATGTATATCCTTTAGGACATTCGCAAGTCTGTTATGGTGTTAGTATCAAAATTTGCACCTGTGTGATTATAAGCTATTCTCATCATTCAGTTAGGGATTGTTAGTTTCTTTTTTTTCCTTTCAAGCTGACTTATAAGTGGCATCTAACATTAACATACAGCTGGAAGACTTTTTATTCTAGCATTTTGCATTACAAACGGTTAAAAGGCAATTATTAAGTAGCAAATATCCATGTTCCTGGGCTTGCTACAGAACTGTTGTCCAAAGGGTGTTGTAAAACTGTTGTATTTCTGTGCATGACTCCCACTGTGTGTTTAGAGTTACTACTCTTATTGTGTAAAACTAACAAAATGAGGCAATGTACATTATATTCCTTCTTCTGAAAAAAGGACACTTTTGCTAAATTTGAGCCTGATGTTTTTCGAAATGAAATATAAAAAATTATTAAAAAGAAAGAAAAAAAGAAATGTTGGCCTTTTGAGATACCTAGCTCTGTGATATTGCCACAGCAGGAAAGTTGAACAGGAGTCTTCTGAAAGGGAAACAGACTCATTACTTTATAGTGTCCGAGCTTTGAAAATGCAACTAATAATGTTTAAGTTATAAATAAGTGAAGTTTAAGTGATGTGAAGCCCTGAAGAGTTTACTGGTAAAGCTCTAACTTTTTAACAGAGTGTAGTTAATGACAGGAAAAGGTGCTGTAGGCTCTGTGGCTATGTCCAGCCTGTCCGGCATGAGGTGACAGAGGACCATCAGGTACCTCTCGCAGTGCTGTTGCAGCTGTCTGCTGACCTGCTGCTTACATTTAAAGGCATCCCTTGAAACGTGTGTTGAGATGCTTCTAGGTACAGAAACATGAAGTTTACAAATTCCTGAGGGGACTCTGTTGCCTCTATGTGTCTTGAGCTGGAACTAGTGAGTGAGAGTCAGTAGCAAGTGCAGCGATACAGGAATGACTGCTTTTGCCAGAGGGCTGCCTGGCTGACAAAGGAGTGAAGGACAGGTGCTTTCAGGCAAGTTGCATCTGCCCTGCACAAACCTGCAAAGCTGTGTGATGTGCATGCCGCACAGCACGAAATGTTCCGTTCTAGGAGCCCTCTTCCTTGTGGATTTTCTATGTGAATACAGGGAAATAGGCCAGAACAAGGATAATATATACATATATATCTTTTAAAATGGCTCTTTCAGACCCAGTATGACAGAGCCTATAGTTAATGGGAGAATTACGCACATGCACACTAAAGCTTGTCTGAAAAAAAGTAAAACACTTAACATGTTAGTACAGTACATCTTGCTAGGAATTTTTTGTAACATCTGAACAATGCTGTGTCCCCTTGAGATACTTAATGCTTTTGTTGGTGGTGGGATAACAAAACGTGCTAGCTGCCAGTCATGTCCTCCTGCTATACATGGCATCAGTAACAGGAAGAGGTACTATTGCTAATTTACAGCAGTGAGGAGGGGTAGGTATTGTCACTGCCTACTCTTTACTGGCTTCTTACTGATGACTAACAAGCATGTCTAGAACAGTCATTGTTTTTTTCTACCCTGAGTTGCATTTTAGTTCTGAAATAAGCTGTTGGTGGATATTTATTTCCCCAGCTGTGCTTTGAGTGGATGTGTCAGGTTTTCTGCCGTGGGCATGCTGGGAAGCTGTCTGGCTGTGCTGCAGGAAGGATGCCATGCTTATGTGTTCACCCTACCTTCACAGAGAGCATCTACTTTGGCTCAGCAAGAATTTTGTTCCAGTTTCCAGGGCAGTTTCTCGCCTGACACTGCCATAGTGGAGATCAGAGAGGGGGCCTGCATGCGCTTTGTGCGCTCATCGACAGCTTTGACGCTGACACTGGACCACACGGCCAAGCACTTACTGGAGTCAGATGTGAGGCTCTTCAGAAAGTACTTCTGGAACAGGCCACTGCTCCACGAGGTAGGAACCAGCCTGGCCCAGGGCTGCCAGAGGCTGTTGGCAGTCATTCCTTGCTGTTCCCCATGAATAGCTTCTTAGTTTGAACTGCTTGTTTCACTCATGGTAGTGTAATGAAGGATTTCTGTTGTAGGCTTCTATTTGAGTAAGTACATCTCTTTGTGCATGTGGAACTGGAAGACAAGAGGTGTGGAGACCTTTATAAGAGAGTCCTTTAGACCCCAAGTTGTTTCTGGTTCACTGTGGACTTTCTAATGAATATCTTCCCCTGAAGTCTCTTCGTTTACATTGCCATTGTATTCGTCTTGGTCACTTTGAAATGTTTAATCTAGTTTTCTGTGCTAGTGTAACGCCTGGGAGCTTTAATCAGATACCAACCCTGGTTTGTTATACACAGCAAGAAAATACAGACTATGTACTTCTGGTGTAGAGGAGTTTAGTTATGATGATCCGGGTTTTACTTTGTTACAAACACAAGTTCTTAAAATAGGAATGCATTACAGTTTTGGGTTAAGACTTGAAGGATTGCAGAAAGTTTAATCTTGTGTATATCTTCTGTATAGTCATGTATATTTACTGCCATGAGTTTTTTGTGTTCAAGTATAAAAAAAAAAACAACAAAAAAACCAACAACGAAATCAAACCCAAACAGTTGCTGTATTTGTAGCTTGCAGAATACCTGCAGTTTGTGTGTGACTTTCCCATGGAAACAATGGTAATCCCAATTGCCAAACCTAGGCTGTATTGGGGAATGCATTGAGAATGCATTGTTATTAATATTGTTGGCATTTTCTTACAAATCCTTGTTCTCCCTGGAAATGGAAGAAGAGGAAGTATGATCTGTTAGATGTTTGCCTGGCTCTCAGAGGCAAAAACTCTTAGAGTCTGAAAAATTCTGTTCTTTCAGAAACAAGCCCATCATCCTTTAGTTGTGCATTTCATTTTGCTTGGTCTAACAGATGCAGCAGCCTAGACCCTCCTTTTTGGTAACTCTGCTCCCACCATATCCCAGCATAGGTGTTACAGTACTTTTAATAAATCAGAAATAAGTCAGAATAGTTAAGAAGATCACATTGTTGGCTGATTTTCTGTACACCAGCTGTCATCCTGATGTACGGGGAAGCAATCTTTCATGTTTAGTCTGTCATGTCCAAAAAGTAAAGTTAATTTTTGTTTGGTTATAAGCAAGAACTTGAAGCTGTTTGCCAGATCCAAAGCATGAGGTCAGCGTGAGAAATTTCGAGACACATAGTTACTCCAGTAGTCAGTGAAATAGATAGAATTTATTGCTCCACTGGGTCTTTCAACTTGTAGCGGACCAAGTTTGTCAATTTAGTTTATTGTATCTCAAGACTGCATGAATGTTCACATTGCTAGTTTAGGTTTGGCTGAGAAAATACATGGTCTAAACAGAATTAACTTGTGCCAGTTAGGGTGTCGTGGAGTGCTGGATTTCTGTGTGAGAAATGGGCGGCTGACAGAGCAGCTTAAGCTGTATTTTTGCTTCTTCACACCAGAAAACCCCTATCTTGCTCATGTATGCTTTTCAGCCCTTGATTGCAAGCTTCTGTTGGCTCCTTGAGTGTTCCTTACGTGTCTAAAGGAGCACTGAATAACTTAAACAAGGCTGTCGGTAAGCCTGAGTTACCCATGCAGGAGATTTGCCTTCACTGGAAACTCTCAGGAGCTCTGCAATTCAAGAAGTTTTAAACTCTGAAGTTTTGTGATTTTGCTGCGCAATATGGAGAAGGAGGTTCTGATGATGAGGAAAACAGTGACTCTGCTCAAACGGTTAGCAAACTCCCATAGTCTGGCCCTGTGGAGGTAGCAGCATCCATCATTGAGGCTGCAGGGAGCGCTCAGGTGTTAGAGGAGGATGAAAGGGGGAAGCCGGGGGAATGTGTCTGTCTTGCACCTCCAGCAGAGCTGTAGCTGGCCAATGGAAGGGATCAATTTGCTGGAAGAAGGTGTCAGGGTTGGAAAAAATAATAACAAAAAAGAGGACAAACCATTTTCTCCAAAATGAGAAAGATAATTTAAATTTGGAAAACTAATTTTGTTGTCTGGTTTATTGATTTCCCAAGGAGAAGTTGACTCCCAGTAGCTTATTTCTGCCTGGTAGCTGCAGGAGTAGGAAAGAATCCTGCAAACCATCAGACCTGTGGGACCAAAATTAAAATGTGAGTGAGCCCACCAAGAGGGAGAGGCAGGGTTTGCAGCCACATGTTTTTGGCTGCAAAATTCAGCAGTGTCATCCCTGACTTCCACTTTTGTGTTCTAGTTACCATGCTGTTCTCTATTTACTGCTCTGTCAGGTGACAAATATACATGACTCTTAACTGTGAGAGGGAGAGACTAAAGGCAGTAGAAACCGAAAGTGGAGCTAACTAGACAAAAGAAGACAGACACTCTTTGCTCCATCCCCATTTCTTGCACTCTTTGAATGTAATCCCTAAAATAAGGGGCTGGACCTGAGCCCCTCTTGCTGTTGCCCAAGGATTGATACCTGCTGTGTGTGCCTGAGCAAGGTGTCTGCCTGGGAGGGAACAGCTCCTGCACTGAGGCTGCTTGTGCTGGGCACCAGTCCTGGTTTAGGGTCTGTATGTTTTCTGCCAGTAAAAATTGCTCACTCTGTAGGGATACTGTCTTGCTTATGAGCCACTCTACATAGCTGCTGTGCTGCCTTTCTCATGGAGAAGGAAATTAAGAAAACTGAAGTACAAATGTTATGAGGATAGTTATCTTCTTCCTCTTGAGATAGGGAAACTGCTAAGTACCCTGTGGAATCTGTTATCAGACATTTTAGTATTACTTATACTGTATTTATTTGTTAGCCTCTGACTTTGTTTCTGAGTTCTGATGTAACTGTTGTGGGCACTGAATAAAATTACTATCATTTTGATTTTTTTTAATAGAGTATTAATTCAAACCAGGTTGAGCCAGTGGAAGATCCAGAAATGCCCTGCAGCATGACAAGCTCTGCAGAAGGTACAGTTTCTTATTCCATAATGTTAAACTCTCCAAAAACTCTGTAAAAGTTTGCACAAATTCATAAATAAGCTGTTTATTCAGGAGGATCACATTTCATATGACATTAGAGTCCTGTAAGCAGGTGACAGTGGAACACAGAAATTAGGCACTATGAGAGATGTGCCAATAATCGTGCTCACTATGAAGTATTGGTTTTCCAATACTGAACCAAAATTGTTCCTTAAAAAGCTTTGGGGAATGTGACGTGACTGGAAAGGTCTGAACAAATTTTGTTGCAGGAGACAGAAAAATGTCGGTAGGTTCCAGAAGAGGGCAGTGTTTAACTGAATCAACACCGGAGCCTGCAAGCTCCAGTATCGTTAAGTCTACGTGATAAAGACAGGGTTAAAAAAGAGCAACGTTTTGTGTGAATAGTTTCGAGATGGAGCCCAAAATTCTTATGCAGCAAAATTTCCAACTGTTTCAATTAGACGTTGAAATAAGCATTAGCATTTTGCCTCCATAAGGATTGCAGAGCTGTACTTTCCAATTAGAATGCTGTTTCATTGCTGGAATGCCTCCTTATGTACCTTAGAGCAAGGATTATTTACAGCTGCAAAGGAAATGCTACAAAAATACATTCTTAAGCATCAGAAGTATGAGAACTGGAATATTTATGTATGATTGTTAGGAATTAGCTAAAAGTTTGCCATTGCTTATGAGTCTGGCACTATACATTGGGAAGAAGTGGCTTGCTTGAATAGCAAGCTCCATCAGAGACTGTGTTCTGGCTGAGTGGCTGTGTTGGATGCAGTCCTGTTGAGAGCAGGATAGTAGAAGCCGTTGTCAGGACCAGGACCAGGCTGGACCACAGTTCCAGGCTGTATCAGCTAGTAGCTTTCAGTGAGTGGCTGAACTGCAGCAACAGTGGTCGTGGTTTGTGATTAATAGCAGTTACAAACTATGCATCCGTTATTGCAAATATAAGCAGAAGTTTACAATACAAGGCCTGTGGCTCACTTTGATTATAAGGTGTGTGGATGACTTTGATGACAGAGCAGGTGCGTGACTCTGGATATTCCTCTGAGAGCCATACTCCATCCAGCATGATTTTCACGCTGCACTTCATAGGTAGAAAATAAATGGTAGGGCTTGGTAACACTAAGTGTGGCACTAGGTTGAGCGGTGCAACTCTTTGGTGATAATTACTGTCATGTTTTCACCAAAGATAATTTTAATTTAGCCTGACCAGGGGCAAGCAGATAATGAATATCAGTGGGTATTGACTGCCCCTGAGAGAATCACAAATTCAGGCTGGACTGGATTCTGCCTGGGTTCAGTTTGTGAAGCTTCTTGTAGAATTGTATGAGTTGGAGGGGAGATTTAAATATCATCTGGCTTAACTCCCCTGCAATGGACAGAGACATCTACAGCTAGACCAGGTTGCTCAGAGCCCTTCCTGAATGTTGCCAGGGTCAGGACATCTACCACCTCTCTGGGCATCCTGTTGCAGTCCCTGGTTGTGAGGATCCCCATACAGTCTTCATGCCATATCAAGGTCCATGACAATGGAAGCTGTATAGTTTTGTGTCCTTATGGACCACCATTTTTTTTTTTTAATCTTGTTTGGAAAAAGCAATAATCTCATTTTAGGCAAGAAAAGTATGCCACATTTGAATAGTAAACAACAAGCCACACAAACTAGTATGAAACTGGTTTGGAAGTGTCAAAAAACAATAACAAGCCAATCAGACTTGTTCCTTTTGCACTCTGCATTGCCTACATGTACACAATAGTAGTCCTTAGCTGTTGTTAATGGGTAGCAAAGTTTTTAAAATTTTCTGTTTTCTATTCTGTTTGCTTATCATGTTTATATCATCCAGTTCTTCATTATTATTTATTTATTTCATTCTTCTTTCACCATTTATCACCAAATCCAGGTATTACAAGTTCGTTGTCTGTTTTATGCTCTCCAGTGTAAGACTCTGGTCACAGTTAGAAAGAACACGCTATCTCTTTTCTAACAGGAAGATGATACCTGGGATGTTTTGTTTGATGACAGTAGTGATTTTGTGCTCTGTGATGATAATCTGTTAGAGAAAGTTGATTTGTTGACTTACTGCTAGAGCACACATCCCTTTGAGTACTAACACAAGTTCTTGACACTGGAAGCATCCTTGCTGCCACCCTTTATGCTGCAATGTGACATTTAAGAATTTTTATTTTTCCTACTTCTGTTTTTCAGCACACCTCAGAGAAGAAAATAATTCTTATGAGGAGCTAACAAATGAGGAGTTAAAACAGAGTGGTAAGATTACTTATGTGAGGGGTCATCGGCAGCCTGAGACAGTCAGCAGGCATATGAAGAAGCAGCAGTGCTTCATGCTGCTGGCAGTGCATGGAGACAAAAGCATACCATTCCTTAAGGCAATCCCCTAAGCCACCTGTGTCATAGTTTGTTTAATGATTTCCTGTAGATAAAGAATTGAGAGGGATTTGTGTAGCTGAGAACAGTCTTGAACCTCAATTTGAAAGATTCAGTATAAAAATAAATGTATTCACTGGCATATTTTTGGATGCGTAATGGTTATTACTAAAAATATACTTACTAAATAATATTGTTCCTCGTAGCCTGGGTGATGCTGGTGTTCACTTGCATTCCTGTAGCCAGATTACTCCTTTTTGCTGTGTCACAATAGCACTGGAGGCTGTGTTTGGGCAAAACTTGCTCAAGTGTGATCCTAGTTTTGTGTATGCTGTCCTTCCCCACAGTTCTGCGAAGAAATGACAGAAATGAAGTTACTTTTCCCTTTCTTCATGTGTGTTGAAATGTGAAATCTTACTTTGGAAAACACGAGAAACCTTCAGGAAAAGAAGCAGAGCCTGAATGTTGTGCATAGCTGTTGCAAGGCACAGCACGAGAACCAGAGGTTTTCTGAACACTCTGGGTATTAATCAGCAGCTGGCTGTCAAGTCACTGTGTTTTCCTACCCTATCTCTTTGTTTTCAATAGCTTGTTCATAACTGGCCCATGACAATAACATAGCACTTGTTGTGCTCTTAGCCTGCCCACTGCCCACGGGATTGCTGCTTTAGGGGGGGAATGCATGGGCTGCACAAGTCCATTGTTCTGGCTTGCCTGCATGTTTGTTTGCTTGTTGTTCCCCCAGTCCTGTTTGAAAAAGGAGAAAGACCAGCAGCAGAAACCAAAGCAAACCCGATCTGAATTTGCTTGCTGTTAAAGGCAGGATTTTTTGCTTTTACAGATCCTGTGAGCTTGCCGTCTGATGATTTGTCCCAGGAGGATGTGAAGGTACAGATTTCTTCTTATGCACATAGCTAGGTTCTCTTTAGTCTCAGGAACAGCAATGTCTGCTTGCCTATCTGAGCACCTCCCAGAGCTAGTAAGTAACTGACTGCTATCTGCCAGGTAACATTTCCTGTCCACTCCTATCCTATGGGAATTAGTTGCATGTGCGGTTGGTTATCATTTGAAGGAACCTGTTCTGTGACTGTGGGCTGGAAGGTTGTGCCAGAGAATCAAGCTCAACTTTTGGATTGGAAAGTTCACGTTTATGGCCATTCATATAGTGCCTTCAAGTTCAGCTGCTAGTCTGCGGGGACCTAACCTGTCTCCTTTGAGCACGTGCTTAATCCCTGAGGTGCAATGGCTTACTGCACCTGAAGTCATGTTTTCTGTAAGAAAGAAGACATTTCCAATTACCTTTTAGACGGAGACATCTAACAGCTTTTGGGAAAGAACTGTATTTTTGAGAAATATCATTCTCATTAATCAGCAGTATTGGACTCTTTTTTATATATATATATATTCTGTTTTTAATTTATATGTGTCTCTCAGTAAAACCAGAAAATCTGTCTCATAGTTATTTGTTTGTTTGTTTTTCTTAGCAACTTTTAAAGCAGGAGATTGATTATTAGCATAATTAAAACAAATCTGGTAAAAATCTGGTAGAGATATTATCTCTTCATTTTGCATGCATTTTGGAGTATATGCTGATAACTTACGTTGAGGCAGAGTGTGGCAGCTCACAAGTATTACTAGCAGTGAAAGGGTCTGATATCTTACTGACTGTCTCTTGTTTTGAGCTGGCAGAAAGGCTGTAGTTCCACTCTATAAAGGATGAACTACCCTGTGATATTTCTATAGGCACAAGTAACTCAGGCATTGAAGATGGAGCTGTCTCAGGAATGACGCTTTCCTCCAGATTACTGTACTGGCTTCTCTGGATACAGCTAAATTTTGTAGGGGAAAAGCAGACTGAAAACTGGAGTTTGCTTGGAAAGTAGTTTGGACTCTTCTTTGATGATGTGTTTGAGTCCATAAGGTCATCACTATAGTTCATTTTTGTATTAGTCTGGGAGTGGCATGCTGGATCTGTTGCCTTTTTTAAAAAACTGAAATGAAATAACTGCTGCTTGACTGTGCTTGAACTGAGTTCTGAAAGCCTGAAGCACACCTTACAACTAAGCACAAATGTAACCATTTATCTGCAAAGATTTAGCTAATGTTTTCTCATTCTAGCCCTTATATGGTGCCGTGGTTCCTTCTAAAGAAGTTGGAGATCATGTTCTGCTGGACATAGGTAAGAAATGATTAACCATTTTGAATTCCAGAGAGCTATAGATGTGTGCTGTGATGATGATCACATGCAGGGTGGTGTTTTTAAAAAGGTTGAATGTCATTGGCATTGCAACATAACTTGGCAGAAGACCAAATGAATTTGATCTGTATGTGCTTCTAAGTGTACCTATGTAGCATATCCAAGGGTATTGTGATGGCCTCAAATTTTTCAACAGTGTATTAATTATTGTATGAATTACAGATTTGAAAACTATTTATAATAGAATCATGGAATCATTAAGGTAGGAAAAGACCTCTGAGATCATCTGGTCCAACTGTCAGCCTATCACCAACACGCCCACTAACTGTGTCCATCAGTGCCACAACTCCACAGCTTTTGAACACATCCAGGAATGTTGACTCCACCACCTCCCTGAGCAGCCTGTGCCAAAGTCTCACCACTTGTTAAGAGAAATTTTTCCTAATGTTCAACCCAAACCTCCCCTCGTGCAACTTGAGACCATTACTTCTTTTTCAGTTGCTAGGTACCTGGGAGAAGAATCTTACCTTCACCTTGCTACAACTTCAACACAGCCAACATATTAAATGAAGCATGTAGAAATGTCTAGATGCTACTGTGCAAAGTGCACCGTAGAGCCAGAAGGGGTATATCAACAATTACACTGAGTCTGTGTGTTTAGGAAATAAAACTCTCAATGGAAAGTTCAGTATTTTCAAGTTTGTCATAAGCTCCAATAGTGTTGTGCATGCAGGATCTCATGCAAAGCAGAGCAGGGAGGAAAAAGCTGAGCTCAGCCTGTGGGGTTGTTGTGTCAGGCAGAGGCTTTCCTGTGGTCCTCTGCTGAGCCTGGATGGTGGCATTTCATATTACCTGCCGGAAGGTTCCGGTGGCTGCAGAACGAAGGGTTGCTGTGTGTTCACATGCATGAGTAGAGAAATTACACGTTAGAAATGAGCTGGCATCAACTCAGAGGCATGTAAGGTAACAACGTAGGTTATTTTAACAATCTCTCATTAAAATTATCAGTAGCTCTAATTTTTTCTCATAATTGTTAGGTCAAACACTTGTACTACATCAAGCCCATCTTGCTTGTCTATGCTCATATTGAAGGAATATGGGAGCTGCATAAGGGTGTAGCAGCAAAAAATGTTGTCCTGCCTTCAGTGCTTTTGTGCACAGCAAAGCAACAGTCCTTGTCTTGTGCAAAAATACAGTTAATGTGCTTGAGGTGGTAGTTCCAATATGATCAAATAGGTTTCATCAAAGAAGACTGAAGTGTTGTACTGCATCTCAGCTTATGAGGGAGTGGAGCCACTGGGGAGTGATTGTGGTTTACTAATCTGAAGCCGCATCTGCTCCAGTCTCAATTCTAGTTACACCATCTGGAGAGGGCAGAAGGTAGCAGAAAAGCTGGCAGAGTAAAAGTTCTCCACCCTGAAATCTTAGCTGATAGATCTCTTTCATACACTGAAATGTCTTTTCCTTCTAAGGCATCATTTTTACAGGGTGGGATGTGACACGTGGAACAGGAGCCAGGCCCCCTGGCTTCAGACCAGCTCTCACTTTCCTCTTTGATGCTTGAATGGGAGCTGCAGGCAGATCCTGGGTCCTCTGCAGTGAGCAAGCAAGAGCCCTTGGCCATGGTTCATACAGCTAGTTAGGAGCAGGGAAATGTAGATTCTCAAAGATCTCTTAGGTGAAAAAGTAGTATTTGCACACAACTTGGATCAAGATTTATGTGCTTAAAATTTGATATATTTTCTTAGGTGTCTTATGTACATGTAAAATTCAATTATAAATATGTAGATGAATGTGTTTACACATATCTGTACATATAGATCTTTTCTCCTCAGCATAGGCTCAGTTTATATTAAACTCAGAAGGGTTAACTTTTGTACCTCCCGTTTGAAAATAACCTACCTTCTGGTGTTTTGCATAACTGAAAATGTGCTCTTCCACGTGAGAACTGGAGCATGGACTCATTGCTAGCTATGTGTTGGGCTTTCCTCGCCTTTCTCTCATCTGAGTACTGAGGTTGGCTGAAATGATTACAGTATGGACATCTGGTGGGATTTTGCTATTGAAATCAGCAGAGCCTGGAGGGCTTTCAGTCAGCATTGTGTGTGAGGGCTGATGAGTTTGGTGTGCAAACTGGAGAATAATGGGGCTGCTGGGAGTGCACTGAAAAGTGGAGGTGGGGAGGGACAAAGAAGTGTGGAAGTAGGGTTTGATGGCAACCAAAAATTTACAAGTTGGCTAATGCTGTTTTTATTGTTTTGTTTGAATGTAAAAACAGTATATGTTCTAACACGACTCACATAACCATATTTATATGTTTTATGGTTTTGTTACTGTGGGTTGTTTTAAACTACTATTTAAAAAATTGTTTGCTTGGCATTGTTGTTAAATGGCAGCATGTTTGGCAGGAAGAGCACACAGCAGGGAATAAGGAGAGAAATGGAAATGGTTGTCAGTGGGGGAGAGGAAGAGGGAGAACAGCTAAGGGGGCTGAGTAAAGAAGAATGAATAGAAACGAGCAAACTCTGGAATCTTACTGGGAAATTGGATGTGTAAATCAAAGAGGTCTTCTAAAACCAAGAACACCATCTCTTTTTGAATGAATGTGTGTTCATCTGCTGCTTCTCACTGCCTTTCCCATATGGTCTGAGAAGTACTTTCCAAAAATCATGGTAAGGTTCTCTAGTTTCTGCTGCCTATTCTCTTCCCTACCTTTTCCTTTCAAGCATGACTGTTATGGCCCTTTCTGCAAACCCAACAAACTTTTAGGGGTATTTTCAGGGGTGCTTGCAGAAGCTAGAAGGGTACTGATAGGGTGTCAACTTGCTCCTTGTCTTCATCTTTGGTTTGGGACTTGGCTGCCTCAGGCAATGCTCCAGCTCAGAGTTTGTTTTTTATAATAGCTCACATTTACCACTACTGCTCAAGGGACTTCAGCCTTCTGGGGTGGAAGGAAGACCCTGTGATCCCACATTGATGAGTGCTGGGGAGGAAGGGCATGCATGAGAAGCCATATGAACTACATAAGATGTTTCAGGTGAGGAAGTGAGACCAAAGTGAGGGTCACAAGAGGATGCTAGAGCAGGGTGAACAGTGGATTACATAAAGACTGTTGAATTCACTGCTGGTGTCACACCTGCCAGTCTTCTCTCCTCTGTCTTTCTCTGTACTGGAAGTTGTTAGAGATCTGTTTTGTGTTTAGACAAACAAAAAAACAAACAACAAAAAACAGAAAGAAAACATGCTGTGGAAAAGTTGAGAGAGGAAAAACAATATCCAGTCGGGGAGAGTGAATGAAATAAACAAAAAGGGAAGCAAGAAAAGTACAAGTTTTTTTCTCTTTCAATGCTAAGCATATGTATTACTGCCAGCCATTGTCGTCGTCAAGAGTCAGCATCTCTGTTCATTTTGGAAGAGACTCTAGGAGGTGGCAGCTGAATGCTGTTGCTATTGGCCATATGATGATGTTAGCAGGGCATGTGCTTTTAAACAGCTATAATTCCTTCCTGTTTTTCATAGCCAGTTTGGAGAGAGGATGTTCATAAGGCAATTTACTAAGCTGCAAAAGTTTCTTTTTTCCAGCAAGAAAAATCTAAGCTCCTAGTTTTTCTTCCAAGAAACTATAACTTCAGGAAGGCAGAATAATTTTTCAAAATATTTTTTCTGCTCTCATAGTTACAGTGCCAGTGACCTAGTGGTGTCTGTCTAATCTGTTTTGTTTGCTCTGCTAGCAGTGAAAAAGTTTGCAAGCCAGGTTTTTCACTTTGAGAGATAAAAATACCAATGTGAATTTTTTGGCAGTTCTATGCATGTGTCCAGGCAGCTTCAAAACATTTTTAGTGGAGTTTGTCCTTTGATTTTCATGATTCCACAGAAATTCCATTTTAACCACAGATGGGTTTAAGGAACAGGACATAATGAACTTCTTCTCCATGTAAACCAGTAGGACTGCACTGTAGTCTGTAGAGAGTCTGGTTTTAATGTTGTTTTTTTGTTCTTTTTTTTAATTAGATTTCCTTACCATGATTTGTAAGACTTTAGTTTTTTCTTAAATACAAAGAAATCACAGTCTATCTGGAGTCCTCCCTTTACGCAGCTTTTATAGATCTGTAAAATGATTAGTTCTACTGATTCAGGGTAGATGTTTTACTTCTGTTTTTGTTTTTTGTTTGCTTGTTTGCTTGATTTTCTGGTTTTTTTTTTTTAATTTGTTTGCTTTTAGCTTTCCATGGGCAGAATATTTACGTTTGGAACTGTTCTGGGTCATGTGTGCCTGTTCTGTGATTGGGACCACAGGAGATAATTTTATGGTTATTGACAGATGAAAGTGAAAGTTTTTGCCTATTTGAGACAGTTACGAGTCCTGCAGTTAAGGTTATACAGATCTTCTGTGTTTGTGGTTGTTGCCTGGTGGTACTCAGTCCTGTCTTTCCCACGTGTATCTTCTGAGAGAGGCTGGGTTATCCAGCTGTGGTCCAAAAGTTGCAAACCTTTACTTCACTTTCTGCTCTGCTACATATTTACATTATGACCTTGGGCACCATTCATTTTTACCCTGTGTCTCTTTAATTTTCTGAAGTGAGGAATATTGTAGAGTGTGGGATGAGAAGGACACTGCAATACTTAAATGATTGGAGATGTGCTGAAAAAGTTCAGGAATATTCATTTTTCAGTAGAAGGAGACTGTTTATGTATAAAACTTGTTCTTACTGGAAGAGTAGTTGATTTGAAAATTATGAAGAAGAATGTTATCTGAAGAAAACTGCAGAGTTACTACTGCATCTGTCTTTTATTGACTTTGTGGTGTTTCTTTTACTGTGCAAAACCTTTGTGTAGTTGCTAGCATCTTGTGGAAGAGATGCTTAACTTGGGGCATCTGTCAGTGCTGTTTCAAAAACAACCTTGAAAACAGCACATGGTTTGCTCTAGTTCATTTCTGTCGATAAAGCATTTCCCCACTTGTTTGAACTTGAATATTGAAGGTAGCTGAATAGTTGAAACTACAGAAGTTGTAGGAAGTAAAGTCTTCCTGGGGTGTGAGCCTGAATTAAGCTTAATTAAAAAGCTGTGGAGAAATCTGGAAGAAGAAGCATTAAACAGTAAAACAAGCTTGTTCTTGTTTCTTGGAGTTTCCTCCACTCTTGACTTTCTGAGACGTTATAATTCAAATTAACCTCAAAGGGAAGACAGAAAGAAAAATGAACAAACTACAAACATGTGCTGTCTGGCTTCCCAGAACTTGTCCTCCTCTGCCCAAAATCCAAAACAAATTTGCTCAACAAAATAATCCTTCAAAAACAGCCTTTTTTTTCTGATGTTTAAATAAGCCTGTCTTCTGCCCAGCCTCATTTCATTCTAACACAAATAAACAACCTGGGATATTTCTAATGTCAAGTTACTCTTCAGATTTGAAATATATTCCAGAAATACATTGTGATGAGCAAAGTTGCAGCCCTGAAAATACACAGTGAACACACTTTCAACTTTCTTCCTCCTTGAAAAGCATCCCTTCTATTGAAATCTTCCATGAAACATGGAAAACTGGATTTTTATGAAACGAGTCTTTAGTGACCTTTTTGGCAGCACAGCTGGCCAGCATAGTAGACTGAACAAGAGTCACTGGCAAAACTTCATTATGAGCAAGGTCCAGTTCAAACTTTGGTGTGCTTTCATGTACAGCCATGTGCATTCTCTGTGTTACCCAGGTTTGTGCAGGACTCTGTGTAGCGGAAACAAATCCAGCTCTTAATTCTCAATTTTTTTGCAAATAAATTCAGGGGACCTTTTAATCATGGGATGAGACAAACAGCAGTGAGCTTTCTGTCCACATTTGGGCTGCTCATCCCAGCTGCCCTTTTGATTTGAATAGGTACTGGACAAGGAGAGCATTCTGTCAAAGTATCTCTTTATGTGCTTTGCTGGAACTGATTGGTGGTTGTTTCGGGAGTTGGGGCACACTGACCGCTGTTACATGAAAGTATATTAATGAATGTGTTACCTTTAACTGAAATTGTTATCCTAAACCACATCAGGTGAATGGTACTTGTTTAAAAAAAATGGAGAAAACACTGCCAGTGAGTCATGAACTTCAGAAAATCCGCATTCTGAGGAGCACTGTGAAACCGTAGCAGCAGTACAGTAAATTGGCTGACATACAATGTTTGGGACAAAGGCGGAGATAACACAGTGTATTTGTCCAGTGGCTCTTTGGAACTAGACTCAGGGCTGGGCACAGGTGGTGCTTTGCCTTTATTTGTTAGTCTGAGCCCTTCTTCGTCCCAGTCTCTTGGGTGTTCTCCACAGATTTTGTGGTGTAGTTTATACAAACCTGGTTCTTCTAAATTTTTGAAAGATATTTGCTCCTAAGGTTTTGACAAGGAGCACCATTTAAGTATCACCAGTTAGGAATAGTTGCTTTTCAAATAAAGGCTAAGTGTTGTTAGTAGGTCTTTCTAGAGCAGTGCAGTTTTCACTGAATATCAAAAGCATGCTGTTTTTAACAGGAAAATGTAGGTTGTGTTATAATTGTTCTAATTGCAGTTGTCATCCTACTGTCAAAGAAGAAAACTGTATAACAACCGTAAAAATTATTGTCGTAGTTCACAATGTAATTAACAGTGTATCTTCAGTGGGCAGTTTATGAGTAAGATAACAGCTTAGATGGGATGTTCTCCTCTCAGCCTGGATGGTTAGCAACTTTGTGCTTTTGTGTGCACTGTCTGGGGTTAGTAAAATGATGTGTCCATGTGGAAGTAAATGCAATGAAGCATTAAAGTGCTTTGACTGGCAATCTAGCTTGAAGCAATCCAAAGTGTAGTGCACGCAAACCGGCTCTGCTTCCTCGGTAGCCTGCCATGACTTGAGTGCTTCAGTGAACTTATTTATCTGTGTAGAACAGCATTCTCAGAGACAAGCTGAAAAGTCTGCTGCTCTCACCAAGGACGGTGTAAACCTAGTGTCTTGGTTCGGGCTAGTGTCCAAGAAATTGCACAGATAAGTCAATGTCTTAAGGAGCTGGGCTATGTTTTGTGTTTTTCAGAGTATTCATTGATGGTTTGGAAAAGGGAGGTGGGGGAGCAACAGAGATGTGACAAAGTTTTCTGGTAGTTCTAGTCTAAAGTTTTGTAAGAAAGACCAAAGTGCTTGGCAGAAAACTGAGGTGGTAAAAATTGTGTGACAAGCTGACCTGTGTGAACTGTGATGCTATTGCTGGGAACAACCTGCAAAATCTCACCATAATTTCTGTGGGGAGGCTGGAAAGAGCATTTTGGTTGGAGTGTATAGTATCTGGCTGATGGCATTATACTTTCAGTCACTTTTATCCACATCTACTGAATTTTCAATACAGTCATTAAGTCTCTCATCAGGCAGTGAAAATATTTTGTCCAGGTTGAAGGGTGTGTGATGGTAGTTGTCATGGATGTGACAGTAGTAAAGCCACACAAGTGTGTTGGTCACACAGATTGCTACAGAGAAGCATATAGCTCCTTGTATTGTATCTTTCCGTGTCACAGCCTTCTCCAGTTCTGGAAAACGATTGCAGGCTGTGTTGGTCCTGGGGCAGAATCAAGCTGAAGGAAACCAACTTCATCCTTTAATACTGGGGAATAATGTCTAGAGCAAATCAGGCAGTGTTTTTTTTTGACAAAACCTGCACAAGCCGTTCTCATTACCCATATCAAGGCTTGGGATGTTCAGCATTTATTTCTGGGATTGTTTGCTCTGCATAGCTCTGCTCTCCATGCAGTACAGGTCTGTTCTCTATCACATGTAGTGCTGCTTACTTTCTGTGAAGGGGGCACCTTACTCAAAGGAGTTTTTTCCTTCTGTCCAGCTGGAGTGATCTTCTGGCCATGGGTGTGATATAGCAGTATTTCAGAAGAGGCCACATGCTGCTGTGCCACAAGGCTCTTCATGCTCTGGAGCAGTAATGGTGCTGTTCTAAGGAAACTGTGGTGGTGGTGACATTCCAGTTCTTACTTCCATCTTGCCATGAGCTGATGGAGTGGTCTAACTATATACAGTAGACTGTAATGTCTCTGAAAAACATTTATATAATGCGTGTATGTTTTGGCTATCTTTGGGTAAAAGAATTTAGAACATTACATTAGTATTTATCAAAAGCATTAGCCTTAGGGAATGCACACAAAAAACATTTGTTCTTTGTCTTTACATCTATACCTTGCTATACATAATTGAAAACATTTTTAATGAAAGTTGAGGTAAATATTTTCCAGCTAGAAAGCTGCCAAATCTCTGTGCCAGCTGCATGCAAATAACACCGCTAAAAAGCTGCCACTTTGGAAATGACGAGTGGCAGGTGAGACACAGATCAGATCATCCCACAAAAGTGCAAGAATAGGAAGAAAAAATATTTTTATCTGTAGACTATAAAGCAAAGCCCTTCTCTTGATGGCAGAAAGCAGCCTGAGGTCTTTAATGATTGTGTAAAGGAGTTCTGTGGGCCAGAATTAAAAAAAAAAAATCTTTCTCAAGGCCTGAACAGCGCATATGATGTGAGTGGTATTTAATTAACCCTTCAGATATAGGGGTTAATGTTGATAATTTATTTGCACTTTTAGAATGCCGTCGACAAAATCCCATGCAAGATCCTATTCAGAGGAGGTTTTAACAAGCATGTAAGACCTGCCCGAGAAACAGGGAATACACAGCAGGAGTAAATGATGAGGTCTTTGTCACTGAAGGACTTTAATAGCTGGATTCTTCACATGTTATTTAATATATTTGATGTTTAAAAATTACTTAGTCTCAATTACTCATTTGTGTTAGGAAGTTCTAAAATAATGATGCTAGTTTAAAAGCAGGCTGTAGCTGAACAGCCAGTGGAAACTTCACTGCAACATACAGAGGTAATTCAGAAGAGGGAATGTCTTAACACGTAAAATATTTTAATGCCATTAAACACATCAGCTGCATTTCCAAACAGTGAGAGTCTCGTTCAGTTCCAGTTATCCCTCCGTAGACTACTTTGGAAGTGCAGGAAGGCCAGTGGAAGTGCATAAATGTATTTTTCTTGATTGTGTGACAAAAGACAAAAGAAAATGTTAACATTTTTCATGAAGGACAAAAGAGCAATTGCCAGAGTTGAAAAGTGAGGAATTTCAATGCCAATGTAAAGCATATGTAGTTCTTTGAATGTAAATTCCAGTTATTGCACAGAGCACTGCCCTGAGTACATGTCTGGAGTTGAGGCTTTTATTCGGGTTGGCATTAAACATACCTGATGAAAGAATGAACATGCTTGATGTGTACAGGGGAAATCCTTAGTGCTGAAGCAGCTGGGAAGACGTTTTTTTAAGGAAACAAGTCATCCAACAAATAAGCTGTGTCCTTCACTTTTTTTTCTTAATCTGTGGCTGCAGCTGGAGATAGGCAGAAGCTGCAGAGTGCAGGATCGAAAAAAGTCGATCCGTCCTGCATTACCTTGCACCGTGGGGACTCATCAGGAAACCTCCAAGCTTGTATTCCAGGGAGCTGTGGTGTTTTGAAGTAGATGCTCAAACCATGGATTTATATCCTCTATGTATTCTCTGCTGGATTCCCTGGGGCTGTTAATTGTATGTATAAATCAAACAAAGTCAATGGGAGTGTCTGATTTTTAAAGTGAAAGTCTAAGGCTTCCAGCATCTGAGGCAAATTACTCTTTCCAGGCCTAACAAAGCTGGCAGAACTTCAGTTAAGGCAAGGGCAGAACAATGATCTGTTTCAACTGTGTTTTGTGCAATTTGTGCACTTTATGAAGTGTTTGTATAATAATTATTTTGTCCCTCAAAATCTGATAGATACTTCTATAATAGGTTTTGAATTAAATTTAAATTTTAATTGCATGATCTTCTTTCAGCACATATGTTGTTATCTCCAACTGCAATGTGGATTGTGGAATCACTTGAAACGTAATAAAAAAGTAGCTCTGCAGACCTCAGCAGCGTGAAAAATAATTGAAGTGAAGTAAGGAATGTTAACAAGCTCAAATGTCATCAACTTCCAAAAAGTGATATTTAAGCTGATCCACATTCTCTCTCCTCTTTTATCTGGAGCACAAAAGCTCATGCGTTGCAGGATAACTAAAGGAAATGTTTGGTGGAGCTGGTTAAGAAACAGTGGGCATGTTATTTTTGCTTTAGGTCTTATGTAGCACAGTTGAGCCTGTTTAAAAAAATGTAGTTTGTGTAGTGTAAAGATGTTGGGGGAAGGGATAATGAGTTCCTACTGAATACTAATTGCCTACAAGTTGTTCAGGGAGACTATAAGAATGGAGGATTTGTTGTAAATTAGTCACTAGTTGTATTGTGCATTGCTATGAGGTTAGAACAGTGCTGTAAGGGTGCCAGCTCTACAAAATCCTTATGATTCACTGCCTAAGTCAGTGATTGTGTGGAGAAGAAAATACCATTCAGACTAAATATTACTGGAAGGAGGGCTCCTCTAATGACACTGTAATCTTTCTATATAGCACTTAACTAAGTCCTAAACACTGTGAGGGGAGGCATTGTTTGCAGTATTGTGGGGTCCAGCACATAGGTTTGTGCTTTTAGCTTGCTGTTAATACTGGCTTTTGCCTGTCCTTGGTTTGAGAGTATTTGGAAACCCCAGATTTAACATGGAAACAAAGCTTTGAGAAAGCTTGCACTGGTTTGTTTACTTTTGAGACACATTTTCTCATTCCTTACTCAGCTCTTATTGTTTTCATTTACATCAAAATGGAAAGGTAAGTTAATGATTCATTGGCACACAATGACCTCTCAAATAGCCCTGGACCACGATGCAACAGCTCCACTCAAAAAGCTCTCATACTTTAACCTCCTTGTTTCTGCCTTAATATTTGCAGCCTGATCTGTCCACATGCCTGGACGCCTGAAGAGAGCAAACATTTACAGCTTCTCCCTCCCCTGTGTTTAGTGGGCAATTTGATCCTTCTTTGTCCGTTCCTTTATTTTACATCACTCTTAGACTTGCTATTGAGAACAACACAGTGCAACTTTGAGAATCTGCTTGCTGCTTACTGAACAAAAATTATGGACTCAGACTCTGATTCACCTTTTAATTACTCTTGGCCTTCCTTACCTAAAATGCGGATTCGAAGAAGGGCATCTAAACAAGGTAGAAAAAGCTATCTTCTTTTAAATAACTCTTGCTTACAAACTCTACCTCTTTTTCATCCTCTGGTTGTGTGCAGGTGGCTATCAGCAGCTGAAATTAGGTAGATTTTACAATTATCAAAAGTCTACCTTGCTGTTAGTTACACTTCTGTAAATAATTGTACTGGAATTTGTTAAGTAGGAATTGTTTCCTCCAAGTTATGTACTGTTCTTTAGAATTGTTTTTGTTTCTTTACCCTCTCAAGGTTTCTTTGGACTGTACGTGCTGCTCTCACTAAACAGCTCTGATGCTGGGCGTTTGCAGAAGTGTGCTGCAGCAGCTGCAGAAAGTTCTTGTTACAGTTGTTTTCATTTCAGGGAATTTTGTAACTCAAATATGTCTCAAGAGCTAACAGGAAACCTTTTAAATTATATATAGAAATTTGATCAGGATGAAGAAGGAAGTCTTTTCCTTTCTGTGAAAGAGATTTCATGGTCACTCACCCTCTTTACAAAGATCCTGATGCAATTAGATATTGTCTTTGGTAGAAAAACCTCTGGAAGTAAGCATTCTAAGCATTGCCAGTATGATACAGGGGGTTTTAAGGAGGTTGAAAGGCACTTGGCAGCAAATTTATGTAAGGAAGAACTATCACTGAAAGCGTTAATTAAGAAAGATATTTTTTCTTGCATTTATAAGTGAAAGAATGGAGTAAAATTTTGATTTATATTTCTGTCAGTAAAATTGCTTTTTTTGTGTGTGTTTCAAAAAAGGGAAAGAACAAATTATTTCAGAAAGGGAAAAGAACAAATAATGGAAGCAAGATCCATCAGTGTCATTAAAGTCAGTGAGCCAGGAGAATCGTGTTGTTTACACAGGCTCAGACTTTAATCTTCTCTTTTAGAGCAGGAAACATGTACAAAATGTACGTTTTAAAATGCATAGTACTTAGAAACTTTTTATTCATAGGGAAGTCCATTTTTTTCTCAAGTGCAGAGGAATTTCTTTGGTGTGTATGGGTATATACACAATTTGTAAAGATTGATAGGGTTGTGTGGGGTTCAATCTTTATGTCTCACATGAGGACTCATTTTATCTCTAGATGCTGTATGTATGCACCCATGGTCCAGGACATTTCAATTGTTCTTTATTTTACCTTAGGATCTTATTTTACCTTAATGTAATTATTTGTATATATTTAACTATTGTATAGCATTGCGTGCACATCTTCTGTTTGCATGTTTGCATCTGGGTTCCCACCCCTGTTAGTAGCATACCAACCCATGTATCTTGTGCGCTCAGATAGATGTCTGCGTGGGGTTGCTGGAACAAGAAGATGCTCTGCTTGCAGGAGCGTGTTTCAGTGATTAATTCCATTTTGTGCTTAGGGAGTTGGAATACCAAGTGCTCACAGGGTGGGAGAAGCACCTTTGCAAAGGGATGACAGGCTTGTGATCTGTCTCTCTTTGTCTTGGGAAGGCCGTGTTGGTGGCTTCCTTCCCAAACAGAGTATGGTATGTTTTCACATGGCTGTGTGGGGCTTGAAGCCTGGTAGCTGTGTTTCCTTTGTGTAGGAGGGAGTCCAGATCTCAGCGTACGAGTCCATAGAGCTGGCTGGAGGCAGCATGAGATTCTTCCTTCCCACTCTAAAAATCATGAGGGCTTCCTTATGTGCCTGTGCTGGGTGCTTCAGCTGATATGCTTCTTCACCTTCAGCCCCAAACCCCTTATGTTGTCTGGAGTTGTTCCTCCATAGAAATAGGAAACCTGTGCACACCTTCACACTTTCCAGTTTTATCACCCCAAGTTCAGCTTTTGTGCCTGCTTGGACACCTTCTGGTTTTTGGGGCAGCTGTGTGATGGACTGCCTGCTCTGAACTCCAGGGGCTGGCGGGAACCAAGCACTAATTGCCCAGCTTGGGGACTGCCTCCCACATTGCAGACTCTATCCTGCCTGCTCAGGCTGGGTGTGTATGGCATAATTAAAGGTTAATTGGGCTCAGCAGAGAATATGAACATAGCTTTGTCTTTAGTGATTGAGATCTAAGTTTTCTAGCGTGCTGAAAGACCCTTATGATTATTTGTTACTTAATTTGAATTGGTTGTGAAAGGGATCTTTTCCCCCCCACTACCGCCCCTCCGATGTAGTTGTAAGCCTTGATTTCTCAGAGCAAATTGACTTGCAGAGCCTTTTTGGAGGCTCTAAGAGCCTCAGAGGTGCAGAGAGTGCCTGTTCCTTATGAGTCGATTCCACTGTGCTGAGATTTGAAAGATGTGACCTGAGTTCTCTCAGGCTGAAATGGGAACTGAAATCTTGTATTTTGGAAAAATACTTTATGCATTGTGGTGTTACATAAAATGAGACATCAATTTATTTTTGCCTTTTTGTTCAGTCATTTACTGCCAGCTTCAGGGAAGGAGGTTGAGGCTGTGAATCCGGTGCTGGGTGGGGATGTTTTTTCCCAGTCCAGGTTTAGGTGACAATTATTAAAGGCAGTGATTCAGAAGTGCCTTTATCCTTTGTGTTTTAGTGGCTACATTAGGAGCACATCTTGAACATCCTGGATATGATTTCTAGCATTCTGATTGCCTCATTGAATTATTTAGGAAATGCAGTGCTTGAATTTCCACTCCAGAGGGTCAGCCATTTAAATATTCTTTGTGACAGCTTTGTGGCATCAGCACCTCAAAGGCTACCTTGCTTTACCCACAGTGTAGTGCTACTACATACTTGCTTAATTTTGCTCTCAGGAACAGTTGCACTGTCTGAATGAAGTACTAAGACTGCCAAGGTAGGAATGAGGGTACTTTGTTGAAAAAAAATCAAGTCACACCTCCAGACATGCATATTTCTTCTGTCAGTACCTTACTGGGAACTTGTGGACTTCCTTCCCCAAATTCGTGTGACCACCTCTGCAATGGGAGGAACATTTCCATAGTCCTGTGTGACCCATGTGCTTAGTTGTCTGCATTTGTTTTCTGACTCTATAGCTGTGTTACTTCCAGTTATGTATTAACCTGTGTTTGGATTGCTGGGGGTAAATGTGATGAGTTGTCTGAAAACTATTCACGGTATCTAGAGGAAGGAATTCATAATTTCTTTCCTGACTCTCAGTTTGGTCACACTGCTGTACTTCGTTTCTCTTTTGCTGTGTGCCTTCTCTGAAAATTTAAGTTTTGGTATTTGTGGGAAAAAATCAGTATCACGCTTTTGTGGTTTTCCAAAACAGGTCATTTAAGGCTATACGTCCCTGTATGTCAATTCAAAGCCTGTTTTGAATTATTGCTGTGGTGATCATGTGCTTTCTAAAGTTAATTAATTTTTATGAACTTTTTTGCTTGGTAAAATGTTCAGCTGAAGTATGTGATGACAGCTGAATACCTTTGGCCTTCTATGATGGAGGGGTAGCATAGGTAGACAAAAGAAGGGCAGCTGACATTGTCTGTCTGGACTTGTGCATTGCCTTTGACATGGTCCCACACCACATTGTTATCTTTAAATTGGAGAGATATGTGTTTGAAGGCTGGACCTTTAGGTGAATTAAGTATTGTTGTTAGTGGCTCTAGGTCCAGATGGAGACTGAATACAAATGGTGTTCCCCAGGGGTCCATCTTGGGAACACTTCTCTTCAGCCTCTTTATCAATGACAGAGATAGTAGGATCAGGTGTATTCTCAGCAAGTTTGCTGATGACACCAAGCTGAGTGGTGCAGTTGACACAGTAGAAGGGAGAGATGCCATTCATACGAACCTGGATGTGTTTGAAGAGTGGCAACATGAGAATCTAATGAGGTTCAGCAAGGCCAGATATTTTGGTAGAGGCTATCTCAGGTATGTATACAGACTGGGAGAAGAACTCATTGAGAGGAGCCCTGCTGAGGACCTGCAGGTCCTGGTGGACAAAAAAACAGACATGAGCCAGCAGTGTGCTCTTGCAGCCTAGAAAGCCAACAGTATCTTTGGCTGCATCAAAAGAGGGGGGGCCACCAGGGAGAGGGAGGTGATTGTCCACCTCTACTCTGTTCTTGTGAGGCCCTGTCTGGAGTACTGTGTTCAGGCCTGGGCTCATTGTACAGGAGGCATGCAGAGCTGTTGGAGCAGGTCCAGAGAAGGGCCAGAAAGATGACCAGAGGGTTGGGACACCTCTCCTATCAAGAAAGGCTGAGGGAATTGCAGTCTTCCAGAACTTGAAGGGCACTGTACTTGTTGGATTCTTCAGTAGCTGAGAGCTGAGTCAGTGCTTTTATGTCAAATGTTTTTCTTACCAACCACTCTGACCTCCATTACCAAGTACCTTGAAGTCCATTACTGACACCTTTCAGAGCTAGAACTCTTTGGGACACCTTCACTGTTCAGAGGGATGCCAAAATCTTCTCTGTCTGTCCATGCACTTTTCTGGAGTTTACATCTGCAGTGAGAGTAACCACACTGAATAGGTAGGGGAGATTTCTGAGGCATTGCAATTGAAAATAAATTTACTTGATTCTCATAACCTTGCTGGGTATCAATAATGGCACCTAGTGCAATGGGTACTACCTGCTGCCATTTAAACTGGTGGAAGGTAGCTGGTGGTCCCTGTGAGACTACTGGTGACTCTTACCTGCTCATTAACAGGCTAGAGTCAGTTAGGAGCATTGCAGTCATTCAGTGCATGATGTGAACATGAAGCTTTTTTTTTTTTCTGGTGGAAATAAGTTACTAGCAGAGTCAGTGTATAATTAATAATGCTCTCCCCTGCATTCAACAGACTCTTGAAATACCTTTCCTGTTACAACAGTACTGTGATGTAGTTGTCACTCGATGCATGTTTGAAATCAAGGGAGGTGTAGGTAAGGAGGTGCAGTGTGGTGATACTGAGTCACAAGGCCTTCTATTTTGTGACTTTTCACTTCAAACTTCAGCAGTTGTTCGCAGATCTCACCTTTAACGGCAGACTGGTGTATCACCTGAAAAGCATATAAACGATAATCCATAAGGGTTACTGAAGATGTGCAAAATGTGGTATTAGCTGTATAAGCACAAATGTAACATAAGAGATTTTTGTTGCTTCTGGCCAGGATATGTAAGTCACAGCACAGTCCATTAGCTGGCTACAGAAACCCTGGCAGCAAGGCCTGTGCGTGGATCAGGAGGCTGTCCCCGGAGGAGCTGCCTTGGGTTTGCACTGTGGCTCTGTAATCCTGAGCTGATGCAGGGGACATGTACTGAACCTCCTTTGGTTGAGTATCATGCTGGAGGCTGTGTTTGCCAGCTGTGCTGAGCAAGACTGGTACTGAGGCAGCACTGTCTGTGAAGCAGCGAGTGCACAGGATGGATGCAGATCCTGGCATGCTTTTCTTCAGTGATTGTTGGTTTAAGACCAGCACTCAGAAAACTTTGCTTGTCACAGGAAAGCTCTGCCTGCTTTGCTTAATCACATTTCCATCTAATTTTAGCTGCCAAAGTGTGATGATCTGCTGTAGAAAACAGTGGTTTATACTATTTATAAACAGATGCTTTGAGAACTTGGCAGACGTAAGTAAATGATTTTTAAGTCTAGCAAGTCTCAAGATGGCAGTCACTAAGATCGTGTTAAAAATCCTGAAGGAGGGAAGAAGAGAAATGAGAAGTATGTTTTCAGTGATATCAGATCCCAGAAGGCTTGCCAGGACTAGAAACCAAATAATTCATAGTATGCCATTTCTAAATGGGAATTTCCAATTTTCCATAAATATAGAGCTTGCTGTTGATGGGCTTTATGAGATAGGATCTTAAAATTAAATAAAAGCTACAGTATAGCATTGCAGTTTTGGCAGCAGTCTGAGATACTTTTTTTAAAGAGATAATGTCCCACCTTTGGAAAATGTAGTTTCTAATCTTATCCACCTTTGTAGAAAATAAATTGTATTTGATGCAGACTAAGAAGGAATTGTTGCATAATTTTCTATAACAGACAAGCAAGAATTTAGTTTTTTGAGAGCTTTGATTTTGGTTATCTTATAGAGTCTCATATTACTTTTTGTCACACTATCCTTATGCTAGTCTCTCCCCTTCTCCCAAGGGAAATGCTTGACTTACAGAAACTTAAAATAGAAAAAATTACTTTAAAACTTTATTTTTTTAGCTGCGTATTTTCACAAAATCAAGAACTGTACTGATTATTGCCTTGTGAAGTTTTGCTCCTTCTACTATTAGAAGATGTTAGGAGGCCTTTGCTGCCATTTCAGTTGCTAGATTAATGTATGCTCTTCATAATCAAAAGCAGCATTAAGGGAAATGTGCCCACAGGACAGCCTGCTGGTGTCTGTGGCACTTAGGTTTTCTGCGGCTCAAAGCCATGAAACAGTCAGTGTGCACACCTTTTTGTAGTATTTGCAGTCACGAACACACTGTTGAAACTAAATCCTGAATGTCTGTTAATCACAAAATCACAGAATTGTAGGTGTTAGATGGGACCTCTGAAGATCATCTAGTCCAAACCCCTGCTGCTGTTAAGATGGATGTCTTACCATTTCAGCAGAAAAAGCAAGTCAAGAGCAGGATTTATACTGAGCATCATATTCACAGATCAGATCTTGATTGAGGGCTCTCACTTCTGCGGAGGCACTATTGGTACCGTTTTGTTTTTATCCCTCTTACAGTTTTGTTTGTTTGTTTTAGTTATCTGCATTAGTGGTTTAAGATTAGCATTTTATTTTATAGCTTCCAGTAGGCAGAATGCTTAAGGAAAAGCATTGTTTGGCTGCAGATTAACTGTGTTCTGTTCATATAATGTATCAGAAATTAGATTATTAGCATGTAAGCCAGAGTGATACGTGTTTCATCCCAACCCATAAATCTTGTTCTGCTTACTGTAGTTATAATTCTGCAGCCACAGAACAGTACAAAATTCTATCTGAGTAGGGAAATAGAAGGTTTTACTTGCTAAGTTACAGGAACACTTACTTTTAATTTACTGTTTAATCATTGAATGGTAACTGTTACGATTTTTTTTTCAACTATTGGCTTCTAGGAACATTTACCAGATGTTAAACAATTAAGAAATTGTAGATTTTTGTGAGGTGTGGGCTTGTCTTGTCTAGATTATATTTCTTCCTAGTAGTTTATATAGTCCTTTGTTTGGAATATAGGATGAGAACATGTTGGTAACAGAGTGGTGTTTCATTTGAGGCTGAGCAGTGCTTACAGAGAGTCAAGGACTTTTCAGCTTCTCATGGCGCTCTGTCAGTGAGTACTGGGGGGACTCAGGGAGCTGGCAGGGGTCAGAACCAGGACCCAAACTGACTACAGGGATCACACTGACCATGTGGCTTCATGCTCAGCAGTAAAGCTGCGTTGGGGGGGTGGAATCTTCTGGTCGGAGACTGACTGTGCTTCATTCAGCATGTAATGAGCCCTTCAGTTGTGGATTACTTGGTTTGTATGTTCTGTTATTATTATTTCCCCTTTCCCATCCTATTAAACTGTCTGTAATCTCATCCTCTGCTTTTTTTTTTTTTTTCTGATTCTCTTTACTGTTCCAGTGTGGTGGTGGGGTATGAGTAAATGACTAAGTAGTGCTGAGCTGCCTGCCAGGTTAAATCACAACAGATGATGCAAATATTTCTCAAATTTTAATCCTAAGGTTTTGTTCTTATCAGTTAAACTTCTGTATTTTTATGACTATGCATAAATAAGAGAAGAAAATGGTTTGAGAAATAATTACCATTTTTTCACATATTCTTTTTTTCCAGCACAGAGACATTCTACCCTTGATGTTCTTAAGAGACTGAAGACTCCACCTACTTTCTTTTCTGCAGCCAGACTTTCTACTATGCTGAATGGAAGTGATGAAGTCTATGCAAACTGCATGCTAGTAGACCAGGTAAGTTTATGTTTGAACTTCTGGCAAAGGTGAAAAGGTGAATTCAATGTCCTTCAGCTGATATGGAGCATTGTGCCTCTGGGGATCCTGGCTGAGGGTTTGTGCTTCTCATTCATCAGCAGTGCTGGAGATTGCATTTAGGCCAACTCGTGTTGTAGATCACCATATTACACCTGAAATCCGTCTTCACAGCCACATTTAAGCATCATAACTAGGAGAAGAGGGACTAGTGCAACCTTAGTCATTGTATACATTTGAACAGCTGCAAAATTTTAGTGGCATGCAGCTGTGGCTTTGGTGATGGTTGACCTGATGTATTCATTCGTAATGCATTGTGGGCTCTCCCTGGGTTAAAAATTTAAATGTATTAAAAATTTAAATGAATAAGAAATGATAAGGTTGTAATGTTAATTGAAAACTTTATCTGCCTGAAACACTTCAGTACTATATATACTGCAGACCCAGGTCTTTGTTACAGCTGGATCAAAAGTTTCAGTCAGAGGACAGCATGTTCAAAATACACTTCATGTTACTGAGTGATGGACAAAGTTCATACATATTCACGAGCCCTAGTATTAGCAATATCCAGGTTGTAAAGGAAGAGCTGCAGAAATGCAAATGTTATCTGACTGTACTGCTTCTGAGATCTTCAGCTTGGTTTACTGCCCTCTGACAGCTTGGTGCATAGCCACATTCAACCTCATTAAATTGCAGTTTGAAGTGATATTCTCCTTTGGATGCTGGTCATCTAGAGCTGCTGCCCTTCTCTGTGGCTGGGGGAGGGAATCCCTCTGATGCAGAATGGGAAACAGTGCCCATCAGGAATAACTTTGAAGGGAGGAGGCATAAAGCCTGGGAGAAGAATTTTACTTTCATGCATCTCATATGTGCAGTGCCACAGAAATACCTTTGAGTACAAATATGGAGTGCTGTAAAAATGTCAGCAGTTCTTTCTGTATTTTATGATGAAAAACATTGTTATGATCAGGCTGAAAACATGTCTCAAGTGGTGTTGAAGAAGAAGAAAGCAGAAATCTAAAATACCAGGGCTTTGAAAACATTTCCTCCACTCTTTCCTTTTTGCTTGCTTATCCAGGTGTTTTTTTTGGAGGTTGTTTTCAATGGCTGAGTGACAAATCATTATTATTCAGCATATAACTCGACAGTAGTAATGTCTAAGACTGATACCTTTTGTGGAGTTGACAGGAGATTTCAACCTATATTTCATGAGGAGTCAGTAATTTCTAACCAGAGTTTAAATCCCAGTCTTTCTACATGAATAAACGTGATTCCTACATGCATTTCTGATTTTTTTTTTTTTTTTTGCCAGTGAAGGGATGCTTCATGCTTTCAATTTCTAATGGCAAAAAAGAAATACTACTTTTCCTTCCTTCTGTGGAGAGCCTCTGCTTCAGGTCATAACATTTATCACAAACTTTAGGGAGCCAGTGATGGAAACAAACAAACAAACGAACAAACAAAACCAAAATCTTAAAAAAAAGAGCATAATGTATGGACTGATTTTTACAACTAAATTACTTAGTATTTTAATTTTCCCCCGTATCTTCCCCACACTAATGTGCTATATATATTTTTTGCTTCACTTGAAGATTTTTTTTTAAATACCAACTCTTAATTTATGATTTGATATATTTAACCAAGTCACAGATATGAGAGAGAATTCCATTAGACTTGCAGATATTAATTCATTACTGCTGCTATTATGGAAAAAGTAATCCAAGGACTAATACTTCTTAAGCAATATAGCCTGTTTTCAGTTCACACACTGTGAAAAGTAATAAATAAAAAAGGGGCAAAATCATGTAACTTTTAAACAGTGTTAAAATAATCTGTTTTTTATTCTTTGAAAATGCGTCTTGTTACTGTGTTTGACCAGCATTTGCTTTTTCTCTGCAGGCTGGAGATTTAAAGATGAGCTACATTCATGGAGATAGTATTAGCAGTGAAATGTGTCTGAATCCCACCAGCTCAGCACCAATAGCGAAGAGCTCTTCTTCTCCTTCTCTTGAGGAGAATGACCAGTATAGATGTGATGAAGGAAATCAGATGTTAGTGAAAAATGAAGGAAATACAGGTTTAAGACCTACTGCTTCACCTTCTAATCTGTATGAAGCAGATTTCTACCTTCCATTCAAGACACATGAATTTTTTAAGGAGCAGGGCCAACTTCATGCCGTTACGAAAAAAAAAAGGTATGAAACTGACCTGATGATATGGACAGAATAAGAATTACATATGATAACCTTTTGTTTCAAAAGGTGAAGCAGAATCGGGACTAATAAATGTTTTTATCAAGGTAAAATTACTGTTTTCAACCACAGATACTTGAATTGTCTTAATGATCTGTTTTTATATGATAGCTCTGGTTCTTTTATTTTAACAAACAAAAAGGGACTCAAGTAAATTCATTTTAATGCAGATTTATATATATATTTTTTAAATCTTTGTGTGTGTGTGTGTTCTTCAAAAAACTGCACAATCTTCCATTGTGCCATTCTTGCTAGAAATTGCAATTTCACCCCTAGTTTCCTGCATTTATGTTTTTCACTAAGGGAATGTTTCAAAATACGTTTAATTCTGTGGATATGTTTTCTTTCTTAGCACTAACCTATGGAAGGGACAACAGATTCCTGATTGCATATACATTTTTTTGTTTTCTCAGAAAGTAGAGTACACAGTACAGCTCATGTTTCCAATAGGCTCAGACTTTTTCTGCTGTTCTGGTATAAAACTCTGAGGCTGATCTCTGAAGACACTCCCTCAGATGGCTGTAGATTATGGCAGGAGCTAATCGACTTAAGGAATACAGAGAGGGTCTTGAAGAGAGAATTGTTATTTTTGTTTTTAACAAGTAGTTAATTCCCCGGAGAAAAGAAAAAAGGAAGGGGAAAGGAAAACAGAAACAAAACAAAAACAAAAAACTACCTCCCGACTTTATGACTTCTTCTGAGTAGGAGAGATCTGAAGTCCATTTCTTCTTGCGCAGAAATGAATTGGAAACTGCCTCCTACCACCCAGGAGTGTTTGGGCTAACTGGAGTTAGGGTACCACACTTATATAAAGCATTTCTGTTGATCGTTGTTGATTAAAGTGATCAGTAACATTTTCTTTATCAATACTTTGCTTTCCTTAAGCGACTATTAAGTCCTACTGGGAGGAATATTTTTCCATGGATAAGACAACGCATATTAGACTAAAAGTGCTTCTTTCCCACAAGCTCTTTTCTTCTAGCTTATCTATGAAGATAATGTGTAGAATACTATGACACATAAAAGGAGAATATTAGTGTATAGTTTCAACATCTACTTCCTTGAGGTGTCTCAAGGAGTGTGGCAAGTTAGCAGGTCTCTCAGACATCTTTTTATGTCAAAAATTGTATTGAGGGATTTGTCTTTGGCCAAGTGAATTGTGGTGGTGTGGAAAGGAATTGTGCTAATACTCCTGGTAGAAACTCTGGGTATTTAGAAATATTGCACAGTATTTAAAATTTTATGGTGTAAGGCTGGAATGTTGTTGCAGGAGTCATTCAGGTTGTACAGACCAGAAACTCACATGCACATCCAGTGAGACACATAGGACTCCTCACAGGCTGATACTGCTGAGAAACCTTGTGATCCTTTTCTCAACCAGAACCTCTGCCACTCAATAAATCTCTAGGTATCTGATGTGTTGATCTTGCCAGGGATTTTTTATTACATTTATGGAATCACAGAATGGTTGGTGTTGGAAGGGACAGAGTTAGGTTTTTCAACTGCTGTGGACAGGGCCATCATCCACTAGCCCAAGTTGATATAAGTCCCACCCACATGGCCTTGAACACTTGCAGGGATGAAGCATCCACAACTTCTCTGGACAGTCTGTTTCAATGTCTCACCACTTATATATTTCCGTATGTTTTTATGTTTTAAAAAATAATATCTTCAAGCTTCATATCCTTCTTTATACCTCTTAGTTTTCTCTTTAATCCTCCATCAGTTCACAACTGTAGAAGACTCCTGTGAATTTCCACGTCATATATTTTAAATAAACACACATGCACACGCATGTAAGGAAAAATACATGTGTGTACTTATCTTCCTACTAAAATATGACTTAGTTGTCCTGCTTCTCTTTATTGTGTATGTAGAGAGGCAGGTACTTGTGTGAAACAAAACATTTGCCTTTAAGAGCAGTGCCTACCATGGTTCTGAACATCATCCTCAGAGGTGGCTGACTGTGGTGGGGGTTTTACAGAGGGTCAGCAGTGCAGACATCTGTAATACAGATCAACAGTGTCAGGACAGGTGAGTCCTGTGCAGAGTGACTGAGTACAATGAGCAGGTGACTGGAAACATGAGAAGTCACTCAGGGCATGACTTAACTTGACACAGTGGTGGTGGTTTGGGTTGTCACTTAGTGGCAGAGCCTACAGAGGTATTGCATATTGCATTTAGATTGAGACTGATTCCTAGAGTGCATGGTAATTAAATACTGTGTTGTCTGCTTCAGTTCAAGTCTCGATGACCTTGAAGTAAACAGCAGAAGTGAAGGTGTTTCAGACAGTTCCAATATACACCCTCTTCTTGAACATCCAGAGCAGAAGGTTTGTCGCAGAGAAGGATTAGACCCTTCTGAGATGAGCATCACCCAGACAGAATCACTACCCTTTTCTAACAGTCCACAGCCCAAGGTATTCAGTACTATTTTGGTTTGGATTGTCTTCCTGTTATGTCAGTCACTGAAAACATACAAAGAAGTATTTGAACTGAAAGGGAAAAATCAGTTCCCAGGTGTAAGTCAATGGTACTAGTCTTTCCAGAGAGCAGCATGGATAGGGGTGAGGAACAGGTGCTCCTGGTTGTGGCCAGGCATGGCAGCAGCCCATGGAATGGACCACCATAGGCTTGCTTCGGCTTTGGAAAAAGCATCATTTATTGGAAGTGTTTCAGAGGAAATAGGTGAGGTTTAGCGAATCAGCATTTTCTAATCAGAGTAGTTAGAAAATACTTAACCGGCTGTACTTACGCGGAAAGGCAACAGGATAAAACCAGTCTGCTGCCTGTTTCAAAGCAGCTGCCAGACTCTGAGAGAGTCAGCTGGGTTTTGTACAGTGAACAGTGCAAATCTCTCCTGGTTATAATTTCCTAAATATTCTGGGTACATTTGTTTTCTTTAGATCCTAGTGCAATTTCTGGGAACTTCAGACATATCTGCACAGTTATGTTATATTCATAGGGATTTTTTATATTTTATTAGACAAGCATCTTACCAAAGTTTAGTTTTATCTGAACTTCAGCAAATAATTATGTTAAGGAAGAAAAAAATGTCCCACGCAAACTGCTAATCTGGTTAGGGCTACTTTCAAAGGCAGTAGTGTAAGCAGTTTAACAGTAGCCTCTTGAAATTTAAATGATGTATCACAAAAGCATAGCGAGTTCCTTTCAAGCTGTATCACTGGCATCACTGGAAATCAGAATGTCTTTTCAAGAATAATGAAAAAAAAACAACCCATGAAAAAAGGGAGAGGGTAAGTGTATTCTTTTGAGACACTTATCACTGCTTGTCATGACAGTGTGTAAGACTGTTTGAAATGTTCTTTTAGTATTAAAACACAAAGAATTAATGATGTAATGACATAACTTGCTCATCAGATACAGTGGTGCACAGAACTAGCTGAGTGGCACTTGCCAACAAATTGAAGAAAATGTAAGCTTTCTCTTAGTCTGACCTGCACCCCAAAATTATTTCATGAAATATACTAAAATTTTTCATGACAAGATTATGACAGGCTGTTTAAGAATTCAGGTGAAGTTATCAGTAATTGTACTTAAATTTAAATCTTTACTGAAGGCAAGTAAAGTTATGTATAAAATCAGTTGTTGTTCAGAAATTCTGCCACTGATTTATTTTGTTGTTGTTGCTGTTCACTTTCAAAGGAGTACAGGTTTTTATCTGCTGCAATTTCTTCCAGGAATGCTTACCCTCTGGAATTCGGTCACGCTCATATTCCTGTTCCTCACCCAAAGGTTCATTAGGAAGACCTCGCATTCCTCAGGACTTCACAGTTGGTGATTCAGGTGAAGGTCAGTGCCAGCTCTGCTCTGGCTTTACATGTGCACAGCCCTGTCTCATGTTTACCAGCACTGGCCTCTTTACTCAGGCCTACCCTGCTCCTTGTAGTTGCATGCCCAAAGTCCGTGCACATGCAGATTGTGCCAGAGCAAGAGAAAGAATGGGTTAGTTGCCCTTACGTCCCCCTGTTATCTACCATTGCTCTTCTGCCATGTCCTGCCCCATCACACCACCTGTAGCAGCTAATCCTTGGGAGGACATAAGATTTGTGACAGTGAGAGCAGTTAGTCATAAAAAATAATGCAGGCAAGAGTAGTAATCTTCTTTTCCTTAGAGTATTACCCTAACCTTCTGCTGTGTCCCCTGTGGAAACTGCAGGGATGCTAAGGATGACACAGAAGTGCTTAGGGAGAATGGGTGGCCACATTTTCCCTTAGATCCTGAATAACATGTAAAACTGGTGGATATGCCATGGTTTTCTCCAACATCAGAACCCACTTCCTCCAGCAAGCCAAGCTGGAGGTATCTCAGAGATTTGGTCACATGCTATTCTCCAGTGGGGCTGGGCTCAGCTCAGTTCTGATCACTTCACTTCCTGTGTTGTAGAAAATGATTTTTTTATTGTAAATTTTTACATATTGTTTCTAACATGTTTTATTTTAAGAGACATAGTAAGACTTCACATCATCTTGTGAGGAGGATTATCTACTGCAGCATGTAGCTGCATTATATTTTGCCGTTTCCCTTACATGTTTGCAACCATTTGTATCCAACAGATGAGTGAGAAGTCTTTGTAAAAGCAAGGAAGAAGTAAATAAGGAGAGTCTGCTACAGAAATACAGGATGACTGATAAGCAAAGCTCTGCAACCTGTGTGCTTAGGCTTAAAAGCAAGATATTTTGACCTCACTTCTAGAGGGACTGGACCGTTGGTATCACAGACCATAAGTTTCGTTCAGACACCATTACCTGTTCCAGCCTGATTCAGGCTTGAGTCCTTGTCCCATTCATTCTCTTCTCTCTTCCCCCTAGGTCAGTTGGTGCTAGACATTTCTCTGTGTTGTGGAAACCTTGCCATTCTTTTGAAACAGGCCCTAGTGCAGCACATTTGGCCTGTGCTGCACCACCAGCTGCTGGCAGTGAGGGCCACAGGTGCCTTAACTCTCACCCTTACCTCTGCAGTCTCTAGAACAGCTGTGTCTGGATCCCTTCAGGTGTTTGCTTGCTAGAAATCTGCCCTCATCCCTCTGCCCAGCTGCCAGTGCTGGGGGAGTTTCACTCAAGGCTCATCTGTGCCTGAAAAAGCCTGCACTGTAGTGAGGTAAACACCAAAGTACAGTGGCAGAAGGCTGATCTTTCTTAAAATGAGTATAAGGAAGAAGTGGGAAATCACCATTTGTTTTTCGTGGAAGCTTTTCAATACACTGAGCTTGAGAACGAGCTGCTTTTATTTGAGAAGGTATTAGCAAACTTTAACAGTAAGGGATTTGTCCCTGCTTTGTAGATGGTGTTCCCATGAACAATGGCCGATCTCTCCTTCAGGCTCTTTCACTCTCTAAGTCAGTGTCCCTGCTCCACCCCTGTAGTAAGTACCAAGACCATATCCCTATGGTGCTGTTACGCATGAGTCTGTCTTCATCTCCCTTGGGCATGTGGCCTTTGTTTTTTTTCAGAAAGCATCCTGTTGCGCAGGTTTTGTCTGGCAGCTTACTGAAGTGCTATTCTGATCTCATTGCTTCTTTGATAAGTGTTCCAACTTGTAACTAAACATGAAGCCTGTGCCTGTCTGAAGACAAACTGATTCTGTTCAGTGTATTTCCATTTGTATCTAACTTTAAACTCAGCAAAGTCTGATGCTTAAAGTTAGGTTTCTAAGTATCTTTGTGATACTTTCTAAGTGGTCTCTGCAGAACTGAATGACATCTAATATGGAAATAGTAGAGGGGGCTCTAATTTTTCATAACTACCTGGGTTGTTATGATCTGTCTGCCTATCTGTTACCGTGTCTCCATAAGATCTCTTCAATATTTCCAGGATGTAAACTTGTAATATATCACCCAGTTTGTGCAGAACACAGGCTAGTAATATTCTTCTGTATGAAGAATAAAAAAAAATTTAAAAAAAGCACTAGATAAAGCTGCATGTGTGAGTATTAGAAGAATAATATTAAGCTATAGTATGTCAGATGAGTTAAAAAAACAAACGGGAGTGGTTAAAGTCTGGCTTGTTAAGAGAAACAAAATGTATTTTCTAGTTCTTAAGAATAGACTGTAGAAACTGGCATTTTTAGATATCCATTTCACTTCTGATAATTTCTGTCAGCTAACCATGGCTCAGTAGGCCACAGTGTAGGAAAAGCTGCTTCTAACATATTTCTTCGTTTCCCTAATTTTCAAATGACACCGCAATTGCTTAATGACAAGTTTATGGTCTGATACAAGTCGCGTGTTTCCCCTGAGGATGATGACTTCCCCATGTAAGTGTTGGTTAACTGATTGTGTCTTGCAGAGCGAGCATACAGCTTGCCTGAGCACTCTCGAGAGAAAAGGTAGGGTGTTTGTTGCACTTGAATGTCCCCACACTAGTAGCAGTCCACATAGATGCACACCCGGTGAGCAGAGCAGGCATCTGCCAGGCCATCTGCATGCACAGGTTTACATTCTGCATAATGCTCAACCTCTGGCTCCCTGTTTCTGGGCTCGCCATGACATGCACATCCCACAGTGGGAATATGCTCATATCCACTGTGGGAGCTATCTGAGGAGGCAGCCAAATGGCTACAATAAAAGCAAGGAGGTCTTGATATTTATGACAAGTTGGTAACACGTTGTGCAGTCTGTGGACTATGTGGCTATCATGCAGTCATGGAGTGACTTGGGTTGGAAGGAACCTTAAAGGCCATCCACTTCCAGCCCTTGTGCCATGGGAAGCATTGCCTCCCTAGTCAAGTTGCCCAGGTCCCCTCCAGCCTGTCTAGTAGTATTCATTTTTATAAAAAGCATTTATAATCTTTTCAATAGTGACAACAAAAAATGAATTAAACACTGAAGTTTTAAATGTTAGGCAACTGCCATCCAGATTCTGCTTTTTTCTTATTGAGATGAGTTGTTTTTGCTGGTCTGCGTTCTAGGATTCAGGAGGAAGAATGGGATAAGTATATTGTACCTTCAAAAACAGAGCCTGAAAAATACAAAGTGAGTCGGACTTTCAGCTTTCTGATGAATAGAATGACTAGCACAAGGAATAAGTACAAGGTAATTTGAGTTTTATGTATATATTATTAAGTAAGATACTATGAGTGCATGATTTGTAGATCAGAATATAAATTTTTATATAAGGATAGATCATTGTTTATTACAAAAGCACAAAATGTAGAGAACTTCGGTATTTATCTTTTAATTTTAAAATATATGCAGAATATCCTGAAAGGGCATTCATACTAGAAAAACTGCTTTTCTTCTAAGCAGCAGCTTTAGCTGAATTACACCAGGCATTGCCCTTTGCCATTTTTTCATGTTATGAATAATCTTATTTGACTCCTTAGCTGAAGTTAGAATGTCTGAATTGCCTTTAAGAAATGATTTTATCTATTATAGTCTTGTTCTTGCAATTACTCCTCTGTAACATCATCATTGTCACTTAATCAGTTGAATTTTCTTTATTTGATGTTAATAAGGCTTCTTGAATTAATAAGCACTGCTTGACGTTAAAGAGGTGCAGATTCAAAGCTTTCACAGCCAGACGTGCATACTGTGAAAGGTAGATTGAAACATTTGTGGGTTGATTTTGAGATATCTACAATGTAGATTAACAAATAGCATCAGTTAGCAGCTTTAGTGGTGGATTTGGCCTGCTACATTCTCCTGTGCCCCGGGATATTCTGACATATGTAGGTGTGAAGATGGCAGACTACTGCTATGGTGATACCTTTGTGAATGTGACAGAGCTGGCTGTGAATATGTATGTCCAGTCCAGCAGTCATACATAAGTGTGTGTCTGTGTGGTCTCCTAAATAATGATGCCAGAAATGCTCAGAGGTATATGTACTCACGCCAACAGAAGTACAGTAAAAATAGGGAAAAATTATGAAGTTCATTAATGTTATTAATTAATAGTTTATTTCCCATGTCATTTAATACCTGAATGCAGGTTGTATAGGGTTATGTAAATAATGACTTTAATTGCACAGGCATGAATTTGCATGGATTTCACAAGGAGATGCAAAGTTTGACACTTGTTTGGTTGTATGTGGCTGTTCAGTAAGACTTAAATTTTGTTTTCTGGCTCTTTTGCTTTTGCAGGCTTATAAATGCCAGTCTTCCTGAATAAGGTTTGCTGGCCTAACTGCCAGTGGAAGCAATGTAATTAATAATGTTAGATGTAATAATATAGTACACTATTATAAGACTTTCAGGACAGGAACTAAATGTTTCAAAATGTTTTTCTCTTAAAAAAAAAAAGAATGTTGTCATTTTTTTAAGATTGAATCACTTATTTTCTTTCCGAATACTCCCCCTCTTTCTCACGTCCCTTCCCCCTTTATTCCTGCTTGTGCTTCTGGGGATGAAGACAAAAAATAAAGATACCAAAGACAAAGAGAAGCCGAACAGGCATGCTTTTATAAATGGAAACTTCTCTGGAGTTATGCCATGTATGGTCTGTGAAAAGGCCCTCTTAGGAAAAGAGTCACTGCAGTGCTCATGTAAGTAGTTACTGGTTTTCTTATGTGAATTTGCGGTGATCTGAAACCTGCTTGGAGATCCCAGTTCAGCATTCTGTTTTAAAAGGAGTCTTACTTTGGAAGTACCTATTTTATGTAATGGGCTGAGTTGGGCGAAGGAAAGTAGGGAAGGAAAGCAGCTTTCTGAAGATATAACAGGCATCTTCCAGCCCAGCACAACAGGCTCCTTCCCAGCCAGGGCCTTCAGCTTCAGAGCAACATCCAGGCTATATTAATAAGGGAGCCTGAAGAAGGAGAGGTAGTGAAGCCTCAAATTAATGTCTTCTGCAGCCTGATAATCCTGTTCAGCATCAAGCCTTGAAATCTACTTCTCTTTCAGACTGCAATGTGATTGTGCATAAGAACTGTAAGGAGTGTGTTCCAGTGTGCACTAAGGTAATTTCCTCTACCATGCTATTCTTGTTAGAGAACATTTGATTTCCAACGGTTCTAGAAAAAATGATGAAGGGAAAAAAGGGTACAGGAAATTTGTCCAGACCCAGTGTTTATACACAAAGCATTACAAGGGTATTGAAACATCTGGTGTGAGTAGCATCAAACACTATGCTTGAACAAGAATTTCTGGAAGAGGATGAAAAATGAGTTGAAAGAGTTATTTGTATTTCTGAAGAATTACAAAGGCTGTATGGGTATGTGCCTTGAGGGTATGTAAAAGCTCAGCTGAGGGAACTGGTGGAGACAATTTCCAAGCAGCTTCCCATTGTCTCCAGAGGACTGGGGGCTTGCCAGAGTGACTCCCATCTACGGGAGGGGTCATAAGGAGGATTTGGGGGTTTGCAGGCCTGACAGCCTGGCCTTGGTACCAGGGGAGGTTGTGGAAGAGATCATCTTGAGTGAGGTTACATAGCATGTGCAGGACAGCCAGAGGATCACGCCCATCCAGCATAAAAACCAGATTAGGCTGTTTTACCAGCCTAATCTCCTGCTATGATTGAGTGACCCACCTGGTGGATGAGGGAGAGGCTGTTGACGTAGTCTAGCTAGATTTCAGCAAAGCCTTTGACACTATTTCCCACAGTATTCTCGTAGATAAGCTGACAGCCCATGAATTGGACTCTTTGCTTGGTAGAGGACTAACTGGCTGGATGTCTTGGCCCAGGGAGAGGTGGTGAATGGAGTTAAATCCAGCTGGTGACTGATCAAGGGTAGTGTTCCCCACGGCTTGATACTGGGGTCTGTCTTGTTCAGTATCTTTTTTGATGACCTGGATGAGGGCATTGAGGGCTTCCTCAGGAAGTTTGCACATGAAACCAGTTGGGAGGAAGTGTCAATCTGCCTGGAAGTAGCGGGGCCCTTCTGCAGATAAATCAGAATATAGACTAGGTCTCTGGGCTGAGGCCAGTGGGATGAAGTTCAGCAAGACTGAGTGCTGGGTCCTGCACTTTGGCCACAACAATCCCAGGCAACACTACAGGCTTGGGGCAGAGTGGCTGGAAGACTGTGTAGAAGAAACAGACCTGGGGGTGTTGGTTGACGCTCAGCTGAACATGAGCCAGCAGTGTGCTGTGGTTGCCAAGAAGGCCACTGGCATCCTGGCTTGCATCAGAAATAGCAGTACCAGCAGGAGCAGGGAAGTGATCATCCCTCTGTACTCAGCATTGGTGAGTACTGTGTTCAGTTTTGGGCCCCTCACTACTAGAAAGATGTGGAGACCCTGGAACATGTCCAGAGAAGGGCATTGAAGCTGGTGAGGCGTCGGGAGCAAAGGCCTTATGAGGAGTGGTTGAGGGAACTGGGATTGTTTAGTCTGAAGGAGGCTCAGGGGAGACCTTATTGCTCTCTACAAGTACCTAAAGGGAGGGGATTAGCCTCTTCTTCTATGTAGTGATAGGGCTGTAGGGAATGGTCTTAAGTTGTGCTAGGGCGATGTTCAGGTTGTATATTAGAAATAGTGTGTTCTCAGAAGGAGTGGTGAGGTACTGGAACAGACTGCCAGAGAAGTGGTGGAGTCACCATCCCTGGAGGTGTTCAAGAAATGTTTCAGTGTTTTACTAAGGGACATGGGTTAGTGGGCCAGTATTGTCGGTAACTGGATAGTTGAAGTGGATGATCTCAGAAGTCTTTTCCAGCCTTGGTGTTTCTGTGATTCTAAAAAGAAAGGATGGCCAAAACTGTGCATATCCTGTTAAACAGAAAGGGGTGATAAATATGACTGGAAAATGGAAGGCATCAACGTTAGGAACTTTGGGTGGTAGTCAAGTCCAGCTCCTCACTCTGAGGGAGGCTGATCTTCAAGCAACAGTTTTTGCAGGTATTTGTCTGACCTGTTCTGAAAAATCTTTGCTGGAGGAGACTTTACAGCCTGTTGGGGCACTCAGCCCCATTGTTCTGCTGCCACTGCAAACAGAATGAAGCCAGGGCGAAGGGTGATATATACTGCTTTCCTCAAAGGAACAATAAAAATACAGTGAGGTTATTGCAAGAATGGCATTGCTTGAAGGGTGTTGCAAAAATGGACATGTAAGGCTACTGCCCTCATGGAATAAAAAGGGACTTGCAGAGAAGTGTGCCACAGTGATAAGTGATATACTATTCTAATAAGAAAAATGTGTCTTCCTGGTGTAGCTAAGTTTTGTATCATGACAGCGTACAAAGATATTGTTTTAATATAGAGTATTCAGAGTAAACAAGGCTTAAACTGGATGTTAAACAGACATTTTTATTATTTTAGTTATATTTATTTTAGTCATCTTATAGCCCAGCAAACACTTCTGGCCAACTAGATGGCACTAGGGGGGCTGAACTGACAGTTTTAACTACTGAAACTAATAAGTTATTTGTCAAGAGGAGACAAGGGCCACTTTCTGACTCATCTCATCAAGAATGAGTTACAAAAAATGTTTACTGACCCACCTCAGGGAAAATACTTATCTAGCTCAGCAGGCTTTTGCTGCACATTTTGGAAAGTACAGCTTGGAAGGGGGATCAATTCTGCCTCTGATTCTGAGGCACCATCAGGCAGTATTGCCACAAATCCGTCAAGAATGTTTGAATATAAAGCCTCGAAGATTACTTCTTTTTCTTGCAGCTTTCGTGGCAATATTGATATAGAAATTAGAAAGTAGTAGCTGAGTGACTCTGGTTTAGAATAGGCAGGTTCAGTTTTGTGTTACAGTACAAAAAATGTTCTACTTTGTCTTAGATTTATTTGTTATTGTTTGAAATTAGGACTATAATTTAGGTCAGTTTTCTTGACGCTCTTTTGTATGGTGATGCATGGGAATGAATTACTAACTTGACTATTCGGTGTGTTATCAGAGGTGATTTCATTGTAGTTTCATAAAACCATTCTTTTTCAGAAATCCCAGGAGAGGTACCATAGCAAAACCAAACCTCAAGTTGGCATAGGAAGTAAGTATTAGTAGACTCACGGGTGTGATTATGGTGCTTCAAAGTTAATCCTCTTATAAGCCATGGGAATGACAACATAAACTTTCCTTCATCATCTTTGTATTTCTTTTTCGTTTTGGTATAATGATTGTTGTCAAATAGTTGTGCTTCTCATATCTGATACAGATAAGCAGGACTTCATGAACAATTTCAGTTACCTACTCACTTACTAAAAGGAGTGGGGATTTTACTAAATTTTATTTTCAGTGAGACTGGAAATCAAATGTAGACAGTTTTATCTTGTACTTTTGAGTATGGCATTCACCGTATGTATATGTATTTAGATCTTCTTGGGTTCAGGGTGTGATGTGAAAGCATTTATGACTGGGGATTGTTTTCTTCCAGTGTTCATCTCAGAGCTATTCCACTTTGCTGAGGGGCTTGTCTTTATGTTCTGTAGTAAAGCACCATGGTCTTTACTCTTGGGGGGCATGTTCCTGGTATCAGGTAAAGGTGTGTGTGAAAACTGGTTAGCATTTTGCAGTGTAACTCTGCTATTGATGACGCACTGTACATTGTCAAAATCTTTTGTACTTTGCCTCACAGATTTGTCGTTTGGAGACATTTCACAGCCTGGGCTTTCCTCAGTGCATCCTTCTTCCTCTGTGCCTATTGGACTATCTGCTGGGAGGAGGGAAGCCTTGCAGCAGTCTCATTCCTTGTCCAAAAGTGTTCCTGGTGCCAGTTATGAAGGGTACAAAATACTAAAGAGATCTAGTATTTCTAGAAAAATGCAATAATTAAATAAATGTGGTTTTATTCTTTTTTTTCTCTCTTTCTGCATTAGAAGATCTATACCATTTCCTGAGCAGGACTCCGAGACTGGCACATGGAGGACCAAGTCAAGATCTGAAGAAATGTTACAGGCATTAGGGACATATTCTTCAATGGATTCTTTTGTGATGGAAGGTGAGAAGTATTGCACAAGTGTTGCCTTTTTCAACCTGTACTGCAAAGTTTGATTTAGGAAGCCACTTCATCCTGTAGAAGTAAAACATCTATTTTTGCAAGTTACAGTAAGGCTTCATTGAAGTGACACAAATAGATAAAACAGGATTGAAGTATAACTTTTTTGTTCTTCCTGATAAGTAACTCTGATAACTTTTTGAATATTTTTAGCATGGTATTGCCACTGGAAAATGGTAGGGAATCACATTGGCATCCTTTTAGAAGCAGTATACTTCATTTCTGCACTCATCTGGTCATTTCCATTGGCAGTACACACTGTGAAACATTAACTTACATCACTTCTGTTCCCTCAGTAACCCCAAATCTTATCTGTTTCTGGTGAACTGCCTTCCTAAAATGGCTGCTCGTCATTGTGAGGTGAATAGAAGTAGTGTTTTCTGTATTTAGGTGTGAGGTTGAATCTCTAAGACGAAGGGCATTCATCCACAGAGTTTGGTGCAGATATCCTATGCTGGTCATCTGCAAAATGGCAGATGACAGCAGCATCACAGCTACTTTTGGCAGTGTTGGATTTTGTGTTTAAATTGTAAAAAGTTTCTTCAAGAAAAGAAGGATAAAAATAATCAGATGTGAGAAAAGATTTTTTTTTGTTTGTTCTTCTCCCTTACTGTTACATTTGTGTTTCAACACTTTGGTAATGCTACTGACATCTGGAAAGCTTTTTTTTTTTTTTAATAGTATCACTGTCAGCATTTTCAGAAGTTGTTTGAAGTTCATCCCTATGATGTGTCCCCCTTACTTTATCAGTAGATGATGGTCAGAGGAATGTCCCTTAATGTTTTTCTGGCTGTTATTTATGAGATGCACGTTTTACCACAGTTGAGGTGGATCCGTCTCAGTGGACTGACATCAGTTCAGATGCACAGGAGTTTGAGGCGGAATCATGGAGTCTTGTTGTGGATCCGATGTTCTGTAACAAGCAAGAAAAGGATGTTGCAAAGAGGCAGGATGTCATTTTTGGTCAGTATATCAAAGCTTCATGTAATTTAAAAACAATTTGTTGTAGAAAATAGGGGGAACCAGTCATAATTTATGTCTGGTGTAAGGGGTGGTTCAATTTAGAATAATAAGCAGGTTTGAAGAGCACTTTTTGCCACGAATTACAATCTGTCCTATAGTTAAGAAAATGTTGGAACACATTAACTACCTAAGATATGTTTACCCTTTTCACTGGAACTTGTCCAATCTCTGGTTTAAGCAGAGGGTACCCCAGTGCACTCAGTGCAGGACAGTTATGAGAGCCACTTCAGAGAAAGAAATTAAGACTTCTGACTGATCCAATCTGTTAGGTTTGAGGCTAATACAGAAAAAAGTGATTGTGACTGTAATGAAAGTGTGAAAAATGATTACTATAGTATGCTGTTTTCTTTTATACTGCAGAGCTGATGCAAACAGAAGTGCATCACATCCACACCCTGTTCATTATGTCTGAAATATTCAGGAAGGGAATGAAAGAAGAGCTACAGCTGGACCACAGCACAGTGGACAGAATATTCCCCTGCTTAGATCAGCTACTGGAGATCCATAGGCAGTTCTTCTGCAGAATGAGGGAGAGACGGCAGGAATCATGTGAGGAGGGGAATGAGCGTAATTTTGTAATCAGCAGAATTGGAGATATCCTTGTGGAACAGGTAAAGAGGCATAAGTTCTGTTAATCCTTATGTATTCACGGTTCTCAAATTAAAAAAAGTTTAAACTTCTTTGGGTGGGAAGAGGACTAAGATTGCCTTACAAAATTCAGAGTTTGGTCCCTTTAAGTTGCAGACTGAAATATCAATAAGAGACATTGCTGACAGTGAACTTTTAGGAACTGATGATCAACTCTTGCATATATGACACAAGTGACAAAGTGATGAACTTGAAATACTGTTCTTGGTAAGAAGATGCTCCCATAATACCATGGATCGCTAAAAACAAAAGCAGTGGATTGACTTTGTCAACAGCTAAGCAGAATTGTGACTAATTGACTGATAATGGAAAGAGACTATCCCTTTTTTCTTCTTATTGTGTAAAGATCTGGCATGGTATATCTCAGGTTGCTGTTCACGAGAGGAGGGATTATCATTCTGTTTATGCTGTACTCTTTTCTAGAATTGAAGAGATCAGATGAATGCGAATAAGCCTCAAAGGAGATGTTACTAGCAAAAAGATGAGGTGGTGGTGGCACTTTACTGGCAAGAATGTAATGCTTGTACTTGTCCAGCTTACATTCCTCTTCTTGCTCCTAAAATGACTAGCCTGTTTTCATTCTACATTGGTAGGATCGGATAGTGAAATTCAGAGAACCTGACAAACAAGTAGTATATAATTCGCAGGCGCTGTTTGTGTATAAAATATTATACATTTATATACATATTATAAAATAATATACATACTACAGTCTGCAGGTATACGCTTTTCTGTTGAGCACAGTTCAATTAGTATTCTCTTCAGTTTTCAGAAGAAAATGCAACTAAAATGAAGAAAATATATGGAGAGTTTTGCAGCCATCAGAAAGAAGCTGTTAATCTCTTCAAAGAGTTGCAGCAAAACAAGAAGTTCCAGAATTTTATTAAAGTAAGTTTCCACAGGAGTATGATCACTATGTCTTTTTCACTTTAAATTTAGGATTGAAATTATATTCAGTAACTCATTTTTAATTTCTAATAAACAGGGCAAGTGTTCTCCTTCTTCACAAGAAAGCTGATAAATCACATTTTTCATTCAGTTTTTTGAAAGCTTTGGCATCTGGACAGCAGCTGTTAACTTGGGGATAGTTCAGATAACCAACATGTCATTTTATTGAGATCATATCTGTTGTTAAGTCAGCTCGTGCTTTAATATGAATTTACTTTTGAGGGTATGTATATGTGTCTGTGCAGCTCAGGAACAGCAACTTGCTGGCACGCCGCCGAGGAATCCCCGAGTGCATTCTGCTTGTCACTCAGCGAATCACCAAATACCCTGTTCTAGTTGAAAGGATATTACAATACACAAAAGGTGAGTACAATGTTGTTTCATGTCTGGAATTGTAGTACATTCTAATGAAAGGAATATGTACCATTACAGTTTATCCAAAGGGTGAAATTCACTGATCTGTGCAGAACCAGAGTAATGAAAGTATCTACTGTTCAGGCAGATAGTGCCCGAACAGTGTGTCCGGTATGTGAAGACTTTGCCAAGGTTAGGATATGAGAATCTCCAAGATTCCAGCCAGGTAAGTCCTGTAAGTCCAAAATAACATGTTTTAGTGGGAGATACTGAACAAAGGATGTGAACTAATTCAGGCACGTTTGGCGTGTCTTTGAAATGAATTCTGATCAAGTGTCTTGCAAGGTTAGACAATTGCTTTGTAAAATACTGTTCAGCTTTTCAAACAAAGCTTTAATTATCCTGCAGTTTTGTAGAGCAATTGATAAATGCTATTAGCTTACAGATATTGCCCCTAAAATGAGCTATAAATTAAAGTTGTAAAACGCTGCATATCCACATGTAAATGTTTTGTCCTTTAAGTCCTGTTTTAACTCTCAGCCAGAAGAGTAATATACTATTTGATTAGCTTAGATCCTAAAAAAAAAAAAAAGTAAATTTCAGCAGCTCATAAATAGGTCAGAAATATTCAACGTGTAGTTTTGACTAGTGAGTAAATCTGAGGTGTCTGTCATCTTTTAATGGGTAAATCAAAGGCAAATACCTGCAGTGTCTCTAGTAAATTGGTTGCCAGGTTCAAGGTAAAATCACAGATTTCTCACTTTTAGCCTCACATTATTTTCATTAGTTCCCAGAAAGTAATGATAATATTCTCTTGAATACGTCAGTTACTATTACAGTGTTTCTGTTTTGTTTCATACAGAACAAACAGAAGAACATAAAGACCTATGCAGAGCCCTTCGTTTAATTAAGGACATGATTGCAGCAGTGGATTTGAAAGTTAATGAATATGAGAAAAGGCAAAAACTGATGGAAATTCTCAACCGGACTGAAAACAAAACATACACAAAACTGAAAAGTGGACACATTTTTAGGAAGCAAGACTTGATGAGGAAAGAGAGGATACTTCTCCATGAAGGCTTAGTGTTCTGGAAAACAGCTACTGGTCGTTTCAAAGGTATTCCATCCTAGCACTGAAGTCCTCTACTAATAACATATGGAGATTGTTTGGTTTAAGAGGGAAGATATTTTATTACAGTATGTTGCAAACACAAATTTCTGAGGGAATGGTACTGACAATATTCAACTAATTGCTAGAATGGTAGTTCCAGAAGCTGCTACCATATATAGATAATGCATTGTATATTTAAAATAACAAGCTTGCATACTAAGCTTGAGAGCCTGGTGTCTCAGAGGCAGGGGGGTTGGACTAGATGGTCTCTAGAGGTTCCTTCCAACCTCTACAATTCTGTGATTCTGTGAAACTGTACTTTTTATATTCTACTGTCAGTTGCTTTTCCTCCTCCAGTCCACTTTCCTACAGTTTGCAGTTTCATCCCATGATGCATGTTCTTGTGCGTTTATATTGTACACAGCATTGACTATCATGTACTGTACTGTAGTGTTACTGGGACATAGGCAGTAGAAAAGAAATCCTGAAGCTACATTAGTCTGGAACCCAGTTTTCACATTCAAGCCCAGAGTCTGATTTTCACATGTTAGATTTGTTTTGTTTGTTTGTTTGTTTTCTTGAAACTTAACTAATATTTGTTTTTCAGCTTTACAAGCCTGTGTGCTCACTGTTATTCCAGAAATGTTTTCATTAGTATAATATTGAGCTGTGAGTATATGTTTAAGCGTGGGTGAAACAAAACTTGTGCAGAGTGCTCTAAACTAGCCTGTCTTTGAAAGCTTAGGGAAGCTGTGGGGACGTTTGGGTGAGTTTATTCTTTCTGTGGGCCAGTGCTTTTGCACTGTGCTGCTGGAGGGTGGATAGCAGAAAGTGTGCTCTTTCCCAGGAGGGCTGGAGTGTTGGCTTGCTGTTGTTGCTTTGTGCAAAACATAGGGTAATGCAGGTATTTCTTGTTTAGCTTACCGTAGGATTCTGTGAGTTACTTACTAACCGGAGTTTCTTCTTTTTCAAAGATAAAAAAAGAAGTTAAGCGTAACTGTAATGTTTTAATTAAAAAACGTTCTTTTCCTTTTCTCATTTTGAGATACCCTAGCTCTGCTTCTAACTGATATGCTGCTGTTCTTACAAGAAAAAGATCAGAAGTACATTTTTGCAGCTGTTGTAAGTATATTGTCAGACATGTGAATGTGTATATTAGATTTTTATTTGTGTACTACTCAAGAGTTAGATTATTTTCTAAGATATTCTCATATACTTTTTTATTTCTTTAATACTGATAATATATTCTGAACAGGAGTGTACCAGTGTGTGGAAGGTTAATATTCTTTTCAAAACTGAATTTTTTTTTGAGAGGAGAGATGAAAATAACAGAAGGAGGTTTAGTGACATGCCTCATCTGATTATGAAGCTAGAAAGCAGAGCAAGCTCTTTCACTTTCCCAAATTAAATGGTAACCTCTGCTTCTGTAAACCAAACCAAAACAGAACGATAATATTGACTGCAAGTGTAATAGTAAACACATAAAATGCATGAAGGGTCATGGACTAAATAAACAAAGTGTCTCAGTATTGCTGAGCCTCTGGTATTTATTTTTAGCACATACACAGTGCTTTACTTACATGAATACTATTAAGTATTTAACAAAACAGTTAAATAAAATGTCTGAAAACACAACTCCAGCAGCCTTACGCTTGGTGGGAATACTGACAGGCTGAGTATGCCAGGATGGGAATTATTTCAACCAACTGCAAAACTTTGCTCTTTTCAAAGTATGGTATTTTTTGAGAGAGACATTTATTTTTGTGTGTGACTGTTCTTCCCAGGACCAGAAGCCTTCAGTCATCTCTCTTCAGAAGCTCATTGTAAGAGAAGTAGCCAACGAAGAAAGGGGGATGTTTCTAATCAGTGCCTCATCTGCAGGACCTGAAATGTATGAAGTTCATATGAACTCCAGAGATGAGCGTAACAGCTGGATGAGACATATTCAAGATGCAGTTGAAAGGTAGAGAGAAAAGCTTTTGTTTTGATATGGGTAGTCTGAAGTATAAAGGATGTCATTTGGATATTTTTGGCAGTGTGCTTTCCATTCTTTCTTGCCCTGGATCTGTCCTGTGAAGTTTAGTTTCAGAGACCCCAAAACCTCATAATGAGTTCCGTCAAACTTGCCATGTTAGTTCTAATTTCTCACTGAACCAATAGACCTTTCCTGCTCCTCTCAGTTTTCCTTACTGTCGTTTTAAGCTTCCCTCACTTTTACTTTTGGCACTGGATGCTTTCTTAAATCTTGCAAATGCCCATGCTTCCATTTGGAGTAAATCCTCAGTCTCACCTTGGTATTTGTTCTTTAGGTATGGCAGGGAAGGCATTGCTACTCAGATGTGAGACTTATGCTAAGACCATAGACTTACAGCCTTGCCAGGATTAAAAAGGAATCCTTCAGTCTTGTTTATGTCCAGCTACTGCTTTTTATAGAAGCGAGCAAATGTCATGCTTATAGTCTGTTCCAAAATTGGCTGGTATTTTGTAGTTTATTATGAATGCAACCCTGTACTGAAAATGAATGTATGTTCAGATATTACTTTATCTAATTTTGCTTCCTTTTTGAAGTTGTCTAGAGGAACAAGAAGGAAAAATGGGTGAATTCGATGAGGACAGACGTATCGCTGAGGCTAAAGCATGCAAAATTCAGAAATGTCAAGGTGCGGTAACTTACGTGCCACTCTGAGAGCTCCCATGTCTTGAGAGGTTAGGATGAATGAATTACATGCATATATTGTCTCATGGGTTCAGAATGGTTTAGTAAGCAGAGTCACAGTGGAATGGAGGAGAGAATTGGAAAAAAATGTTGAACTTGTAGGTTGAGATAAAAAGTATTTACTAAGGCTGAAAAGGAAGTTAATGATAATTATGTAAACACATACACAAAACAAGTGATGCACAACACAGTTGCTCACTACCTGTTGACTGATGCCCAGATAGTCCTTGAGCACCAGCTGCTTCCTAGCCAACTCCCTTCAGTTTCGTGGTAATGTCTTGTGGTATGGAACATCCATTTGACCAGTCTATGTCAGCTGCCCTGGTCTGTACCCTCCCAGCTTGTTGTGCTCTACCAAGTCCTCTCATTGGCAGGACAGTATGGGAAGCTGAAAAACTGAAATGTTTGTCTCTGTGCAGCAGTGCTGAACAGCAACTAAAACATCAGTGTGTTATCAACACTTTTTTTCTCCTACAAGTATTACACAACATCATACCAGATGCTGTAAAAAAATTCAGCTTTGTCCCAGCTGAAACCAGAACAGTATCCACCCTTTATCCCATACCAGGTACATAACGCTCAGATACTGCAATTTTTCCTTTCCTTATAATATATATTAATTGTCATCACCTGTCTTCTCTTTTGATATATACACATAGATATAGTTCCAGTAGTCTGTGAGTCAACCCTCTATGGAATACATTTAATATGTGATTTCGGGCTCTATCTATCGTGACAGTCCTTCAGGGGAGGAGGGATAATGTATGTGCATAAAACGTGCCATTTTAATTCTGTCAGAATTAATTCTTTAATTAAGGTCATTCTTAGTGTAATATCATCGATAATGCATATAGCAGCCATAGCAGTAACGACGTGCAGTATTAGGTAGCAGTTAACATTATACAGTTCCAGTTATTGGCTGTTCTCATCCAAAAACAAATCCCTTTGAGGTACACACAGGACATCCCCATTCTTCTGTATTGAGGTACACACAGGACATCCCCATTCTTCTGTATTACCCACCAAGTGCAGCCAGGTCGTTGAGCAAAAGCAGTCTCTTCAATGGACTTTTCCTTGCCTGAGGCAGGAATAACTTAGACAGTCTTTCCCAGCATGGTTTTCTTGTGCACTAAACTACATAGGAGCTTTGAGTTGGCAGGGCCAGCTCAATTGGCACGTCATCAAGTGTTGACAAAGCAGGTAGATGTTTGAATGTCCCAGCACCCATTAATTGCTCTCAGTGTAGTCTTTAACAGTTCATTATATCTTTTGATTTTCCTCGAAGCTGGTGTATGACTACAAAGAAATTGTCCCAGCAGCCAGGAATTGGATTAGGAAAACTAAAGCCTAGATAGAATTAAATCTAGCCAAGGACATAAAGGGGAACAAGAACAAATTCTACAGGTATATCAGTGATAAAAGGAAGTCCAAAGAAGTTGTGGGCACTCTCCAGAAGGAAACTGGACACTTGGTCACAAGAGATAAGAAGAAAGCTGAGGCGCTCAGTGACTGCTTTGCCTCAGTTTGCAGCAGCAAGGGCTCTAGCCACACCATCCAAGTTGCAGAAAGCAATGGTAAGAACTGGAAGAAGGATGATCTGCCTGCTATGAGTGAAGATGACATTTGAGACTATCTGAAGTACCTAAAAGTACGCAAGTCCATGGGACCCTAAGAATTCCTTCCTCGGGTTCTGAGAGAACTGGAGGATGAAGTTGCCAAACTGCTGTCCATTGTATTTGAAGGGTCATGGCAGTTTGGTGAAATTTTCACTGTTTGGAAAAGGGGAAACATAGCCCCCATTTTCAAGAAGGGAAAGAAAGAAGATCTAGGGAACTACGGGTCAGTCAGTCTCACTTCTATGTCTGGAGCATATCCTCCTGAAGGCCCTACTAAAGCACGTGGAAATGAAGATGCGGTGACTGATGGTAACCAACATGGCTTCGCCAAGGGCAAGTTATGCCTCCCTCAGAGTTTTATAGCTTTATAACATGATGGGACATCCCTTTGGCTAGTTTAATTTAGCTGTCCTGGTTCTGTCTCAGCCAGGGTCCTTGTGACCCCAGCCCCCGAGTGTCGGGACAGTATGAGATGAAGTAAAACTGAAATGACCTTGGCTCTGTGCAGTACTGCTGAGCAACAGCTAAGATGTTGGTGTGTTCTCAGTTTTGTTTTTCTTCTAAAGCAAAAACAGAGCATCTTATCAGTCACTAGGAAGAAAATCAACTGAAACCGGGACACATTTTATTTTTTTCTTGCTTTTATTTTTATTTGAAAACGTGGAGTTGAATTTTGTTTCCTTGGCTCCCTTGTGCACAATTTCCACATCTTTTTACTGCTATGAGCAGAGAAATTTCAGCAGTGTCCTGCCTAGGGAAAACCACAGTGGAAGGTATCCTCTACAGAGAGCAGATGTTCTTCTTTGACAATGACACACTGAATCAGTGTATCTTTTGCTGGCCTGTGCAAGTCCTTTTCCAGCATTGCTTACTGTTAGTTCAGCAGAAGTGCTCCAGAGTACAGCCAAAGCCGTTTTGCAGGAGTAAGGCAGTGGCCCAGTGTCGTTTCCAGCTTTCATCAGAACAGACTGTGGATTAATTCAGTTCCTGGCCACTTACAAAAGACATTGAACAAGTCAGTTGCTAAGCTCAAATGTCTGTATGGTGTAAAAATTAGAAGTTTGTATCTGGAGTGTGCTTTACCTGCAGGATGAAAAATACTAATACAGTGTTCAATTTTGGCTGACAGAATCACTGAATAACCAGGACCAGGAAATCTGCAGTTGCTTGGAAGACAAGTTGCGTATCTATGCAGAACTAGTAAATATGAGTGGATTTGGAGATGTTCATGTAGAATCTCACCTCCTCATCAAACCTGATTACGGAGAAACTCCACAGGCTGCTTCATTGCTGGTAGCGGCACTCAGAGAAGGTGAGTTTGCATGGGAAGTGTGCAGTGGTCACCCTTCAACTGCCATATGGGCAGATATTTCAAAGTAATATAATATAGTCATGTTACTTTGTGCTACAGTTCTGCCAATTCTCAAGAGCTGGCTGTGCCAAAGGTTGGTAAAGAACACAAGGGAGACTGTAAGATATGTTTAGTGGGGATATGTTTAGTGAATAACATCTTATTATAAGTAGGCTGAACCATGGTGTTAGATTTCATTTGAATAATGTTTTGATAATTGGCTTCCTTGAAGTACAGCCTTGTGAAGTACCTCACTGGATACAGTATGATACAGCATCTAGTTCCTTATCTTCACCTGAGTTTGTTGATTTGATGACAGATCAGAATGCTGTAGGGTCGCACACAAACCAAACAGATAGTTTTGGCAGATTTTCCAAGAAGTGCCTGTCATAGTTACCGTGGGAGCCACACTTTTCTGTGTGCTATCAGAGAGTGGATAGTCTTGTACTGTCTGTAGTGCAGTCCTCTGAAGAAATGAAAGGAATAATATTTGTGGGTGTCTTATCTATTTGGAAGTTTAACTAAATTCCTGTTAAACTCAGCTGAAATGTGTCCTGAGAAACAGAACCATATTCAACATAGGCAATATGCTCTTTTACAAGTATTTCAAGATTATAGGGTTACCTAGAGAGAACTGTGGGCAAGTAACCACATTTCAACTAATAACATGAAAGGTTGACCTCCATCATCATTTGGAACTCAGAGAACAATGTTACGGATAGAATTGGTCTTTGGGTGGTGAGTATAAGGCAGTGATAAAATTATGAATGTCATTTTATCTAAAGTGGCCATCTGTACTGATATACACACTTGATTCTACCCACTCTTAACTTTCACTTTCTTTCATTCTAATGTTATTGTTTATTATATCTTTTCATCTCACGTTAACAAGTTTACAGCATTGTAATGCTTCAATAATGCAACTCCCTGAGCTAACAGCAGACTCTTAGCAGTAAACCACAGTAGAAAAGGATAACTTTAGGGAGCACTGAATACCACTTCCAGACTAAATTATTCTACAATTCATCGTCATTGATTTTTGCATAAAGGACCAGTTTGAAGGGCCTCAGTAACAGTTCATATTTTCCCCCCTAGTTGAAAGTCTCCATGTTGCTGTCACGTCATCACAAGTGAATGAAGCAGTCAGATTATCAGAGGAAGGTACGGAGGAATTAAGTTTGAAACACAGACTTAGTGCCAGTGAAATCTTGGAAACTTTCCCTGGTGGTGAGTAAAATTTGATGTATTTATGTGTTCATATAGCTGAAGTAATTGATCCAGGATTTCTTTTTTGAAAGTTCTGTCAGTCTGTGGCAGAATCAGTAGAGAAATATGTAATCAAAGTTGTCTCTAGGCAAACACTCAGAGTAAATTGTCATATAACTTCACTGAAGTAAACGGATGTTTGCATACATTGCAGTTTTTCCATAATGTATGTCTGCAGTAAGCATTATTGAGTCCAGTTTGTGAATTTTCATACATAAAATTTGTATGATTTCTAGCCTTTGTTGCTCAGCTCTGCAGCAAATGTATATTGCTGTGTAGGCCTTTTTCTGGGAGCCAATTTTTGTCAGAAAGCATGGAAACCAACTTGTTAGTGAGATTGTTATTCTGGTTCTTTCAACTGTTGAAGGTACACATAATGTTCTTCCAAAAAAAAAAAAAAAAGGCAAATGAAGTCTGGCACAAGCCATAGCTGCAGAGCATATTTAGTAATATGACTATATTTTAAAATATATCATAATTGAAATGCAATTTTTAAGGTAAGATTGTCCCACTTGTGCCATCCTGGCTTTTAATAATTTTAATAAATTATTTTATTTTAAAATTTTAATAATTTTTCCCCAGCCTAGAATCCTTCAGCATTAGGTATTTGCAGCATCCTGTTAGTAGCTGTAAAAAAGTGTACCCTTTGTTTCTGCAGTCAGAATATGCTTTGATGCCTTTCTCTTGCATCTGTTGGGGTGTTATTTGTTAGATGCAGAAATGAAGGAAATTGAAGAGTCACCTAAAGTTGATCTGCGTGCTTGCCCTACTGAAAAGGAAATTTCTGATGCCAGTGTGGAGTATAAGGTATTGTAACTGGTACCTTTTTTCATTTTGCTCTTATTTCTCTGGGCACCAGGAATATAAGTGCTGTACACATTTTCACAGAATATCTAAAAATTATTCTAAAATCTAAAGCATGGGATAGGCACATTTCATCTAAGTCCAGATAATTCAGTTTAGTGGACTTCACTGCAATTAACAGTGAATTTGTAAGAACAACTATAAAAAATCCCAACAGAGAACAGTTTTCCTACCAGGCTTGCAGAGCAGTGGGTGTGTGGCAGCCACAGTGCTTTCATAAGGACCACTTGAGAGCCTGATTCTCTGCTGTCATCAGTCAGTACATCCATCAATGAGGAGCTGATAGCATTCCCTCTGCTCCCTCCTCCTAGTCACAGGATGATGAAGGTCTCCTGCAATGAGAGAGGCCTCAGCTTAATGCAAGGAAGACGTATACACTGGAAGATCTTCATCCTGAGAGCAAGCATATAAAATGGGATGGATTGCCTTAACACCAGCTTGCTTTAGAATTTTGAATTAAAATAAAATGGAGCAATTAGTGAATACAAGAGAAACTGCCCATTTTTCAAAGTCCTGTAACTCTTAAACAAATCTTGGGAAAAAGCAGAATCAAGTCAGTTCTGATCAGAATTATAACTGGCAAATTTAGGGGAGCGGGAAGGAGTGCTAGAGCAAGAGCAGTTTGAATTAATGTGAAATAAATGGAAGTATAATTATCGAAAGCTTAGATAGTACCACAAAAGCAATAAAAGGGAGAGACTAGAATAGAATACACAGGACATGAAATGAAAAGTTTGCTAGAAAAGGAGATAACGTAGCATTAGGGTATTGTCTGCATCAGATCTGAAAGAGGGTGTGTACCTGAAACCAAACCCTGTTTTTTCTTGCTCTTTCTATACAGCTCTAACTAATACACTTATTTCCTTATAAACCTTGCCTCATCTTCATCTTTATGTCGTCTTGCCTATCAGATTTTTAGAAGAGCAGCATTAAAAATGTGCATGAAAGAGACAGTGGAGGATGATTTCCAAGCAAGGAGTTATGAAAGTTAAGGGAAATGAAATAAAATGAAATAACCTAATAAATGGTGGCCAGGTTGGGGGGGTGGGTGGGGGTTGCATCTACATTTTGAAAAGTTCCAGTAGTCCCACATGAAAAAAATGATATTGGGGTTACAGAGAAGACAGAGCCACATTTTTCTTAGAGGTACACAGCAAGATGATTAGTATCAGAGATTACAGATTGAAGCAAGGAAAATTCTGACTACATAAGGAAAAAAAGTCACCACAAGGGAAGGAGAAAGTTGCCTAGAGAGGGTTTGGAGCCTCCATCTTTGCAGATTTCCAGGATTTGACTGGAGAAGGCCCTGAACAGCCTCATCGGACTCTGAAGCTAGCCCTGGAGCACCAGTGGATGTAGAGGATCTCGAGTAAGCTCTTCCATCCCAATTCAGTCTTCTGATCTCAACAGCAGTCGTGTCACATCCAACTGTGTCAAAATCAGATTCGCCAGGAGGTGGCAGAACGAGCAAACAGAACGTGAAAGGGCTTTCAAAGGCAGGGGATGTTCTCAGGTTGTGGGATGGCAGCAAAGGGCTTAGGCAGCTAGCATGGGCAGAGTCCCAGAAAGCCAGAGTGAAAGCCCCCAGCTCTGAGGTTAGGTGCATCAGAAGCAAGTCCATTTCCCACACAATACTTGGGTGCCAAGTGGGTAGAAGTGGTAGGTGGTCACCATCTCATCCCCCTGCTCCTGCCTTGTAATTGCATCTCCAGGTGGTTGCCTGAGGAACACACGTAGCCTGCACCAGGATCTGAATATCCACATTTCTGCTGCTTGTTATTGCTCATGACAAAGAGGGAAGAGTGGCAGGGAGGTGTTGTTAGATTACAGCATGGGTTAAACAGCTGAATATATTGATTCTGACCTAACTGGGTTTAAAGGACTTATACTGAAGTTATAAGTGGTGTGATGCTTTTACATCTGTAGGTAATTCAGTTAAACCTTCCTTTTACGCTTCCTTCCGTTGTATAAGTATAGAATGGCTGAGGTTGGCAGGGACCACTGGGTCCATCTGGACCAACTCCCATTGAAGCAGAAGCACCTAGAGCAGAATGCCCAGGCCTATGTCCAGACTATGTCCATTCCTCAAATAGTGCTACCCAGCTGTCTTGAGAAGATGACAACAGGTACTTGAGTTAGCCACTTGCTGCCTCTTAGCTATGCCAAAGCTAGCTGAGCCTTTAATCTTTCTGCACATCTCCTTTATTAAATTAAACAGGCTTCATAAAATTGAAAAAAGTGTAGAGTTGATCCCACACCTCTGTTCAGTCTTCGTGTCTTCCGTCATACAGTCTTCCTTGCCTTGCCTGCATCTTTCCCTCCCCTTGCTTTTTCACACTCCTCCTCTTTCCTACCTGTTGCCCATTTTAGCAGCCCTGTGCAGAAGGGCCAAGTTATTTTGTGTCTGCTCTGACATTGTATAGGTTCTGCATGATATCCTCTGTGTCTGGTGGCAGTGTGAATTGTTTGGTTCGTGACTGTAGTAGGAAGTGGAGGATTAGGTGAAGATGTGGAGATGGAAATACTGAAGGAAGATGATGGAGAATGAAAGGGCTGGAGGAAATGCAGCACCTGATGCTCCCTTTCCACAACATCTTCATTGTGTTCGAGGGCTTGGACTTAATTGTTTTCATTTCCAGTTACTGCAGTGGAATAGAGCAGCTGCTGTGCTATGTGATGGGAAATGGGCTTAGAAGAGAACTTATGGAGAATCAGAGAACAATCAAATATTCCCCAAACCCTCTTCCACTCCAAAAAAATAAAAAAAAAAGTAACAGAAATTATACAGGAAGTCTTTCCAGTATAGCCTCAGAAAGGAATGTGTTTTATTTCTCCACTGTTTCACCTTATCTTTCTCAGAGGAGCTGTTTTTTGTGCAGAAAGGATTATGGGTGGCTTCACCCCATGAATTTAAAAAGCTTTGTAAGAAAAAGGAATAGAATGGAAAGTGCAAAGTGGCTGAGCCTGGCCTGAGAACAGCAAGCCCAACTCCCATGGGCAGCAGCCCCGACGCTGGTGGGTTTCCCAGAGCACAGCAGGCACGCAGCCCTTGCCCAGCTCCCTGTAACCCACTACCGTAACTGCTGTCAGCTTCTTTCAGTATTCATGCCTTGAATTCTGAAGAGTCTTGAGCTGTTTCAACCTACTAGAAGTAATCTAAACCCACTCTGCTCAATATACAGAAGTCTGCTTACTGTATTTCAAAATTGTCAAATAAACAAAGAGTGAATGGAAATGCCTTTTCTGTGTAGTATTGGTCACAAGAGGATTAAAACTGTGGATGAAATATTTTTGTTTTTACAGTTGTGCTTAGGATCTCTAGTGATTTCCACGGAAACTCCAGTGCTGATGAATTATTAGTCTTCACAGGTTTTTGCTTCTGTCTTTTTTCACCTACTCACAGAAAGGTTTGACTCAGCTCTGCATATATTAGCAATGTGGATGTCTCCACTAGTAAAAAAATAATTACCAAGATGATACAATTGTAAAGTTAAGAACTACTTTTTAAAGCAGCATGTGTTTGTTTTAGGGAGGAAGTATGAGTTTCCCAGGATCTACAGGGACAGAGGTGAGTTGATTTGTACCCCAGACATAATGTGGTTAGTTGAGAGTAAACAAAATGTTGAAAATCCTTCTCTTTTCTTTTTCTAGATTGTACAAGCAATCCAGAATCTAACTCGTCTCTTGTACAGCATACAGGTGACTACTCCACAGTCAACTCTGTAGAAGAATAATTAGTTTTAGTAATTTACTTCTTAAGGCTTGTTTTCATCTTGCACTACTTTTAGATGTTATGTCAGTGGATACTTAGCTCTGCTGACTGTTGTACAAGCTGTCTTACCATATATTTTTATTCTGTATCAGTGGTATGTTCATTTAAGAACTGAATAATGCTTGGAGATGACTTCCCTCCTTGAAAGGAAGTATAAACAGTCCAAACGTCTAGGGAAGAAGTAAGATGATAGCTTAGATTGAATTGATGTCATTTCATGTGCTGATTTCTAAAATTATAGACAAAATACTGACAAATGTAAGGATTTTGTTTAGAATGTTGTCCTGGTGACTTCAAACCACACCTAGGACACTTAGGTGGCCAACCAAACTTTTATAGATATTTCAACATCAGATCATTATTGTTTTATTCTGTAGAGCCTTAGTCTGAAGCGTTTGGCTCTTTTTGCCTAGAGAATTGTAAATTATTTTTCCTTATGTGCAGTTTTGAAAATTAATTTTAAAATGTTTCACTTCAATATTTTTAACTTTTAAACATTGAAATTAGTGTATTTCTTAGCACTCCTGAAAACTTCAGGATTAGAAATTAATTGGAAGCAATACAAAAGCTAAATAAAAATCTTCTAAATCAGGAAGAGTTTTGGAAAAGTTGAAAAACAGCTGTGGCACAGGTGGCAGTAAAGTAGGGTCAGGATCATGCCTTACGGTTCTTACCATGAAAGCTTGTGTATGCTGGCAGCATAGATACAGAGAATCAAACAGAGAATCCTATCATTGCCCTGTTTACAAAGCAGCAAAGCTGACCTAGTACTGGGGGATGAGCCAAGAAAAGTGGGAACTGCGCATTGTGTAAAGCTGAAGACTACTTCTAGAGTGGATGGCTTGGGGCATTTATGCTGAGGGAATTCTCTGGGAATGTCTGCATAAGTAGATTCCCGCATCAGTTCTCAAAGACCAACTGTGCACTAAGCACATCAGTAGGCCTAGGACTTTCTTGCTTTTCTTTTAGAACTCAGCAGTTTATTTTGTGATACCATCACAATCTTTAATGCAAACCATGTCTCGGCATCCTTGTGAAGGATGTCATATAGTGCAGAAATGCATGGATGCTAATATTTAAACATTTGTGTTTGATTTCATTGTGGTGTCTAGGCAGCATTAGCTATCCAGGACAGCCACAGAGAGCTTCATAGATTATTCCTACAAGAGAATGAGAAGACCAGCCGTGGCCATAGTTCTCGGATACCTCTCTTCCTGGAACAAGAAAAATACCGTAATTCAGAAAAACAAAGGGAGGAACTGCCAAACATCAACAAACTCCAGCAGCAGTTCCAGCAAGAGCAGCAGCACTGGCTGCGTGAATGTGAGCAGTGGCAGCAAGAGCACGAGGTGAGGGCAGGCCTGCTGGGGCAGCGGGAGAAGGCCTGCAGCTGCCAGGAGGAACTGCTGGAGAAGAGTCGCCAGGGGCTGGCAGTGCAGTTGCAGGAGTTCCAACAGAGCCTGGAGAGGTTGCGTGAGGGGCAGAAAGCATTGGAGGAAAAAAGGGACAGTATCAAAGTGCAGAAGAAACTCCTCTGGCACTGGAAGCATGGTCTCCAAAGCAGCCTGCTGCTGCCCTCAGGGAGGGATGAGGTATGTTTCTCTCTGCCGTAGCTACATCTGGGCTGCAGAGCTGTAGAGATGTTCCCTGTCAAATGGCCTGCCATGTCAGGGCTTCTGTTGGCTGGTAGTGCCATGAGGGAGTGTGTGGTTCACACATATTCAGGGGCTTACTTTGACTTTTGAGCCTGGTGGGAGCTGCAGTTAAACTGATGAGTATTAAATTGAAGAGATGAAAAATTGTGTTTTATTCTGCATTACCAGTGTGTTTGCCACCTTCTGGCAAGATATATCATGCTGCTTGCTTCTTGTAGAAAATCATACTATTGTGATGCGTGAGGCATTAAATAGTTTTAGTGAAGGGTTTTCAGGTACTTTCCTTGCTTCCTTCCTTCCTTCCTACTTGTCCTTCCTGGACAGCAGCATTGTTCCAGTGAGGAGCAGAAACTGTTCCAGGAGTGGGAATAGCCTCATTCCAGCGAAGCCCTATCTATCAGGCCCAGCATCAGCCATATTGCTCCCTTGAAACAAGCATTCCTAAGGGAATGACCTTGGTATGTGGCTCCAGCCTGGACAGTGAAATTGCTTGGAGATGGTCATTATTAGGTGATGCAGTTTAAAGCAGCTCTGAGACTGCTTAAACGTCTCATACTGAAAATAGTTTTTCTTGCAGTTAAGTATGCAGGAAGTAGGCTGATTACACTCAGCTCTTGTCCCATTGGGTAGAGTCTTGATTCCATTACTGTTTTGTAAAGCACCTGAAAATCAAAACAAGTCACCTGGGTTCCAAGTCTGCTCACTCCAGCAGCCTCTTTTCCCCTCAGGTTTTCATTTTCACAATAAAAATTGTAGAGCCTTTCTTCAGGTCATCACTTCCCTAGTTTTTCAGCTAGCAGCTGACCCATAACAGGGAGTGACCATTCAGTCTCTAAGCTTGTATCTGAATGAGGAGATAAAGAATTGGCCTCTGACCTTTTCATCCAGCTTTTGTGACTGTACCGTGAACATGACTTTTCCATGTATTGCTCACACAACTCAAACAACGAAGGCACTGTATAATAACATAGCTTGTGATAAAACATTAACTTATTTGGCAAAAAAATAAAAGCTGAACTTAGCCATCAGCTTTAATGAATAGGACTTGTAAAGTCTTCTGAGGAGGGGAAGTTGAGGGATGACAGCCGGATGCAGGGATGGCCAAGATGTCACAGGCAGAGAGGCAAAACAATGAAATGCTGAGTGTCAAAGAGCCACAGGCTTTAAGTAGTTCTTAATGTACTGTTTCATCTGTGACATTGTGTTATGTGTAAGACTATCTCACATGTATTTTAATTTCAAATGAACTATTAGACATGAATGCACTCCAGACCCTGGGCTTGTCTCTGTTCTGCATTTTCCAATACCTGAGTAGCAGAGCTAGGGCAGGGAGGTTGAGAGCCAGCCCAGTATTTTTGCCATCTCTCTAAGCCAGCTGTTTTTGGATGGCCAGACATTGTTACTGAGAACTGTTGTGTTTTGAGAGGAACTAAGACAAGATATACCCAATTGTAGCTGTTTGTTCCTGAGTGCATGGGAAACTAAATGACTATACGCTATGAATTCTCATTTCTGTCTGGCTGAATGTATCCTGAAGGTATCCTGGCATTAGGGTTTTTCTGGTTCTCTATGAAGGTGAAAATACTCTTTTCTTTTTTTCTTCTTATTTTTTTTTTCCGCAGATAGTGGGACATGATCAGTTGGATAGCTTGCATGGTGAAAATGCATTCTACTTAAATGAAGCTGTAGTGTGTGTGTCTCTAAGTGGGCTCAACAGACCAGACTCTTCTCTTATTTATGAGGATGGTGTGTATAAACTGGGCATCTCAAATTTGGATATGGCAAGGACTCGTGAAAATCAGTTGGACCTCAGGGTGGATACTTCTTATCAATCAACATTGACCAATGAACTATGGAAATCCACTGGCCCTTACCAGCAGATGTCTTTCTCCTGCAAAAACAACAAGGATGCTTTAAATAATGGTAATTAATGCTGTATTTAGTTAACAAGTAGTATGGGCAGAAAGAATAGTCCTAGGAAGGAAGGCAGTTTGGCAGTAGTGAAAGTAATCAGTTTTGCTAAAATAGTTGCATGCCAGTTTCCAGTCTCGCTTGAGGGTATCTGAAAAAATGAATAGAACAGAACACAAGTATAGAAAGCTTTTGCAAAAAATGAAGTGTCCCTTTTCTTTGTTGGCATAAAGATATTCTGTCTTAGCATTGCACTGCATTGAAAATTCCTGAATGACTGAAAACCATATTAATGAGAAACCCTAATCTGTTTATCTCTTCTGTCCTAGTTTTGATCTTATGTGGCCTCTTCATTCATTCATTATGATGAAAGCTGTAGAAGAGCATGTAAACACAGAGCATCTAGAAATCATTACGGACAATGGGGTACTTTTGGTTTAGTAGCTGAAATGACCTGGTGGGTTTTTCCTGCACAACCAAGAGATCCAGGTGGCACATTGCAAATCAAGACTGCAGCTGACTTGCTCCCATCTTTCTGAGCTGGCAGTGTGCAATGACTTCTGTCCCCATGTCAGCTGCAAACTTCTCAGGTCACGGCAAAGACCAGTGAACAGCGGAACTAAGTAGGATTAGACATTAAAAACGTACACGGGTACAGTGGTTTTAATGTTCTTAGGTCAAACACATAGGGAAGTCCTTGGTTAAGGAGCTTGCTCATTAGTACTCCTTGTAAAGATTTAAGCAGGCATCCACTACAGCTTTACAGTAGCATCATTCTTAGTATAGAGATTGCCAGAAAAACATCTTATGTTCAAAGCTGACTCTTCTCATCACCCCAATTAGCAAACTAAGCTGATTAGTGAAAGAGATGAGTATTTCTAAAAATGCCTAAATAATTAGTCTGGTGAAACTTGTTCTTGTTTGAATGAAGCTGTCATTTTAGTAACAGGTTAGCTAAGCTAGTCCAGATTTGAAGAGGAACACATGTGGGTTTAAACCTCTCAAAAGTGGATTAGCTTGCACTGGCATGTGTTCAGATGCAAGCTGACCAGGATACTCTCTACGTTAAGCCCACATGAGAGTGTCTAGTTTAATTAAACTGTCTTGAACAAGTGTAGTTGCACTGATTCTCAGATGAACTTGTGGTGCTTCTCTGTATAAAGATGCCTTTCTGGTAACAGGGCACTGGTGTAGCCCCAGCAGCCTGGGGAGCAGTGCTGGCTACACACCTGCCTGAGTGGCAAGAGCAGCAGGAAGGCTAAAATCTCTCTGGCAAAGTCAGGTCTGTAAAACCTGCAGCTGATTCCTTGGCTGAGTCACAGAGCATCGTTGGCAAAGCAGCACAACAAATCCTTGTGGTATCTTGGTGGTGCTGTGAAGGCCCCAGTGCACTGCTAGAGCAGGCAAGAAAGGGAGCCTGCCTGCTGAGGGATGCACCATCACATTCCACAGTCACAATCATGACCTGGAGGATGACAAGTATGTTGTGCTCTGATAATGCAGTGCATGAGTCTGCATGATTCAGGCTTGCTTCTGTCATGCATCTGGAACTGCCTTATGGGGAACAGGGAATGAGAAAAATGCTGAGCTTCTTCCTGAATGACAGATGGCATCTGAAGCTCCAGCAAGCTCTGCATATGGGAGTGAAGTAAATCACTCATTCCTAAGCAATAGGAATCAAGCTGAATAGTACAGACATTTCATACTAGGAAGCAGATATCTTTATGTTGCTACTTGGGCATGCTTTTTCCACTGAGAGTTTAGCAAAGTTTAAGAAGTACATTGTGGCTTTTCTTCCTGACTCCTCTGCAGCATAAAGTCAACTCCGATTGCTGTGAAGGGGAGCCAGTAGGGCTACAATGAGGAAAAAACTAGAAAGAATTTTAATGTTAGTTGAAACTTTTGATATTTTCATGTCAGTAAAACATCAATACATTTTTTCTGCATTTTTCAGCCAGCTCTGTGTTTGTCGTGCTCATCTTTCCTAAACCAGTCCTAAATAAGAAGCTAAAATAGAATTAAGAAAAAAAAAAATACTCAGTATGGCTCACTGGAAATAGCAATGTTTTGGTGACATACGTTTCCAGATCTTGTATATAATAATTTTGTGTGTTCAGTACACATATTGAATTTCTTGCTTTTGATTAATTTCCATAGAATTAGTAGTCATCCTGTAAGAGGCTGGTCTGTAAAAAAAACAAAAACAAAAAAAACCCCTGTAAATTATTTACTGAGAAACACCACCTGAGCATCTTGCTGAGGAGTTAATCATGCTATATTCAACTGTATGTTAAATACTGTGCAGTTTAAATGGAAATAGCTACATTCCTCCAGCGCATATTTTTCCATTCATATTTTCTAAGGTAAAACATGCGTCTTTACATAGCTAGCATCATGATTATGTATGACTGCTTTATGTGTATGGGAGTGAACTTTACTGAAGACCTTGGGGCAAGTTCCCACAAAGCTGAAACTGGCACGAGTACACTCACTAGAAAAGGTGTGTCAGTCAACAGGAGGAAAATATGATTGAAAGAAAAATGTGTTAATGCTTTACACTAATGGTTATGAAATTATCTGCATGAAAGAAGACAAATACTTCGGCTAATTAGGAATTGGGGAAGTATAGGTTTTATGTCAGATCAGACTGAGAACTGAATAAATTACATCTTGCATTTAATTGTCATGTCAGGTTAACTAGCTGGAGTTAGTTACCTACGGATTCACCTCTTTGATTTTTCAGGAATCAATGCAATTTTAATTCATTTAAGCTTTGAAGTAAACAGCATTATAGTAAAAAGTATTACCTTTCTTTTCTTTAATATCTTTTTTTTTTTTTAATTACTCAGATCTTGTATTTACTGAAATATAGCTGAAAAATGATAGATCTGGAAAACTACAAGGAAACTTAATTTTGAGAGTTTTTTTTTTTTTTCCCAAACTTCTGCTATTGTATTGTTTGAAAATCTGTGCATGTATTCATTTAAGTAAATGAGATAATTTGATTTTAGAAGAAGAATCCATTTATCGAAAAAAAAATGGTTTCTAGAGTTGTAACGTATTTAATTCACAGTAGGAAAAACAAAAACCTAAACCAATCCCAGAAACAATGTGTAGTGTCGTCTTTAATCTTTACATTTCTTTCCTGTTCTTAAAGGTAGATTGTGCTAATGCTGATTGCTCTGTCAGACCTATTCTTAAAACTTTGGATGAGATTCCTTTATTTTCCCATTGATAATATTTTAGTTAAGTTTTAGAATGACACATTGTTTTTGGCTATCTAGACATTAGTTATAGTCTAATGACATAGTATAGAAGCATTTGAATTTGTTGCAGTGAAGCAGAGAATGATGCTGTTGGTTCTTTCCTTGTTGTCTTTGTATGAGACACAGCTGTTGATCTCAGAAGTTGTACAATGAAAAGCTGATGGAAACGTGATAAAAATCTCATGAAAGATGCTTTGTACTACATTGTTAAAAGCCATCTGAAAATGTACAAGCTGTTTCCCCGTGGTTCCAAGTCAGCACAGGATTTTGGCAAGAGCTGGAACACAGTAACTCAGGGCCTTATTCAAATAAGCATAGCTATTGCTGCCAGCTCTGTAGGTGGTTGATGAGATCTCATATTGAGGACATTGTTGAATAAGATGACTTTCATCAGTGGGAACCTGTTAAATAATGACTAAAATTTAGAAAAAAATGTCATCACAGTTCTGCATATGTGACCACTGTCAGTTAATTTCTGTAATATTGCTGTTGTATGAGCTCCTTTTGAATACACTGTGTTCACTCATTCTTTGAACCGAAACGTAATTATATGCTACACAACATTATGTTTTACTGGTCTCCTGTTTCAGCAGCATCCTTTGTAGCAAAAGCATATCAACCCCCTGTTGCCTGTAGAATCACAGGGAAAGATGGTTTTTGCCTAATACGAGCTTGTTTTTCTACTGTATTCCACAGCATTTTTGTTAGTGATTCCTTTTTATTTTTTTTGTTCTGCATAAAGAATGAATTCCCCCAATTCTTAAACCTGAGAAACGGAAACTCTTAAGAGTAGAGGATGACATGACTATGGATGTCCAGGGTTTTCAGAAAGCCTCCCATGCAGATGTGATGTTGATCTATTTTAAACTTTTTGTTTGTTTGAATTGAGTAAATGTAAGTCTGGGAACATGCGATTAATTCCAGTTTAAGTAGCTGCCATTTGCATACAACGTAATTCTTCTGCTCTTTGCATGGGTAGCTGCACAGGTAAGCCAACAGCCCACTTCGTGTTCAACTTTATTATTAAAATAAAGTGAAATGGAAATATATAAGAATATGTAACTGAGTTACATCAGCACCCATATCTCCCAGGTTCTAAATCATGTTGTAATAAGAAGAGGAAGGTCATAATGCTGCAAGTGATAACAGAAAATTTGTCTCCTCTTTGTACCATAGAACGCTGAGTTTCATACTCTGCCATAAGATATCAGTATCTGTAGGATACTTGCTGGAAGTGAAGCACAAGGGAAGTATTTTTTCTCTTGGGAGTAACACTGCCATTTGTTTATAGCAGGTGGCAAAAGATATTAAATCACATGGCAATATGATACTAAAGTGAAAAATATGTCATTATATGTCATCTGCAATTAGTATATCTGAAGTAACACTTGCTTTTCAGTTCTGCAGTATTAGGATTTTGTACTTACGTTACTAATTTTCTCATCTCAAAATTCTTCTCACTTCTGAATGTGACCACAGTAGATGCAGTAGTATTGAATAACCTTTTAATTAACGCAGTTAATCATGTTCTGTTTTTATTCTGTATGCTGATTTAACAACAGATTTTCCTGTGTAATGCCTATTGGATTTTATTCTTTCTAACATCTTCCAACTCACAGCTCATTCATTAGAAGTGTGAAATAGTGCCATGTCTTCAAGGTGATGAAAGTAGAGTGGAGATTGTCCATCCTCTCTTTTGAGGTACCACCGGCATTGATGTAAATGTGTACATTGTACTGAGGAGTGCCTTGCCTGCAACAGAATGTTGGCCAAATTTTTCTCAGTTTGCATCTGTTTGTAGTTCCAGCCATTTCAGAGCAGTGTTTTTTGAAGCCAGTGAAATTACTGGCATTAGTGAGATTAGAATGGTTTGGACCATCATATCTTCTAAGCAGATTTATTCTTTGCTTAAATAAGGTTGTTCCGATTGTTCTGAAAGGGGCATGTTTTGAAGCAGAAGATGCAGGGAGCCCATTGCCAAGGACAGCTCCTTGCTTTGTAGTCAGGCAGGTGCCACTCGGCAGTACATCTGCAGGGAAAGGGGTGATCTCTGAGGAAAAGCAGTCACAAAACAATACAGCCTTGCTAATTGTTGTTAGATGTCAAGAAGGTACCTTGGGAGGTCCATGTTCTCTATAGATAATGTGATCTGTGGGTGGAGGCCTGGTTAGGTGCCCTGCTTTAGTGCATTAAAAATGTTTTGTGTATGTTTTTGTATTGCAGTTAGAGCCTGAAATAGATGCACAAGTATGAATAAATAATCCATCCTAATGGCTGTGAGAGGCTGTTTATGAATGATAAAATTTTGCAAGATAGTGAGTATGCAAACACACCCAAGTAGCTGAATCACCAAGCGGATCTGTCTGGCTTATTTTGAAGAGGACAATCTCATTTTAATTATTTAGTATAGTACTTTACATATTCCGGGAAATGGCCTGTAGCATGTTGTGTAAAAGTAATGAAGCCTTAGTAACATGAAACCTCCTTAGCAGCATCTGCTGTTAAATATTTATTGAGAAACTGGGGAAGATTGTCTGTCTGTCTTTTACTGGCATTCATCACAGGATCACTCGGTTGCCTTCCACATAAATTACATTGGCACTGGCCAAATTGCTAGAGGAGATTTCATGGAGTATCTTGTTCTGCTCCCCCAGATACTGCAGAAAATTGTCCTTTGGGTGCACATTTTTACTGGAGCAGTAGAGGGGTGGGCCCTCATTGCTGCTATGGTAGTTGTTTTTAATTTAATCTAATAGGAAAATCTCCAGCAATAACCTGCTGAGATTTCTTGGGTGTCCTCTGGAAGTGTGATTTAGAGCCAAAACATGAATGCTACAAAAATAAATGTGATTTGGCTTAGGGTCTTCGATGCAGAAATCAAAGAAACCCATGTGCCTTGTTGAATATATTTGTCAAAAGAATCCATGACAGAGCAAGGATGAAAAGAAAAGCACTTTAGGTTGAGAATGACATGATAGTTGTTGCTGACAGCAAAAACAGCAGAGAGGCTGTCTCCTGTGCAAAGGAGCTTGCAGCAGAACAGCACAGCAGAACAGCAACCCTTCTGCACAGCAGAAGGGTTGGAAGGGGGAGAAGATCCTGAGATAAGTTGCTGTATTAAACATGGGCAGTTCTAACCTGAATCTTGAAGTGAATGGAGGAAGGTATTTTGAAATGTCGCATCACTTTTTTTCTCTATGAGGAAATAGCGTGGTTAGCGCTGGATTGGGAGCAGAGCTGCAGCATAAAGCGATGAGAAAGCATTGGAGGGAGCTGGACCAAAGCAGTATCCTGGGATTACAGAAGTGGTGCTTAAGTGCTAAAGTGGTGCTTTAAGTGGTGCTGAAGACAAGGTGGAAGGAGGTGGTGATGAATTGAGACATATGGGTAGAACCAGAACTGCCCACAGCAGTGCTAAACGGAAGCAGAGGAAGGCAAGTAGATATGGTCCACTTTACTTGAGCCCTCTTTCTCTTGAGAAAAGCACTTTGATGAAAAAATGAAGGCACATGCTTATTTTTTAATTATGCTTTTTTTCTGGCTTTGATGTACAGTCTTCCCTTTAGCTTTTGTGCAAACTGTTTTCACAGCAGTTAAGATGTTCACAGAGTGTTTAGTGAACAATTAAAGATGGCATCAATTGCAGAATATTTGATCACACCCTGAAACTTCCCATGCTTACAATGTAAAACTTTTAGAATGTGCACCTGTTCAATTTTCACTTTTTAATTGTCTGCAAGAAACAAATGTCAGCATATGTACTTGCTACTAACTCAATTACAAATTGAAATTCACTTAAAAATACGTGAACATTTCCCTGTCTTTTGAACTTAGTGGAGACCAAGTATCTCTGTGACCATCTGATAAGAGGCTTCTGTCACATGCTCACTCATAGCAATGCCTGTATTTTTTCTGTATTAATCACTAAGCAGGAGCCTCTATTAAGGGGTAAAATTAGTGTGTAATTGATTTGAAACAAGTGCTTTGCCTTATTTTTGCTTCTGCAGCAACTCTTTATATTGGCCTAGTATTCCTGTACCACTTTAACATTTTTAACATCGTCAGCTTTTATGAGTGAAAAAATGATGAAGCTGGCTTGTTATCAGGAAACTGCCATGTAAAGCCAAGGTACTTAGGTGGTGGCTTGAGAGTGTTTTACAAGTGACCTCCCCATTCAGTTTCTGATAGGAAGCAGTGCCCTTCTGTTACTTCAGGAAAATATGTACCAAATTTGAGAGCGCAAATCCTTTGTATTGCACCTGAGAGAGTGGCCAAAAGCTGGGGTCAAAACTGTGTTTTCCAAGTTCTTTGTTTTAATGCTTATTTCAAAGCAAACTTGTAGGTTTTTTTAAAAAGCAAAAAAAAACACAACACCATAAAATATGGAGTGAGGCTAATGAGCACAGTAATGCCTGCCTGTGGTAACAAAGAGCTCAAAAGAATAGTTTTGATGTGCAAATGTCCCATTTTGCTTCAAAAGGAGTGAATTCCTGTGCCAGAGATGCTGTTTTTTCAGTGCTAATACACTTAGTCTTTGGGACCGAGGGAGAGGAAGCTTCGTGGCAATGCATTACTGGTGGTGTCAAAATTGTTGTGGGCTGGCAAGGAAAGCATGGGGGCTTGCAGGCTGGTTTCATCTGCTGTCAAACTGTTTCTGTTGTAACTTTGTCTTCATTTAACAGTTCTCCAGCAAGCATCCAAGCTGGAGCTTTTACCTCCCTGGCTGCAGCTTGTGGCTTCAGTCTGCTGCTGATGTATCTTCTGCAGATCATGGGGTAGGGGAAAATTGCAGCTCACATGGTACATCTGTGCGAGGGTCTTGAAGGAGGAGGCTCTGGGTATTCACCTGTTACTCTCACTTTTGTCATCGGTTGGATGGCTGTCTGCCTCAGCAGAGCTACAGTCTGTGGCCATACCATTGTAGCAGTGGCTCTTTGCAGACAGCTGCTGCCATTCCTTGTGATTATCGTAGGAAGGGTGTTTTTAAGGTTTTATGGTTATTTTCTCTTGATCGCTTGAGTACAGCTGTGTTTAATGAGGTGGAAAAGAAGTAGATCAATAAAACATGTGTTCATTGTTAGCAAAATACCTGTTGGACCTCGTGTGTGTTAGTAATTGACCATCTAAAGCTTCAAAGCTTAGCACAAAGACAGTTTAATAGGGAATTCATACCTAAATAAATTAAGATTAAGCAGAAACAGACAGCTGGCAGGCGGTATGATCTGCCAAGGTGAGACTGAGTATTTAATGCACAAACAAATTATGATTTCACATCAGACCTATTTTTAAGTCTGTCTTATTGAAGTGCATTGAAAAAAGAACACACCAAAAATAGCTTAGAAGCTGTGTGCTTTAAATTCAACACAGCTAATAATATAGCTATGTAAGGAGGTTAAAATTTAAATAATTTTGACCTTTGACATACTATGAACTTGTTGTTAAATAGGTATCACTAACAGTGTCTGAGATTGAGATGCTTTAAAATATTTTCTTTGATATCACTTCTGCTATAAATACTGTTCTTTGAGCTGTAATAAAAGAGAGCTGAATTGTCACATGACTCCAAAACCTGAGGCTTTAAGACAAGAATCAGAAAAAAACAGAAAAGCAAATCCCATTGTTTTACCAAGCCCAAGAGCTAAACAAACAACAGAAACATGCAGAATAATGACTTCTCTTCTAATTTCAAAAATCCAAAGAATAGACATGAAGGAGAGCTATGCTACGGACTTTCATCATCATAGGCTTAGGATTCTTTCTGTTTCTAGTCTCCTAACAAAATAATGCCCCAAACGATGATGAGACTAATTAATCTAGGATTCTAAAATCTAATTGCTCACCTCCTTTTTGTGAAAAGACTTGTGATTCGTGAAGGTGCTTGTTTGCCTGAGAAATGCAGTTGCTGTTTTTTCCTGTTAGGATTCGTTACAAGTAAATAGAGGCATTAACATTCTCAGATTGATTTCCTGCCTTATTCAATCAGTTGAGGAGTGGATTAGGCTCCTCTTTCTATGGTAACTTCAAGGTCAGAATATTTTCCCAGTGTTTGCTGAGAGCCAGAGTCCTGGTGAAGGTTAGACTGTTGTCATATGTTGTTCAACATGAAATTCATTGCAAATCTATTGCACTGAAGGAGTAATCAGAACTGATCACAGTGCTGTTTGCCAGGAGGAAAGGGAGAGAGGCTAGGATGCTTAGAGTCCCCTGGGAAATTGGCTCTTGCTAAGGAATCTGCATGGAAACCTCTGGGAGCATTCTTACGGACAAAGAGCTGCCCTAGTGTTGCTGCGAACACTTTCAGAGGAGCTTACAGGAGTTAGGCTGCCATTTGTTATTGAATTGTGATGGCAAATGGCAGCCTGTTTTCCTTGAATTCCTTTGAATATCCCAGACCTGGTAGACTTAGCACTGTTTTTAGGTGTCTGCCTGAGCTTTGTGTTATGCATGAGTGCCGGTGGGGGATTAAATGCAGCAGCTCTGCCATTTCATATAGCTCTGGCCTTAAGTTGATGTGTCAGCTGTCAGTCCAGATGAACTTGGTATAAAAACTGGTACTGGTTGTTAGAAACAAATGGTAAAACTAAAACCTAACTCTATTCTGTGTTTGATGTGCTGTTTTTTTTCTTTATCCACAGAGTAATAGTTGTTTTAAAATGCTTTAGCATGTTCCTTGACATAAATCTCTCTTTGTGTAATGACATTGTGTTTTGTAAAGAGGGCCAACGTGTGATACAGGTCTCTGAAAGTCATAGCAAATTCATTCAGTGTGTATATAGTGTTTATGCAACATAGACCATGTGATGAGTTCCCTTTTTCCCTTTTTTTTTTTTTTTTTCCTTCAGTTTTTCTCTTTTTTCTTCTTTTTTCATCTTTTTTTTTTTTTTCCTTTCCTTTGTTCTCTTCTGAAGAGCTCTTGAGTATCCATGTGCTTACCTTAGAACTGACTCAGTTTTGGGACAGAGGTTGAACTAGAGATTTTCCAACATGAATTTTCCCATGATGCTGAAAAACTGGGGACAGAGCTTCAAGAGAAAGGGCTTTCTATTTAAAACACAGACACTTGAGCAGGGAGTGCTGCCTGGAGTCTTTTGTAGCACCTTGTTAACATCTTCCCATCCTTCCCATAGCAGTCACTGTGGGCACTCCAGGCTTACCTGCAGAGCTCTAATTCTCTGCGGGGGAGAGGTGAAAGAGAAAATCTGTGGCATTTGTTTGATGTGGAAATGCTTACATCCTGTGACAACAGACAGAAGGTGAGAATCAGTGTGACTAATGAGGTGTTTACTTGGCTTCCCACTACTAGCCCCTGACCCAGAACTGTGTTTGTTCTGGTATGTATTGATCTCAGATTTGTGCAAATTACTATTGATCTCAGATTTGTGCAAATTCCCTTGCTTTGTCTCTCACCTTTTAATGGTTTATGCTATGTCAGTCATACTGTCTTTTGGTGTTACAGGAAGAGTAGAATAAAGTATTTAGAAAGCAGAATGCCACTTCTCTCGTTTCCTGGATGGTGTTTTTAGCTGCTGATTGTCTGTGTTGAAGATCAGACCCCGGGCTGAGAACTGAGGTCCTCCTGGGAAATGATGTGAAAGCTGTCCCACAGTCTTGTGTTGTTCTTTTTGTGGTCTAAAAATATATTTAGGGTCATAAGATGGTTTTGTCTTGTGTTGTTCTTTTTGTGGTCTGAAAATATATTTAGGGTCATAAGGTGGTTCTTTGCAGTTGCCTGGTACGTGGCCTTACTGTGCTAGAACTATGCTCTTGGAAAATGGGAAGTGAAGATCAGAAGGGAGGACGCTCACCAAAAGCAGATGGTCCTTATTGTCCTAGCTGTAGATCTGCTCCAAGCCCTGGCTGTCCATCACAGCACTGCAGAGAGGTTGGGCTTTGGTTCCCCCACGCCACTCTTTGGCTGCCTGCACAGAGTTTCTGAGTAGCCCCTTACCAGCAGCAGCCTCTTCACCTTATCACTGAGTCAGGCCATTCTCCCTGCTTGCATGACACACTGCACTGGCTCCTGCAAGGCTGGTCCTGCCTAGACAGGCAGCCTGTGGCCTGGGAATGCTGTTCCTTGGTGAGGGAGAGCCTGGTGCCACCTGAAACCATCCCTTTGTCTTGTTTGCTGGAAAAAAAGAGATCCTTTCCACCCCGCCAAAGTGTGCATCAATCCTGATGGTGACTGGGCTGTCACACACTGGTTGGTCTCATAGCATCATAGAGTATCTGGAAGGGACCCATAAGGATCATGGATTCCAACCCTTGGCTCCACACAGGAACACCCACAAATCTGACCCTGTGTCTGACGGTGTTGTCCAAGATGGTTCTTGAAGTCTGGCAAGCTCAGTGCCATGACCACTGCCCTGGGGAGCCTGCCCGAGTGCCCAACCACCTTCTGGAACCTTTTCCTGATATCCAACCTGAATGTCTCCTGCTGTTCTGGTTCTTAGGTGCAAGGGCTTAAAAGTAGTAATAATAAAGAGGATAGAAAAGCTACTAAACTGCCAATAAATCACTTATTTCAACAGTGACAGCATGAAAATTGCCAGTTTTCATTGCTTAGCTCTGCTGCTTAGCATTGTACCAGTTCATGAGAAATGGTTTGGAAACAGCTACTGCTTTAATTGGCGAAGCAATTAATGTTTAGTTTTGATGGTAGAAAATAACTGTGTGTAAGGTGTTTCTCTTTCTTTCCTAGGTTTCTTCAAATTTGTAATTAGGCTTCTCCAATTATGTACTTCATAAACTTTGGAAGCAGATCTTTCAAATAAGTGCTTACTGTATGATATTCTTATGCATGTAACTATGTTAAGATGAATAGACTCACAGGACTTGAAAGGAATATTAATGTGGGCAAAATTACCCCCAATACAAGTGTTCAGAGATTAAGTACCTTTCACTCTTTTTACTAAATAAACAAAACTGAATCATCCAGCTTGCATAAGGACAAGCAGGTGTAAGATATTTATGGTTTCTTGAATATGAGTCAGCAAATGATAATCTTTTTCTAATATGGCTATTAAAAAGAAAAGAGCAAAAGTGCAGCTAACAAAGCAAGGCTGTTCGAGTAAGGGAGTCCAATCCTTCTGTGTTACATACTGCAAATCCAGAGTAGGACACCTGCAGTCAAGACTTATTCTGGATTTTCACAGTCTAAAACTTGGTCCCTTAAATCCAGTGTAAAACAACAAAAGAAAGGAAATTTAGGCTGCATTTTTTTTGCGTTCTGTGTCAGCCTGGTATTGACCAAGCGCTGATTATATTTAAGTACCTTGACCCTGGCACCTGCCCTGCAGTCTCAGCAGCAAGTACTGTGTACATTCAGTTTATACTGGAGTGAAGCACTGGAGGCTTTTTGCTTGCAGGGTGAGTATCAGAGTGGAGAGTATACTGAAGGCAATGCAGCAGTACGGTGTGTTCCTAGATGCTGTCCCACAGCTGTCTCCCACTACTCCGCATTCCCAGTGGCAGTGAGCAGCCTGAGTTTTGTACGGTGCCAGCAAACTTGTGTTTCCATAAATTTAATGAACAAGACTGGTGAAAGCTGTATCCATCATGGGAGGGCCAGCTGTGGGCCATGTGTGTCATTGTAAATTGTGACCACTCAGAGTGATGATGAGTAAGAAAAAAAGTGTATTCTTTATAAGAGATTTCCATTGCATGCGAGGGAGAAGTTAAGGGAACTGGAGTGGGCACAAGGTGTCTTTTTAGCTTCTCTATGAGGGACAGAAGATTCAAAGGACCCGATGCTGGGTTTGCCTGCTTCTGATATTACCTGTGGTGGCTGTGGCAGGGGTACCAGGCTCTGCTTTTTCCTGTGGAGTTGTTTTTCCAAAGCCCTTAATCCTGTTGTAGTAGCAGTGGTTGGTTGAGTTGGAATTGTAGTAATAAGAACGGGCCAAGTATTGCAGTTTGTCTGTCGCAGGCTTTTCTCATACCAAATATGACGATACGTGCTTCTTTCTCATAAAACTTGTTTGTATTGGAAGTGTTGTTTTCTAGAAATGAAGTTGTAGACGAGCCAGCTTCTATAATGTAGTTCCTGATATCCTGAAATGGTACAGGAAGAGAATTCAACCATGTGGGTGTTATTTATTTATTAATTTATTGTGTTTGTGTTTTTTCTTGGGTTTTTTTTTTTTTTTTTTGAGTAACTCACAGATGATTTTAAAAGCCTTTAGAGCTCTGCAGGAAATAAATAAATAAATAAATAAATAAATAAATAAAGAGGTACTTGATCTGATTCTCTGCATTTATTGGAGAAAATTGTGAAGATAACAAATGAAAGGTCCAGTAAAATAATTTGTACAATATTATCTTCACAGCTAAAGGTCTGAGACAAGAATGAAGTGGTTTGCTTAGAGGAACAGAGATGAAATTGGCAGAAGAAGCTGGGTAGTTATACATCTATTATGGACTGCAAGTGCAAATCAAGCAGTCTCTTAGCTGTGATTTGCTAACTTGATTCTTTTGCATCCATGAAAAAAAGTATTGCAAATTAAATTCTGTGTAATGGTGGAAACTATATTAATTTTACAACTGGGTTATCTTCCTAATAAAGGTAGTGATTATATATGGTATGTTTCCCTCCAGCCCAACTCTGACAGCTTTTATACATTTCCATTAGTGTGTGTCTGGTTGGCAAAGTCAGGGTGTAAAGGTCTTTTATTGTAAAAATAGTGACAGTGATCCAATGGAAAGACTTGAACAGATTTCAGTAAATTTGAGCAAGCTACTTCTCACCAGCCTTTGATATAATTAAATAATACAGAAGTTTTTTTCCTTCTGGACAGATGTGTCTTTCTTGGAGATGGTGCACATATGATTAGCAGATAGCTAATCGGAAAGTCAAAATTTACTCTTAGTGGTTACATGGGCATAAAAGAAGACCTGTTGTCACATGTCCTCCTCTTGTTTCTTACAGATCTAAATGCGTCACAGATCCAGGGCCCCCAGGCAAGCAGTCCAAACCATGGATCCATCCAGCCACCACAAGTGGAAGCACTGCTGCTGAACCACCAGCCTGAGAGCCTGCAGGATGCGGAAAGTGGAGATGGAGGGGAGGAAAATATTGTTTACCTCTGATGGCTCATTGTCTGTTTTCAATAGCACTTTGGAAATATAGTTGTGTTTGGTTTTCTAAATGTTTGTAGTTACTCTCTGTATGACCAAGTGGCTTTAACGATAGTATTTAATAATCAATGCAAGATTTTTCCCAATGATAAATATAACAATTAAGTTATTTTGGAGCCTTTTTTATGATCTTTAATTTATGATGTGATTTCAAATACTTTGCAAGAAGCAGTGGGTAGCAGGGGAGTCGTAGCATTTTGGAATTGAAAAGATGCCACCAAGAGCAATGAATGTGACTGTTCCTTTCCTCTGGAGTCTTCTTTTGAAAAGAGCAGACTAAGAGAGATGAGCCTGCTGTTTGGGATTTTGGTGTGTAGCCTTCTAAGAATTGAGATACAATGTGAGAAGACAGCAACTTGTGATTTATAACTATAATCTTTTCTGAAATGTGCTATGTACCCTTAATTATTGGGCCATTTTTCTTATCCCTTGGCTCAGAAACTGCTTAGAAGGGGATGTCTTTTTTGGTATCAACATAATCACTAGTAAGTGTTTTTCATGTCCCAGAGCTTATCATCATTTTGGTACTGTTGCCAAGCTCTGTGCAGAGATGCTGTTATGTCAGTTTGTTGTTGTATTATAACTTATTTCAGTACGTGCTCTTGTGCGTTAAAATTTAGCATATGAAACTTCACTGGTCAAAGAAAGAAATAGGGGATAAATAGTATCATGTAGTTGTAGAATCACAGACTCCTGGAATCACAGAATCATAGAGCTGTAGAGTCACAGAATCATAGAGCTGTAGAGTCACAGAATCATAGAATGATGTGGGTTGGAACTTAAAACTCACCTAGTTCCAACCCTCTTGCCTTGGGCAGGGCTGCCGCCCATTAGATTGGGCTGCCCACAGCCCTGACCTTGAATGCTTCCAGAGGAGGGGCATCCACAGCTTCTCTGGGAAAAGTAGTAGGCTTTTAGTTTAATCAGTCCCTTTGGAAACTGCTGCTTTCCCATGTGGGAGCCAGCTGGCTTCCTTCATTCAGGTTCACGGGATCATCAGCATTAGGTAGTAAGAAATGGGACCTGTTTTATACCATTTTATCTTTCACAAAAATCTGTATACTTTCACTGAATTTAATAAATGTTCCATGCCTTTCTGTGAGAATGTAACTTCAATGCAATGCTGGGTCTTCCAAAGAAATTTGAAAACAAGATGAAAATACTTAAATCCCCTTGCCCACTTCCTGTGCTGGTGCAGTGCTGCCAAAGCTCCATTCCAGGTACCTCAGCTGATAAAACCAAGACTGGAGCATGCATGTCCTGCAGCAGCATGGAAGGACCACAGCTGCACAGCCTGGGTTAGCTCATGGCTTATGGCACAGAGGAGCGCAGGTTTATTTGTATAGGTGGTGTGAAGGGTTTCTGCAATGATTTGCATTGTGCAAAATCTGCAGAGTGCAAGCTTGGATAGCAACTGTTTGTCAGCAAGGGTTTCTTGTTGTGGGCGCTTCTTTTCCAAGGTTGTTGTGCTGTTTGAGATCATTCAGAAGCAGTGCTTTCTGAGTTGTTTCTCACTGAGCTGCTAGAATAGCTGGTTGGTTGGTGTCTTGTGCTAACAGTGGAGCAACTGACATTTCCCATGAATAGATTTTGTTTCCCTGGTGCTGTTAACTGATGTGCCAGTGTTGCTATGGGAAGATTGGGCCTGCAAGTGTATTTTTCAGTTTCTGTTTCCAGCCCTCAAGATTCCTGCTCACCTGCACTCCTTTGGCATGTCTGTATGAGGGGGAAAAAAAAAAAAGAAAAGCCTTTCTAGAATTTCAGAAAGTGTTTTATGTACTTCACATTTCACAACTGGACTAAAATTAGAAGGGAAATCCAACCTCTTGTTAAGAGATCTTGCAGTCCACAGCCTCACTTCACCGCTCAGCAGTGAAGATGAGGCTGCCATCCAGACAGATTTCTGCTCAATTTCTGAACAGTCAGCTCAGTTTCTGGGATGATTTGGCATGTCGTGGGATAAGCACATTGCCCTAGTGGGAATTTGGGAAAAACTAAGAAGTTTCATCCACAGTTGTTCATTCTGCTTCTTATTATGCCTTTGCTGCAACATCTGGTGTTGGTTACTGTCAAATCCAAGCTGCTGGATGGATAGCTGCTGTCCCAAACTAGTGTGGGAATTGCTTTGTAAGTGGCAAAGAGAAGGAGAGAAATGGAGGATTCTGCTTCTCTCATCAGTTTTAACTGGGGGACTGGGAGTTGAAAAGCCACTGACCGGGACTTCAGCTGTTGTGCAAATGTCTGAAATCCCTGAATATCAGACAGCATCTTGTTTTGCTCACCTGTGTTTACAGTAAAACTTAAGGAACTTGGGGAAGGCAAAGGCAGGAAACAGGTGGTCTCTAGATTTAGGTATTTTAATTGTAGAAAATGTTTAAACTGAAGACCAGTATGGTCTCGGCAGGTGTTCTTTATAACAAGATGTATTATGGACCCCTGAACTCTGTCCATTATTCAGGCATTTGTTAATACATAGCAGAATTTAAATGAAGCCCCAGTGAGACTCAGTCATTTTAGGAGGTTGTGTTTTCAGTCACTGTCAGGCATGTATTAATGATTCCTACTCTTTTCTAAATAGAAGCATATATTCAGAAGTACTTTCTACACCTCAGCTTCATTATACTCTTTTGAAATGGGTATATTTACATGGCTTATTGTATTTATTTCTAACTGTTACTGCATATTGTGTTTTCTTCTTTGATATGCCTGTCAAGATATCTTGACTGTAAAAGCTCAAAACTGAATTTTGTCATTCAATTCAGCGTTGAAATTAAAGAAACAAGTGCTGTACTGCAGATCTCCACTACACTGGGCTGGGCTTTTCTCTTTATTTCTTTTGTTTTTATTAATGTTATCCTATCCTTAACAATGTGGGCTTTCTTCACTGCAGTATCTTGACTTTGTCCGGCGCTTTCTCCTTAGTGTTACCACGTACTTGTAGTGGAACTGTATTTCACGGCTTTGGAAGATTTTAACTGAGGTTCACAACAGACCTTCATTCATCAAATTTTTTAAGATGGTAAAGAGAAGGTCTCAAGCTCACAGTGAGCTGGATCAAGAGCCTTATGTTCATGCACTCAGTTATTTATGAGGCCAAAATAGAACAAGTGCTTCTCTTGGCTGTTGTTTAGAGTGTTAGGGTAAACTCAGCTGCAGTTTTAGACTTCTCACAAATCTAGTCCATTCACAGATGTGATTTGCCAATGTCCAAAATAAATACAGATTAGGATTTCAGGAAAACTCCTCAAAGATTATTTATAAAGTGAATTCTAAAAAAATCTCATAATGTTTGCCACATAAGCAACATGAATAATTTTGCATAGTGTGACCTGTTGGCTGCATTGATTTGTATGTTGTCCATTTAGGTTAAAAAAATAAATAAAAACTAGCTTAACATTTCACTACATCTCTTTTAAACTGGTGCAAATTCTGTAATTATGTGCTGTAATGTTGGTAAAATCATGTTCATGGAATTGTCTGTTCAGCGAAAAACCAAGAGGTTGTGCCTTGGTCAGTAACTTTCCTAGAAATGTCAGTGGTTGAATTCTGAGTGCAAGGGAAAGTTGCTGATGAATTAGTTCCCCTTATGCATTTGATGACAAATGGGCAAGTAACATGACTTCTCAGATACCTTCTAATTAATATTCTATTTGAAAAGAGTTGCAGCCCCAGATCCTTCCAGAGAAGAGTCCTCAATGTTTCCAATTTGTATATGAGGTATAAACGGTATAGGTTATGGGGCATCAGCATACTGTGAAAGGTTGGGTGTCTGCTCTTTCTGTTATTGATTTGCAGTCCTCAAATCTTTCTTGCCATAGTAAATGGTTGTATCTGTTGTTTTCTCTGTCAAAGATCTGTATGTGGGAAGCACTGCAGAAGGAGCTGTGAATATTCTCCTTAATCTGAGTCATGACAACTACAAATTAGCCTCCAACAAGGTTTTCAAGTTTCCCTTTCCCCCCAGTTCTGAGTTGCAACTACAAGGATGGCTTAAATTCAGAGGCTTGAATTATTGTGTAAAGGCTTTAGAAGGCTGATGTGAAACTTAGACTGTTTCATTCATCCACTTTAAAGGAAAAACCTAAAAAAAAACCTTGCTAGCAGTTACCTAAATAATTCTCATTGATACTGTCCATTGCTCTGCAAAAATGCATCATAAAATAGACATCTAGGCTTGTTGTATCAGGAGATTACCAAAGACTTAAGAGGACTGAGAAGGAACTTAAATGTGTACTATAGGCCACAGCAGTGAAATACTCCATATTGTCATCTGGGAATGTCAAGATTTGTCACAGATATGTAAAGCAGTGTTGATGGCAGCTCAATCCAGTCGGTAACTGACTCCAAAATTTCCTAGGTGCAACATTTCTTGTCTTATGATCAGCTACATAGAAGTTTCTTCCTCTCCTTCAGATAACTCAGTCTCAGGCTCCATTAAATATGTCCCCACTGCTCACACAGAGGGACTCAGGCCCACAAGAGAACTGTAGCTCCCACTGAGTTCTGAGGTTGAGGCTCGAAAAAACAGAGGAAAGAAAAGGAAAAAGAGAAAGTCACTCTGGATACAGAAGATGCAGAAAGAGTATATCCTATCTCTGGGATGTTTTCTATACTCTGTAATGGAACAAGCTTTTCCACTTGGGAAAAAAACAATCAGTAATTATTGAACTGCTTATTGTTTGTGAGCCTGATAATCTGAGAACTGCTTAAATTCCATGTTTTGAAAACCAGTGCCAGAAAGAGTGAGAATCAGATATCTACAAAAGTGACAGTGAAGAGTGCAAGTTGAAACAAAGAACTTCTCTGGAGGATGTTTATCACACTCAAGGAAACTTCTTAACAGCTTTCTATAAGTCTGCCAAATCATGCCTAAAGGAGCTGTGCAGAGGCGTGAACATTTTACTCACCCATGCTTACCATTGCTTGCCAAAAAGCACTGCATGGATGAACTATCACATGAGCTGAAGATAGACTGAGTCCCCAGCCCTGTTAAGTGAGCAGAATGACAGTACTCCAGGATCAGCAGCCCTTGGTGGATGTTCAGGTAAAGCTGTAGAGCTGCTTGTGCAAAAAACGTGAAATCAGTGTCAGTTATGACTGAAGTAAATAATATCCAACCTGCAGTTGTATATTATGGAGCATTTCCTTTTCTACCTTCACACAGTTGGTCTGGCAATGCTGAGAGCTTTATATAGGTCAGTTAGAAAAAAAAACTAATTAGAGCAAATAAACTAAATTCTATGAAATATCCTCATCCGATCTATATATATATATATATATATATATATCCAATCTAGATACAAAGGCATTGGAGGGTAGCCGTTGTCATCCTTTAGGGCCTCTCTGCAGCTTTTGATGCTCTTGACTGTGTGTTATTGATGTCTTGTTTGTGTAAGGAGCAGAGTTTCAGGGAGAGGTACTCCAGTTGTCAGTGAAGCGGATAACATCAGAGGGAGTCAAACTGCCGCTCTGCTGATATTGCTTTCCTTTGCAGAGTTGCAGGTGCTAGCTGTGGTCTGATTTAAAACCAGTGTACAGCCACTTGGTGAGCTGACAAGGTTTCCTGGACTTCATTAAATTATCTCCAAGTGTGTGATTCTTAAGTAATATTGAAACGCCTTCTATCTCAATGAAGGCTGGACAGTGGCAATGCTGCAGGCGGAGGGAGGACTTTGAGGCTCCAAAGTTAAGGTGTGGCCTTCTTTGAAGTACACATCAAATCAGTCATTTACTTTGAGATCTGGGAGTGCTTTTGGATGCCCTATAGACAAAAAAGTCATGCACATAGCTTTATTCCTTCTTCAAGATGGTTTGGAGACTCGTTCCCACAATGGAGATGAAGTCCTGGACTCATTTAGCCTCCATGCTGTGTCTAGACAACTGACGTATAGAATTTCTGAGCAGTAAGTCATGGAAGTGCCATTGCTGCTGTTGAATGCTGTGGCATGTATCGTAAGCAAATCTGGCTGACTTCCAACTGCTGCCCAGGCTTTCTGTTGGAAGGCTTATCAAGATCAGTTTCTTTAAGTCCTCAGTATGAATGTAAAGCTTGAGGATAGAGAACAAAGTTGGTGCTTTTCTACTTCTGGAATTGCAGTACCATTTTTTACCATAAGGTGAAATTGGTACAGGAAGCAAGCTTTGCATACAGCCAATCCATGCATGGGTTGCAGGTGAGCTACGGGGCACGCTCATCTGTTTCCTAAGAAACAGTGGGTGCACAGGGAAAGGCTCCAGCTCTGTTCCTGTCACAGGTCTGTCAGCAGCATAGTGCTGGTAGGTTGATATCCAAAGAGAGAGGAACAAGCTGTTTGATGCCATTGAGGCTGAGACCACCAGTGGCACACTCAACCCTGCTTTTCCTCACAGGAGAGCAGCAGGGTCCCAGAGGAGCCCATGAATCACATAGGTCACTCACTTACTTAGCTGCCATCCCTCTGATGCCTACCTAGAGCTGAGTTGGTTGTGTGCAGGTTGCAAAAGGTGGAACAGCGCTGGGACACCGCTTGTAGTACACAAGGCTGAATGCTAAAGGGCATTTCACAGGATAAAGTAATTAGTGATGAATGGTAGGACTCCTCAGCTTTTTCACTGGAAGTCTCAGTTTGCACAGTAGTAGTGGCTCTATTTCTAATTGACACTCCAGCTGTTTTCATTCTATGTATAGCATAATTCTTCAAAAAGATCAGGAGAACAACTTTCAAAGACAGTATGTCAGCACTGTGGGAAACTACCAAAAAGAGGAGAAACAATTTATTTTCAAGGGCTGAGTCACTTCTGCTTGTCCTGCAGGCAGTACTGTGTTGTAGTCCTACAAAAATTTCTCTGAGATGGCAAGGGTTTCAAAATGCTTCTCAAATATTCTGGACATGCAACCTGAACACTCAAAATGTTCCTCCTTCTGGGAAATTTGGAGCTTTGAACATCTGAACGACTGAAATCCCCCAGAATGCAGTCCTTCCATCTATAATTTCAATTAAATGAAACTCAATTAGTGTTCACCGCTTAATTTCCTGATTGCTTTCTGATAAGCAGAAACATTTCCCTAAACATTGCTCAGAAGATTCCAACCTATTATTTCTGTAACTTCTGTCAGCGATTCATGGGTAATTACAGAGATGGGCCTGAACTTAAAAGAGATACAAGGGCCTTCAGATATTTGGAACATGCAGACCTGAATCTGAACTTGAAAGACAAACTGCTCTACTTCAATGCTTTGTTTTTCAAGCTTGATTATGAACAGTCAAGTCAAAGTGATACAAATTTAAAAATGAGTTATCAAGGAATGCTGCATGGCAACAGCTTCTGTACAGTATTTAGGAATTTACTGATGAAAAAAGTCTGTGGAATTTCCATGAAATTACACTATAACTACAATTTGTTATTATTTGATTGGAGCTTCAGTGCTGAAAATAAGGCTGAATAAGTTGGACTAGGTGTGATCACCTCAGGAATTCATGGCAGGAAAGATCATCTCTGTACATGACAGCCTTTGCATTGACTGAGAATCCACAGCTGTGAAACATGAGGTTGCACTGCCTGGTCCTGCTGGACCTGCTGAACTCTTGTGAAGGTGCTAGGTTTTGCCCTTAGGTCCTTCCTATGCTGTGATCACCCTCTAGCACAAAACCAGGATGCTCTGCATCCTTTCCAGAAGGCATATAGCCTAGGCTCCTCTCCCTAAAAACCAGATGTGCTGACTTACAGGCTGGACCTGCTGCCACAATGGTGAGGATGTCCATGCCACGGTGATCCTCCCATGCTAAAATGGGGAGTTCTTGTCAACTGCAGACTAGCTGTGGATTGCACACATCACACAAAGAGGTTTTCTGATACTTTGCCCTCTCAGTCACTGTTTAAAGTCATCTGACAGGGATATGAAGCAGTGAGATTCATTCTGAAATGTAACATCTCTGTGAAAGCTCAAAATTCATTTCTATTTTTACAGAGCAACAGGGGTCAAATATGGTTATAATAACTAACAACATGTGTGTTGTTTAATCTTCAAAGAAAGTATTACCTTTAGAGGTCCATAATTTACTCAGTAAATATTGTTTCTCTTACTTCAAAAGGAAGCAGTAATTAGATTATCCCTGCACTCAACGTAACGTTTAATTTGTACATACTTTCAGAGCAGCATAGTTTTCTGCGTACAATAGCAAAATCATTCTTTTTAACCCTGTCTGAATGCAGTGTTTAAAGTTGTAATTTAATACCCAGAGGAAAGATACAGCACTTTATGAGATGCAAACATGCAGAGGTTTTCCAAGCCAACGTGCCTTCCACCCAGCTGTCGCTAGTGCAGTCATGACCTGAAGCCACCTGCTCCTGCCTCCTACTCCTCATTATACCTGGGACCCTTCTCTAATCACTTATACTGTTACTGGTTGATGTTTTGTTTTGTTTTCACATGGGAATAATTTTATGGGTTCATGACTGTTGTTACAGGACAAAAAATGTTGAGCATGACTGTGGCCCCATATAACTTCCTGCTCCAGCCTGCCAGTGGAGCCAGGCCTCAGGGAGCAGAGCTTCTTATTCTTCAGAGGGCTCTGTCCTACTCCTTTGTTGGGGAAGGGAATTTTCTGAGCACAAGCAGCATGGAAAATAGCAGGGACAGCTCCCGCCCCAGTCTGTTTTTTTTTTTTTTTTTTTTTTTTTTTAAGAGTTTTCATTCAAATGGCCTGCTGCTGGGTTCTGTGCTGGGTATGGAAAGGGCCATGTTGTCAGTGGGTCACAATTGGCCCATGGTCATCAGGACTGTCTTCTCATAGGGGATGTAGCTTTTCATTCTTGGCAAGAAAAACATCTTGAAGTCTAGCTAGTGGAGCAGTCCAGCGCCATCCTGGTAGAGACATCCAGTCCAGTGCATCATTCAATGTAGAGAGAGATGTGCATGTAGAAAAAAACTAGAGAGGATGTGGCTGAAAGTGAGAATGAGGCTTCCCTTTCTAAACCAGTCACCAAAATACATTTCTTTTCCATTAGCTATAAAAGCAACTCCAAAAAAAGTTACTCAACCTTCCCTTGGAATTTAAATTATGGGGAGAACACCTTGCTAAAACACATGCTTGAAGACTATGTGGACAAGATATGAGAACCTGAGAGATAGCAAATACACCACTAAAATGCCTTTTTGCTGCTGATATTTTCATAATTAAGTTTTGGTTGGTTGTTGCAAAAGCTTGGCTGAAAAATAATCCTATTCATTTTCTGTATCTGAGAGATTCTTTAAAACTTAAATAAAAAAGGGGTAATGGGCTTCTGCCTAGGCTTTGGAAAAGAGAGAGTCTGCTTTAATGTGACTTAACTGGAACATTATTGCACATTTTAATGAGGTAATATGTGTGGAGGGGTCAAGTAGAGCGAGGACTCATTCTTTTCCCATCAACACTGACACTACATTGCTAACACAAAAGTAATCTGTTGGCCACAATTTGAATAAAATATGTAGTGTAAGATTCTCTATTGAATATTCTAAGTCAGGGAAGTCTGTTAAGCATTGTTGCCATGGGAACTGCATGAAGGTTGGATTAATTAAGGCCTGAGCAGATGCTGTGTAGTATGTAGTGTCATTTGTGCTTTCTACTTGTAATTAATATGCATGTGTGTCTGTGCCTGCATGTGTGTGAATGAAAAATAAATGGAAAAAGCTATCCACCTTGACTTATCTTATGGGTAAAATGAATTATTGATACCCTTCTACATGCTGAAAATACAAATTAAAAGAAAAAAGAAGAAAAAGAGACGATTAAAATAAAAATGTATCTGGGTCATCATATTTCACATAAAAATGCCAAAATCAAACACACAAGCTTCCCTCCCTCTTCCTATAAAATCCAGGAATTCAGAAGAGCTGGTTCACCTGTGAAATAGATCAAGATTCAAGAGTAGAATTTAATGCTGACTGAAAAAGCTCAGACGTATCATTGCTTTTGGGGGCATTTATATGTACACATAAATTTAAGCATGCAAAGAGAGAAGAGAAGCTTATACAAGTGCGTATGCATGTAAGGTTTATGGCTCCTTGCTGTCTGTGGGGTACTGCTGATCTCAAAAGCAGAACCAAAAAAATCTTTCCCAAACCTTTTCCCTCTCCCTTTGCTCAATGATGTTTGCTGTATGCCTATAACAGAGCTAAGACAGCAATGAATTCTTTCCTCTTTGCTTAACAGTGAGGGAACAGTGCCAGTGCCAGTGCCAGTGCCAGTCATCTGGTGCTTCAGGACATGCCTTGAGCTTCTTTTCTTCCATCGCTCCACCTATTCTCCCACTGCCACTGCATGTGGGAGATGGACTGCCTGAAATTTTTGAGGCCTCACCCAAAAGCATGGGGGAGAAAACAAATTATAAGCTGTGCAATGGGAGAAATGTCTGAACATGGTCATTTGAGCTCTTAGGAAGTGGCAGTAGAGTGCTCTGGAGTAGCTTTGGTTGACTGGTAAATACCTGCTTGGTCTGGGACCACAGTTGGTTGAAAAAGAAATGCAGAAATTACTCACAGTGTTTCCCAGGCTGATTTCATTGAAAAAGAGAAATCACCTCCTCAGAACTGTACACATGTCTACAGTGAAAGGAAAATCTTCGCCATATTTCCAGTTGAAATTTTGCAAAAGCCCCAGAGCTCCATGTTTTAAGGGGACAAGTATCCAGTTTTTATTAATTAAAAAATGTATTGCTACGTCTCCTAGTACTAAGAAAAAAATAAGCATTTTCATCTAAAGAAGCAGAGTGCAAGCACAAAGATATTAACTTGCTGAGAGCTATTAAATAAAATATTTCCATGGCACATTTCATATCCTGGTTCCTATTTTTAAAAATGATTTTCTAAGCACTCTTGGCGAAATTTCATACCCCAGTCTGCTGCTCATATGACAGTCAGGTACTTGAAAAACTTACTTTTAAAATAGAACTGTTTGTAGTGTAAAATTCTCTTAATAATCTGTATGACCAAGGAATGAAAAATGATGGATGTTTTTTTCCCAACTGTGAGAAATAACAGCCAGTCTAACGAATGCTGAAGCATGTCTCTTTCCCAGGTGCTAAATCCTCTTTCTCTTTCCAATTTGCCTGCTAAGTCTGCTGCATTTTCCACTCATTTCTTAATATTCAAGGATTATCTCAGATGCTCTCCTGGGAAATGTGGCTTCCTTTGGTTTATGGAAATAATTAGAAAAGATTACAGCTTGCTTTTTGAATAAGTTTAGATTTATTTGTGTTTTTCTTTTTGTTAATGAGAGGTTTGCTTGTTCTCACTTTGATTTAGAAAACTTTTTTGCAGAAAGAGAAGTACAATCTAATCCACAATATTAAGAAATAAATCTTTAAGAGAAGGTTGAATAATTAACATGACTGAATGAATTTGATGAAATGAATAAGATTAAGTTAAAGACAGATAACTTTTTAATAGAAAAAACTGAAATAGACTGCAGATATTGATTCAGCTACCATATCAGTAGTGCATTCATCAAACCATCGCGCAGGGGTGTCCATGGTTTTGTGACAAAATTCAAGTTGCAAATCAATGCCCCTGTCCTGTAACATTAAGCAAAAAAATGTGTACCATTTCTTTAAGTACATGTAGTCTTGTCTACAAGCTCTCTTTAAACAAGTAAAACAGTTTCACCCAGAACATACTTTCATAATATCCTTCATCAGACTTTTCTTATACACTTAGATTCTGAGCATGTGCATTTAGTTAAAATCTACTGGATTTCAATGTCAGTTTAGATTCCTTAGTTTTTAGGTAGGCCACACTACCTTTCTGCTCTGCCCCTACTCCTTAATTCTAGGCATCTGTTTGTTGTTGGCTGATCTTACGGCTATTTGCGATCTTTATCTGTCAAGTTTCTTTCCCCTTTTCAATAGCCATACATAGCAAAATGTTGCCATGCTTTTATATTATTTACAAAAAAAATCTTTCTGCAATTCTTCGTTAGTTCACCTTCTCCATATACTGTTCTCCCTTCTGTCAATGGTTTACCAGGCTGGATCGGCCCGGTTCCGTGACGATTGGTGCGGGGGACCCACAGACCCACGCCCCAGGAAAGAGGAAGGGGGAAAGGGAAAAGGAAAAAGGGAGATGGGCATAGAAACAAAACAGAGGCAACGATCTGAGGAGGAAGGCTAATTTACTAAATAAGATATCAGAAAGCAAAATAACACAATATAATACAATATAATTGGAATTGAAGCTAATAAATCAAATAAAATGAGCAAGAGAGAGTGTCCGATAAACTGAAGGCCTTACGCTAATGCTGAAGGCGATACGGCAGCGAGCACCCACTGCTGAGTCGATCCCGAAGCCAAGAGAGTGTCCCATGACCGCAGAGAGTTTTTATCTTTTCCCTCTGAGCGGAAAATACGTAAAAATGCAAAGCATCGCAAAGTCCTCTGGGGAATGTAGTTCTTCTTCTCTTCTGAGACTGGTATACCCAGAAATATCAATGATCTATGGAGTTGGAGTATTAACTCTTTAACTCTTAATGCACTACATGTTGTTATGATGTGGAATACCAATACCAAAAATCATAAAACCATGACACCTTCCCAGTGCCCTTAGTTGTTTGTCTTCCTTACTGGAATTTCAAATTACTCTTGAAATGGTCTTTCGTATCTGAAAGCTATTGGATTATGGCTGCACAAACACCTTAACAGACTTCACCTAGATATAAATCAGCTTGCTTGGACACTACACAAAATGTAGCTGTGACAACCTTAAGCTCTGCATGTGCTAAACTCTTTGGCAGGGAAAATGACCAGTAGTGACTGCCATACAGATGTTTCTAAGATGTTTGTGGTATCCAAGCCAACTTAAGGAAGTAGAGCTTGGGTACTGTTAAGGAGTACATCTTCCAGGTCAAAAAAGTCCAGGGTCTCTCAGGGACTGTTTAGTGCAAGAACTTTATCAAAAAGGGCAAGAACAGAAACTCATGTTCTACATCAATGCCTTAATCTGTTTTCCTAGCAACTTATAACTGAACTTGCTAAATGGCTTCTTTAGCAAAGTGTTCAATATGGTCTCTCTTGCAATTTTTGAAACTAAATTGGTCTGGTGTTTGTCAACAAAGGCAAATGTAAAATCTTGCATCTGGATAACCTTAGAAAATAGCCATTGGCCCTAGTGGACTGGCTGAAGCTGTGTCAGCAGTGTGCCCGTACAGTGCAGAAAGCTAGGCTTCAAATTCAGCAATGTTATCAAAAGCAAAGCCAGCAGCTCAAGTGAAGCAATTATTTCCCTGCACTGAGTACTTGTGAGGCTACATAAAGAATACCTGGTCCATCTTGGAGTCCCAGTACAAAAAGTTATCAGGAAACTGGAATTTGGGGCCCGCAGGAGGATGTAGTGGATGTCATACATGGAGAGTATAGAGCAACCAGGATGGCATGGTCCTCTAGGGAGAATACTGTTCTGTAATCTTACTGCTGCCTTCACGTGCCTAATAGGTGATGCATAGAAGATGGAGCCAGACTTCTCTCAGAGATCCACAGTGAAAGGATAGGAAGTAGCAGATGTAAATGGCAGCAAGAGGGATTTTCTACCATGTTTAAAGAAAAAGATCACTTCAATGTGGTGAGATAGGAGAGAGGACATGTGCCAGAGAGCCTGCGGCACCTTCACCCTTGTAGATTTTCAACATGTAACTATTCAAGAACCCTGCTAGACTGATTTAATGTGAAAGCAGTCCTGCTTTGAAGTAGCAAACACTTCTAGAAATCTCTTTCAACTTGTCACCCACTGATTTTATAAGAATTACTACCACATCTATCCTGTCCCACCCTGTCTACCAGCCTATAAATGCTTTATTGTCAGTATTTTTCTCCTGGTGTCTTAGCATATCATTTGTTTTTTAACCACCTCCTTCATTCTGGCTCTGACTTGGAAGGCATATAACTGAATTTATTACTGTGAACAGAAAGTTTCTAGTCTTTTTAAAAATTCTGCATTATGGCATTACACAGAGTTGTTTTCCACTGATAGTATTTCTAGTGGTCACTGTTCTTTACCTGGATTTCATTACACAGTTATTGGTTTCTTCAAAGGATGATATGTAACTGTGTTACTTTAGGCATAGCACTGAAAAAGAATTTTGCTTCTCTGGATTACTTTTGTTTCATCTTCGGTGTAGCTGATCTTCTGCAGGCAGTGGGCTCAGACAATGGGTTGAAATACTTTTGCTTAAAATATTCTTCTTGGATTGAAGAACACAGGCCTTGGCTTCACATGATGTCTAGAAATAATACCTGAGGCAATAGAGGATCTGAAACATGATAAGCATCAGTCTGCATTGTGTCAGTTTATCAAAGCTACAGAATAAAATACTAGCTAACATACAGTTCATTGCTGAAAACCTGTGATCTTAATAGGTATTTTTGCACATGAACATATGATATATTCTCAAAGTAATTTGTATCTCTTTTTTATCATTTGAATCCTGCTAATTATTTTTTAAAATGTGATGAATTGAATTTCAAGTTCTTTCACTTGCGCTGATTCTAGTGCAAGTTTAGGGTTACTTTTTAAATTTTGTCCAGATTTTTCTAAGAAGGACAGTGAAAGGAAAGGGAAGATCTGCTCTGGTTTCAGTGGATTCAAACCAAATACTGTTGTGAGCAATTGGGAAAGGTGCCAGTCAGGCACCCACAGCTGTCCCTTTACTTACAAGGGACAGAGGCACCACTGGAAGAAAAGCCACTGTCTGTCCACATGGTTTGTGGTCTGCAAGGGTGACCATGAGGGTCTGGAGAAGAGGAGGGTCTGGAGAAGAGAAGGGTCTGAGAAGATCTTATAGCAGCCTTCCAGTACCTGAGGGGGGGCTACAGAAAAGCTGGGAAGGGACTTTTTATGAGGACATGGAGAAACAGGTCAAGTGGAAAAGGTTTAAAGTGAAAGACTGTTGATTTAGACTAGATATTAGGAAGAAATTATTCACTCTGAGTGTGGTGAGGCACTGTAACAATGCCAGAGACACTGTGGATGCCCCTTCCCTGGAGGCGCTCAAGGCCAGGCTGGATGGTGCTTTGAACAACCTGGTCTGCAGGGAGGTGTCCGTGTCTATAACAGGGAGGTTGGAACTAGATGACCTTATAGGTCCCTTTCAACCCAAGCCTTTCTATGATTCTATGATCATCCTATCATTCTATGGTCATGTGGTTCCCTCACTGGCCTCAGTGAAATTGCCTCCTACCCAGAGCCAGTGGAAGGGGTCAGTTTCATATTAAATGAGCTTCCAGGCAGTGTATGAGATGCTTGTTTATTAAACAGTGAAGAGCATTTGCCAGCACTTCTGGGTATGGCGCAGAAAGGCAGAGTCTGAGAGCAGGATCTGGCACTGTGCTGCAGAGTGAATGCCAATCCTGCATGCTGAGTGCTAATACCCTGTCTGGGGAGAAAGTTGCAGATTCCTTCCGCCACAGTCTGCACTTTCTGCACTGGGAGTTAAATGTGAGATAATCCATACACGTAGACTTTGGGGAATACTGTGAAGGGTTAAGGACATACTGACAAAGATTCTAGCATTTGGCTACTGCTTTGTTCATGGCTGGTGATGTAATGACAGACTGTAAGAGTGGATATAACAGAAAAGAGATAATGAGATTTATGACAGGCTGAGAAAAATTAGGGAAAATTCTTGGAAGGTCATATTACCTCTGATACTCCTAGGAGTACAGGCAGAATGTCAGGGCTGTGGTGACTTGAGACAATGTATTGTTTTAAATTTTCAATGTGTTTTTTTCTTATTAATTGTGAATATTGCTTTTTTAAGCCTTGCTAAATGAAAAAGCAAAGGCTGAAAGAGGTATGCCTGGCATCTGTCACATCAGAGGATATTGTACCCATTTGTTCTGATTCTTCAATGTCACTGCTTCTTTTGATATTCCAATACCAGGATGAGTGACTTTCCCTATTGACAGCCTAGAAAAATGATTTGGAAAACAAAAGCAAATGACAAACTTTGAAGATTCATGATAAGCTAACATAGCTGCTCACTTCTGCCCTCCCAGCCCAAGTGGATTAAAGATGTGAGAAAGAGGGATGGGAAGGTGACTTGGAGTTGGGGCCTCATTCAGCTACACATTCTAGAGGGAACCCAGGGACCTCATCTGCTCTGTGGCTGCAGTAGGATTTCTGACTTGTCGTGCACTTCTCAAACCACTAGTGTTTGCTGCCTGCATGAAACTGGGGCTGTTATCAATCCCCCTTCAGAGACAGATGAAGGCTTTGATGCAGGGCAACAGAGATGACAGTGGTTTACCAAACTGTGCAAGGACAAAACTTTCAGCAGTGCCCGGCATATATCCTTGGAGGTTAGGCTACACTCATCACATGACTGAATCACTAGCTCGTTTCAAGCACAAACCCACTGAGGGGATGTGAATCAAAGAATCAAGGAATATTCTGAGTTGGAAGGGACCCATACAGATCATCAAGTCCAATTCCTGTCTCCAAGTTGGACCACCCAAAAGTTCTGTGTACCAGAATACCAAGTGTCCAGGATAGCTGTAATGGAATTACCAAGGCCACCAAAGAGCTAACAGACAGAAATTCATCTGGGTCATGGTTGCTCTCAGGATCCTCCTGTCTGCCTGGATACAACTGAGTTCTTTGGCATGGAGACTACAGTTATTTTTCAGGAAGCACAAAGGCAAGGCACACTTGGGAAACAATGAACATCCTCAGTCCAGACTGAGGAAGTGCAGTTTTGTCATTTCACAAAATCAGGTGCATCATAACTTGCCAAGAGGGAATATGTATAAAAATTAAAAATAAAGAAAAATAAAAAAGGGTCTTGCAGCAAACATTGAGCTTCCTGTATCTTCACCAGCTGCAAGAGTTTGGGACTTGTTACTTGAAAAAGAGAGTTGACACTTCTGGCTGTGATATTCACTATTTTGCTAATTCAAATCAGTATTGTTGTGGGACCACTGGTCACGCTGACAGTGGGGAGGTGAGGTAAATTCAAATGCATCACTCTGTCAGTATGTCTACCTGTCTGTCTGACCTCTAATCTATCTATTAATCAAAGTCTAACCACACATGCATCTTCTTGTCTGAACATACTTCACTGAGGTGCTGTAGGACCAGAACCTTTATTATACTTAATGTAAAACTTTGCAACTGTATCTTTGACCTCAAGGAATTTATCCTAAGAATCCCAGAATGGTGGAGACTGACAAGGACCACTTGTCCCTCTGGCCCAGCCCCTGCTCAAGCAAACACCCAAATCAGGGTTGCCAGGGCAATGTCCACATGACTCTAGAAGATCTCCAAGGAGGAGACTCCATAGACTGTATGGCCAATCAGTGCCAATGCTCCATGATCCTTACAGTATGTGTTTCCTGCTATTCAGGAAGACCCTCCCATGCTCCAGTCTACACCCACTGCCTCTTGTCCTAACACTGATCACCACTGAATTAAATCTGTCTTTGTCCTCTGCACCCTCCACTCAAGTGTTTATGGACATTGATGATGATTGCCTGGAGCCTCCTTTTGTCCAGGCTGAACAATTCAAGTTCTCTCAGCCTCTCATCATAGAAGAGATGCTCCATTTTCTTCCCCATCTTTCTGGCCCTTCACTGGACTCTTGTCTAGTATGTCCATGTCTCTCTTGTACTGAGGAGCCCAAAATGGGTGCAGCACTCCAGCTGTGAATGCCCACTACATCGCTGGAGTTGAGAAAAAAGTTTTTGAACCACTAATTTGCCATTCTTCAATCTACATCCTATCACTCCATGGGGAAAACACACAATAGCAGTCAAGTATCTCAGCAGATGGCTGTGCAGCTCTCACTCAGAAGGATGTTACTTGGGGAATTCATCCAGGCTGCAGAAAAAAAGTTAATGGTAATTGTTTCTGTTTCAGCAGTTCTCAGTTCTGTTGCCTTTGAACTGTGTCTAGAAACAAATACCTTTCTTCTTTATTTTCCTCTTGGGACTGTCAGGAGGTCTGCTTTCAGGTGGTTTAATGAGAAACAAGCCTCTGTCAGCAGTGTTTAAGGAAGATGATTAATTGCTTGAGTAAAGGGCTGTAGCATGCCTCCATATAACATCTACACAATCAGAGTCAGGGTCAGGCCTATGTCCCTTCAGCAGTGAGGTTCCCTGGTACAAAAAAAGCCCTAATTGCCCCTGGCCCCAGTCCACAGCCTAAGCCATGACACTGCAAATGGGCAATTTTGGTCCTGTTTGGGTCCCATCCCACAACCCTCTTTTACAAATCTGCTACCTGAACGTTTCTTTGCCTTGCGGCCTTAGGGCTATAGCTGCATTTTTAATGTCTAAGGGAGGGTACATTAAGTGCTTTGCACCAGTCTAGCCACAAGGAAGTGGGAAGTAGCTTAGGGAGGAGACAGGGTCCTTTTTGACTCCTCCAGCTCTGCTGAAGGGCAGAAGGGGAGCTCTGGTCAAAGGCTACACGTGTTTGTATGTAAAGGAATGTGCTCACTAATTCATGGTGCATGATCACTGAGGCACAAGGCTGTGTTTTGCTTGGGGCCAGGGTTATCTCTGCTCATTGCAGCAGGGCCTGACAGAACCTCACAAATCGTAGAACTTTGATAAAAAAGCCTGGCACTGGTTTGCCTTCCTCACCAATGTAGCTTGTAAGTCTCAGAAATCCTGGAAAATTTTAACTGCAATCTAATCATCATAGGCCTTCAGGGCATTTTTTCTGCTTTTTTTAATGCATAACTTTTCTTGATACTCCTGAGTGGGGGAGATTCTGTGAGCCTTGGGAAGGTTCCTTGACAATTCAGAGGCCTCTTTCCTCCAGGAACCACTCTGGTAAATCCATAATGACAGTTCTCTGCATGCCAGAATCTGAGTCAAATGTGCTGGGATGTGTTGGCTGGGCCCAATCACTTTTCTGACCCATCTCTTTGCAGCATGCATGCTTGCTCCATACTTCTGCATTTTCTCTCCATATAGGTGAGCATTCTTCAAATCTACTTCCTAGTTTTACACCTCATGTGTCATCATGGCAAAAGAGCTTGGTGTTTGTGTTTGATTACTAGTTTAGAAGATGAATGTTATGTTTTCCTAGATAGAAACTGTGGTGGCCCACAGATTGTCAGCAGAGTTCAAGTCCACACCATTGCCTGAAAGGGAATACTCTGAGCTGGATAGGGGGTAGGCTCCCTATTTTGCAAACCAGCCTTCAGCTCCTCAGACCATGTCAGGTTTTCTCTAACCCAAGGAATAAAGTGCTGAAACCAAAAGTATACCTCTCTGTGCTGCTCTGGGAGCTAGATCTGAATCAGAGAAGCAATTTCCAGACAAGAGGAACTCCCAAACAAGGCAGACAGACTGAGAAAATGAGAAGCTCAGAACAAAACTGGAAATATGTATATTATTTCTGTATGAATTATGTCCCCTGCAAATGCTATGGCATGCTTGCAAACCTTTGATTACTCATCCCACCCTGAGCTGAGGAACTACTGATCCTTGCAGAAAAAAGGAAAGACTTAGAAGTCTGCCAGCATCGGCATGTCATAGGGTGATGAGCCTGAGGTGGAAGTAAAAGTCCTTATTTCTGATATAGTAGAAGGTTGGCACGTCCCTACAGATAATTATTTTTTTCCAGATCACATCAGTTTCTCTCCAGCAACTTGCAGCTTGTCTAGCACTGCAAGATAAATATAGACATGCTGTGCAGTGCTAGTACTGTGCCCATCACCTCTGTGAGTGTCCTCCGAGCTTCACACTCCTGATCTGGGAAATTAGCAAACTGCAGAGCAGATGAAGTATGAACCTGTAAGGGCGGATCTGCAACCAGCGTGAAATGGCACATCTCCAGTGTAGTGGAGAAAGACGTTATGCTGATTTACACCCTTTGAGACTTGTCCAAGGTAATGACAAGACTTCAAGAGGAGCAGGCACTGGTGCTGGGAGAAAGGCTTCCTTCCACCAGAGGAATAACACAGCTGTACATGAAGTCCAAGGGAGTGAAGCATCAAAGCTACCTCAACAGCAGTGGTTAGGTTTAAACAATATGCAGAGCTTTAATGTTCCTAAGAGACAGGTTTCAGATGTGTGAGAGCATTTTTTGTCTCATGCCAAGAAAACAGATGTGTGAGTTGTTTCCTAACTGCCATGGGCAGTGTCACGTTACTAATTCGGCGTCTCCCAAAACTGGGTATCTGCCTAGGTGCGTGATGAGCGGTGGGAGGAAATCGTCTGGGTATGTACATTTCTTGTGGTAAGGCAAATTCAGGTCTGCAAAGCCCATGACTAACAAACATCAAGTACTTCAGACCTCCAAATTGTAAAATCACAGTGCTTGGAGTGTACTGATATCCTGTTACAGAGTTTGTAAAGTTTGGATGGAAAGGGAACGTTTAAGGACTCAGGTGGCAAATACGGTGTACTGTGGAAAATCCCTCTCAGGGGCATTGACAGTGAGCAGCCTCTGCTGTCCTAACTAGTCTAAAGAGTAATGTGAAAAGTAAGTAACCAGCCTCTCTTTGCAGGTTGTTTTGTGTTTTCTAATTACTGTGAAATCAATGGGAGTGTACTTGAGGGTACTACTGTCTGCTGGCACAGAGTGGCAGAAAGAGGGCATGCTCAGAGTGAACTATTTCACTGACCATTTAACTTTGTTTTCATTTTAAGGAAATGTCTCAACACTAATGTTGGAACTATGACATTCTCTTCTTGTTCCCTTGCAATTTGTTATCCCCTAATTTCTCAGCAAGATCCTCATCCTGGAGGGTACGCTGCTGCTGCCTTTCAGTGTTCGGCAGCACCCTGCATAGCTCTGTTGTTGCCTCCTTGTTTCTCCCTGCCTTTTATCTCTGGGCAGTCTCCACCAGCAGAATAAGTCTAACCCTGTAATCTCTGTGGTGTCATCTCCTGAGCTACAGCGGTGCTGCCAAACCGCCTCCTTCAATTGAAACTACAGTTTTGGTGAGACCTTTCTAAAACCCTTTTCTTTCCATGTTGTCTTACAGAAACTGGACATGTGCTGGAGTGCTTAGGACTGGAATTTGTGATGCTGATCAACACTACCTTGTTGTTTTCTGTATCCAACAGCTGTTTTGTCCATCTTTCATTTTTGTATTTAGTTGGTTGGGTCACTGGGATGAGCCTTGTATGTGTTAGCTGTCTCCAAGAAATTCTCCTTTCAGGGTTGCAGCTTACAAATGCTACAATAGTACAAATGACAATGCAATTGATATGTGTTTATCCAAATCCAACATTAGACTCACTGCAAGAAGATTTGTTGATCTATATTTGTGTAAGGGACATTGTACTTTTGAGTCAGAATTATTCCTGAAAATGGCTGGTTTCTGCAGGGAGTATTGTCTGGTCACAGGCATATGGGCAGAAATATCTCACTGCAAGAGTAAAGTTAAATGCTTCCCCTTTGCCTTTTTCATAGCTCAAAAACCATTGTTTGTATCCACAAATCAAAAAGATAGCTGTTGTGATCGAGAAGATCATGTCAAAACCAACTTGCGGTATCATGCAGGGTTGGAGATGTCTGACTGATGGAGTTCAGGGACCTTTGAAGAGACGGTATCTGGCTGGGTAGACTTTGGGCCATTTTTCCAATGACATTTGATCTCTTTCACTTGTCAGTGAATATAGCAGTGTCTTTACAGAGTTTCTGCAAAGGCTCTCCTTATTTGTATATCTACTTCTTCCTATCTGTCACAGGCCTCGCAAATGTATTTTTCAGAACAGAAGGAACCGTCTTTTAGGAGGGAAACAGAGCCTGAGAGCTGGGAATGGAGTTGAGGAACAGAAAAAAAGAAAGGAGCTGCTGGACAGATGTCTGACTGTGGTCATACAACCAGAGGCCCCACAGCAGAGGAGCCACTGACATGTGCCATGAAAGGAGCCCTCAGGGGATGCTAACCCCACCCTTCCCCCTGTCTGTTGAGGAGCTTTGCTTTGTCATCTCCCATTTCTTGCAAGATACCACTGGCTGATGGCAGCTGCTGAACAGCAGCAGTCTGCTTCTTCACAAGTGGACACTTGACTTGTACATGCTAATCTACTGTGGGATGGGCAGTAGTATGGCAGGAAGGAACACAAGTAGCTGATTTGCTTATTTAGAATAGGGAGAGCTGTTTGTGCTCTTGCAGGAGCCAGTTTTATAAGCAAGGCTGGTAATGAGTCAGCTGTACAAGGAATGATACAGCTGTGGTGGCATCCACCCAGATGTCTTTAATGCCCAGCACATAGCTCCTAGAAGATGCAGCTGCTGTGTCCAAAGGGATATCTGGGCTTTTTTTTCCCTTTTTTTTTCCCCCTGAATTCTTCATCAAAGCATTATGGTGCTCACACTTCATTTTTCACATCTTCCCTTATCAAATTACTACAGTTCTTGGGGTCCTGAACAAATGAGAGTAATCACTCACCCTAATAAAATGTTTCATATTTTATTATACACTGCATGCAATCTGAAGCACAGAGGTCTCATATGAAGCCCACTTCATATGAGATATTTTCATGCCTCACACACACAGCTCAGGGCAGGGATTTACTCCCTCACAACTTTTCCATTGCACTGGTGGCACTCACCATCACCTGAACCAGCAATTGCCAAGATTGGCCTCACCTGTGTCTGAGGCTGAGGGAAAAGATGGCATACACTCAGCAGTGGCAGCAGACAGCACTTCTTACCATGATGGAGGTAGTAAAACTGGGCTTGGTAGAAGTCTCTGCAGCCTACGTTCCTGGCAACCCTCAAGTGGAGTCTGAAGAACTCTAAAAGAGAGCTCTGTTTCCTGCCCCAGTATCCATCAGCCAGGATGTACAATTATAATTGCCCACGTTAGACTTTGAAAGCTGTTGAGAGTATGGTACTAAATTGTATCAGTGGAAGGTCTTTGTAGTCTTTGCTTTCAAAAGCTGAAGTGTCATTAGTAAATTTATTGAGGTACTTTGGATGGCAGTTTTCACTGTTGAAGCATAAATTATTGAGGGGCCTAAAAGAACTTGCTTAGAAAAACCTGATTAAGTGCCCACAGCCAACAACTCCTAAAGAAAGAAGGAAGAGCAATGTTAGCTATAACTGCCTTATCTCCTCTCTTGTTCCTAGAAGACTTCACAGGAGTTGCTGGGAGCTGATGCTGTTGATTCAGAGGAAATGAGCTCTTTCCCACATTTACTTATCTCTTTGGTTATGTTCTTTGATTTCCAGGCCTGTTTCTCTTTATCCCTTGGGTAGGAAATAAGAAAGGAGAAACAATGTAAAAGCCGCTTGAAATATATTTATTGAAACCCTGATCTCCAGAGAGAGATAGCGGAAACCATGCAAGTCACCCTGTAAAAAAAATAAAAAAGAATAATTTAATAAGCAGCAACAGAGCAGGAAGTTCAACTATAACCAACAAAGAAAAAAAGAAAAAAAGGAAAAAAACGAGCCACAACTATAAAATTCAGAATTAAAACAAAGAAACCACATGAAATACATATTCCAGCACAGAAGAAGAAATAAAAAAGAAAAGAACAACTGTGAAGTAGGTATATTAAAAATGACCTTAAGCATAACACTGAATCTATGCCACCACACTTGGAGGCTGCCTGGGACCTGTATTTTGAGACATCAGCACATTAAGTGCCGGATATTGTCTCTGAAACCTGAGCTGGGGCTGTATACTTGGACAACTGTGACCACATAATTGCTCCTGAGTTTCTGTGCTCTAGAAAGTCTGAGCCCTTTCCTCTTTGTTTGCTGCCCATGTTCCCAGTCCTTTGCAAGGCAGTAGACAGTCATGAAGTAGTTTCCATGGGTGGCTGGAGCTGTGGGTTGCCAGTTCTGTTACCAAGCTGGTTTCCCATGATACTGAGTAGAACAGTCCTGAGGATAGGGCTGAACTGTCCTCAGGGGGCTGTGTGACTGTGGGCAGCTTGCTGCCTCCCCCACAAGTGCTTTTATATTCCTGCACTTAAAACACACACGCAGACATATATAAGCATATATATTAATATATGCATGAAATGTTATACTCTTGGCCTTCTTGATGCCTGATGCAATTTGTTTCTGTTAATTGAAAAACAAATTGCACAGTTCATTTTAAGTTTTGTTTGAAGTGTAGCAGCTCTCTTCAGATGAGCAATACCTTCTTGGGAGACACCACAGAGATACTGGGCATCCCCCAGGTAGTGCAGATCCCAGAACCCATCAGATCAGATCATGCCCTGATCCCTCTCGTTCCTGTGCTAGCACTGCCCCAAGAGGCTGTCTTGCTGCAGAGGGGTGGCACAGAGGACACTGAGTGTCACCACGCTTGGGTCAGCAGGGAACCAAGCTCAGCTACCTCCAGTACTCACTGCTTCATAGGAATCAGTCTCTTAAGTCAGCTCTGTAATCAGGCAGGGGGGAAATGAGTGAATTCACAGCTGAGTTACACACATGTCATTGCCACTGCCAGTAACCCATCTCAGACAGAGACTGGGAAAGATGCTAGCTCAGCAAGCAGTGGCAGAATGCAAATTCTAGCAGTCCGTCCTCCTCTGAAGCATTTGAAAAATACGTTTTGAATGGATGCGAATTTTGTGAGAAAGGGTTGTAAGAAAGCCTCCAGCTTTGCAGGTCTCCTCTCTGCTTTGCTAAGCAGACTGTGACCCAGTCTGTCACGTTTTGTTATATGGGACAAGCACCAAAGACCAGGATATTGTATTGGAAACCTGAGCTGTCTTGTTCAACCCTGTGTAATGATTTCCAGAATTAAAAAAGGTAGTGAAGGTAAGGCAGCATAAATGGCACAATGAATGCACAGGTATCTTTTTTCCCCTTTTTGTATCACAGTGCTTTCTCAGACAGTAAGTTGTGTCAAAGCACATTATCAAATCTGTGGTATCAGATTATCAAAATGTAGGAAATGCCAGAGTGTGTATTTCCTGTACACTTCTGTTGAGCTTATATTTTATGCAGCATGACACAGTTTTAAAAAGCTCAGATATTAATTTACCCACAGACCTGTACTTCAGTAAGTACACAGTAAAAAGTCACCTAAGTGAACAATTATTCACTGTTTCATTCCAACCTTCCTATTTAATATAAAGCTTTATATCTTACTTACTACTCATCCCTGTAAATCCTGCTGTGAAGATGAAGATATTAACTGCTCTATAGGCTTTTCTGTGGTACTTTCTGTTAAGAGACCTGAATATTTCAGAAAGATACTGAGTGTATTCTCCCCATAGCTCACCAGAATGATGGTGAGACTTATCTCTGTCTCAGAGCTGGCAAGTAAAACATAGACTGACCAGGATCGAAAGTTTTCTCGAAGTTTAGATACTTAGTTTTGAGAATGTGGGACACTAGAATATTTATAGTCTGAGTTTTCCACGTCACGGATCTTTAGTTTGAAGGGAGAACATTTGTTTCATCCTTGAGTTTGACCTGTCCTGCACAGTGGACGGTAGTGAATAAAATAGATGTTGAGTGTGTATCTGAAGTTTGTGTCACACTGTAATTGCTGTCTTGGTGGTAAGCTTGGACTCAAGGGTGTTACATAAAGTCCACTGACTGGAGGCTAAGTTTTGTTCTTCCCTTAAGAAAAAAGATGAGATTTTTGAGTGACTGTTAGAGGGGGATCAGTAAACACTTGCAGTGTAGGGATTAGAACCTGAGCCACTGATCCCTTCTCTGCCTTGGAGTCAGGGCTAGAGTACCTCATCATAGCTCTGTCTTTGCCCAGTCTACAAATATTGGAGCAGCCTGCAAACATAGCCAAGAAAAGGTATCTAAGCAAGAAAAAACCACTTTTAAAGTTAAATAATAGATTGGTATGAAAACAAATGGTTACAAACTTCCCACAAAAAAAAAAAAAAAACAAAACAAAAAAAACCAAAAACCAGAACATAATTTCAAGTAAGAGCTTCACCATCAGAGAAATATGCAACTAATTTCTGCCTGTGCAGTGGGCAAAACAGGTACTTTTAAGATGCGGTTGGGTGAGATTTGGAAGCACGTTCATGTGTGTTGTGGCTCCTAATGTGTAGGGCTCTCTTTTTCTTGTGCACACTAGTTCCTCCTTTCTGCCTCAAACAGAGCACATTCCTTGGTCTTACCTGGTCCTTCTTGTTCCAGGCAGGTTGAGGGAAGATAGCACAGCCAGAAGGGAGGCTTTTTGGCTTATCTCTTTTTTGGGGGGCTTTCTGATCTACAGTCCCTGGCCATGGCAGATAAACAGGAGAGCTGCCTTTGCTCCTCCACCAGGCACAGTCACTTAGTTGAGGTGTATTGCTTGTGACAGATGACCCAGGAGATCTACAGGGGTGTGCACATCTTGGTGTGTGTGCGACACATGTCTTATTTGAATAGTTCCCAAATCTTCAGCTGACAAAATCACTTTGTAAAGACTATTTTTTATCTAACTATCTGGGAATGTTTTCAAGGGATGTCAGAAGGCAAGTGCAGGCAGAGAAGCAGTTTTGTTCAGATTGACACATCTTTCTCAAAGTATCATGGCACCCCTAGATGCTCAGAGCAAAAGTCACTGGGACACTTTTCTAACAAAATCAAAGCAATTGTTGTATAAGGAACTGCAAACAGGGTCTTAAAATGAGAGGAGTCTGGTAACCTTAAGAATGGGTGGAGCTACCAATCTTCCTGGTTCTTAATTTCACCTGTCTGAAGCAGGTTGCATGTGCTCTGTGTCCTTGCTACATATCTTGTCATGCTGCTATACACCAGAGAGCTCCCAGCTGATGCTGAACTGCTAATACTCACAGATATTTCATTTTTGGGGTGTTCTCTGGCTGCTGGGGTTCACCAGGTGTGCACTGCATTGGACCTGTATGTGCACAGATGGAAAAGTGTGCACCTGAATGTGCATGTAAGTTCATGCTGGAAGTGTTTGCCGCACGACTGATTTCACATTGGAGCCATGGCTGTGTCCTGGTGTTCAACATGTTTCAGAGCAGAGCCTGGCCCTGCTGCATGTTAACATGTATTACCGCTGAGTGTTTCTGCTAAGCTGAAATGAGCTGTGTACATCAGCATGTGATTGTTTGCCCAGTGGCCAGATGAAAGATGAACCTCAGTGTCTTTTTGCTCAGCCCCAGCTCCTGGCTTGGTCATGAGCAGGAGCAACACTCTTGTGCCGTATAGGACAGGAGTAATGGGGTGCAGCAGCCCCAGCAATGAGAAACCAGGGAACATCTGGGCAGGGGGAACCAGCACCATGCAAATGAGTTCCTGCAAGGCAGTAGTGCTCTGGACTTCACATATGTCAGTAGAAGCTTTCTGAAAAGGTAATTCCCACTTTTAAATGTCAGATTCAGTGACAGCCACGTGGTGAGGATGTTACCATAGAAGGGAAAATGCATCATACTTACCCTCCAGAGGCATGAACCATCACCTCTCACATCTCACAAGAGCGTCCCAGCCTATATCCATGATGCAGGTTATGGGCAAAATGGCAGCACTCACATTCTCTCCCCTGAGGCTGCAGAGCAAAGAAACCAAGCTGTTCTGTGTCTGGAACAGAGCCATGCTGCAGATTCTGACCAGGTAGCAACTGGAAGAAGAGTCTTTAACAATATCCTCTAAATACCTTTTTTAAATAAAATTCTGTGAGGTTTTTTTTTTTTTTTTCATAAGCAGAATAAATTACTCAGCTTTATTCCTGGCACAGTGAATCAAAAATAGCCTGGCTGTAGACTCAAGCTATAAACCTACAGCAAAAGAGAAAAATAACTACTTTAAAGTAGATTTTTTAAATAAAATGTCTGCTTGGGATGGCCCCAAGTGAAAGGGAATTGCTTTATCTAATCTTGCCAGGAAAAGCATTTCAGAACAGAGGAGCATGAAAGTAAATGCCTGACCCTCCTTGGAGGCCAGTTTCCATATGGGGTCAGGCAGAAACACAGCACCTGATGATGGCTGAAGATAAATCCTGGGTAAAACACGGAGGTTGACTAAGAGTTCAGGCTTTGTGGTTTATTCTTGAGCCTTATCACTGTTGAAAGAAAATTGAAGTGATTATGTAGTACTTTGAACTTAATGGAAAGAAGAAAGATAGTGAATGCCTGATTTCATCTCTTCTTGAAGCCATTCAAGTACAGGCCATTGCCCATTACACAGTTGCCAAGGCAGCTTTAGCTGGCAGCTATGTAGCTCAGGATCCCCTCTCTTGCCTTCCCTGGCAAAGATTAACCACACCATCTCACTTGCCTTCATAATCCTAACAGGTAGAACAAAAAATGCTGCATGTGTCTTCATCACTTTTCTATTGCCTTCAGCCTGGGTGCAGACCAGGCTGTGATGACAACAGCGGGCTCCCAGAGAGGCTGGGAAATCTGACTCATGGAGAATGTGAATAAGAAGCTGGGCAACTTGACCTACATGCTCTTATATAAAAACGAGTTGTGTGCCATAGCAATCCCTAAGTTCCTAAAGAATAAATTTATCAAAAATAGCCAAATTACTGGTTGTTTTTTAGAGGGTTGATGCAGTGCTGATGTCTGATTTCTGATTGCTCCTGATGGGTATGACATGGCATGTATGGGAATAACCAGATATGTGCATGTGCTGGCTGTCCTGAGTTGTAGCTGGAAGGGGTCTGCCTGGAAGCTGATATGAGAACATGGATAGGAACAAGAATAGTTAATTTTAGCCACTGCTATATATAAGAATAAAATGAGTTTTCACACAGGTTACATAGCTGCCACTGTGCCAACAGTAATAATGAAATTATAGTGAAGTGGAGAGAAAGCAGATGGAGGACTGGACTATAAAGTCTTTGTGACCATGATCAAATCACTTCATCTTCCCTTCTCATGTTCTTACAGGAGGGTCAGCTCAGAACCTAGCAGCATCACCCATCACTGGCTTTAACCTCACCATTGCTGAAAATGCTACAGCTGGCCACGAGAGGTCTCCTCCACTGCTATGTAGAAGGACTATGCATGTCAAAAAGAAAAATGCTGCTGGAAGAAGAGCAGACTGAAGCTTGAGTTGGACTCCAGGCCGCTAAGAGCTAATGTATGCAGGATTCAGGCAATGGAAAATAGAATAGCTTGGTGCTGGAGCATGCAGAGCATGCATGTACTAAAGCTGATACCTAGACATATATCAGAACTAACTGTCAGCAGCTGCAGTCAAAGCTAGAGCCTCGTGGGAATGCACTCCCACGAAAGAAACTGAAAAAATAAAAGCTTTATTTTACTGACATTGCACTGTACAACTTGCTGAAGGTGACCTGAAACTGATCTGCTGGTCAGCAATGCCCTCTTGCTGTCTGTTCCAAAAGAACAACACAAAATATCCATGCACTACTCTTAATTTATAAATAGCTGAATTCAAGGGACTAGTGAGAAGTCTTTATTCTTCCACTGCAGAAAAATATCAAAAAGAGAGAGATCTCTGCCCTGAACATAGGTTAATCACTTGCTTAGCCACAGCTATCAGGTACTTATGTGTTAATCCAACCAATCAGGATGAGGCAGAAGAGGCAGAATTGTCCCTCATTCAGAAAGAGAAAAATCACTTCCAAGTGGTATATTCTTAGTCCACTCCCAGTAGTACTAAGATGAATGGGAGTTTGCCTTGCTAAAAAGGGTGTCTTGGAACTGTTTAAGTTACATCAACATGATCTTTGAAGGAGGTAAGGTATCTTTTAATTTGTACATCAGTGTGATTGCGTTGTTGCACGCTTCTTATTGAATTCAGTATGTGGTGTACTCTCAAATGTTGTCTCAGTGTTTGATACCAGTGTCCCACACTCAAGGCCCTCAGAAAAGTGCCTGCATCTTCCTTTGTCCTCCTCATCCCCCATAACTTCCCTTCCACCTTCCTTCTTTGACATCACCTGCAGGAAGCTGGGTGCTGCTGTCCAGGTGAGACACACCAGCTGTGGACTGGAATGGGTGCCCTAAGCACTTTGCCTTCACCAGAGAAACTAATCCTCAAGGTTTCTTGTTTCCCTAGAAAACTGTGCTGAATAGGGATAAAAGTAACAAGTTTGCCAGGTTTTTGGATGTGAGATCTTAGCATTCATCATAATTTCAGTTATAAAAAGATGGAAGTTCTTTTAAAAAGGTGGAAATGTGCATGTGCACATGCATGTAAGTGCATAAATGAGTAAGAACAAATGATGGAATAGCTTCAAAACTGAGTTTCGACATGAAGACAAAGGTTTCTGAAGGTAAGCTGAAAGGAGGGCCGCTGTTCTGACTGACTATTCTGGATTTTGTGAAAAAAGTGGATACAGATCTAGATCCAGATTCAGAAACCCTGCTTCATATTAGTTTACAGAGCAGCACTAAAACTGTGACTGTGACTGCTTCCTCACAATGACCTTCTTGGTCTGAGAGTCACATTTGTACTTCCAGATGACATTCACAGATCTTGACTCCCTGCAGACAATACTTACTAAACTTCTTGAGAAAATCAGGTGTTTATGAAACTGCAATGGCCATGGAACCTATTTGGTTAAGCAATGTGTTTTAAGTACCAAAGGTGTTTCAGAGTATTTTTTGGTGGAGCATGAGCTACACCCAGCACAAGAATCACAGATACAAGAGCTGGGATGGTTGAAGCAACCTTGCAAGTATTGCAGGGTGAAAAGTTGAAGGAGGAGAGGTGAAAGATGTTGTTTCCTTCTGATGGCACCTGTGCAACGCTAGGTACATCTACCCACACAAAAAGGGTTGTGACCGACCTTTCCCTGCTCTGGGCTTTGACTCTCCTCACAGTCGCCTTTGAAGCTGGTGCCAGTTTCCACTGGAAGAGTTGTTGAACTTAATTTGCTATTCTTGATTAAGTATTTTGAGGTGGACCATTCTCAATAAAGCTGAGAAGCAGTCTACTGCCCTGAATAAGTTCTGCAGAGCAGCCACGCTTGCTGCTCCATCCCACCCACCTCAACGGCAGCCTGTGGAGGGATCCCCATGAGAAGCTTGTACCAGTGGTGCACATAAGCAATGGTCTCATTTGATGGAGACATTTGAGTGCAGAGGTCCCACATGACCTGGCAAGTGGTTTTATCTGCACCCTCCTCTGTGAACACTGCATTTATCACCTCCTGGTGCAGTCAAAGCAGCTTTCTGAGCTCAGACTAGGTATGACCTCCTCAAAATGCTCCACCTAAGCACTTCTCTTGGTAACACACTTCTATTCCTATCCTACTGATGTATCCAATGAACTCAGAATTATTTAGCAATAAGGAGTTAGCTTGGCATACCTGTTTATTTCTTTGTATGTGATTTATTCCCAGACATACAGGATCTTCTTTATTTATCTACATGTGCAGAGCCCTGGTACAGAAACACGGATGAGTACATGTGTGATAAACAAGCCACTTCATCAAGCCGACATTCCTAACTGTTGTGTCAAGTCATTTCCCAATGGGAGGATAATGAAAAGTGAAGTATTAATGTTAATGAAAGATATCAGGTTGAGAAATCAAGCTGTAAAGAGGCAAGATAAACATTAAGAACCACGTCCAACCCATACTATTCTGTGATTCTATGAAGGCTGCACACTGAAAGGGCAATGATAATTCCCGTGTTCTTATTACATGTTGATGATAAACACTTTCCAGGGAAAGAAGAAAGATAAGAGTGACTGAATTATTTTTTGCTGTGGGACTTCTGATTTGGGAGATTTCCTGTCAGTTGAATGCTCTATTTTTTAACTTTGAGGGTAGTTGTTTACATTTATTTTCCTGTCATTTTAAAGGAAACGGTAGGGAAAGCAACATCTGAACTATTTGGCATTCATATGTTCCATTAGCTTATTCTGATTACAAAGGTTACTAGTTCCACCAACTGCACCGGGAGAGCCTGTAAATTCTCTAAGTAAAATTGGGAGATTAGGTTTGCTGAACATACAAAAATCTGTCATCTTTGCCAACTGAGCTATTAAACTCTTTGATCCACAGCTGTTTGGCCTGAAGTCTCTCACAGGCAAGCTGACCTTCATTCTCCTTCCTTCTTTTTTCCAGGTACAGACTTCAAAAGCATCTGAAGTCCAAAGGAGCCTAAGTCTCTGTGACTTGAATCTTCATTCTTGTTCCCTCTACATGGATTGTCCCACACAGTGTTAGCTTTCAGTAAGGTGTGTCATGTAAGCAGATGGCCCAGCTCTTCCTGTAACCAGAAGAGAAACACCTGTAGGTATCTATCAGGTAGGAGTGCTGAATCATCCCTTCACTTATTGTAAAGGTATTTGCAGAACTGGCTTCCACCAGATGCCCCATTTTCATCAGGTGGTGTAAATTCCACCAGAATGGCTGAATCCTTAGTTGCCATTAATGCAATCCAGGTAATATTTTTGAGAGCCTGAGACAGAGTGAACCTACCCAAGCATTTGGTGTCAGAGGGGCCACAGGCATCTGCGCTTCCCCAGTACATAGATGTCTTTTAACTGTATCTTAGTATGCAGGGACTTGAGGGATCCCTTGGAATTGAGGGATCTGACCCAGTCTAATTTCACCGCATGATCAGTGAATCAATACATGCACAAGTATGCATGTATCTTTCTTCCAGGTCTTTAAGACAATACAGTCTATTTGTAGCAAAGGTTACACAGCAGTCTGCATTCGTGTTGTCAGGATAAGGCACACTTTACTTTTATGACTATTTGTTCAAATCTCTTAAGGGAACAAATGTTATCTGCTCTGCCTGCCTATCTTTCTCTAAGTCAAGCCCTGTTATAATGCTACATTCCCTTCTGTTGGTCTATCTGTAGTGTCACAAGTACTGAGTTCTCAGATGCTCAGTCACATGGCTTTAGCAGGAGAGGTACACTGCTCACACATCTCAGACACATCTACAACTTAGAAGTTTGGTCATTCTCTTACTTGGGACAAAGGAAAATATGGGTTTCAACTTTCCAGGTTGACCTTTCCTCACTCATTGCCTGAGCAGGCCCTTTAAACATTGAAATGTATCAAAAACACCCTAAAAGTCTAACTCACTTTCTTAATGCAGGACTGATGTCTCCTGCTTTCAGTTTTCTGTAAGTCAGGCCTCCAGTTTCGTGTATCCGGAGGGATGTTTAAGGTACCTAAATTCTCTCTAATTACTGCATATTTTTATCTTAAATGTATATCTTCACACCTCTCTGGGTTTGTCAGGTGTTGAAGGCCAAACTTGGTAGGGGAGATAGGTACTTTCAGTTATGTGCCTTTCCAGAGCTACCTAAGGAAACTAGGATTAGCAAATGAGGGCTGATCTCTAGAGGATTTTGAATCCCAAGAGTGCACTCTGTTATGGAGTCTACTGAGCCAAGAAGGTCAGTATTTCAAGCATCCTTCATTTGCTAAGTCAGACTTCCCAAGTGTGATTTTCATCTTAACCTTTTCTCATATGAATAGCTCCATCTCAAATGTGGGTTACTGGTCTAGTTCACAATATTTGAAACATCTGATTAGCGTGTTGAACAAAACTGAACACTTTCCTACCATGTACTGGTTGTACTTTTCCCTAATAAATTCTAAGATTGCATCTGCATATTGTACAGCTGTATCACCCCATGGTAACTCCTGAGAGCAGATAAAATTCCTAGTTCTGCCTTTTTCTCTGTCATTTCTGACTGATGAATCCCTGGAGTACTGCAGAAATCCTCCTGTTGTGGAAGACATGATCTTAAAAACTGTTGTTGTTTCACACTCATAATATTACTCCAAGCTTGCAGGTCATCTTTTTCTAATTGTACCATGTTCAGATGTCTTTCTGTGTCAAGGAGTCTTCTGCAGGTAACTAGAGCAATTTCTATTAAAACGTGCCTTCTTTTTCAGTCACAGACCTAAATAGAAACAGTTAAAGTAGGCCCAGTTTCCCAGTTCCCAGGGTTCTTCTTCAGCACAACCCACTGTCATCTCCCATAAAGGCCACTTCTTACCTCTTGTCAGTAATTTGTGTGCTTTTTTTTTCTCTTCCACTTGAACTAATGATTACCTGTATCACAAGTGCTTTGCTGATTATCCAGACGGCTTTGCACACTAAAGTTATCAGCTCTATTACAGAAGAAAGATGTATAGCTGACCTGGTAAACTCTATCTGGCAGGCCCAGCCTGCTGTTCCTTCTCTGATTTTTGGTTGATTATCATCTCATTATTTCTTCTTTTCCTTTAAAATTTTCCCTGTGCTTTTGCATGCTGTTACCATCAAGCTAGCATGATTTCAGACGCAAGTTCACTCACTTAATTGTGGTTACTATATTTACTGTTCCTAAGTCGTGTGGATCCATTCCCACCACGGCTTGACAAAATTAATTGGAGTTGCTGCCAGGTCTCGCAGTGTCTTGCACTGAGGGATCAGCTCCTCACTGCCTAAGCACATCCAGCTCTCAGATTTGCCTCTCCCTTGAGGAGGTATTTTCAATTTTCTGACACTCATCCCATATCTGTCCCACTTTTCTCTAGACTGTAATATTCTTACAGAAAACCAAAGCAGTTTTATTACATTAACACACCTACACCAGGTCTAATCCTCCCTGTATAAAAACATAACTTCTTTCCTGCTTTAAAATCTTTGTATTTCAATGGCTAAATAACTTTTTATTATTTCCTATTTAATTTCCTCCCTAACTCATTTTGACTTTTGGCAATGTTTACCTCAATCCTGTGCTTCCTGGCCTCCAAATGAAGTTTTCTTTGCTGATTAGCTCCTTCCTCCCTTCCAAAGAGATGCTGCGTTGGACTTCTAATGTTGTTCTCCATCCATTTTGGTCTTCAGCCCTTTCCTGCAGGCTTTTTGTCTCTCCCTGTAATTCAAATTGCAGAGAATTGAAATTGCTTGAAAATTCTAGTGAAAAGAAATTCCAAGTCTTCTTTAGCGTAAGCACCTTGTATGTAACTTTTGCCTGAGCTATTTCACTAATCAGTTCTCTCACCTCCTGAAACCTGTGCTTCAAAACCAAAAATTAGACTTGTTTTTGTATATGCCTCTGTTTCGTCTAAAATGAATCAACTTGGTTTGGCTAATGGCTCAGCTGAGCTCTGAAATTAATGTTAGTCTTTCCACTGGCTGCAGAAACTTGGATCTGTCCTGTTTAAATGTTCTCCAGGGCTGAGGGTGTAAACACAGTATTACCGGCCATGGTTTCAGCTGGTTTAAATTGCTAAAGCTCCTCTGGACTCTGTCCAGTCAAGTGGAGTCTCCCTTGTTTAAGAAACTGAAGTTTTCATCAAAGTATTTTGGAATCAACTACAATCTCTTAAATCACTAAGAAAAGTTTTTTTTTGCCATCTTTCCACAGATGAAACTGTAATAAAAACAATGCTCTCACACTGTTCAGAGTGGTCTCCAAATTAATTTACAGTACCTGTCACAATATATTATCAACGTCTTCCATGTACATTACCTCCATTTGGGATCCTCTTCTGTTGTGCGAAGCAAATGGCAGGAAAAGTCTAATGTGATACAAATAACCTCTGGATTGATTTAACTCTGCGTGCCCAGACTCCCTCTGTCCTCCTACTTGTGGAGATGAAAATTCAGCTTTCAGAGGCGGCAGCTATAATGAGAGAGGGAGACCAGCAGTAATCTTCAGAATCTCTAGTGAGTTAAGCAGAACTGGCTACAAAGGGGCCAGAGGCTAATTATCATATCAAAGTTTGGCTTAGTGGCAGCACTCTGAATTGGACAGCAAGATTACACACTTTGAGAGCGTTAGATCCTCATTGCTTCTTCCCCCCCATTAAGCTCTATCTCATTTCTATCAGCGGGAATGTCTGAGACACATCAGAGAATGGGAGAGGAGCAGCGGGGAGCCACAGGGACTGTAGCTGTGCTAGCAAAACACACCCGTTGCCTCTGAGGGCATTTTGTATCTCAAGGTGCATTAAGGTGTATTTCCATATGGTAAAGGGTGAAGTCATTCAGCACAAACTAATAATAACAAAGACCATAATGGCTTTCTGCCACCCACCAGACAGGGTTAATATGGTCTGATAACGTGCTATTACTCAGTTAGTGATAATACAGCATTACCTGGTGCTGCGTAGCTGCTCTCACTTAATTTGCTTTAAAGTGTTTGCATGGTTAACTCCTGTGTACCAGGATTTAAACAAATGGAGGCATGAATTCCAGCATTTGCTTCATTCTTTCCTTCCCACATCTCATCACTTTTGCCTGCCTTAAAATACATAACAACCTTATCGCAGGCTGCTTGGCTTATTGTAGGAGGCAGACCACAGAACAAATCCAGGTCTCAGCAATTACCTGTCTGGGACAGAGGCACTGGTTGACAAACATTGCCGTGAGAACAAGCCACTTCACCGACATATTACAGACTGCAGAGGGGAAAAAATAAACCAAACTAGCAGTAAATAAACTAATTCCTCTTTCTGTTTTCAGCTGTCCTTCTGACAGTGTGCCCACTTCAGGCTGATGGCAATCCCAACTGCTGGACTCCATGTACTAGAGGAACACTCACACCTGGCAGGAGTTGCAGGGCAGGAGGGGATGGTGGCAGCAGCATGGTGGCAAAACAGAGGAAGGGATGAATCTAGCACAGGCAGCTACAGCCCTTTCATCAGGGCACACCTGCTTGTGGCATCAGAGTTCTTCACAGAGCAAATGCCATACTGCTTTTTTTCTTCTCTCCAGATCTCTCCTCCTTAGAACGTTGAATCTATCTCAACATTAGACTGGCACAACACTGACCACTTGGGCAAATCCAGTGCAAAGCTAAAATCTCAGCAGTCAGGTCGTAGCTTATGCTGCCTCTGTCAGGTAGGTCTCACACAGCTTTCCAAGCACTGAAAAGGCTCAAAATAGGTGGGAGTGTCACCAAAAGTCAAATACCTCATAATCCTCTACCATTTTGATATGCCTCGTATGTTATTATCAGACATAAATATCAAACAAACTAAAAACCTCACACTCCTTTTCTGTCTAGTGTGCAGGACACTATTTCATCTTTGGAGGAAAAACCCAACTCTCAGACCCATGCACATGAAATGGTTTCTAGATCCGTTAGAGTAAAAACCCACTGCACCTGATTGGATAATAGGAAGACTTTCTTCTCAGAAAGGGTGGTGAGGCATTGGCACAGGCTGTCCATGGAAGCAGTGGAGTCACTGTCCCCAGAGGTGTTCAAGAGCCATGTGGATGCAGCACTGAGGGATGTGGTTAGTGGGCATGATGGGTGTGGGCTGGTGTTTGGGCTGGATGACCTTCAAGGTCTTTTCCAACCTTACAATTCCATGATTCTGTGATTGTTATGCCACAGTACAGAGTTGAGTCTTCAGTCCACTGTGGTTCTGGAGTCTTTATTTGCAGCAGCATTAAAAAACTGAATTCTACACAGGTAACCTCTTCCAGCAGCAGTTAAAAAATGAGAAGTCTATTGCAGTTGAAGGTTGTTGCTTTTTTTTCCCTTCTCTCACCAGGAGACTCTGTGGGAAAGTGGAGAAAGTGATATCATTAGAGTTTATCTATAATGTAGACTAGTGGGAAAGTCTGACAAAACATAACATGTTGAGATTGTGAACTTGGCTACATTAGATATTCAGGGGGCTGCTAGTGTGTAAAAAGTGAAAAGGGGAACCTAAAAGCCTCATAGCTGTTCTACACTTCCATCCATCCCTCACTCCTTTCCCACTATGACGCATAATTTACATGTACCTGATGCATGCTGTATTTATGTGCAGTTTATAGTATCCATACAGTTCAATCTGACGATTTTATGCCACTTACCTTTATCCTGTTCAGAAATGCAAGCTGCAGACACTTCAGCTGGTACTACGCTGTCCCACAGAAACTGTTAGTCATTTTTCCTGCTGCCTTTCAACCATAACAAATATGTTCAATTATTTTTCCCTTGTGTGCGCCAGTATCATTGTAAGCAATCCCGTTGTCATATTTTGTCCCTCTGAGCACACAGCATTTGAGGGGAAGATTAAATCCTGACATCACAGTGCTTGTTGAGTCCAGCTGGTTAATCCCATTGATGCCGATGTGATGTCAGACCCTGAGAAATGAAGGATTCATATTTACTTACTGCTGTTAACAAGCATTTGGTTGAGATATCAGCTATGGAGGAGAAGAAGGAGCTCAGTCCTGGAACGATTATTTCTTTGCTGGATTTATATTGTATGTAATTGTATATCATGTCTCCTTTGAAGTCAAAGAAATCCCATTAGCAGAAAACAAGTGTGAGATCAGAATCAAGCGCTAGGGAGTTGTGATCTTCTTACCACTAAGAGGCAAGCATAGGGATTTCATTTTTCAGAGACTGCTGTTGTATGAACTGACATTTTTGCTTTGCATAATTATGTTTGACTACAGCCACACAGAGGGAAGGGAGTGGTGGTGCTCAGTGCAGACACACATACAAGAGCCAAGGGTGTGTGCCTGCAGACCACTGATAGCAGGATAATGGTGCTTGTCAGAACAGTGAATATGCAGCAGCAAATCTCTGAATCTCACTCACAGGCACCTTGAAAGTGATTGGTACAGGGGGTTATGGAAATGCAAAGTATCGTTACTCCACATTTCCTTCCTTCTTTCGGACCAAATGCTGGATATGTTCCAAAGTGCCTGCGTCAAGCAAAGAAACGCCATGTGAAAACAAGGATCACATTTTCATATTTTATTCATGCATGGATAGGGACAGAATGAAGGAAAAAATGCATTTCCCAAAAGCATGTGAGTGAGAACCAAAGCCACAGGATCACAGTGGAGGACTAGGCATGGGAAGGTTGGAGCAGCACTGCTTGTTTGAAAACTAGCAGTAGTGGGATGGACAGAAGCCTCTGGACCCATTTCCCAGGATCCAATCTTGTGTCCTCAGCCACTCTGCTCTAGCACAGACAGCTTCTGGCAATTTTCCCTTGTCTACACATCCTGTGGGTGGCAAGAACACTTCGGGCCAAGGCTGCATATTTTACAGACATTGTGTAACTTTGCTCTGGGGATTCCTACTTCCTGACAGCTCTTGTCCCTCTCCTTTGCCATCATGTCAAATCTGGCATCCGGGAGACTCAAAGGAGAGCTTTGTCCTGCCTACCCTATTTTTTTCTCATTTATTTTCTCCTGGAACTCAAGAAAGCAAAACACTGAGACTCTCTGCTTCTTTGGTCAAGCAGGGCCAACCCAAACACTGGTAATGGCTTCCTCAGCTGCACCTCAGTCTGGGCAGAGCCATGGCTGCTACCTGACATGGCACAGGGATGAGTGCTTTGCCTACAGGACACTGGTAATATTGTTAGGAACACTGCTCTTCTCTACCTCACTTCAGAGGATGACCTATAGATTAGGTCATCTTCTATATCATCCTAAGACTTTGTGGGGCTCAGACCAAAACAGCATGTTTCCAGAGTCACTTGACCATAAGGAGCTTCCTAAATGTTCTTTTTGTCCCTTGGCTTTGGTGGCCTTCCAGCTGAAGCATCTCTTTGCACTGGGACTCATTATAATCTTCCAGCAGCTCACTGCATGACTGAGGTGATTATGGTAAAAAGCTGTTAATCTTTTTTTCTGAATCATACCTTCCGTTTTCTCATTGCTAAACAGAACTGCTGACCCAAATGTTCTGTGCACTTGATGCCTGACACTGCTGCCTCTTGCAGCTGTTACACCAGTGGAAATGGTGGAGGGGCTAAGGTGTGAAAAGCAAGAGTATTAGAAGTGCAAGCATTGCAGGACATGATTGAGCGGAGTAGGGGCCTTGTGTGCAGCACAACACTGAGCTTCACTGGGGACAGATCTGCTGGCAGGCTGACATCTCTCCTTATTTTCTGGGAAAGGACTTTGTTTATAAAAAGATGCAGTAAGGACACAACAACTCATGCCCAGAGAGACAGTGAATGAAGATGATGGGTAGTATTGGATTTGGCACTGGCTTCCAGGACTTGTAACGAGGAGAGATGACAGGGGCTGGCTGTCGTTTTGTCTCATTTTCTTGAAGCATGGCGCTGTGCAAATGATTGCAGGAGGAGGTATTGATTTACTCCTGCTGTTTCCATCCTGAAATATTAGGCCACTGAGAGAGCTCTCACAATAATTTGTGATCCCTCAGAAGAAGATCAAAATGTGATTTTTTAAAAAGCAAACAAGTCAGAGGAAAAGGAAGACCTTAGCTGCAGGGGGCAGGCAGTCTCTCTGTACCTATCTCCCTCCTTCCAGGCAAACAAATACCACAGTCCAGCTGTGGCCCAAAGAGGAATGGTTACATTCAGATGCATATTTCAACTTTCATTACTTGGTAGTTTTGTACTTGTGTAAACCCAGAAAGTTACTTAGCCATGAGTCCAGTGACCTCATACATCAGTGAGAAAGGTTTTGCCTTTAGCTAAAGGGCTTATTTCGTCCACACTAAAGGGGCTCTGTCATCACACTCATACCCCATGTTTTCACTCTCCTACATGCAGTCTGCACATCAAGGGGGAAGTTGCAGTGCATCCTGCTTCACTCAGTCTGTCCATTTCCTTGCAAGTCCCCAGAGCACCTCAGAGCTATTTATTTTTCTGCTATCAAGAATCTTTCCAGCTAGTGTAAGCAACAGTGAAAACAACACTGGCACTTCTGTAAATGGGCTTTAAAAAGTCAAATCCACCATACTTCATCCACCATGAACATACTTTCTTCCTAAAGCTAAACAGAGGGTGTAAAGCAGAGGGTATTCTACACATATCAAGTAGAGATGGGATTTTAATGATGTCTGTGATGGTTAGCTGTAGAGATAACAATGAATACCTGTTCCTAATGACAGGGGCTATTTTCACTTTGAGATGTATGCAGCCTTTATCTGCTGTATGATGAAAAGCACATTAAATTCTTAGCATGAGATCTGCTTCCTGTCCTAAACATGTCCTAGGAGACGACCTCACAAACAAGCAGAGGAGCAAAGAGAAGAAACTCATTCTCTTTATTGCTTTATGATCCCAGCAACAGCAGTTGGCTGCATTTTCTCTGAGTTCCTATTGATACAAGACAGCACAAGTTTCAGAGTATCGAGTAATACAGTCAGTTACTCAAACTGCAGAAGTTGTGGTTTTTTTCACTTCAGCTGTAGATCACATAGGATAACTACCCTCAAGTCCACACTTTTGGAAACACTCATGTTAACACTAGAGCATGCAAAAAAATCTTTAAATCCCCTTCTTTATTTGAATAAAGGACAAAATTCACCCAATGTACCCATCTTCTGAGAATTATAAAGGCTCAGTCATTCTTACATTGTGTGACACTTTGGAAACAGATGCTCTGTCCACATATAAAATACTTGAGTACTACCATTATTTCATACAAAGGACAGATTCGGACATTTTTAATGGGAGAGCTTAATATGCATATGCTTAATACATACAAAACAGAAGATGGATGAAGATTCATGGCAAACTGTGCTGCTTCCTCCAAAGGTTCAGGACAGGACAGTGGGAAATCGTAAAAAGCAGAACAAAGGAGTATAAATAGAGCAAGTACAGAGCAAATGTAACAGACTGTGTCTGCTGTGGAGTACAGTAGGTACTTATTTCCCACCATTATTTTAGACAGCATGTTTTTTTTTCCATTTTTGATGCATCATCTAGGTTACAGAACATTTAGACCAACAAAGACCCTTGTGCTGTACAAAGAGTGCGATAGAGCCCAGCAAGGTGCTTTCTCCCTTTTGTGACTCCTGTGATCCATAGCAAGTCAAACACATAGAACTATAACAATCATAAGTGAATAATGAAGAAATAGTAAATGCTGTAAATTTTTTTCTATCAGGCAATTTCACTGGAGCACATTTTCTAAATTTGCTATTCAGAGCAGTCTGGAATGGAGTATTCTCTGAGGTCCTTTTTCACCGAGGCCTTTCAATGATTCTATGATATTAACTTATTTAATTTGAAGATTTCAAAGGAAATGTTATTGTAGTCACACCAAGGTTGTAAATCTTCCAGCATTAACTTTTCTGGAGAGGTTGAAACATGTAGGGGAAGGTTCATTCCAGAAAGTAAGATGGCATTTCAGTCTTCCAGATGCGACATAGATAATTACTCTCATCAGGTTGTAATCACAGTGAGAATGGGACCTAAAGATTTACCTTGTGCTTTCTTTTCCCAACAATTAGCTAATCACTTAAAGTTAGAATTAATTAACTTTTGTGCATACGTTCAGGAGAAAGTGAACATTGAAATACTTCTGTTCTTACACTTATATCCATAGTGTTTTCCATAGCTGAAGCTTTGGTATCCCCAAAGCCTGACCACTGCTGGCCTCTAAACGTAAAAAACCCATGCCATTCCCCAGACTTTTTACCTCGGTGTTGGATGAAGGTAATAGTTCAGAACTTCATTAAGTTCTGGGCTAGTAATGTCACTGGGGATCTGTTAAATGTTTATAAACATCTAAAGGGAGGTGGGAAGTAAAAGGACAAGGTCAGGTTCTCCTTGGTAGTGTGTAGTGATAGGACAAGGGGAAATGGCCTAAAACTTGAGCATAGGAAGTTCTGTACTAATATATGGAAAAATTCTTCACAGTAAGAGTGACAGGGCACTGGAACAGGTTACCCAGAGAAGCTGTGGAGTCTCTTTCTAAGGAAAAAATAAGACCTGTCTGGACATCAACCTGTGCAGGATACCTACTTTAGCGGGGAAATTGGACCTGATGATCTCTTGAGGTCTCTTTCCAACCCTTGCTATTCTTTGATTCTGTGATTGTTCGACCCTTTGGGAGTGTTACAGATCCTGTGCGAACTCCCATTTTTATGTAGGAATGTGCTGTTTGGGAAGACATCAGCTTTTCATCAAAGATCTCTGTGTTTGGATACAGCTATTCTGTTGAAGACAGTATAAATAACGTTTCAACTATGAAGTAGTATTAGTAAATGCTAATAGTGGAAATTTTCACTCATAATTGCCAACTGGAATACTCAAATGGGTGCCAAACTGTCCCAGTCTAGGAAACTGCTGAGCAGCAGCTCACGTGAGGTGGATAACGTGGTCTGATTTGTGCTGAAAAATAAGCTGCAACCCTGAAGCAGAAGCTCCAACTGGAAAATACCCAAGGACAGCTGCTAGAGGCTTCTTCACTTTGTGTCAGTATTTGGGTGTTCAGAAAGGTCCCCTTCCTCATGGTGCTGGAAGTGACACTATTGCCATCTGGGCTCAGGAGGTAGAGTCATGAAAAGCAGCAGGCTCCAAGCTGGAGTGGTATTTTCCTATCCCCAAAGTCAGGTGACTGATACTACTGAAAAAACAGCTTACAGGTCAGCAATGCCATGGTAATATGAGCTTTAGGTACAAGGAGAAGTGAGACATGGGTGTGTTTTCCTTTGTTCTATTAATAAACACTGGATGGCTTTGAATTAAGTGCTTCCTCATACCGTTCAGCAGCGCAAGGAAGAAGCTATGTTGCTGGCCAACCTTAAACATCAAAGCAAAGGTGTCTTAACTTTAATTGGCAGGTAAAACAGACAGCAGGTGACGAGGTGTTGCCTGCTTTGAAGATAGCGATGAAAACCGTAGCTCTTTGTGTCAAGCCAACACCCTTCACTTTACCTCCTTGTGACTCCAGTCGAGATGGCAAAAGGGAAAGGTAGGAACCTTCTGCTCTGCCAGCTGTATCTAAGCAGCATCCCATTCTCCTGCCCTGGAAAGGAAGGAAGATACTGCACATTTAGTGGTGGAAGAACACAGAGGCATATCCAGGCTTCCTGCCTCTGGCTCCAAGTTGCTGCAAAAAATAAGTTATTAGTTGCCCCAAGGAGAAGAAATGTGATGTTATGTTTTATGATAGGAGGCTACTCTCAACTTTCTTGTGAACATAGAACTTAACTGAGAGGTTTTTTTTTTTTTTTTTTTTTTTTAAACAATTGAACATAACTAATCCCTCTGCATGCAATTTTCAAAAGAAATATCTACTGACAGTGAGTTATTAACATCCCTGGCAGGACTAGCCTTCAACAAGAGAATTAACCACTGACACAAAGTTAGTTAGCCACGGAAAACCCATGTTCCTTATTTACTTTGGATTTAATTTATCTCACCTCCAAAAAATGTGATCAAAATTCTTTCTCCTGCTTAGGTATTTGACTTCAGCCTTCTGCAAGACTTTTATGATTGGCAGTTAAATACTGCAGCTTCCAAGCAGGCTCACACACATCTGAATTACTGTAATCCCCAAAGTGGACAAGTTTCAAAGAGTAGAAGAAATTATCTTCAAAGCATAAACAAGGAAAAGCACTGTCTAGAGTCACTGAACAGTACTTCTGCTGGAAGAGCATTTTACTCAAGACTGCTTTGAAGAACAGCCCTATATTGTTTAGATTCTAGATTTATTTTAGAGAAAAAATCAAAATGGAGGTGATAGATTTGTATTTTCAGGCATATTTGTTCCCTCTGATAATGTACTTTTGCTGCAGTGCTATTAGGGTCGATTACTGCACAGAAATTCTGTCTGGACAGCATTTTCCAGTTCATTACATGCCTCATTAAGGATCTCACGTAGTTCTTGTGAAGAGAGGGTCAACATCTGCATCAGTACCAGTTCAAGTGGAGTTTCTTAGGTCTTCCACTGTATTTGTCAGCATAACAACTGTTAGAAAGCTTGAGGAGTATTCCGATATTTTGTTACTCTGAAGTTAACAAGAGAGAGCTACCTATGAAGGCTGCTCTGAAAGTAATGCTTTCTATTTTAAGATGTTGGCCCATGACTTCAGAGGTGCATGTTGGTGGTATGGCAGTAGAGGTTAAACCTTCCTACCAATATTCTATTACATGCTGTTGCAGTGAGACAGATGACAGTAGAGGGGTACTCTGACAAAGTGGCATGTGACATGGAAGTACGTATAGAGAAAAGGTGTGGAACTGAGTTCCTCTCTGAGGAAAAAGTGGTACCCACTGACATTTATCAATCCTTGCTGAATGTTTATGGAAATCAACAGTAGATGTGAGCGCAGTGAGGCAGTGGATGGTACATTTTAGCAATGATAGCAATGTCAAAGAGAAAACATGTCTTGAAGGCCATGCAGATTTTTATGAGTGCAGCATGCAGACTCTTTTTCACTGCTGGTGAAAACACGTATCTAATGGTGTTTACTATGTTGAAAAATAGTGTTTTGTTGCTGAGAGTGCACTCTAACAAATACTGTTATTGTGTTCTTGTATCTATTACAGTTTTCATGGAAATGAATAGGAGGTATTACTTTCAGAGCAATCTAAGTTCATGTGTATTAAAAACAACTAATACAGGCGGCAAATAGGTACTTCTGAAAATATTCCCAGGTCTTTACCTTTCACAAACTCTCGGTTCCCACATGCAGTCTTCTCACTTATTAATGCCCTCCACAAGCTCTGGTGGGGAGGTCAGATTACAAATGTGTGCAGTTAATTTACTTACACAGTCTGAAGTGTAGATAAATCTGAATCAGAGCCTGAAATGAGTGATGCAAATGATCACACCGTATTAGACTGTGTTGGGAAATTTAAACAAAAGTTCTTTAAAATAAAAAATGTATGTTTATTTTGCTTTTTACTTTCCATTACAAATTTGTAATCATCTGTTAATGTTGTTTATTTTAACTGCTGGCTGAGTCCTTGAGACTGAAATACATGGAGAAAGCCTGGAATAGTGAGAGCAGCAGCCTAAGCCCAAATGCTGACAATGACCAGAAGTTTGCATGATTTATGTAAGCTATGTGGCATTTACAGCACTTGTAAGAAGACGAAGCTTGCTCTATGGTAACTTAAAACTGTCATTGACTTACAGCTGATCTATACAAACGGACCAAAGGTTGTTGTAGAGAAAGCTAGAGTGTAACTCATATTAAAACAAGCCAGAGATTAATGTTTCAAACACAGTGAGAGAAGATACATAAATATAATGCCCAAGTAATTACAGCTTTAACCAGACTGAGGTGTCCCAAGAGTATCTCCAATGAGTATCTTCGTCTCTGCTCACCTACCAGATTATTCCAATTAAAACTGAAAGAAAAAGAAAGCAATAGGAGACCAAATCAAACCCAAACATGTAATTTCTTGGTTCTTTTCAGAAATTAACACTACACAAAAGCTTGCAACATGCCTGAAGGTGACAATGAGTGATTGTCACCTTCAGACAGCAAGGTCCTTTTTCAGTTTTGGTGAAATAGTTTCTTACACAGTGTTGGACCCTGGAGAGTTACAGATGACTGCTGTACCTGATGGCTGTCCTCTGGGGACTCTTTTACAATTGGATATGTTTTTAAATGGACCCAAACAAAGAAATAAGGCAATTTGCTGATCTGCCGCATTGCCTTTCTAGAAATAAATGGAACAGATGCCACCTTAGGGTCTGTGTTTTATTAATTGCTTTATAACGCATGCTTTTCTTTCAAGAATACAAGCTCTACGTTGGCCTGCTGACCCTGGGAATTCAAACCTTATTATTCCAGTTTAAACAGTTGCCAGTGCTGAGACAGTTAACAAAGCTGAAACCTCTCCCAGCTGAACACCAGGTTCCCTGGGGAATCCAATCAGGCTACTTTATTCAGGTCTTTTAAAAAGTCAGGTCAAATAGCTGCTTGAATTGTAATGATCTCCATGTGAATTCTGGTTTTGATAGCAATTGCTAATATCCTCCTCGCTTCCAGACAGACATACTAATTGTGTTTCTTCTGTTGTATGCAGTGTAATGCTGCTGCTGCTCCTGGTGAACTCTTGCTCTCACCCAAACTTCTAACTGGGTAAATGAAATAAATGAGCTGTTCTAGTTTGGTGAAACTGGTGAAACGCTTCTCCTGCTACAGTCTGCAATCTTTCACGACTTGACAGATGGGTATCATGTGCTTCCCACATCCAGAAAGCTACAGACTGGAAACATCCAGAAAAGGAGTTCTTAACAGTCTGTAGGGGCGAAGAGTGAGGAAGAGTGAGAGCTTTAATCTTTTCTTCCCTTTTCCCCTTTCCCCTTTCCCCTTTCCCCTTTCCCCTTCCCCTTCCCCTTCCCCTTCCTCTTCCTCTCCCCTCCCCTCCTCTCCTTTTCATTATTTGTCACCTCACTGCATCCTTTCCTTTCAGCCAGACAAGGAATGGAAGATGAATACTGAGTCAACAATCAGAGTGTGATGTTTATTTCACTCACTACATCAAATTTAAAGCATTGAAAACTGAGTAATTTATTGAAGTCACTATATTTGTTCCTAGGAAGGTTAAACTTTACTCACCTTTTAAAAATTTTGTTGTCTCTTACAATATTTCATTTAGCGATTGTCATAGTAGTAGCATTGTGCTGGAGGGGCATCTGATCACCTGCAAACAATGGAAATAGGTTATAGATGCCTTTCTTTACTCAAGAAATTCTGAAAATGACCTATAATTCCAGAAATACATCTAAAGGATAAAAATATGTTTATATTTATCTTTTTGCCAGTTCAGTGAGTTGTACTTTGACCAAATCTTTTCTGGAAGAACTGTTCTGTTATCTGTTCAAAGTCATACTTGCACTAAGCATGTTTGGCTAATGTTTATTTACACCAGCTCTTAAGAAACAATGGCAGTAAATGTTTGCTTTGAATTAAGCAATTAGTTCTGTGTTTTACTAAATCAGATCTTAATTAATATTGATCTTGTTCAAAGATCTGCTGGAGAAAAAAGTAGGTGTGAAATACTTAGGTGAACACTGTAGGAGCGAAGTGCCATAAGCTGGAGGGCAGCTGTGCATCTCAAAGCGGCCACCCCCCAGCAGAAGCTGGAACACAATGATTAATGTCTTGGACCTTATCGTCTGGGGGCATTTCTGCTGCCACTGTGCTCACCTGCTGGGAAGAGCACTCCAGAACTCCCACAGTTTACATCTGTGACCAGTTGCATACAAAGACCTGAAAGGCACTAACTTCGTTGGTAATGAAATGCCTCCTCATTTCAGGAGTGGTGCTACCATGTTCCATGATGTTCTGAAGAAAAAGTCTAGCTGAGGATGTAGAGACTTTCACTGACTTTCACACATTGGAAGTGTTGATAATAAATTCACATAGGAATGCACATGTTCAGTGTTTTCCTAATTCATGGTGCTGTGATAGTGTAATTCAAGAAATGTGGAGACAGAGGGCAAAATATACTGTAACCCTCCATTGTTTCATTTACAGTGACCTCATTGATGTTGAATGCGCTGATGGATCATGAAAACCAAAGTCCCATACAGAAGTGTATCTCAAAAGGCTTGACTTAGTGTCTGTTAAATATCATTCCTGCTGCCTGGGTGCATCAGTACTGGCACTGCAAGGACCCAAGTGCTGCAATTCCAGCCCACAGTGCAGTGCAGGCATAATCAACAACTTCAGCTGCGGTCAGTAGGCAGTGGCTGATGCCAAGTCGTTTCTTCACCCAACATGTAGGCAGGCTGCCTCTCCCCTCACAGCACTGGCTGTGACTGACAGTGCAGTTCAGTAAACTCAGATGTCATTGGTACACTGTACTATGTGACCCAAATATAGACAGGGTCATAATCTCAGCTCTTCATCTGGGACTTCTGTGTGCTCTGTCTGTTCCTGCTTCCCCCTACGCAAGCTCTGTGGCTCAGGATTCAGGGATAGGAGGAGTGTGGTGCATCCTGCCAGCCATCTGTGGCACAAGCTGTGCTTTGTCTCTTCTGTGGCTTTACACCAAAGTTTTACTTATGGCACTGTTAAAAAAATAAAAATAAAATAAAAACAAAAAAAAAAAAAAAGAAGAAGAGGAAAGAAAAGGAGGGGGAAGGGGGAATTTAACAGTCCTTTGTCTTACTAGTGGTGTACTGCTTTCCAAGTTAGTCCATTTGGGAGTAGCAGTTTAGTCTGGACATTCATTTTAGCAGTCATGGATTTCTGTCCTTCTGTCCTGAAGATTTTGTTCAAATTAAGGCAACCTACTTCTCACCCAGCAGTCTGTGCTGAATAATGATGGCAGATGGAGAGAAGAAAATCTGGATTTTTCTGCTTTCAAGGAACGACAAAAGCTAATGAGGTAATGTTAATTGCTGTCCGGCTGTAGCCAAAAGAGGTCCCTGCACAGAAAGCACTTTGCTTCCTCTGTCTCTTGAGAGTGAAGAGAACAGACCGTGAAAAAGAAGCAGTTGAGTCATTATGTTAGGGGGGTTATAAATCGGATATTGTGCAAAATTATATATCAGGGTAAAGGATTAAGGAACAGGTCTGATTTTCTTTGTTTTATTAGGCTGGGCACTGTAGCAGAGCTGTAAATAAAATAAAAGGCCTTTTTTTTTTTTTTTCAGATGACTTTAGCACATTTTAGGTCTTTAGAAAAAGCAATTAGTACATAATCTCAGAACATCAGTGGCATAAAATCCAGTTCTCTGCCAACTTTTCACTTGCAGCATTTATCCGCAAAGTGTAGTATTCTCGCCAAACACAGCAGTGAATGTTATTTCAGTGATAAAAATCTTCATTCCCATAATCATGTTGCTGTTCGTGCTTTGTACTGTGGACATGTGAGAAGCAGGCCTTCGCCTTCTCCAAGGGTAGGACAGAACTTGCGATATCGCAAATAATTAAGACTGATGGGAATGGGTGACTGAAGTTTTCCTTTCTACATTCCGTCGTTTATGATATTCTCGGAGGCACGGAACCTTATAATGGATGAAGCTTTTCACCATTAATAAGCGTTTTCTCTGTTGTTTCCTTAAGTGCCATTCATTAGATTAACAAAGCAACAGTTACCAGCTAACAAAGGATCCACAACTTGAGAGACGGACATGCTAATGCCCCCAGGCAAAAGGCCATTGAAAGAGTAATGCCAGAAGTGGTCACAAAGACTTTGACCCTTAATTGTGTCCAGAGAGTTCAAAAGCGTGAGAGCTTCCACGAGTGGAGCGGGAAACGGATTTCCCGGCGCATTCAGAGCCTGCAATTAGGTGCCCACCCGCATCCGAAGACTCGGTCCCCGCGGCCGTCCCTACGGCCGCCGCCTGGGGATAACGTCGGGGGCTCCCGCTCGTTCTCACGTGCGGCTGCGGTGCCCCCCCGCCGCTCCCCTGGGGACGCCAGGAAAGCAAATTAGGGACGGGAAAAGAGGAGCTCCTTCCTGCCTGCCTGCAGCCGCGAGGAATAATGGCCCAGTGTGTTTCGATTTCCCCAGCGCTGAAGGTTGCGCGGCACTTCTTATCATCTGGGGATGGTGAGCCCCGGGGGGTAAGGCTAACGGTTCCCATGGAATAAGCGCTGAATTTGCATCCAAAGTTCTAACCGAATTGAACATCTGAAATATTTTAGCATATATTAGGCTAATGATCATGAAGTCCTCCACTGTGCACAAAACATTTCAGCAACCAATTCCAGCATAAAATGCACCATTACAGCACTGCTATGACAGACTTGAGGAAAATATCTGGCTGGAACGCAAAGGCAGAAGGGAGGGAGGGAGGAACTGGTGTTCAACTACCGTTCAGCCTGAAGACTTCCACTTGTACTGCAGGTACCAAACAAAAGGACTTGCCTAAAGACTCTCTGCGACTTTTTGTGAAAACCAGCGTGTCCAAAAGCTGTCTTAGCCCCATGCAGAGATAATGACCCACTATAAACTTCAAGAAGAGACACCTCGTAAACTACTTCCTGCAATAAGAAACCTAATCCAACCAGGTCTGTATTTTACCATTGCTCCTTATACATAGTACTTATTCTGATAAACCTTTATCCCTGTATCCATCCCTTAAAATCACAATTGACACAGGTGCATTAACCTTCTCGTGTTTACATTTTCTTTACACTGTTCGCCGAATGTATGCTTCCCTTGTTGAAGAATTAAGTTGTTAAAAGTCCGAACTTTCTTCTCATGTAATTCGCATCACAGACAAAAAGGTCTGCGGAGTGGTTTCTTCCATCATGCTGCTTGCTTTTCACAGGCCTCTCAGCAGTCCTAGAAATGCAGTATGTTCTCGTCCTGGTGATGTGTGTGGCATGCAGGGCTGGAGCAATCACAGCTCATCTCAATGGCAGACTATTAGAGGAGGAAACACTACAAATACAAATCATAGTTTGTGTCATTCTCTATCTGTAATATTTCTAAGATGTGCCATGGAAAATGTCATTGTTCTCTCTTAGATGGACAGATACTGCACAAAGACCACAGGCAGCCACCTTTTTATTGGCTTTCATGATTTCAGGCAGTATGGTGTCTGCTCTTTGCTCACAGGTTTGTTAGCATTGTGTTTCATCAGCTAAAGCTGGGTATTTAGAATTATCATCAGCTTGATCTACTAAGAAAGTAGATAAGATGGGAAGACGTGTGTATTGCTATAAAAATTACAGACAGCCCTGAGCACAGGATATTGCAGAATTGCACAAGGATTTGCATTTAATGAGGCACTCTCTAGTGTGTATCAAAATCCTTTGAATGGCTGTAAATTTTGAGGTAACCAAATTCTGACTCTTGGTGATGATATGCACTGAAAAGCAAGGATACATATAAAGAGAATCTCATATTTTTCAAGTTTGTCTTGGAGGTGATAAACGAAGTCACGTTGCAGCATGCTGCAGCACAGTCCATATGCAGAAGTCCTGACAATGAAAAGCTTGAATAAAGCTCCGTAATCAAATATTCTAAACGCAAAACCAAGTTTAGATACAGTTTTTATCTTCCCCTTAGACTTTTTTTTTTTTTTGCTCTTGAAAAGCTCTGGAGGTTTTTACCCCAATCCTCTGCCCCACCAGTGCCAGACTTTAACATGCACGCACATACACACACACATACACACACAACTTTCATAAGATTTGCTTGCAGTGAAAATGGAGCATATTTTCTGTGATGCACCAGATGGTGCTTGTGAAGACTGGACATGCAGGAGGTTCCTAATTAAAGCCTGAAACCTGGGGATGAGAAACGGCAGGCGCAGTCTGGTAGTTGCCCAGAGAGTGGATGTGATGCAAGCTGCCTAATGACCTTTTTTGAGCGCACCCTCACACCCATCCTCAGGGAGCACATAATGACAAGAGGCAGTTAATTTAGAGCTAATTCAGAAATCTCTTTCCAACCTTCACACAATAAGGCAAGGTGTCAGACCTCAGCTGGCATTTGCACCCTGGCAGGAAGAAAATGGCCAGAATGGGGCTGCAAAAGCTGCCACCGCATCACCACTGCAGGCACACAAAGTCACTCAACCCTGGACAGTTCACAGTTTCAGCAGCACCTCAGACCATAAATAAGAGCTGCCAAGGTTTCTTGTTGCTAGGAATAGAGATGGATCCTGTAGTCCCATGAAGGCTCATCTTCAGCAGTATGCTTCTAGCTCTTTTATGGCAGTAATACCTCAAGGGCTATGTTCACATAACAAGGAAGAAAACGGTTGATAGCCCAAGAACCTCTGGAAACCTGGGTCCTCTGGGTCCTCCATGAAAGCCCAGATAGTGCATATGGCAGGATTTGAAAGGACAGCAGCCCAGGGACTGGTGATGGGCCCTCTACCCATTAGTTTAGGTATGAGTCTCGAGGAGAAGGTTGAAAGCTGAGTGGATTTGCTCATATCACGGGGTAGTTTAGAATCCCATATGAACACTCTATGGCCTCACTGGATATCTTGTCTGTCAATGAATTTGTTTCCTTGTTGGCCTTTCCTCAGTTCTGCCCACCTCCAGCTCTCACCACAATGAACAATCTCACAAGCTTTTTTTAGAATAAAGAATTCTTTAAAAAATTGTAAATGTACAACAAAAATGTCGGTATCCTGACAAACAGTTGCTCGGTCCCGTATCTGGAAACTAATCTGGCCAAAGACTTCAGCTTTCAGAGACGTCATTGACTCCCAAACACTTGTGCAAAATATGAAACAAAATGGATTTTTGTTACAAGTTTTGGAAGGGATGGCATAATGTAAGCTATATCTCTACCTCTTGCTGTGGAGTAGTCACAACTACTGAACTCCAGAGTGCTTGAGTTGGAGTCACCAGCATCTCGTGTAGCAGAGAATTTGCTCAGTATCAATGCTTTTCCTGTCTTGACCAAGAATTTAGCTCCCTATTGCTCTGAATCTGATTAAAGAGATCCACACCTTTTTCTACAGCTGGCTGTTCATTCCAACACCCAAACAACAAGTGGTCACCTTCCTGAGGGGCAATGGCACCAAGCTCTACCAGGTCAACAATTTGGCCAGACTTTGCAGACCTCTTTTATTTTATTTTTTATTTTTGCTATTTCTGGAAAACACGATGTAGATCAACACTTTGACAAAAGGATTTTGTGCTTTTCTGAGGGAAGCCAATCCTTTCCAGCTTGAGTGGGCCTCAGCTACTGCACACAGCTAAAAGGACTGGAATTGTTTGAGTTCCATCTGCTTTTGTTGGCTGCAGAGCTGCCCCTCGGCTTCCATCGAAGCTGTAGTCTGGACACCAAGTGTTTTATAAACTGTGAAGGGTAATCCAAGAAGTGGGTGAGCATACTCCCATCCTGATTTTCCCCAGATTCACTTCTTGGCTAGTACTACAGTACTGTAGAGTTATGGGTGTCCTATATGTAATATTACCACAGATATTCTTCCAGAAGCACACTGTAAAATACGCTATGGCAATCTGTAATCTTTGTGAAATTGAGCAAGAGAAAGGAACAGTTTAACTTCTTGAAAGCTCAAAAATCCTTACGAACATGGTGAAGAGGATTTGTGATGTTGGTGCATTTGTCAAATTCCTATTCTAACAGAGGAAAGTAAATTAGCCATGAAAGCAATAATGCAGACCTAAAAAAGAGCCTGTCTTTTCAGAGAGCTGTGGAAACAAGCAGCAAAATAATCTGCAGGGCGCAGAAAGCGTGAGATGTGTTCAGCAGAACAGGAAGATTTAATTAAAGACATATACTAACCAAAGTGCAAAGCATGTATTATTCTGCTTTTGAAGACCTTGGGAAAGACAGCCACCAGGTGGGTAAGGAAGCAGGCACGCAGGGAAGCAACAAGAGCTGCCCATCACGGCACTGTGTGTAAGGCTGGGGCAGGGTGGAGGCATCTGAGGGTAGAAAAGGGCAATTGAGGTAAAGGAGCCGGCTCCTACCTGAATTTTACGTTGATCATTGTCCCTGTGGAGCCTTCCTTGCTCTCTTGAGGCTGAAGCAAAGGACCCACAGAAGTGATCAGCAGGGTGCAGTGGAAGAAAATTTCCTGGAGCCAATATGGGTTTCATTATTTTCTTAGCTACAGAAGCACAGGCTCCCCACAATAGAAGGAACTGACCTGTACATTCAGAGAACAAAAAGAGTAAGAACCACATTGGCTAGGCTCTGATTGTGCAGTGCTTTGCAGCTATGTTTTTCTCGATGCAAACATGATACGACAGCATTGCAGCAGTGTGCATAAAAGGAACACGCAGGTAGTAGCAGTGCTTTATTTTGTGTGGTTTTGTCAGTCCTATTTCACAGTTCAGCAGGTTTCCTTTGTTACAAGGAGCTCAGCTGCTTTCCACAGTAAGCAGTATCTTCAGGCCTTACAGCTACTAGGCCCAGAGCACACACCCACCACTGAGTGTTACGCCAAATTTCCTGTAAGCAATGAGGTAGCAGCTGCTTGTGAGCCAAATCCTGGCGCACAGTTCTCTTGTTCCCTGTCAGCTCTACTAGTTATTTAGTGGCAGGAGTGGCATGTGGTTTGTCCTGACTGCACCTTGTCCAGAGGCTCCCTGAAGGCTCAGCTGCCTGGGGATGCTGCTCCTGCACAGTATTCAGTCAGCCTCTTGCTAATTCCTCCTTGCTTTACAGTGTGTCATGAGCTAGGCTCATCAAATTAGCTGTCATTGTTTCAGGAAGAAAAGAATATGTTGTTTCTGTGTTAGCGATGAAAGAAAAATATTCAGTGGTAGTCAAGACAGAACTCTTTTTTGAGTGAATATATATGTCTGGTTTTAGAAACAAAAGCTCAGAGCTATTTGCTTGAGCTGTGAAGTACGACCCACCCAGAGTGGAGAGTGGAGCCTGTAAACAGTATCAAGAATACAACAGCTGTAGTAAATGAAATGCTGTATACCTGAGTCAAATTATTGAATGTAAGAAGGTGGTCTGAATAGCTCACTGATGGGGAAATTAGCTGCCACCCCTCAGGAAAGCAAATTAGATTTCTGTATGTTTTAATTTTCCAAACATGTTGGTCCCTAATAATCTTAGCTTACCTAATACATAAAAGGATTTGTTCCCAATCTCTTACATTATCTTGTTGACACTGCCTTCAGTTCAATAGATTCTGATCATTTAAGCCTGGCAGATCAAGATGGGTTGTGTTTTGTCTGGATGCCAGAGTTCACCTTAAGCTGCTGCTAACAGTGATTGTAGAAGTGATGTGTTTGTGTGTATGTGCTTGAATGTAAATGAGATTGAGAAGAACAAATATATGGCTAGATAAAAAAATACAGGGTCTTTTTGAAAACATCTCAGAGGAAGTCAGAGGAAATTTATGGTGATGATTAACAACTTGGGGAGATGGTACTCCGTGTGTCAAGCAGAGGAAACATGGAAAGAGAATAAAATTACAGAGTTGGTCTCTGTAAGGAGCCAGCAAATACTATGAAGGAGAAAAATTCATGCCAGCCCCATGAGCATGGTCTGCCCAAAGGGCATCAGGAAATGCTGATTTCCTGCTGGGCAAGTCTCAGCTACTCTGCTTGGAGCTGGCACCAAGCCTAAAGGACAAGCAGCTTGTGCAGGGATGCAGCAGGCAGCAGGCTGTGCTGTGCTGGGCTTGGAAACACCCACCAAGCATTCACTGAAAGAGCGTCTTTTGGTTTTCTATTCATCCTCTCCCTCCTCCTGCTCCTGCTTCTTTTTTTTTTTTTTTTTCCCACTCTGCCTGACACAGTTACCTCCAGCCTCAGGCGCATCTCACACACATCAAAACAAAGTCCTCAGCCCAATGAGTACAGTCTCTGTGTCTCATATGCCTGAAAACATTTGAATTTCCTGACAGTGTGGGTGTTGCCAGAAATCTTCTGTGGCTTTTTTTTTTCTGCGCTGGTAATTAAGATAGCACAGTGGTTCTTTGTAAAAATGTTGCTTTCAAGATTCTCAGCAGATGAACAGTAGAAATTTTGCAGATGGTGCTCTGCAGATTTCTGTTCTTTTGGTGTTCATCAAAATATTCCTGGAATTTGAGGCAATATTCTGCTTATATATGGCCCCTTTCTATTTTCAGATGCTCCTGTGAAAATTTACAAATAACAAATTATATTTCAAATATATACAGACATATAGTCTTATTTAAGGGCTTTTTGAACAATATTACATTTTTGCTTTTTCTAAAGTAGCCATTTATTTTTTGTGTCACAGATCACAACTAAATCTTTTCTCATCAGAAGATCCTGGTTCAAATATCATGGATTGTTACATTTTGTCCAACAAAGACAGGTTCAGATGCTATTCTGAAATCACAGAATCATAGAATCATAGAATGGTTTGGGTTGGAAGGGACCTTTAAGGTCATCTAGTTCCAACCCCTCTGCTGTAGGCAGGAACACCTCCCTCTAGACCAGGTTGCTCAAAGCCCCATCCAGCCCAGCCTTGAGCACCTCCAGGGAGGGGGTATCCACAACCTCTCTGGACAACCTGTTCCAGTGTCTCACCGCCCTCACAGTAAAGAATTTCTTCCTAGTCTAAATCTACCGTCTTTCAGTGTATAGCCTTTTCTCCTCATCATGTTGCTTCATGCCCTTGTGAAAAGTCCCTCCCTGAAGGAGCTTTCCTGAAGGCCCCCTTCAGGTACTGGCAGCCCACTATAATGTCCCACTAGTGCATTCTCTTCTCCAGGCTGAAAAGCCCCAGCTCTCTAAGCCTGTCCTACTGGGGAGGTGCCCCAGGCCTCTGATTCGTGGTCCCCCTCTGGACCAGCTCCAACAGCTCCATGTTCTTCCTGTATTGGCGTCCCTAGAACTGGATACAGTGCTCCAGGCGGGGTCTCATGAAAGCAGAACAGAAGGGCAGAATCACCTCCCTGAATGGCTGTAATAGGTGACTGTAGAGAAAAAGTACTGCACACAACTAAATTCTGTTCCTAAAATAGGAAAGGAAACCATTTTAGTTTCCCTTCATCGTAAGGCAGTGTTTGGATGCATGAGGCTGATACAGCTTAGAGCTAAGATCTGAGGCTAAACTGATGCTTGGGCTTAGTCCTGTCAAAATTTCAAAATCTACTCTGTCAGATTTTATTCCAAAACAAAAACATCAGGTAAACTGCTGAGTCTGTGGGAATTATGCCATCTTGAGAAGCAAGAAGGCTCAGACTTTCTCCCATCTTGATCTGTATCTAAATGAGAGATATACAAAAAGATTAAAGCTATAAATTCTTGAATTTCTGATCCCAATCCAGGCATATTGTTGTGTGTATGTAGGAAAATTGCATGGATCTTCTTGAGGATCAAATATATGATCATTTTCAGTAAGGATAGCCCATAACAGTACAAAATACTCTGTAGGTATAGAGGTGCTTGCACTTATGCATATTATTCATATAAAAGAAGAATAGTAAAATATATATGAACATTAATAGCATCTCATATAGAATATTAACTTCAGGTGTATTTGCAGCATAAATTAAGTTTATTTAATGCACTGCTTAAATAAAATCTTCTTTATACAGCAATCCTAAAAATGTAATTCTTAGATCAGGTTGGGGTGTATACCAGCAGCCTGAACCTGTGTTGCTGGGAGCAATGAAGAAGAGATAAGAGAGGAAGATCTCAAAAAATTAAGTCAACTTCGGGTGGCTACACATGCATAATTGTGGAGTTGCGACATATGCAGACTATATTGTTGCTTATAAAAAGCTGATATCTTCACTCTTTATTTGCCACAACTTTTGATGTAGGCAGAACAATAACCTCCACACAGCTAGATAATTGCTTTTGCCAAAAGCTCTGAGGGCAAAGTCATCTCCTAATGACACTCAACTATCAGTTCATAGATGTTATCATAAAATTAATTAAGTTCCCTATGAGACGCCCATAACATTAATTTTGATGGCTGTCTTATTGATTGGCTCTTGAACTCCTTATTGTGCTGCTGTGATGAGGTCTCAGCCTAGCTGCATCAGAAGTTCTTTTGCCATGGGCTAGCTGCCAATCTCCAAGACAAAGCACCTTTAGAAGGTCAGGACCACCAAAGGCTGCTGAGGAAGTGTTGCCTTTAGTAGACTTCATTAGGATGAAAATAGTAAGTGTGCTGAATATCTCTTCATGAGGTAGTTATCTAGCTGATGATGAGTAAGTTCAGGAGACAGGCTGTCTGTTCTTACCCCTCAAAGGGATTAACAATGAATTATCGTGGCCTGACACGTGAAAAAAAATAAATAGCCAGAATGAGGGAGAGAAGTGCTGGTAAGAGGAGGCAGAGGAAGGTAACTGTGTTCTCACCCACTCAGCCCATAACCTAATTTCTCCAAGATGCAAAGTGCTTGCAATGCAATTTTTATTCAGTAGCAAGAGGCTCTGAAATGGAGAAGAAACTCAGCGAAAGAGGTTTTTCACATGTAGGGTACAGCTGTGCCGTGAAATGTAGCATGGCAGGGCTTGGAAAGAAGGAGAGGGCAGGACAAGCACTTGTGCAGCTTCAGACAGCACAGTTTGATGCAGGCTCAGCGGCTTGGGCTCTTGGAAAAGGACACTAAGATCATCTAGTCCAAACATCAGCTCACAACCCACCATGTTCCTAGAATGGCTGGTCTGGAGCTCATCAAATTACAAGCCCAAGCTTTTTGCAGACTCTACTGGTTTGGGTCATTGCTGTCTCCTTGCCCAAGCTGCCATCTAAGCTTGAGGTCTGGCATCTTCACTGTTGGTGCAGCATCTGGCTCTGCCCCTCTGTGTTGCCATTGTTCCTGAATGTCTCTGCAAATGATTCACTACGAACAACAGTGCTAGGCCTAGTTCTGGAAGGACTTCAGGACCCCGTGTTGACAAGATTGAACTGTTAACCAAAAGCTGCCCTGTGCTTTATATCTCAGCTTTGTATAGTGCCTGGGGTGCTCTTCAGATAGTAATTTCAAGAATTTTCTTCACGTGTCATTCCCATTCAAGCTAGCCATAGCACATTCCACAATGAAGTTACTTTGTGGGATTCTCCTTAGAGAGCTAAAAGCTGGGAAAATATTTGCTTGTTTGTACATATTCTGATACTCCGTTGCCAGCATGTGCTGGTTTTCATGGCCTACTCAACTTCTCTGAAGAAGCAGAAGACCACAGCCAGTCTGGAAGGCAAGAAGCAGACACCTGCTTGATCATACAGTCTGCAGGACTAAGGTAATTAATTAAGTAACTGGCTCAGCAGTGGCTCACACTGGCTGGAGGATGGTCAGTAGACCTGCGGATAATCTCAGCATTTCCAGTGTGAAACCAAGCTGTGGCAGAGCAATACTTTGGTTTGGATGCTGGTGATGCCCACTGCTGCTCAGCACTTCCAGGCACCCATATTTATGGCTGCCAGTAGCCATTTTTTTGTGGGCCGAGGGATGTGGGTAAGGCATACCGCAGAGTGGTTTGGGCCAGAAGAGTGAATGCGGAAGACCTTGAGTGAGAGGATGCAACGAGGGCACAGGAAGCTGCAGAAGGGGAAGGTGTATAGCAGAAGAGGCTTTGTCTGGAGCCGGGATTGCAAACAAAGACTGTGTTTATCAGGGTGGAAGCAAAGGTGAAAGACTATGTAACAAACATCCTGTGCCAGGAAGACACTTCATCCTTATCCTGGAGCAACAAGATTTATTTTTTAATGTGGCTTAGAGGCCCTCAAGACATCCCTGATACTGATGGTGTAATACAACTCAGTGACAGCAGGATGAGAGTGAGGTCTAGATATAAATATGAGACTGTCAAATGTCATCTTTCCTTTATTGGATCTACTTGCACATATCAAGGAGGTTTAGGATAGCTATTGGTCTTGTTTGTGAACAGGTGAAATGAGAGAGAGTTGGAAAATTAATTAGGTAGTAACCCAAGCAAAAAAGAAAGGGGCAGGTCCAGTGCGGTTGCACTTCCCATCTATGTAGGGGCGGTAATGAACAGCAATGGGCTCTCCAGTGAGCCCTGTAATCTTGACTGACTTTCATTCTATTTTGTATGAGCGTTGCTGCAGTTCATTTTTCCCTTTGCTATTGCGGCTTTATTTTTCTTTCTAAAATTAGAATATTAATTGAAATCTGAATTAGAATCTGATTGCAATCTAAATTGAATAGGAGAGCTGTGACTTTCCAGTTTTCTGCAATCATAAAATTACATGGCTGAGAGAGCTACATCTAATTGTATGGTTTCTTTATTTTTTTTTTAAACTCTTCCTGCTTCTGCACTTGGTTTTGATTTCTAATAAGTCCAAACTCAAGAGGCATTTCTAATCAAACGGATAGAATTTCATGTCTGATTATGGATGCATACTTGTAAGAAGAAATGATCTGGGAAACAATTGGTTTTGGAGGAGCATTTCTAAATGATATGTATCTAATTTCTCCCTGCTGATAGCATTTGCAGCATTTCTTGGCTCCATTAGGTTTCTATTCAATGCACAGCTTCATACTTCAGTGGCCTGAGAGACAGCATTACTGCTCCTGCAGTAGTGTAATAAAAATGTCAGCAATGAGTTTGATATTCAGTACTAGAAACAGTTCTTTGTGAGGATCCCCATTGATGCTGGTCTAGTTCCAGGCACTGACTGAAAGAACTGTACAGTCTCCTGTGTGGTTTTATGCACACTAATAGCCCTGCTAAGATCATGAAGAAGAACGTGATGGAGAAAATCCATAGGAAGGCCTCCAGGAGTCTAGGCGTGAGAACATGTTTTTCAGCAGCTGTTGGATTTTGTAAGCTGTGAAAGACAGTCACTCTACAAAGTTTCCCCTATGTGTGATTTTGGCTTTATAGCCTGATTCCAGGTGGGGTAGTGCTGGTGATAAAAGTCCTCTTGGTTTCACTGATGGTGGCTGAGGTTTTAGATACTCATCTGAAGTTCTTTTCAAAAGCTCCTGTTAGCATGAGCACAAAGAATAAGATCAAACCTCTTTCACATTGGTCATTAAACCAAGGTGCCAGTTTGGGCAGCTTAGTGAGTCTTGACTCACTCTTTGAGTGGCAGAGATGGTTAGATGGGCTGGAGGCCAACTGAACCTGCAGCTGAGACAAATCTCCTCCCATCAGTGTTTTCCTTTCTTGCCCAGGAAAGCCGAGACACCTCTCTGCCTTGGTCAAGCATCTCAGCTTATGGGCACAGCACTAGGATGAGTGTGCACGCACAGGGAAATCATCGTTTTCACATGGTGTTTTAGAAGGGATGTACAGAGTTCCCCTGGAAGAAGCTATGCCTTATTTCTATTGGGTATTACTCAGATAGGTTCTTCAATAATTTTTCAACAATCAGCCTGGGGGAAAATGTTGTGATTTTCTACAAACAGTATGACACTGTTAAGGAAAATTGTCAGTTCCTTGTCATTTGTATGCACATTTGCTGTAACCTGTTTTTGCCACACTACAATCCAACAAACACACCAACAAGCCCAGCTAAACTACTAGAAATAAGACTGTATAAAAATATTTTTAGGATCCTCTCAGCACCAGGTGAGTCTTCCTCAACGCAGAACAGAGCCAAAGAGGTACCAGCCAGTGAAGCAGGCGGCTGCTTCGTTCCTGAGCAAACCTGTCGGTGGACACAGACTCCAGCTTACCCCAACTGCTGCTCTGTAGGGCTCTAAATTGGCTGCTTTAGGCAAAGGTCACATTGTGGTATCAATTACTTGCTACTACCTGGAAAATTTAATTTCATGCCCTGCAGTAGGTCTGCTTTCTTCTCTGCTGTGATTGGCAACTGTTTCCTTGTTGGTAACTAGAATAGCTCATTTACTTGAAGTGATTAAACCCCAGAAGCTCACTGATCTGGAAGGGCAGCTTCAGGTTGCTGGTATAACCCGAAGATCTCTTGCATGGATGCATGCAGCCAAACAGAACAAAAGCTGCTTCTTGCCATTTACAAGGCTTCTTCAGGAACTACACTGTTCGTGATGTGTGTGCGTAAATCCATGCCTAGTCCCTCTGGTGTTAATCTAACACACTGGGGATGAATCTTACAGGTTAATAATGCTTCCTGCTGGAATGAAATAAAAACCAGAGGAAATCAGTGGGCTTAGAAAGTGTCTAATTTTAGATAATAAGACATCAAAGTCTTGTTAATGTTACTTAATTTTTAACTTAAGCACTTTTGTATGAAGATCAATTGTCAAATTTTTCTGTCTTTTAGAAGCCTCTAAGGAACTTCTTAAACAGCTGGTTTGCATTTCAGCAGATCTTAGTGCTGTTTCCAAGATCTAGAAGGCCGAGTCTTCATTTATTCTCAGAAATTATTTCCTTCCCAAAGGATACATTATGTAGTTGGTTTTAAAGTGGAAATACTAATCAAAGTAAAGGGAAATTTCTGCTTGAAAATTCTTTATGTAACATAGGCAATGACAGGGATTAAAAAAAATAGGTGCAGAGGGCTGAGCTTGACCGTTCCCCATGTATCTCAAAAATCTTGGCTTATGCTTCCTTAAGGTACGAAGAACTTCCCCAGTCTCATGAGGAACAAACATTTGAAAGAAAATACCTCTGAAGATGATAAGAAATATCAGTTATTTTTTGGGTGAATTTGGCTCATTTCAAAATAGCAGTTGTTTTGACAATTGAGTCTCACTATTCCAAGTACACCAGGATGGCCACACACTTCAAATTAAGGACAGTTCACACAACTGTGGTTTGGTGACTGCTGTGGAAGCTGATGGTCCATGGGTGCACTGAAGGGGCCTTCCTTGAGTGGCATGTATTTTGGCACAGCATGATACAACTAAATATGTAGGCACAAGTTCTCCATTGGCTGCTTGAAGGCCAGAAGCATTTAACGTGGCAGAAAATTTGAGCATGGCTAATTCGATGTGGGACACTGAGTTCTTGTATCCAGTATTTCTTTACTAGCAGCCAAGAGCTCTACCTACTAGTTGGCTTTGGATTCATGACAGTGTCAAACTGCTTCCCACACGTGCTTTGGTCCTGCCTTCATTACCACCAGCATGGTCAGTGTTGTACTACTAGTAAAATTTACCAAGTAGGGGATATATCCCCAAAGGTTATAATACTGAGATTTGGAAGTCACTAAATCTCTGTAACACCTAGGAGCCAAGACTAAAATTAAAAGAAACCAAACATTTTCTATGCAATGTACCACAGAGAAAGGCATAGATAAGGAATCCAACTCCATACATTGTGTCTTTTGCTTAAAAAGCAGTGAAGTGTAACTCCAAAGGGTAGCCTAGTTGCAAGAACTAGACGCTAAAGCTTGTCAGTGACATGCTGGAGGCTACTGTTGCACACTTTCCACTTCATACGACTGCACACTTGGTTGTTTTCTCTTTCCAAAGGAAGAAGTAGTGAAACCTCTGTTTGGTGTGTCTACATAGGACTTCAGTCTGTAGTGGTTGTCTATTGCCATCACCTTCCATAGCAGCCATGCGGTAAGTCTAATGTGAGGAAAGGCCAGAGTGCATAAAGATTTTATCTCCTCCCCTGCCACATCTCAACATTTCCCAAGGCTGTGTCTGGCTGTGGCTCACTTTAGCTCTGTGTTCAGAGGGAGAGAGTGCAGGCATGTGTATTGCCAGCCCTTCTGGGCTTTCACATGGAAAGTTGATGGAGTTTCAATACTTGGTCTCACCAAGACAGCAAATTTCATGACTGTCAAATATTTCTACAACACTCACAATAAAAACAAACTGTAAGTTAAGTGGGTATCCTAGCTGCAAGGAGATGTGCTTATTCTTTGAAAGCAATGATGCTTCTCCTGTTTGAAAGCACGAACTCAAGTACGTACATTGTTGGATGGCAGCTGTTGCCTACCTTTTGCTTTTTTCATTTTTTTCACTTCTTTGCAAGACCAGAAGGTTGTCTGTCACACAGCTACCACAAAGAATTTTACCTAGGGTAATACCTTAGTACTGGCTACTAAAGCAGTGAGTTGTCAGAGCTAGTCTTCACTTACAGGAACATAATTAGCTGCTAGCAGTTTGGCATTGCTAAATCTTTGACAGCCCAGAAAAAATCCCAAGTCTTGGAGAAATGCCATAGTTCTGGCCCCAGGAAAGTGAAGCAACTGTCCCTTCTCTCTCCTTTCAGTAAGACCATCCTTCTGTCACTGCCAGGAGTTCTCTCATCCAGTAAGGTTTGCTATTTCTTGTTACTCTGCAAACAGACAGCAGCTGGGAGGTATCAGCTCTGGCGATGCTAGAACACTACCTCTCACCCTACAATTTGGCAGCTTTACCATTGATGCTCAGCCACCTCTGAACTGTAAAGCATCTCAAGTGCTACATAAGCTGCACATGTTCCATGACTGAGATACACCTCTTCCAAAAATAACAGGATGGGTAACAATAGCATTTTAGCACAATACTGTAAACTGCATTAATTCCCTTTAGATGGTCAAAGAACAGAGAGATAAAGCAATTCTTGTCTTTTAAATCCTTCCCCGAGCTTGTGCCACATCTTACTAAAGATGTGAAGGAACAGACCATTTTCATTTCCTCTGTAGGATAAAATCACATAGTCCTCTTTCAAAGTGTGGGCTGACACTTTGTCAATACTCAACTTCTCTAACATTTCATGAATATCACCAAAGCAAATGTCTGCAAACCAGTGGGCATCTGCTGATCATTCCATGATAATTTGCTTTGTTTCAACTTTTATATCAGTTATTAGGGAAACCTCCAACAAACTTCTAGTAAGCAAGACATTATGAAAGAATCCAAACATGAGCTATAAATTCAGCACTTTTCTGCTGTTGAGAGTTTCTAGTATCATAAATCCGGTACCACATCTGGAAATGGATTCTTCAGAGTTCATTGGTTATTTATCTAAGGGGAGGTTTTCAGTGATGCAGAGGGGACATAGGCCCTTGGTAGGAGGTAGGTACCCATTTCCCCTTTGCCTATTTGAAATGTTTTCCTGCAGGTTTTTCTGATGCGGAGTGGGATGGTATGCCTGGTTGCACGAACTCTTCTAGGATACTCCAGGTACTCCCAATGTTTTTAACATCCTAAGAAGAACTGCAGGTGGAAAATTATACTTGATTTGTGCATCTTAAATATTTAAAGAAGAAGGATTGTACTTATTTTCAGAGGGAGGCAGCACAATAATTCAATCATTTATTTTGATTCCAGACCTGCTCAAGGCCTGCTATATCAAAAGCAGGTATTGACAGGCATCCTGTGGTTTTATTTTTTCCAGCCCTTCTTTTGCTCTGTCTTTCTGCCCCCTCTTTCTAGCTAAAAGTCAAGATACACAGCTGGAGGAAATAAAATGGCTATATTGCAGCAGTTTAAAATTAGCATGGTTCAATTTCAGCTCAGAACTAATGGGGCTCTCTGCAGAAGGCATTGAAGCTTTTGCTCCATGTGGCTGTTGCTCTTATAATGGAAAGAACATAAGCAGCTGCTGTACAAAAAAATAAAAAAAAAAAAATTTAAAAAAAAGAAAGGCAAAAGGAATCAGAAAAATCTCCCTCTGTCTCTTCCCTGCACTCAGCTGCTAGTGTTCATTCTAGTGCAGTAATGAAAGGTGATTCCATCCCCTCAGCATCACATTATCAAGTAGCTTCAGGTTGTCCTTAATCACTTTATTATTTTTCTCTTTCAAAGTTTAGGTTAAATGATTTAACGAGTCCCTGTAAAAAAGAATAGTGGGACTGGAGTCCATACGCTGTTAGTTACAACATACCAGGCTGGGAAAGTTGAACGTACTCATTCCACTGCAGTAATAACAACAACCTCCCTTCCTTCCCTCCTTTTCCCTACCCCTCGCCAAACTCTCTTCTCCAAAACCACATAACCATATGGCCAGGGCAATAAAACATCAAGGCCTCAGTCACAATAGCAGTCCCAATAAAAAAGCCAAGGTAGAAGCCTTCTCAAGGCTTAACCTCCGTTTACAGCTTATCCCTGGAGTGTCTAGCTCCACAGCTTTTAAATGCAGCTCATATCCCCCATAAAAAATGTTTCCCATTTAAATAATAAAAGATTTACTGCATGAACATCCTTCTCCTACACCCCTGGATTACCCCTCCCATGGGACTAAGCACTAGCTGGTCTGGGTAAAACACCTGCCTTATTAATGCCGTTCATCAAGGGGCAATACCTTGGAGCATGACAGCGTGCAAAGTGTGGCCCCTCTTTGTAGGCAAAGAGCCTGCAGCCCCCTGCTAAGATGAACAGGTGCTTCTTCCCATGAACGATGCCCTTCTGCCTTAGGGTAGTAGAAGAAGCCAAGGGAGCAATGTCCACTCTGATGCTACCCTGATGCTGAAAATGTTAGCTGAAAGCACCACCAGCTCTGAGGAGACAGGCTTGTCCTCTCTTGGAACAGCCAGAGCATGCTGTGTGAAGGCCAGACCTTATGTCTGGCATGTGCTAAGCCTGGTGAAGCATGTGCAGTGTCTGCCTTAGGTGGTGCTTTGGGCCACCAGCATTTTCCTCAGCCACAGACGCCTTCTGTTATGGGTGTGCTGGTGGAGATAAATAACTAAGTGATTAAGATGCCCAGATGGCTTACATGGCACAACCCCTCATTTCAGGCTGCCTGCAGAGCAAAGGTGGAATTTTACATTTTCAATGTGTTTTGTACCAGTGTGGGCTAGAAATGGATATTATATCTTCTACCCTCACTAAAGTAAACATTACACCCTCGTGCACCTGAAGGAGTTAGGGTGCTACGAAGAGTACTTAGGGCACCTTTGCTCTAATCCAGGTCTAAGCACAAATACGGACAGTCGAAAGTATCAGGGGGACTGTAGGAAATCTGTGTTTTTCTACATCAGTATGAAACTCTGTCTCTACTGAGGCTTACTTACTACTGTTTTTAAAGAATAGTTCCTCACTAAAAATGCATTTTAACATTCCAGTCCCTGTTTTTTTTTTTTTCCAATTTACTGCTGATTGTTTTGTTCAGTCTAAAAAACTCTTGAAATCTGAGACATGATTCACTAAAGAAAATCCAGCTTTAATTACATATTTATTGTGAAAAGTTCTGGCAAAAAATCTCACCAGTAGAGCTATAATCGTCCCCTCCATTCCCCTTACTGTAGGCAGCTTTTGCTATTTCTGCACTGCAGTAGCATTTGCTGACATTTCCACAGGGATGTCATATATTAGGTAGCACTCCAGGCTTTAGTTAGCAATACACAATACATCTTGAAACAGTTAAATTCCCCATGCCATTTTGGAGTTAAAACTCTGTTTCATTTAAAAGCTGGCCTCCTGGATGGTAACTTGTCTGGGATAGTGGGTGGCAGGTCACTGCAATTTGAAATGACCAAGACAGGGTGAGAAACCATGAAAAATGGAGCAATTACATTGCAGGTCAAGGTTTGTTATGGAGTGGCATGGTTTCAATTTGGCAATAAAAAATGGCAACAAGACTACCAGGCATGTTCATGTATTTTTGTTATCTGCCATTTGCAAGTAATATTTGTGGAGGAGGAAGGGGGAAATATGGGAAGTCAAAACAGCTAGCTTGAAGGGTTAGTTGCTTACAAGGCCTTTTTTTTTTTTTTTACTTTGAGGAAATAATTGTTAACTCAAAGGTTGGAATAAAAGCCTCCATATGAAACTCTGAGAACCGTGTGCTGTTTGCCAAGCTGTAGATCAAAGGTGCTTTAACTGATTTATACAATTTTGGGGAAAATAAAAAATGCACATCTGGCTTGAGAACCAGTCTGCCAAGTTTTATCCTAATGAACTTTAAAATCAGCCTCCTACTAGCAATCCTCAAGACCCAGGCTTTCTAGTAGAGGTGCTGGACAGTCATTTATGGCCAAAAGGCACTTGTATAATGACATCGTTCTGTGCTAGCACCTAATTGACAAACTCCTGATGCAGAGTGTTGTTTTGTGCTAACAAAACTGTTTTTAATTTGTCCCCATCATTTATCAGCTGGCACATAAAGTCGGGATGTTAAAATTTTATCACAACAGAACAAGCTTATGTAGCCATAAGACCAGCTGTGGAACACACATCAACAGCAATCTGTTTACGCAGCACAGCTCTTCACTTATTGTCCCGTTCCTTTCGCTTTATGACACAGACCTAAAATTGGTTGAGTAGTTAGAAGAAAGGACTTCTTTGCTGAAGCTGGTGTTTGTTGGAAACAACCTTTTATTCTGTTTTCCTGACTGCCAGATGGGAGGAAAGCTTGAAAGAAATAAAAGATCCTCTCTTTGCTAAGCTTGGAGAGCTGAAGCTCACGTAGCCAGACACTCACGGATAAAGAAAGTATGTACTGCAAAGTACATTAAATAAATCCCTTTTAAAAAATCACTTAGCACTTGAATCCCCTCTTGTGATTTGATTTCATAATGAAACATAGCCGCAACCATAGCAAAAGTAGTTTGAAAGAAATCTATTGATGCTAGTTAATGCTTGCAAAAGCCCAACCAGCAAAGGAAGCATTTATGCGTACAAAGTTCCTCTACAACAAGGTAGTTGAAGAAGTATGTACCCAATTATCTTGTTGGTGAACATCCCTTGTGTGCGCCAGTAAAGCTTCTTTGGAAATATATTTAAATAAAATCTCAACTCTGTCAGACTTCAACTGCAAAGTTACTTAAGCCTCAGCAGTTTTAGTTTTGATCCCTGAGGACTGATGGCACACACAGAATGGCTATTATTACATTAATACTCGTGTTGCTTCTCTGCTGTTATTAAGGCTGGAAATGTCCAGGTTCATTTGTTACTAAAACTCTCTATTCTTCTAGATAATCATATTCCTGAATTTAGAGAAGTTGAGAAAACCCCTGTTCAGTTTAGGCACCTAATTTGAGATTGAGACTCCATTGATTTCATTTACCAGATTTTCACTAACTCTGAAGGTAACATCTCCTCAGTTAGATGCCCTAATAGTTACTAGCTCAGGTGCAGATGTCTGCATACATGGATATAAATTAATTGCATCCAAGTGATTCCCATCCTACGCCGCTTCTACAGAACCCCACAGTGAAAGATGCTGGTGTTGCTTGGTATGATCCATGATCCATCTCTGACAGAGTCCTTCAACATAGAATCACAGAGTCACAGAATGGCCTTAGTTGAAAAGGACCTTAAAAATTATCTAGTTTCAACCCCCCTGCTGTGGGCAGGGTTGCCAACTAGACATGTCTATCCTTCATACTGTTTCAGCACTGAGATAATAAATTCCCTGGAAATTCCCACTTTATCCTCACTGGTAGGTCTTATGTCTTAGGATGTAAAGGCTCACAGGCAGAAGGTCTGCAGAATGGGGTGGTTCTGCTTTCCTAGAAGCACCGTGCACTGAAATCATAGAACTTTGTTTCTGCAGACCGACATGGGGAAGGGTTACTGGACCTTATTCTCACTAACAAGGAAGGACTTGTTAAGGAAGTAAAGGTGGGGGGCAGCTTGGGTTGTAGTGATCACGAGATCGTAGAGTTCAAGATCCTGAGTGGAAGGAGCAAAGCAAAAAGTAGGATTGCTACCCTGGACTTTAGGAGAGCCAACTCTTATCTCTTCCGGGACCTACTTGGAGCTATCCCATGGGCTAGGGTGTTAGAAGGTAAGGGGGCCTGTGAGAGCTGGTCAGCATTTAAAAAGCTCTTCTTACAATCTCAAGATCAGTGTGTCCCTTTGAGCAAGAAATCAGAAAGCGGTGGCAGGAAATCTGCGTGGATGAGCAAGGAACTCATGCGCAAACTCAAAGGGAAGAAGGAGGTCCATGAAATGTGGAAAAAGGGTCTGACCACTTGGGAAGAATATAGAAAGGTTGTCAGGACCTGCAAGGATGCAACGAGGAAGGCTAAAGCATATCTGGAATTGAATCTGGCAAAAGTGATAAAGGATAATAAAAAAGGCTTTTTTAAGTATATCAACAGTAAAAGGAAGATTAGGGAGAATGTGGACCCCCTACTAGGTGAGGGGGCTGTTCTGGTAATGGGTGATGCTGAGAAGGCGGAGATACTGATACAGTGCGCTCTCGTGTCCAAGAGGACCAATGGCATTCTGGGATGCATTAAAAAGAGCGTGGCCAGCAGGTCAGGGGAGGTGATCCTCCCCCTCTACTCGGCCCTGGTGAGGCCTCATCTGGAGTACTGTGTCCAGTTCTGGACTCCCCAGTATAAAAAAGACAGGGATCTCTTGGAAAGAGTCCAGTGGAGGGCCACAAAGATGGTGAAGGGCCTGGAGAATCTCCCCCATGAAAAAAGGCTAAGTGAACTGGGTCTCTTTAGCCTTGAGAAAAGAAGACTGAGAGGGGACCTGATCCAGGTTTATAAATATCTGAGGTGTGGGGGACAAAGTGGTGAGGCCAGACTCTTTTCTGAAGTGTGTGGAGACAGGGCAAGGGGGAATGGCCACAGCAGGTTCCGCACGAATGTGCGCAAGAACTTCTTAACGGTGAGGGTGGTGGAGCACAGGCACAGGCTGCCCAGGGCGGCTGTGGAATCTTCTTCTCTGGAGATATTCCAGACCCACCTGGACGCCTACCTGTGTGACCTGGTGTAGGGAACCTGCTATGGCAGGGGGGTTGGACTCGATGATCTCTTGAGGTCCCTTCCGACCCCTATGATTCTATGATTCTGTGATCTAAGGATTGTTCATAGCATAACACAAAGCTGAGTTAATGCAAGAGAGAAAATGGGATGAAGATACTGGAAGGAGGCTAGAATGTCACACTGTAGTGTGTGGAAAGCAAGCACACCATTCACAATTTCTTATCATAGTCTTTGCAGGCACTGGGCATTGGAGTGAGTAACAGACCTCTATGTGGGCACTGCAGTATATTCTGGCCAGTTTCTGTACAAGCAGTGCTTTCGTCTGACATGCTACCTTTGCATCAGTGAAGACAGAATACAAATATGCAGGCAGCCAATGTATGTGGGTGGAAAAGCAGGAGGGAGGCACCTCTCCTTCTTAGCAGAGATAACTCATCATGGAATGTTGCAGAGATGCTATTTCTCCTTTTATTTTTATCCCAAATGAAAAGGTTGTTAGGAAAAGGAGTCCAAAACCTGTTAACAGTTACACAATTATATCCTGACTGTGGTAATGTGTTTATGATAGTGATTTTCAGATTTTAAAAGGTACATCAGAACAAATTCAGTTTAAAGGATACTGTAACTGAAACCAATGGCATTCCTGCACAAAATTCTTTTGTTATTCCTTATTGTTTTTCTCTGAAACATGGTTGCTCCCACTCACTGTTTACATACCTTGTTCATATTTTTAAATTTATACTTCTGCCTTTAAATCAATTTTAAAACTTGCAACGGAGCTGAACTCCTTGGGCAGAGTCCTGTGGGAACACATCTCCCAAGTCCTTCTTTGGCTTGCAGACGTACAAATCTTGTTTACAGGTACTGGGGTTTGTTCTCTCTTCTACAAAGAGGACAACTCCTGGCAAATTATGTTCAGGCTTAGCTGAGGCAAAACGACTGAGTTTTATGATCACTTAAAATGACAACAAAGCAACAGCAGGCAGAATAATTCAAATTCTCTCTTTTCTGTCTAGAAATTTAAAATGAAATTAACTTTTGGATCCTTTTGTTGAATATTTGAAGTTGGCTGAGTGGTAGATTGACAAATGAACATGAAAAATACGAGAAGATTAAAAAAAGCTGTCCTGAAGAGAGGAAGAGTGCAATCTTGCCACAGGCATGCTCAGCTTCGGATAGTTCACACATTAGTATCATACAGCAGCATTTCATCTTATATATAATGGCACTCACTATGATGAATTGTAATCTCTGCGCTTTGACTATTGCTAGCTGTACAATAATAATATTATATAAATGCAGAACAGAAACTGCTCATGCCAGGTAAAAAATCTTCCTTTTCTACAGATTTTTCTATAAAAATAGGCTCCTTCTGACACTGGTCACTCAGTGGACTTCACATTTAGTTTTCAAAGCTATACCTATAAATACATACTGCAATAGATAGCACAGAAATCTGAAAGGCCATATCGCTGTCCATAAGCAGCGTATATTTGGCAGTGCCAATTGAGGCTGAGCTCCAGAGTGCTACCAGATGTACTGAAAATGTGTGGGATTTCCTCAGAGAATTTACTCTTTACCAACAGATAAACGACAGATTATCCCTAGGTGCAGATCTGGGGAAGACAGAACAACAACAATCTGAAAATCTACCTCCACAATTTTTCTATTCATTGTAAGAGGGAATGACAGAAAGATGAGGGTTGGCAAAAGTGGTTACCATTTTTGGAAATACTTATGAGCAGTTGTAGGAAGCAGCAATAACACATTTTTCAAAGGAGAGCTGTTCCTATCTTTCAACAAATATTGTTTCCAATGTCACTGAAATCAAGCATCTGCAACTACTGTGGCCACTGGCCTGTTTAAGACCATCCCCAGCCAAACTGCATCTTCTAAATGGAGACTACCAGCATACTCAAGAAGGGTCTTGAGTAATCTCTCACTCCTTTGGTTCTCACCTTCATCCCTTGCTCAGAATTGTATTGTCCCCGTTCCTTGCTGTGCTGTGCCTGACAGTGACATCATCTAGCAATAGAAGGCACTTATTGATGTTTTCCAGAGCTTCAGGTGGCCTTGTGACAGCCTGACTTGGGGAAACATCCTTCTTTTAAAAAATGTGCTGAGGCTCAGAGCTTTCTTACCCCTGGTCTGACTCTATGCAATCATTGCCCATTCTCTGCTTCTAAGGAGCCCCACAGCTTCCTGGTGTGAGCTGTACTTGTGAGTCACGGCTGGAGATGCAGAGTGGCTGGGGGTAGAGGGCATGTCTTAGCTTTCTCCTCTCTCACCTGCAGAGAATGGTGCCATTTCCTCATGTTTCAAATGTCCCAGAAAAAGACAGTGAGATAGCAGTGCTCATTACCCTAAAAGGATGTACATGGCACTGGAAATACCTGATTCAGGAAATTCCATCTTGTGTCTATAAAATTATCATCTCCCAAGATGAAATCCCCATAAATATCTGGAAAACGTCACCATCAACTTAACAGTTAAGTCAAGATGTGAACCTTGGCTGACCTGCTTGTGTAGTTCCCAGTAATCCCTCACTTCCTCACAAGGATGGGTGAATGGTCTGAGAACCCATGGATCTCTCGATAAATTATAAATCCATTGGGTTGTGAGCCTGAGGGATTTGAGGAAAAGATTTCAGGAAGTAGTGAGGAATAATGATGCTCTGGGATGCCTCATCATTTTCCATCCGCAAAAGAACTTGCACATGTTGTCTGTGATTTCCCAGTGGATTTGAACTTCCTTTCTGGAAGGAACTGAATCAATCCACTGTTTAATTTTTTGAGTGATACAAATTAAAACTGTATTTTAAATGATAGTGTTCAGTGATGTGAGAATTGCTATAACTCCAATCAAGAAGCAGTCTGACCATAAAAATGAAAGTCAGATCTGTTTAAAAAATCATCCAGTAGACTTATATTCTTGTCTACAACATAGTTATATCTTTTTATTCTGTAACCTGATACGTCTTTTTCTACACTTGCAAACTATGACTATCCTGATTTAAAAAAAAGTCCAGAAAGATATGCAAGGCTGGATGTGCTTTGACACCCTGTACATATTAATCATATAATGGGTTGGGTTAGAAGGGACCTAAAAAATACAGTTCAATCTCCCTACTGTGTGCAGCGTTGCTATCCACCTGATCAGAATCTCATCCAACCTAGCCTTGAATGCCTCCAGGGATGGGTATCCACAGTATTGCTGAGTAACTGTATTGCTGAGCAACTTTTCCAGTTCTTCACCACTTTCTGAGTAAAAATTTCTTTCAAAAAATCTAACCTAAATTTCCACTCTTAAAGTTAAAGCCATTCCCCCTTGTTCTATCACTATCAAATCATGCAATGAAGATTGTCCCCCTCCTGTGTATAAGCTCCCCTTTAGTACTGGATGGTCACAGTGAGGTCTCCCTGGAACCTTCTCTACTCCAAGGTAGATGTTGAAGAAGTTGATGAGTGCTGGTCTCAAGATAGATTTCTTGGGAGCTCCACTAATGATCACCCTCCACTTGATCATGCAGCCATTGACCACAACCTTCTGGCTGTCCCCATCCAGCCAACTCTTTACCCACTAGACATTCCAACCTTCAAATCCATATCTGTCCAATTTAGAGGTAAGGGTATGGTATGATACCATGTTAAAGCACTTGCACAAACCCAAGTAGATGACACTGGCTGCCCTTCCTTTGCCCGCTAGTGTTGTCACTCCATCACAGAAGGACATCAGACTAGTCAGGCACAGTCTGCCCTTGGTGAACTCATGATGGCTGTTTCAGATCACCTCCTCATCTTGCATATTTGTTAACATGTCTTCCAGAAGGATCTGCTTCATGATCTTCTCAGGCACAGACACGGGACTCACCAGCCTGTAGTTCCCCAGATCTTCCTTTCTTCCTTTCATAAAAATGTGTGTGCTGTTTCTCTTTTTCCAGTCATCAGGAACTTCCCTGATTTTTCAGATGTGATGGCAAGTGTCTTGACAACCGTATCAGCCATCTCCTTCAGGACCCTGAGGTGCATGTTGTCTGGCCTCACAGATTTGTATGTGTTCAAGCTCATGAGGTGATCGTAGGCTGCCTCTTCTCTTACAGATTGAAGCTAGTAGTTCCTTCTCATTTATCAGGGGAGAGACATCCTCCTTTGCCTGTCCCTTCTTATCAGTGCATCCAAAGAAACCCTTGTTATTTTTCACATCCCTTGTCTAGTTCCGTTCCATCTGCACCTTGACTTTCCTGATAGAATCCCTGCACATCTGTACAGTATCCCTATATTATTCTCAGGCCACCCATCCCTGCTTCCACTATCTACGCTTTTCCTTCTCATCCCTCCATTCAGCCAGCAGCATGTCCTTGCTCAGCCACGATGGTTTCTTGCTTCCTTTGCCTGATTTCTTATGCTGGGGGGAAGAAAGCTCTTGTGATCTCAGAAAGGTGCTCTTAAAGAGCTGCTTGTTCCATTCCATTCTTATGTCCCTAAGGACAATTTCTCAGGGGATCTCGTTCAACAATTTCTTAATGAGTCAGAAGTTTACTCTTCTAAAGTTCAGTGTCTTGACTCCACTCTTTGCCAGATCCACATTCCTGAAGATCACAAACTCGACCATGGCATTGCTGCTGAAGCCCACACTGCTTTCAATCTTAAATGATTTAATGAACTCCTCTGCATTGGTTAGCATCAGGTCAACTAATGTCTGACTCAGGCCTGTTGAATACCTGAACCAGGAGGTCATCCTCAACACATTCCAGAAGTCTCTTGGATCGCTTGCAGCTTGCCGTGTTGTTTTCCCCCAGTAGACATCTGGATGCTTGAAATCGCCCATCAGGATGAGAGACTCTGAGTGTGATGCCTTTTGTAGTTGAAGCAAGAAGACCTCATCAACAGGTTCCCCTTAATCAGACAGCCTGAAGAAGAATGGACCACCAGAAGTCCTTTACTGGTCCAGTCCATAACCTTAACTCACAAACTTTCAACCTGTTCCTGACTGTTTTTCAGAAGCAGCTTTTCACACTCTATCCTCTTCTTACCATACAGTGCAAATCCCCTGCCTTCCTACCTTGTCTATCCCTTCTAAAAGTGTTTAGTTTCCATCACAATATTCCAGTTGTGTGATTTATCCCACCTTGTTTCCGTGATAGCAGTTATGTCATGATTTTCTAATTGAATCATAGTTTTCATTCCCTCTGGCTTATTTTCTATGCTGCATGCTTTGGTGTAAAGGTACTTCAGCAGGGCCATCAAATATTCAAAATATCTTCAGGGAAACATTTAATCCACTGTTACTTGCTGCTTCCAACCACATTAGGGCTCCAGATTCTCTGATTCCCAGGGCACAGAACTAAGCAGATTTGAGTGCTTATTAATATGCGGAAGCATTTTTTAGGCATGTATTTGAGCAAAAACCAACGAGAGTATGATAGTATGTTCTTTCAAAAGATGACTAGGCTGCATTGAAGGAAGAGAGGGACAGTGCAGAAAGTCTGAACTAGCTGACTTGAAGCTGATAATGGCCTTTTCATGACAGCATAGAGCTCTGTGCAGACTAACTTACCCTGTTAAAAAGCAAACAAGTTGCATAACAATCAATTAGAATTGTATTTACCGTTCAAATTGCTCTCTTTTGTTCAGTACCGTTCTCATCAATGGAGGCTTTCCCACACCTTTCACAGACAAGAGTCTGTCAGTATAAAGACGACACTGGAGAAGGACATCTTCCTTCAGCACTCGCAGCTAATTAGAAAGGATCTGCTGCAGCATTTCATCCCAGCACTGAGGCATGGTTGTTTCTGAGGAACAGCAATGGAGTAGTCCTGCCAAAATTACACATCTGCAGTGCTAGAATTGTCTGGGGCCTCCTCTACAGCTCAGGAGAGAGTAACACAAACTATAAATGATGTGGAGAATAACAGATAGATGACAACTGACTGCAGAAACATAAAGAGATGTGCTACAGGAATATCTATCATGATTCTCACATAAAGAGGTTGTAACAAGAAGCAATGGATTTAAGATACAGCTGGGAAAATCTGCCATTATTATGGGCCAAAATTTATGAAGTTTGGTGTCTAATGCTAAGCTCCTAAATCTACTTTCAAGTGTTCAGAGAAAAACTGTTCAGATTTTTGAAGGAGGTGAACAGTTGCCTTTCTAGACCTCCTTTTCTTAGAACCAAGCACAATTCAGCCTAATCAGAAAACTAATTAGAAAACTATCTAAACCATCAAAATCTTCCTCTCCTACAGATGATTCTCTGCTTTCTGTTAATATTAAGCCTCTTGTTCTGTCAACATATTCTCACTGAAGTAACTTCTAAGTTCATTTTAAGTACCTGTCTAGTCTTCTCCTTGGGCAGGTTCTACTAGCTTCTGTGGTGCTCTCCAGTGAAGGTGCATCGTCACATGGTGATACAACACCCTCTACTATTAAAGTGCACTGTGAGATACAGAGATTTAGGGCTATTAAACTCTCTTGTTTATAAATCCACATCCTATAACCATATGTGTATAACTAGTGTATGCTGTCAGCTCATTAACAGTGAGAAACTCATCAGCACTAAGAAAAAACACAGGAAGGTTGAATTTTATTGGGAGGTGAGTAAGATCCACAGATGTATAAATGACACAAACATTCTGTTAAAAAACATGCAAACACTGTTCCAGTGTTTCTGCCTGATATAAACAGTGCCTGGTGGCCTTGGCTCCAGATCACAGTGAGCAGGGAGTTCTGTAAATAAAGAGCTGCTTTTTTGTGCACAAGGTAGACAATGCGATGCCTTAAGCCATGGCCTGTGAAGGCCACACTTTTCAGTTGCAAGGCCACTCTTGTCCTGCCTGAATGTGGATGTTAACACAGAACAAGAAGTAGATTCCACTATGCTTTAAAATAATAGAATTTATTTGTTGCAAATAGATCGAATAGGAGGAGTTATGCGGAGAATTTACAAAAACAGAGAGCACAGGTTTGATGTGCTTCTTGGAGAGCCTCATCTCCAGCACTGCAAAGTGCTTGCCTTCCCTTCAGCCAATCGCAGGGAAGGCTTCCATTGCTGCCAACCCTGAAGACCTAGAGCATTCACCCTTGTGTGCTTTTCAGCTCACTTGGGAACCTTGGGAGGTCATTATCTTCATGCAGTGTGTTCCCCTTCCTATAAGATTTCAGCAGAAAAGGAGGAAAAAATGCCAGAGAGACTCTCTGTAACAAGGGCTGTGATTTGGGTTTGAGCTTCTCTGGGACAGGCAGAGGAGCAGTCCCACTCTGGCCAGAATCCAGCTTCTTACCATCTCTGCCTCTCTTTGGAGAAAGAAAACCACCTACCCTGTGCTGTGCATGTGGCAGAAATGATGAATTTGAGGAGACTCTGAGATTGGGGTTAAATTCCTCATTCTATTTCTCTTGTGTCTCAGGCCTATTGCCACAATCTGAAGGCTTTTATGAGTTTGAAGATACACATCTCTACTGACAAAAATGCCTGGCTAAGGATTTCTGGACAATCTCAGCAGAAAGCTTTCAGTCACTTTAGGGGCTGAAATGCCTTTTAAAATGCCAGTCTGTGTGCTTCAGTTCCTTTTACTAGGACAATTGCATCAATGATTGTAAAACCCTCAGATGCTCCATAACAAGTGCCACCTAAGTGGGAGCAGTCTAGCTTTGTTCACTTACAAGAGTTAGAAAGGAGGAAGCATTTTTTATTGTCACCTTGGACACACTGACTATCTTTGATGTGAAAGAGCCAATTTGCAAGAAGGGGTGGGTGTTTCTCTCAGAGCAGAGGGCCCAGATCTTATAGCTGAGGCTCTGTGGCGCTTCTGCAGAACCCATTTCCAAAAAGATGAACAGTGCAAGGTGTGTTGACAGTGACCATCTGACTGTAAATCACCCTTTCCAGAGCAAGGCACAGCAGGCAGGTGCTCCTGTACCAGGAGCCTGGAATTACTCCAAAATCTGCCAACAAAAACTGCATCATCTTCCTCCCTCTACCCTTGCAGAGTGTTGCAGTCTGGCCCTGCCAGCAGGTCCTGGCAGAGGCCAGCACTCATGATAAAGGCATTCAATCAGCATGAGTACTGCACACCCATCCATAAGAAATCTGGTCGGATTTCTTCACTCACTCACAACTTGCAGACAACTCACTTTGCTGTTCTGATGTTTAGCTCCTACTAAGTAGGTACTGTGAAGTGTTCTAAACCAAATGTTAATCAATTCTTCTTGCAGACTTCAGCCATGTTTTATTACTTATAATCACATTTTTATTAAAGCAGTGAGTACCTGGTTTTAGTATCCCGTTCAGTCTAGCCTTTCATTTTACCCGCCTCATTAATCGATTTTAATAGTACAATTAAAAATAAAAAAGTAGAAAAAATTCTATTTATAGAGACTAATATAGACACAGAAAAAGGTTAGGAAAACAAATACCTTCACTGACCTTGAAGTATGAAAATATGCTATCTTAAGGAATATGCACATATTTACTACAAGCACAAGGACTAGCAAATGTTTATTGCTTCTATCAGCACTAATGCAGAGTCCCTTTAGCTATTTCTTTAATCTAAACAGCTTCCTGGTAGATACAAGATGTGAGGCCTTTCTGCAATGACTTGGCAAGAGAAAGGGTCCAGAACTTCTCTGCAAACACAATTAAGTTGTCAAAGGCAAGTCCTGTATTTGAATTAAAACTGTAAATCTTTCATCTGCACCTATTCTACATCAAATAGCAGGAAAAGAGGCCCTCCCATCTAACAGTCTTAATTACCAGCACTCTGCAGCCTTCAAGCATGACAGAGCCAATGATAGCTGACCTGGTGCTCCAGCCCCTGAGTGGGATCAACATGATAGATGAGAATACCTGCCTGAAATATTGCAGCAAAGGAACAGACTAAGATGGTAAATTAAGTGCCTAACATGCTGTTGGGGCTACTCAAATATATAAAAATATCCTTTGCTTTGATCTGGTTCTCCAGGAATAAGCAGTATGTTGAAGGTTTCAGTGTAAACAGGTAAAGCCTTGCCTGGGAAAAAAAAACCAGCCTTTGCCTCATCCTTTCCCACACAACTTCATGAAGAGGTGGTGGCTTTTCCATTCTCCAGTGCCACTACTAGTTCTGCTGTGCTTGGGGTAGGAAAGACAGTGTGTCTGACAGGCACTTTGCTAATATTCCCACACATTTCCCCATGGTCGAGGCAAGGTTACTGTGGACCTCCAGTGAGAACTGGAGCTATGAGGCTTCATTTTCCAGCTCACAGTACATGTATCAGGTGAGCCACAGCTTGTGGCAGCCTTGTACTTGATTACCTTGGGGTGGTAGTTCTCACACTGTACAGCGTAGGCAGTGAGTGGTCCTCAAGGCCAGTGGTGGTCTTTTCACTTAAATTCTGAATGTCTGTCTCAAGACTTGTGAAGAAAGGTCACAATGACCTATGAGAAATATTCACAGTAGTTTTTTGGCTCAAAACTTCATTAACAAATGTCTCAAGACAAGAACACCTCTGAAACAATCATGTTTTAGGGTGGGCTGCCTCATCTGATACCCTGAAGAGACCTCCTTGTCCTTCTGAGACATTTTCTATAATCACAATATTGACTTCTACTGAACATTTCTTTCCTGACCTTACTGTTATTTTCTCCTCATCTGTTAAGACTCTACAGATTATTTCTCTGTTAATGGGTCTTGCTTGCTGTTATTAGCTGTGGCATGCAGAAGATACCTTGCTGTTAGATTAATAAATCAGCTATGAAGGAGGAGAACACATCTCAGCATGTCATATGAAATCTAAGCACAAAATATGTCTATCAAAATGTACAAGAAATACCCTTTTTAATTTTTTAATTAATTTATTTTTTCTGCAAAAGAAACACTTAGAAGAAAGATACCATATATTTGCAGGTTTATTACTGTTAAGCTCTAAAATTCTGAGTGTGAAAAACTGTAGCAAAAGTTGTACCCTGTTTTTGACTTTGAAAAATACTATCCTGAACATGGTCTAGAATGTGAACACAAAATATCTTAGCACAGAACATATCTGTGAACTATGCCTAAAAATGAAAATTTTACCATGTTAGGTTTCTATGAAAAATCAAATTCCCTGCCTTACATAAAAACATGTATCTGTAGATACACACACATACACATATATACATGTATACAGGCATACATGTGCTTGACTTTCTATATTTATTCTATTTTATAATTAAAACCATAAACATCTATTAGTATATTATGCATGGCAGTGACTATATTTACACAAAAGCAGAGTAAAATTCCTAACAAAAGCAAAATATGGCAATGAGGAAAATGAAGAATTTTAACTTGGGAAAAAAGTGATTATGGCTGCCAAATCACACCCACAAGCACTCCACTCATGTCAGAAGGGAACAATTCAGAATAATAGCAGAGGGGAAAAAGGGAAGAAAAAGAAAACCATGTTGAAATCTGTGCTGTCAGACCTGTGTCCATCACATGTTGCTCAGAAGCTGGTCTGTTCACCTGGTTTGTGTTTAGGCAGTGGTGAGTGGAGGATGTTGGTCATTTCAGAGCTGTCCTGGAGGGCAACATCTCCTGATGGATGTTGCATCTCCACAGTCAGAGGTTAAAAGTGCAGGAGAAACTGCAAGATTCAAAGGATATAGACAGACCTATTTGCTCTGAGGAAAAATGATGTGACTTAGTTTTAGGGCTTTAGACAGACCAAGCTTTCCTCTCCAGTGCAATTAGTGGAGATACTTCATTAGCTTGACAAGCAGAAGGGTGTGGTGGGAATGCAAAACCCCTGATGGGAACGCAGCCTTCCTGAATGCCTGGGAGGCCTGCCACTGACTTTATCAGAGATTGAATTTTATACTGTGAGCTTGTACTCTCTTGATATGAAACATGAATAATAAGGATGGGAATGAAGTCTGCAAAACCTCATATTGCCAAAAAGGGACACAATCCTATTAAGAGCAATACACTTCTGGCAGGAGAATAATTACTATGAAATTTAAACAGGAAGTTGTGTTATTTATTGCACATTTCAGAGCAATAGTACTGTAAACACAATAAAAATACAGTGTGGAATAAGTGGCCTAGATCATCAGGATATAAATGAGTAGAAACCAAATTTGCTCTAATGCCCCACTGGAACAATGTAATTTTATATTAACTCAAGTGATTGCTGTGTGACCTACCCATACAGCAATCACAGGGCATAAAAACTCTCCAGCTAGGTAGAGTTTCACTCTCAGCTGTATAGTGAAGGATATTTTATTGTTTGTCTTGTTTGTCTTTCTATCGGCTTCCCCAGTGTTTGAGATTTAAGAACCAAAACCAGCGAAGATGAGAAACCTTGCTATGAAAACTTCTCAGAAAGGGTGAACATGAATCTGAAGCTGATCCGTAAAGACAGGAGTCTAACATCTCTCAGACTCCATGCATGTACACACTTCTGCGTGTGCTTCTTGCCCACACTGTTCCACACATGTTGACAGAGTCTTGTTGTGCATAGACACGACCAACATCTAATTTGTATATGCAAATGGTACTACTCATGTACTCATACAGTTATTAAAAGGAAGCCTTGGGACTGCATCCCCAGTTCTGCATGTACTCAGCTACAAAGGGAGTTGAGATACCACAGTCAGCTCAGTGCTTCCATGAGACATCAACTCAGTTCTGCTTTGATGACAGGTGCATTAGGAAATATTTCTAAGGTTATGAGCATGCGTATGTCTTTACAAATATTTGGAGCTACTACAAATAAATAAAAATAAATCATCTTGCATTATGTGCATTTCATGTGAATGGAAGTGTTCATCAGCAAAAAGGAAATTTCTCTCAACTGTACTTCTGAGCTGTCTAACATATTTTGCACAGTGTACAGTTTTTCACACAGATTGCTGGTGAACTGCCATTCTTGTTTTATGTTTGTCCTGGGGAAAAACACTTGTGTAGCTGTAATTGTAAATTTTATAATTGCTCCATAGGATATGAAAAGTGGTAGTGATGAGTCTGGGCACTTAATAGTTGTGAGAAGAATGTGAAATAAAGAAACCTGAGAAGACTGCAGAAAGGGACTGGCACTCGTAAACGTGCAGTGCAGGCATTTCTGCTGTCTTCCTGCAGTCTGTGCTCCTTTCAGCTCCTCCTAGTTTCTACGTGAAAGAATATTATTAAGAAAGAAACTGGAGAAGGGCTAATGTGTTTGTTACTTAAGCTCTCCCCTCTTCTATGCAAGGCCACATGCGCTAAATGTTCGGACAGGAGCCAGGGTGAATCTGGGCACCCCTCCCTTGGTAGCACAGGGCTAGCTGGGGGCTGTGCTTGTGCTCTCCTCCTCTCCTCAAAGCAGCTGTCCAGCTGTCAAGCATCAGCCCTGCCTCTGGGCTCACTGGCTGGCACAGTGCAAGCAATATACAATCCTACTGATGTGGGCTGCAATGCTGATGGACAGCTGATGGGCTCGTGTGGTGGGTATGAGGAGCCAGCTGCAGAAACAGGAGCTGGGCTCAAGGTACTGATCAAGGATATGCAAACACATATAGGATGAACAGCCATGAGAGATTTATAGCCCTGAAGCAGAATATTGTAAGAAAATCTGCAAAAATGTTGTTTGAGAAAGATGAGGTGTAGCAAGGCTGTCTGGAAGCCTTTGAAGGGCAGGTAGAGGATATGTCGTCCTGTGTGAATGTCTGGCATGCAGCACAGAGATAAGATCAGCGGCGGTCATGGCAGGTGGAGCAAAATCTCCACTAAGAAGAGGACGTAGTCTACACAAATCATTCTGCACTCTGGGGGGAAAACAGTTGGAATAAAGATAAAAGCAACGATGACTTTCACAAATGCCCAAGAAAAAAAATTGGAAGCAGGGAGCAGGAGGAAGAAGGGTTAAAAAATTAACAGATCTTAGTTATCTTTTTCTTCAAACTGTCTGTGGCTGAAATTGGAAACCCAGACACAGCATCACAAAGATATTACTGTGATGTTTCCATTTGGAACAGAAGGTACAAGTTGTGTAGAAAGAAGACTGTGCGCACGCAATTTCCAGCTTATTCTGTATGCTCAGGGGATACTTAAAATTTGGCTGCACATCAGATAAGCAGTCGCGTTGTACAAGAAAACTTTTTAAGTTTCACTCAGCACTAAATGCTGTTGCATTCGGTGCCCTGGGAAGATGTTTCATGAGAGCTACACACTCAGTAGAGCATAGTTTGTATCACTTTGTGTCTTTCACTCCGATCATAGTAGAAAAGGCCCTGGGGACATGCTCCTCTTCTGGCTTCCTAGAGCTGCAGGTGGGGAGGACAGAGTCTGAGAGGGAAATTTTGAATTCAGCAATGATTTGACTCCAAGTCTTTCTTGAGCTACTGTCTGACTTCTGATGGAGCTCATGTGTTTGAAAGGGTATTGTCTGTAAATTAAAAAAGACACTAATGAGCAAACACAGTGCCTGGTGAGGTTAGGTCAGTTACTCTTTGACACACTGACTTCCACATCCACACCAGACAGCCACAGAAACATGCTCGCCAACAAAATATTTGGTGAGTGAAAAGAAAAAGACAAATTACCTGTCTCTGCACTCAAAAAGATGAGTTTACACCAGCAGCCTGATTTGTCCTCTGTTCTTGGTGAGACCCATCTGTTCTGAGAAAGTGGAGAACATTTCAAATAAAAGCATTTGTAATATCAAAAACTCCTTTACACTTTCAGGGCAAAATGTCAGATTTTACTTTAACAGATCTTTGTCCCCAGGGTCAGAAGTTGAGTCCACATAGAGGACATTAGTCATCTAATACCAAATGCCCATAACTCAGCAATTTCCACCCAAAAGAACTGATTAGATGCAATTGGATCCAGGTGGAACGGGCAGATCACCTGTGACTTTCCTTTTCCATTACTTTTTGCTTTTTGAATGTCTTTTAGAAAATAAATTATTATTTGCTACCTGAAAGAATTCCTTCAGCAACAGCTGGGAGCTAGATTTGGTAACAGATTATAGAAATGTGATATGGTCCCTATTTCAGCAGGCAGTGTGATATGGTCCCTATTTCAGCAGGCAGTGCTTGAGAACTATTCAAAGAATTACTTGTTTGTATTCTACTATTATATTAATCTGATGAACAATGTAATATTTCTAACAGCAATTGGATCTTGGATGCCATCTAAATGATTAAATGCTATCTAATCAGAGCATTAGTTTCAACACTCATGTTAGTATGTGAAGAAGTCGTTTCTGATCTGCACAGTAAGATCAGCAGTTGGCTTCTCTAAGGTTTTCCATCCTAAAGAGCAGTGTTTCTTCATTTTCATCTCTGGACAAAGCAGGAAGAAATCAATACCAGAAAGTTGTAGAAGGTGAAAAGGAAATACCTTATAAAAAGTGAAAGATCAGAAAATGGGGAGTCACCAATTCCAGATGTTGGTCATTCCCACCAAGGTTTCAGAAAGGTTTCTTTTGGCTTCTCTGGAGCTGGATCCCAGCTGACACTGCTGAGGGCTACAATAGTGAAGCTCTACCTCAGCTGGGACTAACAGTAAGAAACAGACTTTAACACTAGCAGGAATTGAAACAGTGGAGACATAGCAAGCTGAAGTGCTTCTGATGAAAATACAGGGCCCATAAATGCAGGGCAAATTTGAACGCAAATTTACAGAATGACCCACTGTAATTACTGGTGTACCAGCTCTCTCTTCTAAAATGTGGAGGAAAAAGGTTTCTCTCCCACTTGAAGATAGCAGTCTACACTTACCTGCATTCTACCCTGGGATAAAAACCCATAGAGCAGCAGTCAGTGTTGGGAGTTCTAGTGCTTTCTTCATGCATTCTTTTCTAACATCCATATCCTTGTGCTGAGCTTTCAAGGTATTCCGGTCTCATGTAAAGTTAAAATTTCCAATATGATCTGCCCATCTGGCTATTTTGAATTAACTACTCCTTTAAATGGGTTTTAATGAAGCATGGCAATCCTGGGAATTCTCATTAAAATAGGCACCTACTAGGCACCACAAGGCACTGACTGTTTCCCAAACCCTAGCAAGCAAATTCATGTTATCCCCAGAGGACAGAAGCTGGAGCACCTTGAGCAAGCAGAAAAACCTTCCTTCTCAATGAGTCAAAGGTTTTCATGCCCAGCATGGAGGAACCAAGTGGGATCTGTTCTTTCTGCAGAACCTCTCCAGCTTCATAACCTAGCTCTCTGCCAAGCAGTACTGGCTGGTGAAGTAGGATGAGAGCAAAGAGCTCTCTTCTCCTGAAGACAAGCCAGGCTACAGTTTCTGTGAATATGTCCCCATTCTGTACCTCCCAGCTGCTCTCTCACCAATCTTCTTTTTCCTCTGGCTGCCAAACAGAAGTGAAATGAGCTTTAAGAGCAAGCATTTCCCTGCGCGAGAATACTGCATATTGAAAAAAAGAAAGGCTCTTCCTCCTTCTTTGAGCAATAGCTAAAATGCTTCTATGCAGGTAAAAACAGTCCTAAAGAAGGGTTTTACTTTTTTTATTTGGACCTAAGAATAGCTTAGGTTAAATAAAAATGAGATAAACCCAACAAGAAAAAATACATCTAAGTATCTGGTGTCATGAATATTTCTGCAGCATGCCATTGAATACGAGATACAAGGTAGGCTCATTACATCACCACACAACACTTCTGTGAAATCCTAAGGTTGATTGTGATAGACTTCTATCCAGAAATTTTGCATGCTTTTATAGTTCCTCTTCAACATGTGTCACGTCTTAAAAACACCCATCAGGTCACAGAATCGTAGAATTGTTGGAGTTGGACAGGACCTTTAATAATCCTTTAGTCCAAGTCCCCTATTGTTCAACAGGGACACCTACAGCTAGATCAGGTACTCAGAGCCCCATCCAGCCTGATCCTGAATGCCTACAGGGACAAGGCATTCACCACCTCTCTGGGCAACCTGTTCTATAGAGCTTTAGTACTCTTATCATAAAACACTTCTTTCTTATATTTTGTCTAAATCTCTGCTCTTTTAGTCTGAAACCATTCTCCCTTGTCCGGTCACCACAGACCCTGATAGAGAGTCTGTCTCTTTCTTTCTTATAGCCCCCCTTTGAATACTAAAAGACTGCTATCAGGTCTTCCTGGAGCTTTCTCTTCTCTCAGCCTGGCCTTGTAGGAGTGGTGTTCTACCTCTTGAATAATTTTTGTGGCCCTTCTCTGGATACACAACAGGCCTGTGTCTCTTCTATACTGAAGACTACACATCGGGACATAGTACACCAGGTGAGGCCTTACCAGCACAGAGCAGATGGTCAGGATCACCTCCCCCAACCTGCTGACAGTGCTTCTTTTGACACAGCCCAGGCTACAGTTGGTTTTCTGGGCTGCAAGGGTACATTGTTGGCTCATGTCCAGCTTTCCATCCATTAGTACCTCCTTTTTGTCAAGCCTGTACTCTATCATTACATGCCCCAGCTTGTACTGATAGTGGGAGCTGTGATCCAAAAGCAAGGCCTTACACTTGGACTTGTTGAACCTCATGAAGCTCACCTTGCCCCACTGCTCAAGCCTGTCTACATCTCCCGGGATGGCATCCCATCCCTTGGGCATGTCAACAGCCCCCACAGCTTGGCTTCATCCACAGACTTGCTCAGGGTGCACTCAATCCCACTGCTGATGTCACTGATGAAGATGATAAAGATCACTGGTCCCAGTACACACCCCTGAGGGACACACCACTTGTCACTGATCTCCATGAAGACAGTGAGCCACTGTTCACCACTTTCTAGGTGTTGTCTCGCAATCAATTCCTCATCCATTGAACAGTCCACCCATCAAATCCATATCTTTCCAATTTGGAGAAACAGGTGTTATGAATGACGATGTCAAAGACCTTACTGAAGTCCTAAAAATAACATTCTGTCATGAGACAGAAAATTTACTCATTTAAAACAAAAACTTGATTAGAGTGAACAAGAAATTTGCTACAAGAAATAATAAAACATTACTCCTGCCTGAACACCTATTTCTCTATGCACTGTGAGTCAAATATTGAGATCTTCACTTGAATTTTACACAGTCCCTCCAGAAAACTCATTTCAGGGTTAGTTTGATTGCTCACATGATTAACTCTGAAATCTCAAGGAAAACTAATATAAACTTCCCAAAATGTAGTCATTCTGCATTTGACAGAATCTGTTTTCCTACAGAAGACTTGTTCTTCTCACTGACTGCATAAAAAATGAGGGTTTGGCACTTCCAGACTGCATAAGGGTTGAACTGCCCATTGTTGTCCTGAACTTAAACACTTCAGTAGGTGAATAAATCACTCTAAAGCATCCATACTAGCTGAAATGTCTTTGCACCCTGACCTCTTCATCATCCAGTCACTCTAACTGAGATATATAGCAGAATATCTGAAATGACTCTTTCAGTTTCCTTTTCCCTTCTGAGTAAAAGTCTCTTCTTGTTTGAAAACAATCCATTGCCAGCAATACATCTTTGGGGGAACATTTTCTGTTTTGAGTGATGATCTCAGGTGCATTTCCAGTTGATTTTTTTTTCTTCTCTCTCTTTTGACCCTTTTAATTCCGTTCATCTCTTTCTTTTAGCCATATAACTTGGTAGGAGTGGTATTCAGGATTGTGCTTCTAGCTCAGAAGCTCCTACCACCTCTGCTTATTATCCCACTGTGAAGATTTTTGCTGCACCCTGTTGTTCACTGCAGGATAATAGAGTTTGTTTAATTACAATTTCAGGGAGAAATTCTTGCAGAGTTGTCTAATTCCAATGTGTCTGAGTTCCTACAGTCACAGAACATGGAATAAGAAAAAAAAGAATAATGAAAACTCACGCACTTAATTCGTACCCACACTGCAAAGTGAGTTCAGTGTTAACACTGCTTATGTTTAACACACAAAACTTGAAAATTGTGACCACAGACTTTGGCTCTTCTGCTGTGATGTATTTATGTTGTGACTACCTGGGAGAATAAAGCATGGAACTGAAAAGTCAAGTTTCACACGTAAGTGTTTCCGCATTTCAACATGTTGTCTTGCCTGATTGTGAAGGAACAGGTATATTTTGCAGGAAGGTGTTACATATGTGTGTGTCCTCACCATTTTATAGAATCATAGAATTGCAATCATTAAGGCAGGAAAGAAAAAGATCACATCTAGTCCAACCAGCAATCCATCACCACTATGCCCCCTAACCACGTCCCTCAATACCACATCTATTTTTTTCATGAACACCTTCAGGAATGGCAACATTACCACCTCCATGAGCAGCCTGTTCCAGTGTTATTACCACCTTTTCTGAGATGAAATTTTTCAGGTGTATCAGAAAGAAATGGGTCAAACCTAATCAGAGAGTCTCCTCTTTTATCTTAGATTTTTTTTCTTCTCATTTATGCTGTGTCTAATTCACACTCTTCCCAGTTACATTAATTTATTACTTCTATACCACTTCTTAAGCAATGCCCATGATTTTCCAAGCCAATACAGATTAATATATAGGAAAATCTTTTAACTTGCATAGGATTACCCAAAATATAAGGGAACCTGAATTATGGCCTGGGGTATAATTTATAGCCCTTCTTACCAGGCTTCTTGAATTTTCATGGAATTCTAGATGTTCATGCACTTGTTCTCCAAACAGCAGACTCCAAACACATCTTAGTACAAACATGCAGGATATCATTTTATTTTGTTTTGCTTTTTTTTTTCATGTTCTGAATATCCTTTTTTTTCTTTTTTCTTTTTTTTTTCCATTTGTTTACCAGTGAACTGCTATTACAATATTTGTGTAGGAAGAAAAAATTGCCAAGAGTAGTGTGAATAATTAATAAAAAATGGTTGAATTTGATATGGCTTTTAAATGGTTCCTGTATAGAAAGGAAGATGAAACGCACTCTTAAGAAATCATTTTTGCATTCATCTCCATCTCATGTAGTCCTGCACAGCTGCTATCAGAGATTCAGCATTGAATGCTAATTTCTAACTGTCATAAATTTCTTTGAATATGTATCTTCTAGAAGATTGTATGCTGTGACACTTACTGTATCTACTCTTTATCCCTAGGCTGACTTAATTTTACTTGCAGTGAGCTTCATGCTGTGATTTATGTTACTGGCAGACTTAGGAAACCAATTGCCTCAAACTGAATTATCTAAAAACAAAAAGTTGTAAATTCCAAGTGAACATTTGCAATTGTTTTCCTTTTATTAGCTGCACAAACCTATTATACCTCTGGCACACAAATCATTTGTAATAGGCTGCTAATGTGTTTGTTAATGTGTTCACCCTCAGCTTAAGAAGCGTTCTTCAGCAAAACCAATAGATGAAGCATTCAAAATAAACAGAGAAGGCCTACAATAGCGTTGACTTGGACCTCGTATAAAAACTGGAAACAAGCATTTTGTTACAGAAGTATAACATTCCCTGCTGCAACTCATGTTAGCAATTTCTTTCAGGTATGTCTTCACTTGAACATTCTCCTTGATCATACTGCATCTTCACGACGGCCAGATTTCCTCCTGAAAGGCATCTATCTTTCAGACACTGTCATGAAGTAGGTATAAGGAAAGTAGGCAAAATCATGTGGTTTACACATGCTCACAATGATATGCCCCAAGTGTGTCAGCTGGTACCATCTGCAGTGCCTGGAGCGCTGTCTGGGAGTCTGTGACAACTCAATTGCAGACTGTAGGTTTTGAAAAACAGTGGATAATTACTACTCCTTATAAGGCAAGAGGACTCCTATGCGCAGCATGAGGGAGGCCACATCTGTTACAACTATTACCAAGTTCCTGTCGATCATCAGTATTTCAATAAAAATAGTCATTAATCTGGATGAAAATCACCATTTCTTTTCAGTTTCAGCCCACTGATCTGATCAAGCTGTAACTAACATAATTGATGCTCTGTCCACCTTTCTTTTTGTGAGCTTTTCTTTGCATTCTGGTTTTCTCAAAAGCTGTGAAAGTGAAATACTTCAAAGTGAAATTGTTGGACAAGATCTTGCCTCTTGATTTTTTCAGGTTGATAATGTCTAATTACATTTTTTGAACACACACATTGTCATGTGACTTAAAGCTGAGAAAATGTAGCAGAAGCTTTTGCTCAAGTGATTTGTTTGTGCTCTGTGCAATTATAAGGCTGATTTTATTCAGTTTCATTTTATCCTTAAGTATTTCTTTCCTGGTCATTCACAACTCTGTCTGAGGTGTTTCTCAGTGCTAAGAATAAAGTCTGATAAACCTTGGTGTTCTTAGCACTTTTTGCCCAGCCCTGATACATGGAGGCTTGATATTGCAAGTGCCAGAATGACAAACCCCAAGTATTACTCCTGTAGAAATTAAAATACTGAATGTTATATGGACTTCTTTTTAGCTAGTTCAGTCAGTCCTGCATTTTATGTTGGACCCAGGAGAAACAGCATGGCAAACCTAAGTTTTCAAACAGCAGAAAAAAAACCTAAGTTCTTGAGACTGTGAAAGAGGGTTCATCTACAAATCACCAGATGGAAAACACTCAAGGCAACTTCTCACATGGTACAATTTTGCACTGCCTCAAAACTGGTAATTCCTGAAGGAAAGTCTACTGTGCCATATCAGATATCTTAAAATAATGGTTGCCACAGTGTTCCAAGTTTTGTTTTCTTCATACAGTCTAACAACAGACATAACAACAGATAAATATCAAGACAAATTTGTTAATATTGCATTATTGGCAGACAAAAAAAGATCACTTTACATTGGAATGCTGAGCTACTGCCAACCACCAACAAGTGGATAGCTCTGTTTTAGAACTTACTGTTAATGGCAAAAAATATATGTGCTGCACAAAAACAGAAATAATCTGAAGGCATTTTAGAAGTTTTAGGTTCCATTCTAAGAACTCCTTGAAAAGCAGGCCTGATGATGGAAACTGAAAAATACGGCTTTTGGAAAGGCAGTGGTTTTTAATTTTTTCATAGTTCTTTGCATCTCTTCAGTGCTCTGTGAAAGGGAACCACAGTGAAGCAGGTTATTAGAATCAGACTTAAAGGAGGAGCAAATACATACAGAGAAGAAATGATTCTTCCATGGCCACCCAGAAGATGGTCAGATCCCAAAAATGACAACATGATGTAGCAGGGCTGCTTTGAAAAGCATGAGGGTCTGAAATGGATGGTTTGATGTATGTAATTAAAGGCTGAAAACTATTTAAATGTGCATTTACTAATGAATAGTATTACAGAACTATTATTTTTATGTTGCCACAAATAGTTATGGGCAGATATTCTTCACAATGTGTGGACCTTTCAGAAGGGCAGACAGAGATACAGCTCATGACTCTAAGAAGCCTGAGCCTGTCGGGATGCTGACAGTGATTCTGCAAACAACAGATGTGAGCTTTGAGGTCCTCTATTTAAGCAAGGATGTTGGAGGGTTGATCAACTTGATACTAGAAGAAGCCTGGAAAGACCATATAAGCTGTGTACTTGCCTCTTCGCTATAGGGTTCTGCTTCCCTTTTCATGGAGGAGGACTGCCCACCTTCCAGCTCATTACACCCTTTTTGTATCTAATCCACTGAATTCCAGTCCTCTTGAGACAATCTTCATGGCAGTGGTGCCACAGTGATGACATAGGATTTAACGTGCTCCTTGCTGAAGGGTTGTCTTGTTTTTTTTTCTATGCCAAGTTACAAACAAGACCGCAGTTTAGGCACAGTGACCATTAAGATGGTGAGAGATGAGGCATTTAACACAGGAATTGCTACAAACAGGAGCAAGCTGATTTTCTTGCCTCTGTGATGTCTTGAATAGGCTGTGTCATGCTTTCACTATGTGAGATTTTACCATGGTGTGACATTCACAGATAAACACATACACACAAAATTAGTGAAAAAGAAAACATTTAAAGGAAAAAGTGCACAGACTGAATCTTGAAGGGTCTTTGCTACTGCCCACCTCTTTTTTAAAGTCTTCAGCCTGGAGAGTGGAGCAGCTCTCTGAGAATGATCTCATCATACGGAGTAAATAATACATCTTACAAGTTATTACGTTTGGCTGCTTTTTTGTTTTGTTTTCTTCAAGCCACTGAGGGTGAAAAGGAAACAAAAGGCAGAATTTGATTGATCTAGTAAATGTGGGTATGGCTGGAGCCAGGAAGAATACATTAGAGAAGTGACTAATGGCCTTGATTATGATCAGCATATAGAGAGCACCAGCTTTTACTCTAACTGCAGACTGTACCTCATGACTCTGTCTGTCTGTCAGTTCGTGTTTTCCTTTGAACAGGTTTACAGAGACAAGTAACAATAGAACTGGTATCATATTGATTTCACTAAAGGTCAGTTGGTATTTGCACTGCCCAATTGTTCTGTTAGGCATCCATCTTTACTGGAGTTCATAAAATCATTATAGAATCATAGAATGGCCTGGGCTGAGAAGGACCTCAAGGATCATCTAGTTTCAACCCCCCTGTCATGGGCAGGGCCGCCAACCACTAGACCAGGCTGCCCAGAGCCACATCCAGCCTTGCCTTGAATAACTCCAGGGATGAAGCTCCCACAGCCTCCCTGGGCAACCTGTTTCAGTGCATCAGCACCCTCTGAGTAAAAAACTTCCTCCTAGTATCTAACATATATTACCCCATCTTAGTTTTAAACCATTCCCCCTTGTCGCATCACTATCCACCTATGTAAACAGTCATTCCCACCTCTGTTTAGAGGCTCCCTTCAAGTATTGGAAGGCCACGAGATCTCCCTGGAGCCTTCTCTCCTCTAGGCTAAACAAACCTAGTTCCCTCAACCATTCCTCACAGGAGAGGTGTTCCAGTCCTCTGATCATTTTAGTGGCCCTCCTTTGAACTTGTTCCAAGTGCTTCGTGTCTTTCTTGTGCTGGGGACCCTAGACCTGGTCTCAGTACTCCAGATGTGGCCTCACAAGAGCTGAGTAGAGGGGGACAATCCCCACTCTCTCCCTGCTGGCCACCCATTTCTTAATGAAGCCCAGTATATAGTTGGCCCTCTGGGTTGCAAGCATGCACTGCTGACTCGAGTCCAGGCTCCTGTCCACCAGGACCTCCAAGTCCTTCTCTGCAGGGCTGCTCTCCAGGAGTTCTTCCCCCAGTCTGTATAAGTATTTGGGATTGCCCTGGCCCAAGTGCAACACTTTGCACTTGGCTTTGTTGAACCTCAATAGGTTCACATGGGCCCACTTCTCCAGCTTGTCCAGGTCTCTCTGGATGGTTTGCCTTTCCTCCAGTGTATCGGCTGCACTACTCAGCTTGGTGTCATCTGCAAACTTGCTGAGGGTACACTCAATTCCATTGTCTATGTCACTGATGAAGATGTTGAAGAGCACCGGCCCCAAGACTGACCCTTGGAGGACACAACTTGTGACAGGCACAGAACCTTTGATCACAACCCTTTGGCTGCAACCAGCCAATCAGTTCTTAATCCATCAAACAGTCCATCTTTCAAATCCATACCTTTCCAATTAAGGAAGAAGGATGTGGTGAGAGACCATGTCAAAGACTTTGCAGAAGTCCAGGTAGATTATATCCATTGCCCTTCTGCCCACTGATGCTGTCACTCCATCATAGAAGGCCACCAGATTGGTCAGGCAAGATCTGCCCTTGGTGAAGCCGTGCTGGCTGTCTCGGATGATCTCTTTGTCTCATATGTGCCTTAACATGGTACCCAGGAGGATCTGCTCAATGATTTTCCCATTCACACAGGTGAGGCTCACCAGCCTGTAATTCTCTGGGTCATCCTTTCTCTTCTCCCTTTCTTAAAAATGGGAGTAACGATTCCCGTTTTCTAGTCTCCAGGGATTTCACTCAACAGACACGATTTTTCAGATATGGTGGAGAGTGGCTTGGCAGCCACATCAACCATCACTCTCAGAACCCTGGGATGCATATCATCTGGCCCCATGGGATTACATATATTCAGTTTCATGAGGAGGTCTTGGACTTTTTCAACAGTTCCAGCGGGATGGAATTTGCTTTTCTCACCCACACCTAGAGGTTCTGGGTCCTGGCAAACACATGGAGCCTGGCCACCAGTGAAGACCAAGGCAAAGCACTTATGGAGCACTTCAGATTTTTCCATGTCTGAAGAAGCCATCCTCGTTAATCAGGGGGGGAACACTCCTTTGTCTGTTTCTTCCTGCCTATGTACCTGTAGAACCCCTTCTTGTTATTTTTCACATCCTTTGCCAAGTTCAGCTCCAATTGTGCCTTGGCTTTCCTGATCTTGTCTCTACACCTGCAGAGACAATTCATGGTGGACCCAGATAGCAATACTTATTTGACCATATCTGTTTTTCTTAAATTGCTCCAGAAAAAACAGTCAAGATTAATTTCGTAATTTAAAAATGTGTTCTTCTCAGATCCACTGTTAGTACAAAATCTGATCTGCTTTAAACCTGTGTGCCATACCGTTTCCTCTGAAGAACGTTGTTTATCTTCTCAGGCATGTGAATACATCTGACTTAGACACTGCAAGTGAAGGTCACAGTTGGGCTGACAAGATGGGGAAGCTGAAATGCAAAGGTGACAACATGTGAATGTGTGGTGCCCAGTAAGGGTTTGCCACAGGAAAATGGATGTCTCTTTTCAATGTTTTTCTACACTCCCTTTAAAGGCTAAGACTGCCAGAAGGAGGTAGCTGCAGGAGTGGCTTTGGTGGGGACAGAGAAAGAGGGGGTGGAGGCTTCTGTCAGAGAAAGGAGATAGCCAATATGACTGAGTGGAAATAACAGGCTAGAGAAACCAGGCTAGATTAGGAAGAGGGGATGCACATCAGAAGTTATTCAAGGATAGGACACTAAATTTCTTCAGAGCGTAATAAGGAAACAGTCCAGTGGATGTCACATTCAGAATTAAAAAGTATGACTTCAGCAGCAATATCTTTTCATCACAATGAAGGGAGAAAATGGTACTGTGAGGAACCAGACAATATTTAGAGTTGAAAGGGACTTTTAAGGTCATCTAGTCTAACTCTCCTGCAATGAACTAGGACATCTGCAGCTAGGTCTGATCCAGCCTCACCTTGAAAGTCTGTAGGGATGGGGCATCCACCACCTCTGTGGGCAAACTGTTCCAGTGCCCCACCACCCTTACTGTAAAAAGCTTATTCCGTATGTCCAATCTAAATCTCCTTTCTATTAGTTTGAAATCATTTCCTCTTGTCCCTTCACAACAGATAGTGCTAAAGGGTCTGTCTCCTTCCTTCTTATGGACCCCCTTTAGATACTGAAAGTCTGCACTTAAGTCTGCCCAGAGACTTCTCTTCTCCAGACTGAAAAGCCCCAGCTCTCTCAGCCTGCCCTCATGGGAGAGGTCTTCCATCCCTTGAATAATTTTTGTGGCCTCCTCTGGACACACTCAAGCAGGTCTGTGCATCTCCTGTACTGTGAACTCCCCATCTGGACTCAGTGCTTCAGGTGAGGCCTCACCAGCACAGAATAGAGTGACAGGATCACCTCCCTCAACCTTCTGGCCAGGTTTCTTTTGATGCAGTCCAGTTCTCCTGTGGTGCGAGGGCACATTGCTGGCTCATCTCTAGTTTCCCATCCATCAGTACCCCCAGGTATTTTTCAGCAGGGCTGCACTCATTCTTTTCATCCTCCAGCTTGTAGTGGCAGTGAGGATTGCCTTGACTCAGGTATGAGACCTTGAACTTGGCTTTGTTGAACCTCATGAGGTTCCCCTGGGCCTACTGCTCAAGCCTGTCTAGTTCCCTCTGGATGGCATCCCACTCCTTTGACATGTTGACCACACCCCACAGCTTGGTGTCATCAGCAAATTTCAGGAAGACTGCAGTAGCAGAGGAGGAAGTGATTATGTGAATGAGAGTGTTTTGGCTGCAGGAATGGAAAGCAAAAGCTAGATTTCTAAAATGCTGTAGCAGATGTGGCTCATTAACTTCATCTTTTCATAGGAGGTGGGCTGGGACTACATAGGGGAGGGCTGAAGCTCATTGGGGTTAGGACAGTCAAACACTGTGCAGGAAGTTTACACTAGTTATTGCGCTGTGCTATTACTTTTGCAGTCTGTGAAGGCCATCCAGAGAAAGGAGTCATCAGAGAAATTTACCAGTCTTGGGGCACTTTATCACAGCCCTGGTCAAAGCTCAGCTCATTCAGTAGGCTTGTCCACCTCCTTCATCCTGATGATGCAGTGTCACATACACTACTTTGTTATACTGACTGAGATTCTCATTATTTGTGCAGAACATGGACAAGTTAACCCTGAAGTGGCATAATAGGTATGTGACATTCACACTTAATTTCTGTGACCTGATACGTGTGCAACTAGACTATGAAAATGTTTTGCTTTATCTGAAGTGGATTTTCCATGTAATGACCATATAACTAAATTAGAGATGGATTAACTTGCTGAGATTTAATATGAACTCATAGCAAAAAAATGTTTAAATAAACTTTCTTTTCAGATATGTCTTGACAACCAGCAAAAATGCTATTTCTCATTCTTTTCTAAGATATGATCTCATTACACATGAACAATCACAGCAACACAAGCAGAAAACAGTACAAGAAAACCCCCTTTCTGATATTAACTCTGGTTGTCAAGTGTTAGATGCAAGTCTAATGAGCTTTGATCCAAGTGCCAACCAATTTAATTCTCTCCATTATCTTGACTGAATAGGGATATATATTAGGTTTCCCCACACGTGCTTGCTGTGACACAAAGGCAATGAATCATTTCTATGCCACAATAACAAAGCTGGTCTTTATCCATCAGAGACCAGAGCTTTGATTCTTGCTCCACAGAAAAACTCAGAACATAAAACTGCTCCCAAAACCAGGTGTCCAGGGAGGGCCACACCTGCAGGGATTTTACACAGGTGGAATTTTGGAGCACAGAGAGAATGATCTTGACTTACTGAGGCTACTACCTTGCTGCCACTAGACTGATTTTGTTCCATTTCAGAAGATGATGCCTGGATATGGGTCTTAACGCTTTAGGCGAGTCTGCTCAGTGATCCATGTTGAAAGTTAGGTATATCAACAGTTTCTACTGGCCTGTTCTGATGATGTACACAGATGTATGACTGATGGGAAATCAAGTCAGATGGTGTAATCCAGGTCCACAAGGAAAAAAGAAGAGGAGAAGGGAACGTTAACCAGGGACGCATAGAATGAATATGTCATAAATGGCTTGTGCTTCCCAGGAACTTCTTCCAAGAGAATAGGGAGGACCTCAGATAATTAATACATAGTATCAATCTTAACTAATCTCCCAAAGGCATTCCATTTGTGTCTGCAGAAGATTTCTTGGTATCTACAGCCCATGACACGTGTGGACGCTCCATGGGTAGGTTTGTTGCTGAAGGTCTCAGAATACAGACCTCAGTAGCTAATTTATTTTCTAACTTCTACTTGAGTGACTTGTACCTTTGGTCTTGTAAAAGCAAGTCTTATGAGAGTAGTAGTCTAGAATATACAAAAATAAATAAATAAATAAAATAACTTCTCTTACATGAATCTTTGCAGTTTTGTTGTTCTAAATAGAGTAATATGATGTCTTAGAGATGGAATGCCAACCTCAACCTTGAATCTTTCTTCTTTTCTCAGCTTCTGTCAACTGTGTTTCCTCAGCAGTATTTCAAGATCATTTGGGTATTTAATTCATCAGACTGTAGAACTCTGCTAGTCTAGCAGGGCATTTCCCAAGCCAATAGTCATGTCTGTGTGTAAGTTCACACCCAGTTGATGTGCCAGCTACAATTCCCTAAGATAAAGGTTTATTGGAGGCTTTTCAAATATATTCCATTAATCAAATGAAAGGCAAAATCTTTCTCAGCATGAATTAAATAGAGTTGCCAAACATACATAGCATTGTTTTCCATAAGGTAGGAATCCTGATATAAAAAAAATTGCTCATCAGTAAACCACGCTGTTAAAAACAGTCCTCCAGACCGAAGTGATAAGAAGTAAACTCAGGATTTCAAAGACCAGACTATTCTAGGATACAATCTCTCACCTCCACATTTTCACAGTGTTTCATGAATTTTTATGAGTAAGTATGACCCAATCAATTTTATCTTCTTTGAGAATTAAAATCCTGTGTAATTCTTCTACAGACCAAATTAAAGAAAATGATATAAAAAAATAAAAATAATAAAAAAGAGACACAGTAACAAATGGTAACAGGCCAAGTATAAAAAAAAATCAGACAATTTTTCACCTGGGAAACTTCCCTGGAGAACTCAGGTTAAAAAATTACTCAGTCATTGAGGGCAAGCTGCTATATCTTTCCACATACCTAAGATCTTTCTAAGACTACAGACTAGACATGATTTTAATACCCTAAGCTTGACAGTAGGTCTAATACTTTCAGTGCTGAAACACTATTAAAAGAAACAAACAAAACAAAACAAAATTAAATGCACAACAAAAATGAAAAGGAGGATTTTACTGCTTGTTATTACTGTGAGACTTGTCACTTTCTGCAGATCACTGCTTAGGTTTGTGTATGGAGACATGGAGTAGACTCAATCATTTCTCATCCATCCTTATCAGACTCTAGGCAAATGTGCCAAGTTTTGGTCACTGAAAGGAGTCAGATTTGAAAAACGCACTCTCTGAGTGATGGTTTAAACTTTCCATTTGAATATACTGTGAATCTTCTGAGTTTTATGTGATACTGCTTCAGATTGCAGGAAACTCAAGCCAAAAATGGGGAGACACACTGAAACTCAGTGAGACTTGGCAGTGCATTGACTGCTGGGGCAGGAACAAAGGCTCAGCTAACAGCATATGCTATCTATTAAACTTTGTTCTTTGTGTGTGTAGACAGAGAGAGGGAGAGAGTGACAGAGGTAAGAACTCCAGCTCCCTCGACTTGATTTCAGACAAAGCTTTTCCCAGATTATCTGATAGCTAAAGAAGTCTGGAGAGAGCTCAGCATTTTTAAGAATCATTTCACAGAGAAAAGTTTTTATTCAGTGCTTTTTCTGCTTTGCAGTAAACATATTTATGGGCAACAATCTAAACAAATTCATTAAGGAATAAATGAAAGCAAGCATTTATTACAATAATTCTCTGCTCTGTTATTGATGAAGAAACCTCTTTTTTCAGGCCAGCAAATTTTCTGCTGTTAAGACACAGAAGATGTTTCCAATTAAACAGTTCACCTGCATCCTGGAAATATATGGGTAGTCTAAGTAGGAATGACAATGATTCTTCACATCTTCCATGGAAAAAAAAGATGAGTAAGTGAAGCCCTGGAATAAAGCCATTGAGCTCAACAGTATTACAGCTGAGATTGTGCACTGACAAAGGAGAACTGGCCCAGTGTAATTTTCTCAAGGATTAAAGTCCCCTCTCCAAAAGTCAGACAGAAAAGAGTTTAAAATACATGTGGTAAAAGCAAAAAATCATGTATCATTCTGAAAGGAAATATGTAAAAGCCTGTCTTAACAGGAATTATTAGTAAAATCTCCAGTATCAGCAAGATTTTAACCTTAGATTCAGAGGGATAAGTCTTAGTTGGTGGGGTAGCGTGGCTTGCCTTGGCCTGCCCAATCAGTCAACAATAAGTCTCCTTTTCTCACCTCTGTCCCACCTCCTATCTTTCTAAGAAGCGGCACAGACACCAGGACACCAGTACAATTACAACAAAACTGAGGAGTGTCAGATGCACCAGAGAGTCATGATGCCTTACTGAGGGACCCCAAGAGATTGGAGATATGTGCTGACAGAAACCTAGTGAAGTTCAGCGAGGAAAAGTGAAAAGTCCTGCACCCTGGGGGGAACAAGCCCATTCAGTGGGGGATGAACATTTGGAAAGAAACATAGTAGAAAAAGTCCCAGTGGAGAACAAGTTGCCTACCAGCCACTGATGCACCATCGCAGGAAAGAAGGCAAACATTATCCTGGGCTGCATTAGGAGGAATTCTGTCATAAGCCTGAGGGAGATGATCCCTCCCCTCTCTTCAGCTATGGTAAGACCTATCTTGAATAATGAGATCAATGCCATGCTCCCCAGGACCAGAGAGACGTGGACATACTGGAAGAAGAATAGTGAATGATCACTAAGATACGACATACAAAGGAGACAGTTGAGACTGTTCTTTCTGGAGAAGGGAAGGCTCAGAGGGCACCTTATAACTCTGAATAAATACCTGATGGAGAGAATAAAAAAGATTGCCCAAGGACAGGAAAAGATAAAGGAAATTCAGTTTCAACACAAGAAAAAGAACTAAGGATGATCAAACATAACAAAGGTTGTGGAGTATCCTTTTTTTTTTTTTTTTTGAGGTATCAAAACCTTCTAAGAAACAGACGTGGGCAGCCCGCTCCAGGTGGCCCTTCTCAAGCAGGGGTGTTGTGCTAGGTAAGTTTCAAAGACCTTCTCCAACCTCAACCATTCTGGGAATCCTTGCAAACTCTATAGCTGCACCAACACTACCACATGCAGGCACATCTCAGTTTTCTTTATAAGATCCTGAGGAAATTACTGATAAATTTCTCTTGTAAAAGGCTGACTTTTGGGAGTGGTAAATTAAGTAGAATGGAAAGGGTAATGGTAAATTATGTAGAATGGTAAATGGTGGCAAAATGTCCAGAGAACTATTGTTCCTTTCTATTTTCTTTCTTTTTTTTTTTTTCCTGAATTTGTGATTTTTGAAATATGATTTTCATACTGAAATGGAAATGAAAATTTCAGCTGTCTGCACAGGCATACTGTGTCATGAGAGGCTGCTGGGGACACAGGAGGTGCAGGACATGGGACACTAATTCAGACTGGAATTTAAGTGAAATGCCACGTGTCAGACAACTACTTGGATTTATATTCCCGTACATAACAAGCTATAACAATACTCTGGAGAACCCAGGTAGAACACTTTTCATCTAGTGTTTTATAAATATTCCAGATAGAAGTATTATGGAAACACTTTCTAATACACAATTTTGTCAGGAGAAAATGTTCCGAACAGCTCTGGTGAGTATATAACTACACTTCTGAAAAGGGGATGATAAGACTGACAAGCCACTGTATGACTTCCTGTCTGGAGTTAGGCAAGATAGACACCATCTCCAGTTATTGAACACACTTGTTCTGTCAGCACGTCATCAAGACATGAGTCTACATTTTTAATATAAACAAGTGTGTGCAGTTTACACAAGGACCTCAGACATGGTAAAGTGATCTTAAACAATTTCTTGCTTCATTACATCTGCTAGAATTTTTTGTCCTTATGCACTTAGAAACCTCTGAGGATGCATCTCCACATATGTCTGTTCTCAGTAGAGTTCTTCAGCCCACACAACTCTCTATGCAGCCAAGTCTAGATAAGGCTACCATACATCCAGCTGCTCCAGACTTGGCTGCTTTTTCCATCCAGAAATGATTATTTTCTTCAGGTTTTTGGATGTCTGGTTGGATGACAGGTCACCACAGAGCTGAACATCTTGAACTTCTTGGAGAGGCTGAATATACTGTCTCTGCTGTGTGGACAGCCTATCAGTTATAGACCTAAGCAGGAGGCACTTTGATGTCTCAGCTGCTTCCAGTGCTTCAGTTGCTCTACTACTTACATATGGTACAGATCTTACTACTCTGTACCCTGGCATGTGATGTGGACACACCTGCCTTCAGAGTAGGAATTTATGGGATCTATTCATTACAGTACCCTGTTTCACTGTGTGCCTAAATTACTCTCAGAAAAAAAAAAAAAAAAAAAAAGTTTGTGAAGCATATAAACAGCATTATTTGTCTTTAGGAGAAAATTGGTCCTTAACACTGTCATTTGGTTTATGCTTCAAATGGCATAGATGTAAGCCCTTTTCTATTTCTTTGCTTTTCCAATAGAATCTAGCTGTTCCCACTGCACCTACAGATGTCTAATCCATTATGCATTATATAAACATATTGTTTTATTGGTTTTAAATACCTTGTTATTCAGTTTCATGTCTAAATACTTTCATTTTGTTGGAACAGCCATCTTCATTACAGCTTTAATTATTTTGTACACTCTGTCACGCTGTCACTTCTTTTTCTTCTCTAATCTAAGCACCACTAAATTTTTCATGCTTTCCTAACATAACAGACTTATCCATTCCTCACACCATTTTTCTTGTATGTTTCCCTGGACTCTTAACATCTCCATAATATTATTTTTTAGTTGAGTGAACAATAATTAACAGAGAGGACATGTCACTGGTTTATACAATTATATTATTTTCAGTATTGTTTTCTATCCTTTTCCTGATACATTCTAATAGTTTGCCAACACTTTTAGTGCTCACAGAGCAGATGGTTTGGCTAAGATGTCTGCTGTGACACTTTTTTTCTGTAAGACTGTGATTAACTCAGAGCCAAGAAATATGTCATTCTAGTTTTTCCTTCCAGCTTACACCAATTTGCCTTTGCCTGCATTGAGTTCAGTCACCTACCTTTCTCTACTCCAGCAGAGGTTCCTCACAGACATATTTCACTTGAGCTATCTTGTCCTGTATAATTTCCAAGTGTTACCCCATTACTCAGTCACTTGTTTTCTAAGATTACTAATAATTATTAATAGTATTAATAAGATTATTAATATTATTAATATATAATCTTTCTGTGCCCATTGCAGACTGTTTCTCTGAAGTAGTACAAATGAACAGAAGATCCTGTTCTGGTGCCACAGACACATCCACTTTGTGTGAAAGCCTTTTTTCCTGAAGACAGAGTGGAAGAGAAACAACAATCAGCACAAGGTAAGTGATTGTGACAAGTTGACAGACCTCATTGTGCTTCAGCCCATGGAGCTTTAGGCACTGATTCTGGTTTTATCATGCGGGTGAGAATTTTCCCACCAACTCAAAATGGGGAAGAGGAAGGGGGTCTCTGTTCCCCAGCCGGGAGAAACTGTAGGGTCTGGAAACAACTTCACATAGGACTTTTGGAAAAGACTATTGTGAATATTAAAGTATTAAATTTAAAGGAGCTCATATTTTGTAGTATAAAGAACAGTTCTGACCCTGCAGAAACTTAGGAACTGAGATGGAGAAACAAGAGATGAAGCCATACATGGTGGTATGCAAAGGGCACGGTGGTGAGAGAGGAAGAGAGGCTGACCATCATCTGTCTTACAGGTACATCTAGGCTTGTTCCCTTCTGAGGATGGTGACCGGGGTTTCTCTGATTTCTTTGATTCTGATTTGTCAAAATGGGAATTGAAGAAACAGCTTTGCCCTCCCCCCAGTGTAAGCAGTCCATTCTTCAGCTCTCTCAATTATTCTGTGAGATGAGGAAGGAGGCAATGCCAAAGCAACCACATTTCCCAGCACTGCTCCACAGCCCCAGCTCCTCTCCAAACTGACCATTCTCAACAGTCTTTGCCAGTGTCTCCTCAGAGTTAGAATAGACAGGAGGCAAAAGGGAGCAAGCAGCATTTTGTACAGGTGTGTTAATTATGAAAAAATCAGGTTTGACTTCTTTATTTCCTGTGACAAATAAATATAGCCATCCATGACTCCAGAAGAATTACTGATTTCAGTGAAGTCATGGTTAGAATTTTTCAAACTCTAAAATATTTCTGTCTTCAGAGTAAATTATGAAAATCCTTTAGACAGACAGCAACAGCGCAAAGCTCACTGTAACTGAACGTTATGAAAATGTACACACTGCATATGTTATTACTAGAAGTTCATTCATATCATTCTTTAATTCCTTTAAATCTCTTGAAGTCTCCAGTCCCACCCTGGAGAGTTTGCTGCTATTTCACATTTCTTCCATTATGTGTTTTGACCTCTCAGTCTCTGGCATATATTGTAACTTTGCTACTCAGAAAATAGTAGGTATTTCCCCTGTATATCAGTGATTGACTTCAGTGAATGTTTTATCATAGTATAAGAACAAAAAAATCACAGCATCCAAATACGGAGCCTTCTTGCCTCTGCCCAAACCTCTTTAGCATCTGGGACTAAAATATGTCTCTGTGTAATCTGTTTCCCATTGTGGTTTTAAAGGTCTGCAACATTTTTATAGGCTCAAGAACCGAAGTAACTCAAGACTAAACTGTATTGGCTCACCCTGATGTAACCCCTATAAATGACAAACAAATCAGCATTTCACAGTTAAAAAACAACACCAAGCATTCTACAAAATCCCCAAGAAGTTTACTACAGTGATGCTAACAATGCTAGACATTAAGGCAAGGAATTTCCTTTTTGCATTTCAAGAGAAAAACCACCACAGCTGCTTCTCAGTGGATTCCCAGCCAAGTTGAAAAGGTCACCGACCCAGCCATGATGTAACATCAAAAACCACAGTGACACCCCCAAGCAGTCACCCTTCAGTGAGTCAAATGACTATCCAATAAACATTTTTTTGCCACACAAACAAGGTATTCATCTTGCACACATCTTGCATTAAAACCTCACCCTCAGAGGGTGGCACAGCTCCATGCTCTTCAAATGTCTGATATCTCTACAAAAATGTTTATTGACAGACTGGCAACAATGGAGAAAATCTGTTGCTGAAAATGATGCACATTACTTTTAAATACTGGGAAAAGTGAATGATTGAGGAGAAAATAATATCTTTGTCTCAGCATTCATAGTGTGATCCATGGTGTGCTTGATTAGAAGCTGCAAGTGTAGTCATTTCATATTGCCGGCGAAGCATCAAAGTGATTGCATAGTCTAAACAGGAAAGGAACAAGACAGGAGCCAGGGGATCTTCGATGCTGTGACTCACATGCTGGGACTCTACACAACTGTGGACAAAAGTTTGTGTGCTGGTCACCCTGTTCTCCACCCTGCCCCAGATGTCACCAGGCCCTGTAGCAAGGTGCCCAGCTGGGCTGTGCCAATATTAGGCAATGCCTTCATTGAGTTTTAGCTTTCTGAGCTTCCCCATCTCTGTAGCTGGAGAGTTTGTCTTGAATCATAGAATCGTAAAACTTGATTTTGGTACAAAACCTGTATGTCACAGTGATGCTGTGATGATGGAACAGGTTGCCGAGAGAGGTGGTGGATGCCTTGTCCCTGGAGACACTCAAGGTCAGGTTGGATGGGGCTCTGAGCACCTGATCTAGCTGCATGAGTCTCTCTCTGTTCATTACAGGGCAGTTGGACTAATTGGCCTTTACATGTCCCTTCCAACTCAAACCATTCTATGATTCTATGGCCCTGGTTTTCACTGGTCTCCTAGGAAAAGCCACCAGTGTTTGTAAGGCTGAGATGCAAAAAGAGCAGATTCTTGATTGAAGAAACACATGGCAATTGCAAGAGAAAAGGAAAGAAGAGAGATAAGGAGAGAACTCTGTAGAGATTTGAGGCTCAAACACACAATTTATCACAATATATTTTAACTAATGGCAGAAGCAATCTCTGATACCTGAGGGGCCTGAGTACTTATTGCAAACCAGGTGCACCAATCTCCAGACATTGCTTCATGCAATGCTCAGTCTGTCAGAAGAAAACCACCCTCTGCAGTTGCTCCTCCTTGTTTATCAAACAGTAAGGAAACAAGATCCATTTGCTCACAGAATTAATACTAATAATATTGTCGTAACAGGTTTCCTGTGCCTGGGGGAGGGAGGGAGCTATTTAAAGATATGTGCAGGATTACTGGATCTCTGCTGTGTTTGCAATACCTAGATTCAAGCCAATCAAGCCATTTACCTTACATCATTATTAACCTTAAATTCTTGCATGTGACAGATTCCACTGCCACATCACTGGACCTCTACAAATCATTCACAGAGATTTTTGGGCTCCAGTGGTGGATTGATGAGTGGGTACATTGCTCTGAAATAATGCTTCCTGTTTATTTCTGTGGAACCTGCAATAGATACAAAGAGCACAATAACACGTTTTGATAGAGACATTCTCAGATACAAAACACTATTTTTTCAACATAGACACCACCATTAGCTGATTTTTGTGGATGAGCTACTAGAAACACTCTTCATTTTATGTGTGACAGCTATGCATGTCCATCTGGAACATGGCTTGTCTTTCATATTGCTGTTACCACTAGTGAAACACACCACCCATTCCCTCATTGTTCTCACATCCACTTTTTGGTCTCCACAGACATTCAGCAAACACTGATGAATGTTAGTAGGTGCCATTTTTTTTTTACGTGGAGGAATTCAGTGACATACTTTTGTTTCATACACACTTCTATGTCAGATACCACTCTGCCACAGTGCCTCTTTGCTGCCATATGTCACAAGGCAACAACATGTAATGGGATATTGGTGAGAAAGTTCAACCTCCACTGCCATACCACTAACATCTGCTGCTGACATTGTGGGCCAACATAATATAACAGGAGGCATCATTTTTGGAACAGCCCTTGTATCAAATCAAGCAGACATTAAAATATCCACATTTGCACACAGGGAGGGAAGCAGAATGTAAACCAAGCAGTGTTTGCTGTCTTGAAGGGCTGTTTCCAAATGTTCTTTCTGTGCTGCAAGCTAAACAAACTCTGTGTACCTTTGCACTTACTTCAGGTGTTCCATGAGAAGCTTTTATTTCAAGTACATTCACATTGACTCTCCTTCCTTATTCAAATTACAAAAGATTTTGAGAAGGAAGTGTGTGTTGGAAAGCAGAATAGAAGTGAGAAAAAAAATTCTGCCTCTTTACTTCTGCCCTTCCTGTGTCTAAAGGCTGTCCGGAACAGAAATCTGTGGGGGATATGGGAATTTTTCTCATCTTTCTTTCTTGCGGTGAATGAAGACAGCCAGAAATGAGTTTGTCTGCAAAATTTTCCCATTAAAAACACGTATACCAAACACTATGGAGGTTGAGTGTGAGTAAGGTTTTACTATAAGGACAGGACTGGAGAAAAGACTCAGAGAGACGTTAAGAGGGAGAACTGTGTTTATCACAGAAGCATAGAATGGCTTTGGTTTTAAGAGACCTCCAAGACCACCCATCCCTAACCCTCTGCCATGGGCTGGGCTGCCACCCACTAGCAAACACCATGCAGAGCCCCATGCAGTCTGGCCTTGAGTGCCTCCAGGGATAGGGCATCCACAGCTCCAGTGAGCAGCAGTGCCAGCGCTCCACCATCCTTTCCACAAAAAAAATCCTCCAACATCTGATCTAAATCACCCCTGTCATAGTTCAAAACCATTCCCCTTTGTCTTATCACTATCTATCTGCGTAAAAAGTTTTTTCCCTCCTACTTACAAGCTCCTACTGGAACATCACTATCCAGTCTCCCTGGAGCCTTCTCTTTTCCAAGCTGAACAAGCCTGACTGTCTCAGCCTTTCATCATCGGAGAGGTGTTCCAGCTCTCTGCTCCTGTTTGTGGCCTTCATCTAGAACCTCTCCAACAGCTCCATATCTTTCCTGCACTGGGCACCCCAGACTTGGATGCAGTTCTCCAGATGGAGCCTCACTAGGGCAGACCGGATGGGGTCAATTACCTCCCCCTTCCTGCTGGCACTCCTCTTCTTATGCAGTCCAGGATGCCATTGGCCTTCTGGGCTGTAAGTGCATACTTCTGGCTCATGCCAAGTTTTTCATCTGCCAGGATCCCTAAGTCCTCTGCTGCTCTCAAGGAGTTCTTCTGTACATGTATCTGTGATTCTCCAGACCTAGGTGCAGCACTTCGCATTTTGTCTTGTTGAAGCTCATCAGGCAGGCCCATTTCTCAAGCCTGCCCAGGTCCCTCTGGATGGCATCCCTTCTTCTGCTGTATCAGCTACACCATTCAGCTTGATGTCATCTGCAAACTTGATGAGAGTGTTGGCTATGAATCTAAATCTCATTTTTGATGTCTTGGGAATCCAGGACCTGGTTCCAATGCTGACTGCAGTTCTAAGCAGAAATGTCAAAATAGGTATCAGCAGTCTGTCTGGGTAGCAGCTGTGACAAAGCTCTGCTGACACAATACATACAGATATGGGAATCCCTGCACAGAGCAGAGGCAGAAGACACTGTGTCTCTGCATGCCTACCTTGGGTACTACATCATTCACCTGAGGGAAGCACCACACACAGATAAATATGAATACACAGAAAATAACTAGTAATTTAAGAATAGCCTTATTGAGAGAATATCAGTTAAATATTTGGGTCATCTACTGGATAAGTCCAACTGAAAACTGTGAAGTGTTTTCTTCATATTTCTCAGATAGAAAACAACCCCTTTAAAAAAAAAAAGTCTAAAACAATTAAAGTATAATTTCAGGTCCTTCTTACATACATCAGAACACACAATTTCAATGGATAGGAAAAATCAGTTTAAGTGACTAACTTGTCATTTCATTGTGAAATTGGATTTTATTCTGTTTGCTAGCTGCCTTCCTTTCTCAGGTATGTAACTGTTCTAAAGTTTACCTTTCCCACAGTTTCTCTATTAATAATCCCTGCTTAGTGACTGATTAGGAGACACTTTTTCCTCAATCTTGTTTCTGGATACGAAGGCTGGAATCTGATGGAATACACAGAGGTAACCTGTTTTACATTTTAATTAATTGTAAAGACTGTAAAGACAAATTTATGAAGAAAAGAACACTAGATTTCCATTTTTTTAATTTGTGCGTAGTAGAGAAAAAAAAAAAGTAATGCAAATATGTAATGCTCAGAGAAGTACCAAGGTCAACTGTTTTTTCCTCCTGATGCTTTGTGAAAAAATGTTTGATTAATTATATATTCTTTTTTTTTTTTTTTTAATATCCCCACCTCACAGGAAAAAGAAATTTTGCGATTAGCATTCTTACTCCAAGAACTGATATATCCACTTCTTAAATTTTTATGAGCCATAGAAATTCACTTGTCCCCTTCTGCTTAAGGGATTGAAAAGACTTAGAAAGAGCCCAGTGATATTCTACTATTTCTGGTGAAAGAGAGCAGGAAAGCCAACAGACTTTGCTTCAGGTGCCCAGGTTTTAACATGAGCTGACTCATTTGTCTGTCATTGCCTACTGTGACTCAGCCCTGTGAAAAGGGAAAGTAAAAGAAAACTGGTTCGGTTTTTTTGCAAAGTAGGAGGCTTTTTTTTCGTGAGAAAATACAGCTACGACAAATTTCCAGCAAGCCTGTGAAGAATATCATGTTCTTCCTCACAAGGCCTTTGCACATACAGAGTGTGTACTGCACAGCAGTATGCAAAGCATAGTAGTACCCAACTAGCTAGAGAAATGTTGTCTGCTATGAGAAGCAGCCTGCCCGTACCTGCACTGTCCACCTTGAAGCTCTGCGCTCTCATCCGTCATGGGAACAAAGTCTTGGATGTGGGAGTAAGCCTGAGTCTCTATGCAGCAGGAAGAGGGCATTGTAGGGTTTCCAGAACCTGCAGCTCTGATATAACCTTGCTATGGGAGCCATTGAACACAGGGGTCAGTAGCACTCCTGAAGCTTCCACAGAATATTTTTGGAGCCATCAGCAACCTTTGCATTGCTGGAAATCTTGTCTGAGCTTGGGGCTTTGACCCCTGGGAATTTTAAATTGAATCTCATTTTGGAAAGAGAGCTTCAGGTGATTCTGAAGGTAATTCCTTTTGGAACTGTTTCTTTCCACGTATACATTTTAAGCTGACATTGAATATTTTCCTCCAAGAATTTTCCTAAAGCGAATAAAGTGATTTTCCAAAGTTTTGTGAAATGCTGCCCAAACCATTTTTGATGATATTTACTGTATACAAATGAGAATACCTGTTGAAAGCTCAGTCAGGGGACCATCCAGTACTTTCTGAAAGGTTTTTTGTTTGTTTCCAACACTTTTTGTCTCAAAACTACAACAGGGAAAGACTTCTGATGCAGATTTGGAGGCAGTAATATCCATGAGTTGTACAGGGAACTGAGCACCATGAGGAGCTGAACCAGCCTGCTGGAGATATGACCCTGAACAAACAGAATGGTATGAGGAAGATTTGAGGCTCTTTGTGCTTTTGTTTATTCATTTCTTTTTCAAGTCTCAATCTTTTCAGCAACTGCAACAAAAAACCTTTTATGTCCAGATGTCAACTTTTGTTCTGGAAAAACCCTTCTTGACTTCTGCTTGCCACCCCAGCCTTGCCTCCCTCCTGCTGGGGGAGGTTTGATGGAACACCTAGCGGGTGACAAGTGTGCCCACAACTGGTGCAGATCTGCACAGTGCTTCTGCCAAGATGCCATGCTGCTAGGTCCACTTTCTGCTTTGGAGGCAGTGCCTCTTGGGTGGGTCTAGTGCTGTCCTTACATTCATGCTCCTTCCTGGGGGTTAGCATGGCCAGTGCTCCCAAACAACTCTGAAAATTAAGTTTCCAACTCAAATGAATGGCCAACTATATATGTGGTCATATAATCACATCCTCCACATTTTTCAACATCTTCAGAGATTTGACCATGGCACCCCTTATATCTGCAGGGACTGCAGCAGGATGACAGCAGTCCTTTGAGCTGTCAGAGCTACAGGGACTGCTTGCGAGTAGATAGAAAGTCATTTCTGGATCAAAATGCGGCAGCTTTTTCAGGATGCACAGCAGTAGCACAGGATAATTTGGCAAAGGAGGCTGGAAGAAATGCTGCATCCAGTTGACATGGCAGGAACATTCACAGGTAGGAAGAATGTAATTATCCAGGCTGGAGGCAGGCCAGGATGCCATTCATACTGCAGACTTGGCATTTCTGAAAGTGAAATAACAGATGTTTTTGTGAACTTCTGTCAGGCATACGTTTTATTAATTAAATCTGTAAGAAATGCTCTGCCTTTGGCTCTTTCCTTTTTCTCTTTTTCTTTTTGCAAATAAATGTAAGAAACCTGAAATGTCACAGAGGGGTAGACAGTTCTGCATATGTATGTAAAGATACATATCCATGCGCCCATCTTCTGGTTCAGAACAGATTAATTTTCTGAAGTCAATGAAGGGGGAAAATGTTGTTCTCTGGGGCCTCATGATCATCTCTATCCTTCAGCTGCAAGAGAAACCCCAGACAGACAAAGCATAAGAGAATATGCCGGAGGCAGCAATTTAAGATGACAGGGTGATAGACTCGGTGATCAGGTGTATTTGTGCTACTTTTAACCTCTCAGAGGAAGAGAATCAGCAACGAGGAGGGGGATGTTGTAGGAAAGACAGGCAGGAGGAGAAATGTAACTAATACACTGAACAGAAGCAGGTGTACAGTCCTTCAAAGAGACAAGAGCTCATTTTCCCACTCCGCAGCTGCCTTCTGCAGTATGTACCTAGTTAGAAGAGACACAGAGCAAAGTTGTGGGCTGGAGTCTTGTTGTAACTGGTTATGCTCACAGGTAATTTCGCCCTCTACTCAGAATTGTTCTACCACTCACTTCTTTCAGAAAATGGAAAATAGAGATAAATTTACTTGCTATATTGCCAAAACAAAGGAACAAAAACAACAGAAAGAGGTTGTGTGTTTTTTGCTGTTGTTATGGCTGTTTGTTTTTCTGTTGTTTCTGTTTTTCCATTAAGTGAAAAGAAATCACTTTCATGGTAACATATTGTCTTTTTTAGACACTGCACAGCAGGGCTGACCCATCCCCCTGTCCCCAGGAGTACTGTGCCTGTGTGAAATTGAAGTGCCATGAGAAAATATAGTAGCAGGAAACTGAATTCAAATGTCTCAGTAAAAGTCTTCCTTTGGGCCTTGGTGACACCAGTAACTACAACAACTGGTATTTTTCCAGTAGTGTAGGAAACTCTGGTGATCCTCTGTGCTCTGACAGCTCAGTCACTTCCATTGATCATTACTGATCATGGACTTCCTCCTTCACGATGCTTTGGTGTTTGGGATGAAAGGAAGCTCTGAGGGATGTAATCCCTTCTGCTTGAAAAGAGAATTCTTCCAGCAGAGCTAAGAGGAGAGCTGCCATGGAAGATACTGCTGCTGACCTCCCCCCCCCCAATCAAGTTTTCCTGGCTTGCAAAGAAAACTAAAACACACATTTAGATATGTGTTGTTTTTTTTTAAACAGAGGATGGACTTTTTTTTTTTGTGGGTCAGAATAAATCAAGCCAGAACAGTTATCCATTTCTCATCTCTTATTTATATGGGCATCTGGAGGTTGGTTCTTTGGTAAATAAAAATAAGTGAATTAAATAACAATAACAGTCTTATTTTTTTAGCCTGGGTCATTATTTGATTAGAATGAATAAGAACACAGAGAAAAAGCAGATACTTTATCTTTAAGCCACTCAAAGCTAGCCTGGTTATTGTTGCAGCTTGACATGAACAAATGCAGTAGCATGTCCAAATTCAGCATTCCCACTTACAACTGATGTTGAAAAATGGAGAACAGTTCAAAAGAGCTACACGACTCAATGAATGAATGATCCATAAAACATGCCTGGTGGTGGGAAACTCAGTACACTCAATCAATCTGTTTTATCTGAAAGGAAATCAAAGGGGAAAAGTCTGCTGATAGCAGATGATTCTTTAGTGAAGCAGAGGCACAACAAGATTTAGGGGGGGGAAGCTCATCATGGTTTTAACAGACACTGAATAATTTCTGGCTGTCAGGGTGATTAGCACTGAAGCGCCTTTCCATAGATGTATTTACCTGGTTCAACACAGAGCTTGCCAGACTCTCCCAGAAGAGCACTGGGCAAGGTGGTTCATTTACACATCTCAGTGCCAGGGCAGGATGCTCCCTCAGGTCCTGCATGCCATGACACCAGACCTGGATTCAGAAGCTGGGTTTCTTCACTGCCAGTGGTAGCTGGGAGTCTGTTCAACTCTGTTTTGCACAGACAGTCTGAATTTTTTAAGGCAAAATGGATACTCTTTGAAACGGTACTGATACACAGAGGTTTGTGTTAAAGCAATTTTCAGCACTGACTTAATTTGAAAAGCAATAGTTCAGGTTAATTCTGAGTTGAGGCTCACACATTGTGAACACAGGCTCTTACTCACGATCCTTGTTGGATTTAACTGAGGCACAGCAGGTGATCTAACCCACCTGCAACAGCCATTGTCTTTGCAGCAGAATAGCATGGGGCAATTCAGTCTTCTCTAGCATGGGAAGACCAACTAGTTTGAATCAATGCAGAAGGTGCCCGGGGGCTCTCACTGAAGAGAGAACACAGCTCACACTGTTCTGGTGCTGCTGTGAGGTGGGAGCCCTGCACCCAACTGAGAAGACAGATGGTATGACAGTGCTCCAGACTGTATTAAGCCCAGCAAATGCAGTAAGCCATGGCCCCACAGGCTGACGGTTAGCTTCTGTCCTCCTATCCTCTCCTCCAGTTTTGTAGCACAGCAAAGGCAAGCAGAGTTCTCTGCACTGTGATTGTTTCTATTTGGTCCCCTCCCAAGATGGGGAGTATTTATGTTCATCAGAAAAATTTAACGCAGTCTCCAGCTGCCTGATGGGAAGTAGGCTGTTAGCTAAACAGGAAGAAAATTATTTGGAAACTATTGAGAAACACTGAAGTAGTTATTTACTCCAGGAAACCAGAAGGTACCCTGGCTAAGAGATCAGTACATTCCAATGGACATGGAAGATTTGAAAGATTAACCACAGGGTAAATTCTGTGCATACATCTCAGTATATATATAACTATATTGAAATTATCTATTCATATTTGTTTTCATACAAGCAAAATCAACAGGTTAAAATACTATCATATCCTACTCCAGATGGTGCTGGGTTCTATTATATTGAAATTGAATGTGGACGTAGAGGTTGTATAGACTGTCTCTTTCCTAAATGGAAATGGTTAGCAGAATCTTCTGGAGAACATCATGTCCAGCCTCCCCACTCAAAGGATGGTCAGTGAGAGCAAGTTGTTCCTGGCCTTGTCCAGATTGTTTTTGATGGTCTCCACAGAGTCTGGGCATCCAAGTGGGTGCCAAACAACTCTCACAGATGAAAAATGATTTTTTCTTACATTGAAAAGATTATTTCTGTATTTTGTATTTTGGCTAGTGGCTGTTGCTCCTGCTGTTTCACTAAATTCCATGGTGGACGGTCTGTTTCTGATCAAAGTCAGTAAGGAGAAAATGGCTACTCAAAGTGCTGCATGGTTTGGAGGAAGAGGACTGGGGTAGACTCATGAAACTTGCCTTTCTTCCTTGCTTGTTTGATGAACATCCATTCCACTCTCTCTTGTAAAGCCTCACGAGACCAGTTCAATGCCTGCTGTGCATTATTTCGAGGCAAAGCCTGTGGGAAGAGGCGATGATTTCTATTAACTTAGCAGATATTGCTGAGGAGAAAAAAAACAACAAAACGTTTTAGCCACAAATCACAAATTTTACAGGACTGTTCCTGTAAAAGTAAGTGAAAGATTTTGCCCCTATTACACGTTGCTGCTGTTTCATTTATGCCTAACTTGTTCACTGAAAAAATCTAAAGCTTCTTCTTTTTAAGTATAAAATAAGCAAATTTGTTTATTGTAAGGAATTTAAAAAGGTGTGATCAAATTAGAATAAAGGCACCAACATGTTGTTAATGGGAAGATAAGAAGTCAGTTCATAAAATATGCAAGCTCAGTAAAAACTGATTCCACTTCAGACTCACACGCAATCTGAGTTTTCCCGTGCAATGCCAGTCCTTGTGAACACATAACCTTTCTGCCTCTGGAGGCTGGGACTTACCAGGTGCTAGAGGGATTGTAGAACTAGTTCCCTCTGACTGCTATGAAATGTAAGATGGAAGACAATTCAGAACACTGACTTTTTTTTTCAATTGACATTGCCCATATGCCCCTGCTTGTTCCAGCTATACGAAATTGCTTCTTTGAAGCCTGTGCTAAGTTGGCCCAGTCTTGTAGTCTTGTTCAGTCCTTGTCAATAAATCGTATTGATTTCAACAGATATTTTGCCTGACCTATATCTTGAAGCATAAAGACTTTAATTCCAAGCGTATACAGCTGAACATAAAATCACCTAATGCTGAGCAGATATCAGGTTAAATTTCAGTCATGATTCATACACTGGCATGATAACAGAATTTCCTGTTGATATCAGCACAAAGCGTCTTCAGATGTGAAGCACTGGTATTAAGGAGAGTTCAAACTTAAGAAGAAACACATGTCTCTGTAAGACGGTGATTCTAGAATCCTATGGTGATTGAGCTTATTCTTTATTCCTTTAATTTAACCTTCTGTCTTCACACACCCTTCCTGGAAAAACCTAAGCCCAGGAATATTGAGTTGTGTCCATCATTCAGTCTCTTAGGAATTCAGTTCCCCAGTATATGCATCCATCAGCAAAAAAAACTGTTCAGCCATGTTTATCTTTACTAACAAACACATCTCTAGCCAAACCCAAAATGCAGTTTCAGTTTGTTTCAGTGAGATGAACAGTGTGTTATGCTGACCCTGGTTTATTGCCTGTTTAGAGGCGCACTTTGTGGATCTCAGAGGGCTTTGGTCAGCTCAGAGAAGAAAGTAGCAGAGAAATTTATTCTGTCTTTGTCAGAATGAGCAGATTTACAAATTGGGCTGGAAATCTCAGAAGCACAAAGTTTTCATTAATATGTTTTGGCAGCAGTCTGGCAGAAATGCAGGAATAGAACTGTTCACCATGGAGCAGTTCAGCATTTCTTCTTCCCGTCACCAACAGAGCACAGATTTCCAGAGGTGCTAGGCTACAGGGGCTGACCTCGGGTCTCCAGCTACCAGTGGTGCGCAATTGTCTATCTGTCTGGTTCCCTGATCTAGAAATCAGCCTAATCTACACAGTTAAGAAGTCCTATTGAATTCAAGACACTAATTATAGGAAAGCTGTTTTCAAAACTGAAGCATAAACAAGAGACCTTATTAATTGCTCCTCTGGGCCTGAACATCTTTAGTCTGTCTTGAAAAGAGATTCTTGTTGGGTCGTTGTCTCATGACATTAAACATAATATACTGTGGCTCATAATGATAATCAGGAATATCAGGGCATTGCCTGGTCCCTCCTGAGACTCTTCTTGCAGGATGTGCCCTCCAGCCCCCATTACCAGCTGAATTCTCTCCTCTGATTGGTTTCAAGGGCTTAAACACCCTCTTTATATAGTGGAGCCCAGAACTGCACACAATGTTCATGGTGAGAATTAGCCTTCAGTGAAGAATGCAACTCCCCCATAAAGAAATGCTAAGTGGGACAGATCCGGAGGCTGGGGAACTCCTCAGCTAAGCAGCATCAAGGTGAGCAGCGGGACCTGATGGGAATTCCCCAGGAGTATTCAGTACCTGACCTCTTCCACTTGGATTCTGAGCGAGGAAATGAACTGGGAGCCCAGACCACATTAGACTTTTTCAATAACACAAGAAAAGACATGGCTGAAGTCCCACTCCTCTTGCTATCTTTTTCTGGTGGTATTATGCTATTTCTCTGGGGAACTTGGTTGAAGTTCTGCCCACTTGAAACAAGAATATGGACCGTTTTTTGTCTCCCACTTTCAGATGCATTTTCTGTATGCTGCACAAGCAACATGGCCTCTTTATTTTGTGCATGAGCTGGTTTAGCAGTCAATTTTCAGACACCAGCCAAGGCTCATGGCGAGCTGGGTAAGAGGGGGACACCCTCTGAGTTACACTGCAGAGAAGCACAGCAGGGCTGTCTGCACACACATCCAGCTTGCAGCAGACACATAAAGCACCCTGGAGATCTTACTGGGAGAAATGAAAGAGCAGAAGAAATATGGCTTCTTCTCAAATTGGGCAGCAGCTGAACAGGAGGATCAAAATTTTGAACACAGAGAGTTTAAGTGTCAGACTCTGTGAAAGTAGCTAATAGTGCCTAGAAAGAGATTAATTTCAATCTGCATATCAGGCATGCTTACTAGGAGGGGCGCTCTCAGTTCAGACTGGGATTTAGCAACAGTGCACAGTCAAAAGAAAAAAAAAGAGGTAACAGCCTGGAAATATTTTTTGAGCGATATTTTAATTATAATGGTGATAATGCTATAAACACTGATGAAAATGTAAAGTATATGGCTTGGAGAAACAACAAAATATATATTTTGTAAGTGAGACACAGTCACACACTGTCAGCAAAAGTACAAACAGGTATTTTGGTAAGTCAGAAAACGCTTGGGTATTTGACACTGAAAAGGAAAATAGGTTGCATTAAAATGTAGATTGGGCAAAAGAGGAAATTTTTTACCTATTTTATACTCTTTCTGTGAGCAGATTACAATACAGTGGATCTCTTAATAGATTTAAGATAAACTAATTATCGAGTTATTTTCACGTTTTGCACATGATGCCAAGCATGTTTGTAGGTTTATGGTTCTGAGTACAATGACTTTTTTATTTCTAGAATTCAAGTAATGTTTTAATAAATTTGTCTCATGCTTATTTCTTTATTAAGCAGCACAGAAAGGTCAAAGAAAGGGTTTCCTTTTATATTGTGACAGCCCCCAGTGGGGTAAAGAATAAAAGTGGTTTATAAATAAAAGTCTCTTTCATCTGTCCTTTGATCCCCCCACACTACAAAACCTCCTTGCAAGTATTTTGCTTGACATAGTCATCATTTCATATTAGTTTCAAAATTTCTGCAGAACAATGTCTTGATCATTAGTTACGGTTAAACTCTGTTGGTAACAGAGAAAGGAGTGCATTTTGCAGAAATGGAAGATACTACATACTACTTCTGTTCATTATTTTCAGCTCCCCAGACCTTGATAAAGTAGGCCAGTGATTAAACTATATTTTATATGCTACATATTTCAGGGCAGCTCCACAGTTGGATAAAGCTTGAGTTACCTACAAATGTTTTGTATCTTAACCATATCCTTCACTTCTACTTAGGCTTCCCAGTGCACTTCCATGCCAGATGCCATGAAAACAAGTTCTTGTGGTGGACTCTAGCTGTTTGTGTCAGGTAATTTAGGAAGTTTCTGTAGCCTACTTCTCTCCCAGCTCTGAGGAAAAAGGAACAAGTGGTACATCACATCTACTCTGCTTCCACACTCTTCTGCTCAGTTCTTGTCTGGCCTGAGACCCGTAGTGTTTCAATAAGCACCATAGAGAACGGTGCATATTCAGGTCATTCATCAATGATCTGGATGAAGGGATAGAATGCACCTTCAGCAAGTTTGCTGATGATACAAAGGAGGAACAGCTGATGCACCAGAAGGCTGTGCTGTCATTCAGCAAGATCAGGACAGTCTGGAGAGCTGGACGGAGAGGTATCTTATTAAGATCAACAGGAGCAAGTGTAGAGTTCTACACCTGCGGAGGACTAAATGCACACACCAGTTCAGGTCAGGGGCATGACGTGCTGGAGAGCTCTGTAGAGAAAGACCTGGGGGTCCTGGTGGCCATCAGGTTGGCCATGAGCCAGCAGTGAAGGCCAATGGGATCCTGGGGTGCACTAAAAAAAATATGGCCAGCAGGACAAGGGAGGTGTTCCTCTCTCTCTATGCTGTCCTGGTGATGCCACATCTGGAATACTGTGCCCAGATTTGGGCTCTCCAGTTCAAGAAAGACAGGGAACCACTGGACAGAGTCCAGATAGGGCTGCAAAGGTGGTTGAGGCCTGAAGCATCTCCACTATAAGGAAAGGCTGAGGGACCTGGGAGTGTTCAGCCTGGAGGCTGAGAGGGCTGAGAGAGGATCAGATCAATGCTTATATATATCTAGAGGGTAGATGTTAAGTGAATGGGACCAGGCTGTTTTCAGAAGTAGCCAGTAACCGGACAAGAGGCAATGGAGAAAAACTGGAACACAGCAAATTCCACGCAAACATGAGAAAGAACTCCTTTACTGTGAGAATGACATAGCAGTGAAACAGGCTGGTCAGAGAAGTTGTACAGTCTCCATCTCTAAAGACATTCAAAACCTATTTGGGTACATTCCTGTGCGACCTACTGTAGGGAACCTGCTTTAGAAGAGGTTTGGACTAGGTGATCCCTGAAGGTCCCTTACAACTGCTGTGATTTTGTGAAAACAGCAGTGGTTGAGAAGGTGAACAAGACCATTCTCAGACTGCAGAAGGAATATGGGATGGAAGGGAGCAATCCGCATCAGGCTTTGTGGGTCCCAGATGCACATGTAAAGCAGGACTTCAGGTGCAGAGCCAACGGCTAAGGCTGACCACTTCTGTGAGTTGAGAATAAGAGAGCTTTTGGAAAGAGAAAAAGGCCCTCTCTTTTAGAGTTCTAACTTGACTAGAAAGACAATTATGCTCACGTAATGGAACAAATGAAAACAGATATATACAAAGAACTATCTTTAACTGTCAATACATTATCTTTCATACTGTAACATTTGGAATTTTAATCTACTAGCATCTTTTTATTTACATTCAAAATACATGGGGTTTGTTTTGTCTCTTTTCTCTTATAGAATTAATATTTACAAATCCATCATTAATTTTCATTTATTAAAAACAGTTTTCCTGCAAAAAACAATTCCACTTAAAATTAAAAACATACTTAAGAAGGCACTGAAAATATATTGATTGCAGGGATTTTGAATGGCAAGAAATATGTTTTTAATTATTGATATTTTATTAATGGACAAGAACTATCCTATTAATAAATCTAAATTGGATATGTACTGAGGAACACTAATGCAAACCATTCCAATACTAATATTGAATACACACTGGTATATAATAAAGCTCTCATATACAATTGAGGTGACTTACAGAAAGATCTTTCAGATTTGAACAGACCTACAGGCAAGTATTTTGCCATATGAGTTCACAGTAAGGTCTCTCACATAAAATATGTTGCACAAAAGAGCCCACTTCTTCTTTCTGTTGGGATCACATGTTTGTGTAGCTCCATTAGCTTCCAGGGTATTGCTTCCAATTTAAGACAGATTGGAACAAGATTAGGACTGGGAAAGCCGAAACCATCCAGCTAAATAGTAATGAGTAGATACAAACTATCAAACACTAACTCTGAAAATGAATATTAGTGTAAGCCTTTCATTTTGACTTCTCTTTCCAGGCAGTCATTTGGTTCCCAACAGATAAAGAAGACAGGCGTTAGAGAAGACGGAGATGGCTGTGGACAGCATCGTGGACCAATGCTCATCCCCTTGATTCTGCCAATATCTGTATGCAACCTGAGTTTGAAATAAGCAGAAAGCTAATCTTCTTCCTCTTACATTTGTTTTTGGCCCAGCAGCATAGCAGGCCACATGAAAGCTGCCCATGCCTATTCCATCTGCTTCTTCTGATTCTCATGTGCTGATAAGCAGAATCTCTAATCCCATCTTTCAACAAAATACCTAGCAAAGCCACAATGCCCACATATGTATAGCATGTTCTTCTGTTCTGAGCAGCAACAGTTGCTTGCATTTTCAATGCAAGTCTGTTATTGCTTCATTTTTCTGATTCCAGTAAAGGAACAAGCACAATTTGTTATACTTTAATGAGAGGAGGTTATTCGACTGATGATCTGAGCAAAAATACCTCAACCCACAGCAGAAGTTGGTTTGTCCTAGACATATCAGAATACCAAAAAGGAATTTCCTGTATTTACTTGGGATAAACAGTTTTCTGCAACAAGTATTAACAATTTGAACACTGTTTAGAGTGAGAAGTGGAAAGCACACAGACTCAACAAAGCTGTCAGGGTTTTTATTTTTCTGTTGTTTTCATTCTAAATGGAAGTAAATGACTTCCAATTGTTCAGTATTTCACAGTCAGCTCCTTCCAAACTCTCAGTTAGATGTTCAGCCTTTCTGATGCCAGGGGTCAGAGGCCAATGTCAGGGCACTTGTGTGGTCTAGTGGGAACACCACTAGCATCCTGCTGGCCATGTGGATATAAACACATTCCTGGAAAGTAGGGTAATTGCATTGGCTCACTAGGGAGTGGACATAGGGGTATGTGCCTGAGCCTCTGGACTGTCACAGAGATGACAATGTGCAGTGTTGAGGCTGTCAGGACGTGGAAAGGAATTGAAGGTGGTGATAGCTCCTCGCAGCTTAATAAACCTTCTCAGTCCTTCAGCAGTTGTTTCTTCTGCTGCCCAGGAGGTTGAGGGTACAGATGGGAGCTACTGCTGTTATGGACATTTGCTGTGGAACATTTCACCATCCTTGGGAAGGCAAGAGAGGCGACAAAAGGGTATCTTTAGCTCTTCTGAAACTACGTGACATCAGGTTCATGGACTAGAAGCGAGATGATACTGCATAACACACTAGAAGAAATCCCTAAATGTGATTTATAGTCTAGAGAGACATTAGAGAATATTTGGAGAATTTAAAATATATGTACATAATATATATATTTAAATGTATATCTGATAAGAAAAGGACTGTTAGATAAAATAATCCAAGTTGTGATGATTTTATACTGGAAAGCGAACTGTGAAATCAGTAAGAACTTATCCCAGTTTAAGGCCCAGAGAATTTTTGGCCTTAGAAAAGAGAGAATGTAAATTAAAATCCAAATGCCAGTTGGCTAGCTAGAGGTGCGCGTTATACAAATTGTCTCCTAAACTTCTCTTTCTTCAGGGTTAGTTTAAGGAGTATATCTAGTTCTTGATACTTTGTATGATGCTTTGGTGCCACTATTCTTCCTATCTGAAAAAAGGCAAATCGTTTGGTTATTGCTGACAACCAAAACCTCAGTATATGGAAACGATGAACACTGAGGAAAGCAAATTATTTCCTTACTGCTGCCTTCACACCGCACCAAGCATAGGTGATACTCTGTAATAAATCTGAATCCACAAAGACTATGCCTTGATAGGTCCTGGACTGACCACAGAAATTGAGGACATGGAAACAAAGATCTCTGCAGAAGGTCATCTATCAGTAATTGCAGAGCATATTCAGCTGTTGAGTTGAAAATTGCAAATTTTCTAGGTCTCTGAATAAAACACCCTATTATTCAGCTAAACTTCTTTGCCTCTAGCTTGGAAAAACTATAAACCCACTTCTCTGACCTAGTATATTATGTTCTGACTAAACAAGCATATTCAGCAAAAAGAAGACAGCTCTTCCATTCACTTATTTGTTTATTTATTTATTTATTTTATAATTTAGCTATGTTGGGACTGTAACTCATTCTTCAGAATTTATCATAAACAGGAAAAAAAAAAAGTAACAAAATAAGTAACAACAACAACAATAACAGAGGAGAAGCACAAGAGTTTGGTTGTAAAGCACTAATGTCCATAAAACAACTACTGCACTTACATGCAAATAGGAGTATTTTGATATGTAAGTACCAGCATCATCACTGGAGTCCTAAAGTGCATTTACACAACAATGGAAGAACTACACAGTGAAGTTACACTGCAAAACATCTTCAGTGCATGCTGCCTTTAAACTTTCTCTGAAGAACTGGTTAGGTTTCTCTCCAATGCAGAGTGCAGCATCTGTCTACTGAAATCTCATTTTGAATGAAGCATTCCACTGTACAGCTTTGCACGAACCATGAATCCCAGAGACTGAACAAGACAAATAAACCCTGGGAAGGTGGAGCAAATCATGATTCAGGATCCATCTGAGTTCAAGGTGTGGATAGGACCCACAAAAGCCAAACGAGGCTGTTTCAAAACATGAGTCATTTGTCGTGCATATTCAGTTACTTCATCAGTTTAACAAAACAGAACAAATCAGCACACCAGACTTGAGCTGTGTGAAGCTTCTGCTTTGTAGTGAAACACACAGGGAAGCACAGAAACTTTCACTTTGGTGAGTACATCTACAGATGGTAGATGGCAGCTGAGAGGAAGACATGAGTATCTTTGTTGATGCTGCTTACAGCTGGTTTCAGGCAAAATAAAACAAAACTAAAACAAACAAACAAACAAAAAAAAAAAGAACCAAAACTTAATAATGACACTGTAATCCAGAAACCTGTGAAGCCCGACGTGAAATAGTCAAATGCAATGTTTTCAAACAGAAATACAGAAAGTGCTTGAGGTCAAAAAGTACAAAGGATTCTGAAGTCATAGAGCCCATCTTGCATCCTTGAAAAGAGAGTAGACGCTGATCGGACAATTCAAATAAAAGCTCTCAGGAAACCCAGACATAGATTTCGATAGATAAACAGAAGAGCATGATCATATGTATTGGGCCTCTTTGGAAAGATTTGATGCAGTGAAATTAAGTTAAACAAATGCAGATGATAAGAGCCTGTCTGCATAGGGTGTGGATGGAAGGGGAGGTGTCCCAGTAAAGATCATGATAATGCTGGGGCCATCACTATATAATTGCTGGAGCAAAGAAAGGAGTGCTAGGATTTCTTGGAACTGTGGTTTGCATAGAGAAATTTATGACTAAAGTAGTTATCTGAATGAACAGACTTAGAACACGCCTGCTCAAAAATATTCAAAGAACAACAGATGCAAATCTTAAGAGAGAGCCTGAGAAACTGAAGGATTTAATTAAAGAGGCCCCAGTTCTGAGATAGTACAACAAAAAGCACAAAAGTAGCTTGTCCATGGATGCATCCCAGGAGAGTATTGGCACAATCCTCTTTCAGTAACACAGTTGAAGCTGGAGACAAGTGGCTAATGCATCATGGTCACTAACAAAGGCTGAATGTAAATATGCTGAAAGAATGAAGGAGGCCTTGGCCTAAAGCCATGTCTGTAAAAAAAATGTTCTTTATTTATGGGAGATCACTGTGTTAGCTGAAACTGACCATAAACCATGCACAGCAAGTGCCAAGATAGGCTTGATAAATACCTCCTGGAGAATACAGAGATTTTTCTTTTTTCAGCTACAAATGTATGTTTTATAAATTGAGTAAGCCTGGGTGAGAATTGGTGCTTGCAGACAAACTCCAAACCTCATATTACATAACTTCCAGACATTGATTATGGATGTACCAAATCTATGAATGAACAGGAAAACTATTTACAGGGAAAATATGGACTCTGTCATTATCACAGTGAATTTATGATAATGGGAAAGACAACTAAGTCTTCGGTGCAGAGCTGTCACGGACATCTTCCAGATTCATATAATGCTTCGGTGGTGGGGCCTGAATCAGTAGTTGTGGAATTTTAAAGAAGTTTGAATGGAGAATCCTAAATATGTTAGAAAGAGGTATATGAAAGTCATTAAGGAATGTGAATTCAAAGAGAAAGGCTAGATGCAGTTGAAAAGTCAACATTGGCATTAAAAAAACTTAATATTATTTAGTAACTCTGCTCATGCCAGCAATACAGGCAACTCCCTACAAAAGAACCTATAAAGTTGACAAAACAGAAAAAAGTTTGTGTAAATCTTCTAATTTTTTTTTATTTACTATATTAATGAGGGCTGCAATGAAAGCAGTGCCTTCTATCTCATTATGTTGGCTCAAAACATCAGAGGCGGATGTTGGTGGTATAGCAGTAGTGATTGAAACTTGCCACCAATATCCTATTACATTTTGTCTCCTTGTGACAAATGGTAGAAGAGGGACACTGACAAAATGGTGCCTGACATGGAAGTGCATATAAAGCAAAAGAGTATCACTGAATTCCTCCATGTGGAAAAACTGGCACCCATTGACATTCATTGATACTCACTGAATGTTTTGGGAGACTGAACAGTGGATGTGAGTACAGTCAAGGCAGCTGGTGGTGCTTTTCAGCAGTGGTGACAGTGAGGTGAAAGATAAGCTGAATACTAGATGTGGTTTTTGATGAGTGCAGCATATAGGCTCTACATTGCTGGCAAAAATGCATAGCCAATGGTGGTTACTACACAGAAAAAGAGTGTTTTGTAACTGACAGTTTACAATACTGTAATTATCCTCTTCCTAATTTTCGTGGAAATAAATAGGAGGCATTACTAATTAAAATGCATTTATTATTATTGGTAGCAATACTGTTAATTATTATCTCCCCAAAATGGCATTCCTAGAAGTTACTGTAGCCAAACAGGTCACAAACCATCTGACAACCAATAGAATACTCTTGGTAAGTTTTAGCCACATTTACAAGGGAATATTTGATTAGACAGAAAAAAATGTTAAGTAAACTTGCTGATGATTTCTACATCAGTAACCAAGTCCAATGAATACAGTCTGTAGGGAGTAGTTTTTGAAGATGTCTGTTAATTGTGGTTAGCAAGCCTCGTAATTTTTACCATTGTTGCTCCTAAAGTCCTGTCATTACTCAACCATTTCTTTCCACAGTTGAAATGGACTCTCAACCCTCACCCTGGAGAAATACTTGAAAGTATTAATCCCTACAACAAACACAAAGAACACCAAGTGCACTACCCTTTTAACCTCTTTGAGCTTGGTAAGCATGGTAAGGTACCTTTTTGGTTTGTTTGTTTGTTTGTTTTTAATGTTATGTATGCAACTTCAGACTTCTCATTTCACAGATAGTGAGAGCAAGTTTTGTCTATGCAGCACGGGGAACACTGAAGCGTTCATTCAAGGCCTAATTGTAAGCATGCTGTGATGGTGGAGAAGGCTTGGAGTGAGGCCAGCAGCTGTGCAGCACAACCTGGGTGTGGGCTTAGGACTGTGATCACTGAGCACAGCCTTTTCCCACCCAGTGGGTATCCAAGGCCCTATCAGAGACTATCAGCAGGTCATTATTTCTGGTGAGAATGCTATCATACACACTGGACAAGGAAATATCTGAAATCGATAATCAATAATTCTAAGTGTTTCAGATGCCGGTGAGCATGAACCATGGTCCTCTTCAACATGCAGGATTTCTGTCAGCAGAATTTTTCCAGGAAACCAGAAATGAGCTGACAAAATCAAAAGGAGCTCCTGAAAACAAGCTGGTTGTACTACCAGCAGTGGGTGGATTCATTTCATGGGCAGACAGGTGCTCCCCCTCACTTATTTTGTTTTGTGAGTCTGAAGGAAAGGAAGAATTTGAGATATGAGGTTAGCTATTAGCTTAATTATCATGAAACTACAAAATAGTTAGGTGAGGAGCTGGTAACTTGAGTCTGCAGGAGACAAAACAAATTCCATTTGTCATATTTCCGTTCTTCTTTCATATTACTTCTTCTGTAATTATCATACAGCTCATTCTATAATATAGATGTGCTTCATTGGGTTTTATTTTATTTTATTTTATTTTTTTTCTGGAGTATTTATAGGTGGCCAACTGAAAAAAAAAACACACAAAGAACTGTCATAAGAACCAATAAACACATAACTATATCTTTAATTATGCAGCTTATTTGGACAGAGTTAATTGTGAATTTTCCTCTAGAAAGAGTGTGGAGAATGGAGATATTGCTATTATCCTTCCTGCTCCTCTGTACTTAGCTTACTCATAGCTGTAGATTTTGATCATTGCTGTCATTTATTAACACATGATGTCTGACATCAAAATTAGCACAGAAAACCAGTTGCAAAAGCAGAGCAGGCTTCGTAAAAAAATCCAACGAGACTCTGTGGTCTCACATTAACAGCTGCAGAAAATGGAATTCTGATCGTCTATGGGAAATTACAAAAAATGAAAGTTAATAATTCCTGAGCATGTGTAGTAAGTAGGAAGCTTGAAAGTCCCTAAGCCCGGAAGAGAGTGAGAGGTACAAAGTTGCATTGCAGTAGAGCGGGAAGTAAACTGCATGTACATGCTGGCACCTTAAATCTTCCATATCACTGCAGTGAAGAAACTGGAAAATCCTAGAAGAAAATGCAGTCTTTGTATTTATCACAGGACAAATCTGTCTCTGGCAAAATCTTAAAATTATGCGGTGTTCATTGTTACTGTTCAGACATAAAAATCAGGAAAGACTTCTGCATTTGCTTGGGAAAAAATTCATCAGCTGGCAATAATTCAAAAGTTAAGGAAGATTTATATGCAAAAGTCCCATTTTGTATTCCTTGGGTAGAATCCCAAATTCCCTTCACTTTCACCTCCAAGGAGTCATTAGCATTTATCAGGTAAATAATCTGTAAAAGGCAGATTATATGCCCATAAATCCATTATAATTACATTGATTTCAAAAGGTTTTTTTAAGATTTATACCCATGTTACTGACCTCACAGTTGGTAAGCTTTCTAAGGAAGATTCTAAATATTTCCTCAAGAGAAAACAGCCCTTACCATGTGCTATTTTTTTTTGTTCTAAATGTCCTCACCTTCCATCACAATGAAGTATTTTATATAAACACAACATGAGGTAATGACACTAACTTAGAAGGAAAATAAATTCACACTTGTGTATCAAGCTGAAGTCTTCCCACCTGTTTTTTATTAACTCATACCACTGTCTTAACATTACTTAGCAAAGTATTCTTATTTCATTCCAGCCATCTATTCCCTCCTTACTTTGTCTACCTGACAAAAAACTTTCTTCTCAGTGCAATTTAATACCAGGCATCCAACCTGCATCTTCACAGATTCTTCAGACTTAACACTGATAGAAAGTGCACTCATGGGATACTTTCTCATGGGCATATCTAGGCACTAATGCACACTTACTGTGGTGAAGAACCATCCTGAAGCATCAGCTCATGAAGCTGGATGGAAGCCAGTAACATTCTGTGGATACTGCTATTGAGAAGCTAGTAGGAGTCCTGATGCAGATCCTAAAGCCCTTTGAGCTGCTCTTCTACTGACAACATCAAGTCCATTATTACTTAAAAACAATACATAAAGTATTGTGACAAGATTAACTTAATGGAGCTCTGTCTTTGGGAGAGCTGCTTTGATCTCTTCCAGTACCTTCTTGGAGCTATTCCATGGGTTAGGATGTTAGAAAGCAAGCAGACCTGTGAGAGCTGGTCAGCACATAAACAGCGCTTCTTTCAAGCTCAGGATTGGTGTGTCCCTGTGAGTAAGAAATCAGGCAAGGGTGGCAGAAGACCTGCGTGGGTGAGCAAAGACCTCATGCATAAACACAAAGGGAAGAGAAAAGTCCATGAAATGTGGAAAAAGGGTCTGACCACTTAGGAAGAATAGAGGAATGTTGTCAGGGTCTGCAGGGATGTGATGAGAAAGGCCAAAGCCAACCTGGAATTGGACCTGGCAAAGGAGATAAAGGATAATAAGAAAGGTTTTTATACTGTTGGAATACTTTAAGAAGTATACCAACAGTAAAAGAAAGACTAGGGAAGATGTGGGTCCCCTACTAAATGAGGCAGGTGTTCTGGTAATGGGGGATGCAGAGAAGGCAGGGACGCTGAACGCCTTCTTTGCTTCTGTCTTTACTGTGGGAACTCCCCCTCAGGACTCTTGGACTGTGGGAGTGTAAGTGAGAGGGTCTGAGGAATGGAAGGCTCCCATATGGTGAATGAGATGGTCCAAAAGTGTCTACACAACATCAGTGTATGTATATCTTCGGGCCCCGATGGGATGCATCCACGTGTGCTGAGGGAGTTGGCAGAGGTGATTGCTGAGCCGCTCTCTATCATCTTTGAGAGGCCTTGGAGAATGGGAGAGGTGCCTGAAGACTGGAAGATAGCCAATGTTACTCCAGACTTCAAAAAGGCATGAAGGAGAATCTGGGGAACCACAGGCCAGTCAGCCTCACCTCCGTCCCTGGAAAGATGAAGGAACTGCTTGTTCTGGATGCTGTCTCCATGCAGTTGGAAGAAAAGAGAGGTAACAGAGTCTCCTTCTCCGGAGATGTTCAAGACCCCCCTGGACGCCTACCTGTGCAACCTGGACTAGGGAGCTGCTTTGGCAGGGGGGTTGGACTCAATGGCCTCTAGAGGTCCCCTCCAACCCCTACAATTCTGTGATTCTGTAATTCTGTGAGACTACAAAAGACATTCATTTGCTCTTTGATGCACAAGATCAAACAATAATAACTAAATGTCTACACAGTCAGTCTTGGAAATCTCTTACATAGTTATTGTTTCAATTATAGTGTTAACGCTTTTAAGACTGTTTTTGCAAAGAGGTAAATAATGACCAATAATATGTTGGGATTTTTTGAGAGAATAAACATCAGTGTGACAGATGTGTGATAAACTGGAACCACAAAGGCTTCAGTTTTCTACAATTAAGGTTACTTATTCATAGAAGGGAGGCATGTATAGAGGCTGTGCTTAATACAGAGAGCTCACAAGTGTGGGAAATCCACAATAACATAGTGAGAGTGAGTGGATACACTGTAGGAGCCCTGACACTGGGGATCATGCTGTGATTCTTAGATCAGCAGAAAGAATATAACATTCCAGAGAAAAATAAAGGTTGGATGAGAAAGATAATATAACAAAACCATGTGATCAGATACGACAAATATCTGCACAACCATGTGGTTCCAGCACAGAATCAGCTGTTACGTAAATACATCTTTTTCTTTCCTCTTCTTATACATCACCTAATTAGTTCTTATTCATCTCTGTTTTTTAATTTTCTCCTTTTTATTTTAACAAAGAAGATGAGAAAATATTGCTGGCAAAAACATGTCCTCAGTTGACAAATCTCTTTGCTGGCAGAGACAGATCCCAAGATGGTGAGCAGAGTGCAATCTGTGCCTTCACCATCCTTGTCAGACAGGGAGATATGAACCCATCATATGATAGGATCATCGTATCACTGCTGGATACCCCTAGGGTCAAGTGCCACCTGGGGGAGTAAGAACAGGTTATCCTCAGGGTATGAGTACTGATCAGTGGTCCTAATGAAATGCCTATTGCCCAAAGCAACCTCTAGCCCTTCCTTTCATGAGACAACGTTGACATCCCCTTTAGGTTGTGCTCTGTAGCACAGAGAAGGGTTCATGTAAAGATTCTGCTTTAAATCATCCCATAGTCCACCTAGTGCATACCCAGCCTCAACATGTGTCCTTCCTTCCTCACCCATCCCCTGTAATAATTTTCCATCTTCTCTTGCAAACATAAATGTAATCTCTCACAAGGAAGAAACGCAAACACAGGGCTTCCAGTGTCTGTTAATGCCTCCAGATGTTCTCCCATTTGCACTGCATGGTGATATGGCAAGATCGCAAGTGTGACTGCCTGTGTTCTTCTTCTCACACAGACCTCATTTCTCAAATTCCAGCTTGGTTCCCACAGGAAAACTTTCTGAAAAAAAAAAAAAAAAACTTTCTGAAAGGCTTCTCAGCTCCTTGATAGTTCATTTTAAAACTACTCAGATTTTTTAAAAAACACTGGGTTCACATTCCAGACCCTTCACTTTTTGAACTTGCAGATGTTAATAAGTGGACCTAGGATGTTGTTATTAGCTTGAGGCTTGTTACAGAGTCTGTTTTCTGTACAGGTGTATGAGAAGACTGGCTAAAGCATGACAAAGAAAGTGCTTTGTGCTTTAGTTGCCATTCCGACAAGAAGCTCATACAAGTTAAATTATTATTAAAAGTTATTAATGGATATTCGGTTACTGTATCATGACCTAGCTGAAGAATAAGACTCATTTCAATAACAAAATGTATTGTTGTGAACCTGCACACACCTGCACAGTAACAGGAAGTACTGGTTTTTGGCTGAATCCAGCTCAGGTTTGGGAATGCTGAGCAGTTTGTGCAATGTCATAATTTTTTGTTTTACTTCATAGCACTTTCTAATTATCTGCACTGTTTTTCTCCTGTTCCTATAAGGCAGTTGTCTCCTATACAAAAAGAGACATTCAGGCTGTGCAACACGTTGGTTATGACGTGAGAGACACAGTTATGAAACACCTCAGAAGCTTACGAAGTCATATTAGGAAGGCAAGGGAATAGTGCATGGGCACAGACAGCAGCTGCACACCTAGGTAGGGAGCTTGCTGCTCCTGCTGGTGTTAGCACTAGCTGCTCACTCTTCTGTAGCCTGGCTCCTGTGATGGTTAACAGAGCTTGGCATAAAGTGCATTGATGAAAAGCCATGAAAACACAGCTGCCTCTGCAACACCGGATAGCAATCAACAGTAACATAATAGAAGTCAGAATGCGAAAATTTATCTAAAATGCTTAGAAATCAAATTGATAACAATGTTGCTGGGTCTTTCTGAGGAAGCCCTGATGTCAGCGGATGCGATGCTGGCTGCCAGCTCAGGACATCCACTGGCAGAACAACACTGCAGTCTCCAGGAGAGGCTTATAAGTGTGTCAGGCAGCTGGGATCATGCTGATGTAGTGTCTCACAGCTCTAGCTTTCATCTCTGAGTCTCCAACTCTGTAGTTAAAACCCACATTCTGTGCCGTACTGAAATCAGATTGTGTCATTCCTGGCTTGTTTTGCATTCTCTCCCAAAGTGCTCATGATTTTCCTTGAGATATTCACACTTTTCAGGGATTGCTTGACAGATAATACTGCTCTGATGCAGTAAATAATCATGAAAATATTCCAACAGAACAGTATTGTCCTTGTTCTATGTATTCAGGCAAACTTGCTGCTGTTTTTATTCCTGGTAAATGCAAGATAAAGCTTCCTGCAGGAACTGAAGGCATTGGTGGGTATTTAATTTATACACCTAATATTGAAATGAGGTGAATAACCACCTTTTTCAAGTTTTGCCCTCTGGCAAGATTCACACAATCTGGTTTCACCTCATTCAAAAGGTTTAATGAGACATAGATCTCGTGTGCATGCATTTATGGAAATGTAGAGAAGGGCTGTAGAGAGCTAGGAGGCATGAGACTGTGAGAAAGAAAATAGCTTTGTGGGCTGACCTCAGGTATTCCTCACATATCAGATCTCCACATGCAGAATAGGTGGAGCCAGAAGAAGGAAAACACGTAGAAAGGTTTACGTTGGTTGGACTTGATGATCTTTAAGGTCTTTTCCAACCTGTGTGATTACATGATTCTATGATTCTATGATTCTATGTGCCTGCAAACCTGTGTGTATCATTGACAGAAAGCACTATTGCTCTTTTCCAGCATTACCCTGTTTGTAAGTTTTTAATGACTTTGATCCATTTCCAAAAGTGTTTGCCAAAAGCAAATCATGATCAGTTTTACAGCAGCGGCTGGGGACTGGCTTTACTGTGCCAAAATCTGTCTGAGGGAAGCAAAGTGGGTAGCAGAAGTCACTGGGAGCAGCAGGACTCTGCTGGGGAAAGACTGTTTTGCCAGAGAAAACAAGAAGGAGAAGAAGGTGACAGTTTCAGGTGCAAGCTATAGATAGGGTGCCAATAGAATGGCTTTTATTCCAGAGGAATTCAATTAACGTAATATCTGTGGAGGGTTTTAATCTTTTGATTTTGAAGTTATTCATATATAGGACAAGCTTCAGGAGTGTTGGTAATCTTAATTAATAGTACCTTGCCTCAGACTTCAGTTAGCAATCTACCCAGTTCCTTCTGCATTATATTTCTACTTTTAGATAGGCTTTTCCAATTCCTATGCCATTACACAGAGGAAAAACAACAAATACCTCTAAATTAAAAGAACAGTGACTCAATAGGACCATTAATGGGTAACCACATCTCTCCTAATACTGATATACTTCTTTAGTTGTGGTATTTCAGGCAGTCACATGCTTAACCAATGCCTAGTGCTGCCCCTGCCAAAAACAAATCAGTTCCTCCTCTGAATTTACAGACATTTCTTCCTTCCTATTGAATAGCTTACTGACCCCCCCCCTTTTTTTTTTTCTTTACCGCTTCCAAGCAGTCAACTGAAGTGTGCTGAAAAATTGTTTCCTTTCAAGTCATTAGTATGAGGTGAGTTTTAGTTCTACTTAGTTGTTCAGTCAATCAAGAATTGCAGATCTCTATTAATACTATTAATACTAAGAGGATATTCTCTAAGTTCTCATCTAGGCAATGACAGGTCAGGTTAGAAAATCATGATCTCCAGAGAGATGCAATGGAAAGTTTCAAATATCACTACTTCCCTAAGCCTCCGTGTTATAGCTCCAAATGAAGCAGCAAGAGAACTTGCATACAGTTCTTGTATATTTCGTTTCCAGGGATCTTGCAATTTCCAGAGCTGGACAAGTAACAAATCATGTGTTTTTTAAATGATAATATTATAAACTTAGTCACTGTTGGAAAGTACATCTTTAAATGTCTGTAAGGCAAATCTGCTACAGGCTATGAACAAGCCATTAGATATCACCATTCAGTATTCAGGACTCAGCTTCCTCAGCAATGCTGTTTTTTTTCTGCGCTCTGACTGGATAAATGGAATATTTCCAATGAGCTTTCTTCCACAGATACTCATAATCCTGAATTATATTGCTACTTTCTGCCTAGAGTCTGCAATGTTTACCTAAATTTTGCTTTTCTGGCAAATAGTTTAAAATGTGCTTTTATTGGCTACAAGAGTCACTGCAAATGGAATCAAAAGATGTATAAAACCATTTTAAACAACTGAAAAAAAAGTGAATAATTCTTCTATAATAATATTCACTCTACGTTGTCCTATTATTGTTTTATCAAACAGTAAGAGAAATAGAACTTGCAAAGACTCTGAAATAAATAGGCCCCTTCGAACATACTGAACAGGTGAGGTCTATCTTAGAATTTCTCCAGGATGGTACATCTGTGAGGTTGTGAAAAGTGCAGTGATTTGCATAGTAATATCCATTTATTTTTTGTAAAGCCAAAGATTATCTCTCAGCAAATCACTCACTATAAAGGTGTCACACTCTTTCAAAAACTCACCCCAGTAATGAAATAAATAGTGAACACAGCATATATTTTAAAATAAGTATCAAGATCTCTAATTTTGCTTGAAAAGGAGAATTCTCTTTGCTGGTGAATAAGAGCTGCTTTTTAATGAATTATTGGATATTTCTCTGGAAGTAGCCTCTGATATTTTGAACCCTACTCTACAAGTATATTTTCTTTATGGTAAAAGGGCCTGATATCTTCTGACATATCACTACACTCTTTTTTTTGCATCCCGCTTCTTACAGACATTCAGTGAATCACTACTAAGCCAGTTGCCCCCAAATTTCCAGCAGGTCTGATTTCTGGTGTGTCACCTCTATCTCTTAAAAGCACCATTCTCCATTCAGAATTTCTATGTTTATTTTACTCCTGGAAGCATGTTTTCTTCAGTAGTTCCTTAAAGCCAAGGAATATCATGCATTCTAGATTTAATTTTAATCACACTCTTCTTAACGGGAATCACTTACAAGAAGATTCTGCTGAAGCATCTTTGTATATTTCTATCCCAGGGTCTCATTCTGAAATAGTTTTTGAGCTCAGCAGTAAGGAGGGGTTACACATACTCAGCACTCCAGAGAAGTTCTTCCAATGACAATCCAGGGCCATGGTACCCAAAAATTGTAACCTGAGAGGTTTATTGGGTGGAAAAATAGTTTTAAAGGACAATGCTTTTCGTCCACTGTATTATGGTGATAACTATATGCTACTAGCACACAGTAATCTCTCACTGTGTGTGAGATTCCTCTTCCCATGAGCAAACTTGCTATGTACTTGCAAATGATTATTCACATTACATTACATTAAAAAATATATTATTTTTTCTGTAAATTGTGTAAATTGCATCTCTTAAACCACTGTCATAACTGGCTTAATAAGTAATCCTGGATAAAAATACTAAACAGTGAGAAGAAAAAAAAGTTTTTCTCCTTGTTCAATAATGAACGTTTTCTTACCTTTTACTGAACCAGACAAAAACTCTACCACATTCTACTGACATTGCTGTGAAGGCAAGTGCCTTGCAGCTGAGTACACATACTATGAGTACTACTCCTCACACACACAGGCTGTAGGTTCCCACTCACTCTTACTATCCGTTACTACTCTTGCATTCTGCCATGTCAGAGTAGAGAAAACCTTTCCCTTTCTCATTCCCTGACAATGTATGGTTGGGAACATACATTTTCCTGTCATTTCCACACAGCCATAGGAGTGCAAAGGATTGCTGTGCAGAGCTTCAAAAGTCACTTGGCTCCTTCCCCATCACTGATTTCCTATTTCTACATCTTACGAGAGTAGCAAAGGAAATACATATTCATATATATATGTATGTATATATTCATATATTTTATAAAACCGGAGACTACAAGCACATCCTTACCTGAGGAGAAGGTTAACTGAGATGTTTAGTATGAAAGATCACCCAGGTAGCCATTACAGACAGTGAAATATTGGCATACTGTGACACGAACAACCCTGAAGTAAGAAATAGAGTTAACTGTTAAGAGGAGACTTGCCTTGTTTCTCAGATTGCCTGTCTATAGTTGCTTCAGAGTTGACAGCAGATTTCCTACCCCATTTACAGTGAGACATATTATGTTGTATCTAAAAATAAATTGAAGCATAGCCCTCAATTTTGCCTCTGTCCCACAGGAAAACAGGGCCAGGGTTACTAGCTTTTGCCTCAAGCAAAGAAGATAATTATGAGAAAGGCTGTAAGAGCTGCCAGTATCTCTTTCTAGTAATTGGGCAAAGTGGGAAAAAGCTGCAGGCAAACTGCCCTACTATTTCCATTAGGTGTACTAACAGAAAATGTCAGCAGCTTTTGTGGTAAAGGGTTTATGCTTTCTTTCATTAGATCTTAACTGAAGCTAGTAGGATAGAAAATAGTTGTTGTCCAACACAGTGGTGTCTGATGGGATGAATCTTATTTGTGGATCAGCCAAGCAAAGAGAAAAAAAAATAAATTACCTTCCTACATTCAATTTTCCTAGAGAATTTCAGGCCCAAAAATCCATTATGATTATCCAGCCTGATTTGTGCAACACAATACAAGGATACTTAATTGTAATTTCTCTGTCAGGGCCATATCATCTGGCTGAAATACGATGTAGTTTTTTGGACACCTCATATTCTTCAATTAACAGATTTTAAGTAACTGAGAATCCCTCATATCCTTGCACAAACCATCCCAGCAGTCAACCATCATCATGTATATCTCTGGATACATCCAGCATCATCCACTCACCATCAAACCTTATTGTGTCTTTGTCTACTAGTTTAAAAACATTTATCTTATCAGAAAATTGTTTTCTGTTTAGGCTTGCATCAAGTGCAGTAAATCACCTCTTAATCTTCACCCTCTGTTTGATAAGCTATGTAGATATGTCTGCATTTCCCACCACTGGGGAGACCTGCCTTTTCTTGTGGTATCTTTTTGATCTTCTGTGAACCCTTTTTAAATTTCTAGTGCTGTCTGGAAATGCAGTTATCAGATTCAGAACAGCCTTCCATGAATGGATCCCTTGCATTTTTGTGTAGAAAAATAAGAGCATTTCCACTCTTGTTCTCAATATTCTCATCCTTAGATGCAGCCCATTCTCCTCACGAGGAGTAAGGCAGAATCTGATGCCTGCTAGAGCATATGTTCAGGTGAACAGCAGGTGTATTCTGGAGTGCAGCCCTTTGTCCACACATAGGTTCAGGGCTAGCAGTTGCTCCATCTGTAGCATCACTTCTCTGGATGAACAGTAGCACTGAATGTGTAGCAGTTTATCCCTGGTGTTCATGTGCAAATTACTGAATTTACATCCAATCTACATTTACTACATTTCTGCTCTGCACATCAGTGTACTAATGCTTACTTGAAAATCTGATAGTAAAGCAGAAGCTCAGGACCCTAGAGCAAGGAAAAGACCAAGTCCAGCGTACTTCTCCCTGCAGGAACGCTCCCATGTTTTTCCATAGCAGGTGTTAAGACCCATGGAGCTCTGACCATAAAGAGAATTTGTAGAATGGTTTTATCTAGCAATTTCACCATTCAAGTCAATGAAATGTTTGACATAGATGGAATTATCTTCACACATAATTGTTTGTACTATTAATGTCCACAGTACTTATCCTAACAAAGAAGAGATAAGTGTAGAAAAAAAAAATCTGGTAGATTTCCTAGAAGGGAATTCCCTATTTTTACAATCAGAAGAACTGTTGTTTGCAAAGGTCTGCCTATGCAAAGCCAATTATGTGACTGAAACCCAAGTCAACAAACTTAATCATAATACAAAGAGTAGTAATCCTCCCTTTCCAGAGCAGGGCCATGTTTGAGACAGAAAATGGACTACTGGAGGCAGACAAAAGGCTTAAAAGGGGAATTGGTACTCAGACATGTACAGAATCACTGTAATGAGAAAATGCCACCTGGGAAGGAGTGCAAAGTCTACTGAAACAACATAGAAAACCACAGAGTCATTCAATTCACCTAAATAGGCTTCAGATCATATCCTGAATTATTCTTCCAATTTAGTTCAGCATAAAAAAGTAAAAGTGGTATGACTCTTTCCCTGACTCATCAATGCATTCTGATAAAAATTCCAAGTGCTACAGTGCCTCAACAGTGCTATGACTGTTTTGCAGATCCCAAATGTCTTTCAACACCTGAAAAATGATTTCTTGTGCAGTGTAGCCCTTGAAATCCTATGTCCAATTTTGTCATGGGAGAGTGATCACAGTATATTTCACTCAGAGGCCTGGTGTTACATCAAAGGCCTTCAATGCAGCAAAATCCCAGTGATTCCACTGCACAGCTGGGGATGCACTGGGAAGGACACAATAAGGTGATACTTTGTGAAAATAGCAGCCATTTCATAAGCAAATGCCTCCATTGTATGAAAAGATACTTGTATGCAGACTGTCATGAATAGTCGTACAGACCACTATGCGTAAAATCAAGGCACCATACTATATCCATCATCTTTTGAATAACAGATGACTCTTCTCAAGGAAAGAAGTATGTCTAGCTGGAGTGCACAGGGTCTTTGGTCTGTTTATATCTGATACACCATGGGAGACTGTTCAGCAGAGCACTGAGAAGTTCTCCCTGACACCAAGGCTATTTGGATCAGGGTCTCAGTACAAGGCTCCTCATCTCAGCTGTTCTCAAATAGACCTGTCTGTATCCTGCCACTACATATTTCATTGCAGAAAATTCCTGTGATAATGGTATAACGTACCACAGCTGCTACTCAGCATCTCTTTCAAGCTTTTACCAGTTGCTGGAAAGAAAATTATTCTTTGCTGAAATAGTGTCACCCACATCTAAAATGAAAATTGCTGCCTATACCACTCAAACTTCACAGGGTGGGAATTTCCTTCTAGCATCAAAGTTTTGAAAGACCTCATGTTCTGACATCATATTTCCTTTTAACATTCACACAAGCCAGTGCTTCAAGATAATGACTTGTGAACTCATTATTGTAGCAAGCTGGGTAAGTAAAAACGTTGGCACCTACCTAGAAGGCAGCATGTATGTTAAACAAATGTCACCTCCTTCAAACTTCCCAAAATTGTACTTCTGTTTTTGTAGAAGGATTCACAGTGGTGTCAGATATAATCAGGACCCCTTTGGTCTGGGTACTCCATGGAGAGTGCACAAGAACCCTTTTTCTCAAAAGTGCACACATAAAAGACAGAGCAAAGAGGGAGTCAGATCTGTAAAATGTCAAGCACAAAGTCAGCAGCAGAGCCAGAATTACATTCCTTCAGTACTGCTCGCAGAGGTCTACTGCACTTCCCTTGCCTTTTCATAGTAAATATTTATGATGTCTCCAGTGAGACCCTAAGATCCGTGACCCCTAGCTTCCTCTCCACTTCAGCTGTGAAATAAAGCTCAGGACCCAAACACTTTCTGAAGTGAGAAATTTAGGGTGGCACAGCAACTTCCAATTGCACTAGATACTAGCTCTGAGGCATACCTGATTCTATCCATGAGGGTGGCACCTTGTGATTTATTACCCTCAGAACTTCTCAAACTCCACAGGTTACTGATCAAAACTTCAAGGACAACAAAAGCAAAAAATACTGTATTAACTTTGCTGCTACAGAAACAGATGAGCAGACAGTAACTGACTGATCTTTCTACCTGCAGCCATCCATGTCAGTGTTCAGACATAGACCTTGCCTCTGACAAGATGCTTGGAGCATCTCAGTGCACCAATATTGGAGGGACACAGCCAGGAAGTATTTTCCAGAGCATTCTTATTAAACATTAAGAAAACTACCATAATGTAGGATAAATGATGGAGGTTACGTTTAACCAGACCTTGGAGACCAGCAGATAAGCAATGCTCCCCAGGGATGAACTCTGAAGCCAGGTGCAGGGAGTCAGTGATAAGGCTGTCTCTTATGCCTGTACAAATGCAGAGAACAGTGCACTGAAAGCAACCATTAACCTTTGGAAGCTTAATGAGTTACGTACCTAACAACAGAACTTTTGAAGTAGTTACATACCATGTGGAGTATAGCAGAAAGGTGGGTCCTGCACGTGTGATTCACTGCCACTGCAATGCGGAGGAAAGATGTGTCAGTTCCATTGCTGCAATCACCATCAAGACCCCATTAAAATTAGTTGTTACTTTTCTGAGGCAATAAGATGTGTTATTTTGGAAGAAAAGGTCCTAGTATTGAACACATGGGGCATCCAGCAGGCCTCGCTGATCTGGGACAGACTAGCCCAGGAACCAAATGGTGTTTCCAGCCCATCAGCATGCAGGGTAGCACTTCCCTGGGCCCTTCAATTAGGAGTACTTTTTTCTCTCTTTCATTTTATAAAACTTCATCATCTCTGAAAGGTCAAAAAGTTAAAATGTTTACCGTTAACACTGAAATTGATACTAGAATTATTTCAGAAATTAAGTAAAAAGCATTATGCAGTTCTATAATTGGTAATATATTCTTCCCACTATTCTTTACATGAATGGTGCTTTTCAAAGCCCTTGGCTGCACTTGGATCCATTCACTTAGATCTAGGGTTGAAACTCATTAACACGTCAGGCCATGGGACAACTGATTGGGAAATGGTAGAGTAAGGAATAAGGTATCAGCTTGCAACTTCCTACATTAAATCAATATACTGAAGCTTAGTAGCAGCTTCTCACAGACTTTAACCTCACCTTGCTGAAAAACTTGTGTTGGAGAACACATAGGATTTGGAATTGCGACGGATTTGATTTTTTTTCCTTTTGAGATCATTTACCTTGTCAACCTATAGCAAAATAAACATTTTACTGTGTATTCCTGAACTGACATTTTGAAGGTTTTCCATTTTTGTGGCAATACATCTTGACCTTTAACATCTTCATATGGGAGAGAACAACAAGTGAAGAAGCAGTAATTTCTTAATTGCTTTAGATAGGGGTCAGGCAGGGCAATAAGCTGAAAGTCAAGGTAACAATGCAGTGGAAGGTCCCGTTGTGTGAGCTTTGTGTGTCAGTGAACTTGATTCATGCTTAGTGTGAATAGAAGAACTCCCAGCTATTTCAGGAATGTCAGCAATTTTGTCGTAAAGCAACTTTGATCTTGCTCCAATTTCCCAGGCTCATTCATTAGCGGAGAATGTGGAGGGTAAGATATGCTCTCTCTTCCCTGAGAATGACTGCCTGCTACTTAAATAAATCACCTATTTTTTCTCCCCATCCTTCTCATAATAAAACGATCCTTCACAGGTCTTCTTGCCACACGATGAAACTTTTGACTCCAAGGAAATCTCTCCCTGATGCATGGGCTAAGAGGAATGCCTTTGAATTCTGAAACAGAGGGTCAGATTCTATAAACATACCACCCCAAAGCCCATCAGCCTCCATCTTCCCCCAAAGTAACATGAGACAAGCTGGTGACCTTTTGATACTTCTGACAATGTGGAAATTGAAGAAGTTTCTAGCCTTCAGGAAAAAAGGGCTCTTCTCGCCTTTGTCCTGTCAGCTCCGAGGATTTTGAATGGCACACTCTGTTCCTTCTCCTCAGACAGTCTATCATATAAGAGAACCGTCAGGACAGAGTCTGAGCCTCCCACAGCAACATAAGCACCAGCTGGACTAAACTTTCACATGCTGTTTGCTCTCTCTCCCTTCTCTACAGACAGAAATGTGCACAGAGGAGTGGCTCTTTGGGCACATTGTGGAGTGAGAAGTTTTTTTCTCTATTCTGATTTGGGATAAAAATGAATATTCTATGCTGTCTTTGTTTTTCACCAAGATTATAGTAATGTTTTTAAACGAACATTTTTCACTATAGATTTTTATTTTATTTTATTTTATTTTATTTTATTTTATTTTATTTTATTTTATTTTATTTTATTTTATTTTATTTTATTTTATTTTATTTTATTTTATTTTATTTTATTTTATTTATAATTAAGGGTCATTTCCACCCTCCTTTTCTCTCCTGCCCCTGCTGTGAAGCAGGAAGTCACCTTTTAAAATAATGTTAAGTGAAGTACAGAGAAGCTAATTGATTCCTCCAAAGGTCAGAGGGTGTCAGCAGCGGAAGGGGAAACTGAAGCAGTGCATCCCAAGTCTCCTTTAGAGGAGACTTGTCTATAGAAATTGCACTCTATGACTACATTTCAATTGCTCTCAGTTCATTTCATCTCAGACCTCCATATTTCTGTCTCCCAAAGTTCCTGGCTTTGCAAGCAGTGTGTTCATGTTCTCAAACAAACAACACTCAGAACTCACCAGCACAGTTCTTAAGTCTCCTAATCTTACATGTACTTACCTTAGAAAAAGAAATAACAAGCACACTTGTTCAAGCAATCTTTGTGCCAGCTTTCCCCATATTTTAATCTTATAAAAATGTTTCATTTACACAAAGGGATTCAGAAACATGATTATGAACGTTCTTCAAAACATTTTTTAAGACTACAGTTAGAGCATTATAGTTGCCAAGTGATGAGATTTTTGGATGTTGCTGAAGCAAGTGTATCCCTATGGCTCCCCCTCCCCATAGGCCCCTCTCTGCATCTCCTTCCCTTTCAGCATAGGTTCAGAGGTGAAAACTTGTGAGCTTTGCACCAGAGATGTCTGCAAGGAGGTTTTGTGACTGGATGCAGAATACACGCCAGGGTCATCATAGTCTGTATCAACTGTGATGGCTGTGCAATTATCCAGCTATATGCAAGATGGGTCAGTCCTAATGGGAGAGAAAGTCACCTTTTCCACTTATCTCTTTGGGTAAAATCATCCCTGTAAATGCCTGTGGCATTTCCTTTTGTTCTCATTTTCACAGCTCTGCCGTGAAACCCATGATATCTTTTACTTGCTTTCAAATTCAAAATGTAGTATATCAGAGAGCAGAAATGATATTTAGTGTTCCTAAAAACAGCCTCTCCCAGTGCTGCTTTGTGTGTTTAAGCGGACGTGCTGCGGTGAGGAACAAGGTTCTCTTCTTATCTGTGGGCTGCTTTCAGAACTACTTAACATGTGGATTCCTTGGACAATGAACGTATTTTCCCCTGTGAGGCAAGAATATCTGCTACACTCTTGCTTTGCTGCACAATAAATCAAACGATTCAAGTACACTATAATAAAAATACTTGCTTTGAAGTACAGCCTTACATGTCTAATTTCCTAGTGGTAACAATGATGCTTTATCACTTTTTTTTGTTGTCTTTTTTTTCCCCTTTCAGTCTGTTTTTTCTGTCCGGTTGTTTTGTTAACATGTGTGGCTGTCTAACGACTGGATTTTGAATTCCAGATGTTTTGGCAAGAGAAAGCACTCAACGGCCATATACATCCTAGAAACCTCATACCACCCAAGTAGCTGTTATGTCAACTGGCTAGTGTAAGCCTACCCAGACTATTTTCCCTTCTTCCTTCCCCTAGATGGCTGCTAACCCTTTAGTCATCAATACAAAATGACAGAAATTCTTTTCTGCGGCTACTATTACAGAGACACACAGGGTGGAGGATATAAAGCACCATGCAAATGAGATCCATGTGGTTTTGATGGAATGAAAGAGCATTTTAATTAAATAATGAGCTCAAGCTCTTTCCTGGTGAACAAGGAGATCAGCCTAATGATTAAAGGTATATTTACACAGGCAGACACACACATGAATGCATGTGCAAATACAGTGCATGCATATATACAAAAGACACCTCTTTTGCAGGCTGCTTGTGACACTACTTGGTTTTGACTCAAGCTTTTGCCTGCAGGAAAACAAATGTAGTAAGAAGAAGCAGTCTCTAGTGTTATGTATGTGTTGGCATGTGTTGGCAGGAGAGGTGTCTTCTTCAAAGAGGACAAGGATGAGATTTACCACTAACTATGCAGCGCCATTACTGCTTGGTATGGCCTTTGCTGAGGCGTTCCTTCACTGCTGGTGGCCATGAAGAACACTAAATTGAGAGATCCTAAATTGCACCCCAATAGAGATTAAGCCCTGGAGCCAGCCATTAAAAGTGGAAGAAAGAAAAGAGCATAAGAAGTCAAAGAAGAAAAGCATTTCATATTACTTTAAATAATTTTATCCGTTTCTTCTTTCATGGGAAGTCCTGATGTGCAAATTGCTGCCCTATTTTCATGCTTCCGCTTGCTTCTTTTCCTGCATTGAATACATTATTGTATGTTCCAGTAATTTTCCTTCCCTTTTAGTATCAAAGACTTGGGGTCCAATCACGGAGCCAGTGCTTTTGAAGAGATTTGTCTCACCATAGCCAGGCTTTCTGTTTTGTCTTTATGAAAGAATCCATCATTTTTACTCCAGATGGTAACCACAAGGGAGAAATCAAATAAATTCATTCCTAGAAAGAATTGAGCATAATGGATTGTCATCTCTGCCATTTCCTGCAGAGATCAGCAAAGGTAAATTTCTTTCTCCTTCCTGGCTGGGTTCCACCAAACTCTTTCAGACCCTTGGGGAAGATCAAAAGCCAGGCCTTGGGATCTGGGTGGAATAGAAAGAATGAGTTCACTGATATTAATTACTGGTTGTGTAAAACTTTATGTTGAAAAACATGATCAAAATAAGGATCTACACAGGCAGAAGAATGGTGAAGTAATGGATAATGGAAGCACAGCCTAAGTAGATATCTTGATGCAAAGGCTGTAACCTGCAATCTGACCCAGAAGAGGCAGATTCACACAAATGACTAAGTTCATGTCAAGGGTAAAGAAAATTATTTTATCAATTATATTATTAATAGGGTGTAGAAGAGAGCAAGACTGAGATAATCTGCAGAAGTGCACTATGGAAATACATTACAAGAGGGGAGAGTCAGAAGAAACAATGGACGAACTTCTAACCAAAGGAAAAAGATGTAAGAAGGTGCTGGTTTCAGTGTAAAGCAGGCTAGGCCAATCTTTACCTGCACGGTACTCAAATATAGCCCACTGTTCTCAGTGTTATGTGCCTGAAGAAAGAATTCTCAGGGACAGGATGATAGAGAGAAAGGAAAGAAAGAGTCGAAACAACACCAAAACTGCAAAAATGGGAGAAAGTTGAGGCACAGAGAGTCTTCATCCTTTCCTAGGCCTACCTCCTGCTTTCTGTTTACCTGAATCTCAGGAATTCCTTAGCCCAAATGCCATGCTCCAATCTACTTCATCTCTCCCAACTATGGCATGGAGGGATTCAGTCTTTTGAAATGCAATTCCCCCAAATCATTTACTAGAGTAATTAATTAGACAAAGTTTTTTAAAAGAGATAAAACACTAGAAACTGAGTTACTGCTATTTAAATGACCAAGCAAAAAGATTAGACAATGACCCTGTTTATAACAAAATGACTACCATAGATTGTGTACATACGATAATCTGTGAGTAGCAGGACCAGTGATCTTCATTCAGCTGTGAACAGACACCACCTCCTAAAGAGTCAAACTATTTATTTTGCTAGATGTTCTTTTTGGCTTAACGTGAATAACACTCAGTCAAATTCACACTGTTACATTTAAAATCCTGCTACACATAAAGAAATCCTAAAGGTACTACTCTTGGAAAATTACTTAGTGTCTGAAATTCAATTGCATGTATATACTTTAAAGATTAAACCTCTAACTCTCCTTGAATATTAATGTGAATCTTTCTGATTAAGTAAATGACATGACCATGAATATGAATTTTGAGTATAGTGGCATTGTCAGTGCCATAACCGTGAGTCCTCCTGATGATAACCATACCCAAGGATAGATAGATAGTCATAACCATCTCCACCTGAAGAGTTCTTCACACAGGGGTCTCTTTTTAAGGTCAAACTTTCCTTTGAGTCTTTTTCACTATTTACTGAATGCTTCCTTACCAAAAGTGAGGAGTGTTGAAATAAAGGTCTTCTGCCTCCATACATTGCACCAGGGTATTAGTTCCAAGGCTAATGTTTAACTATAATGTTTTAGGGCCCTGCTTTAGCTCCCTAGTGACAAATTCACCAGTCTATTCATTCATGGCAGTTTAAAAATATCTTCAGTTTCATTCCCTCTTTCTGGAAGATATTAGGCCCTCTGAAGTGGAAACTGTAGCATTTATTTAGCCAGAGAGACTGGCATGTGCAGAATCTGAGGTTCATTATAAGCCAGTTGTGTGAACACAAACGTATAAAGAAGGCTATTAATAATGCCTAAGAAACCAAAAGGGCTTCAGGAATACACCAACTTGTACAAATTTCTTGTTAAATCATAAAACACTGAACTTCCGGAATGAAAGCCAGTTCCAGAGAGATAAGAGATTGTAGAAGATATGTTTTAATCTCATTACTAATGTTCCAGTTTGCATGGATGTAATAGATTCATAGATTCATAGATTCATTAGGTTGGAAAGGACCTACATTCATTTCAAAATTATAGGAGCTGATAAACCGTAGTTAGAAACCAAAAAGGAAGACTGTTATATTAAGGAAAAGAAAACAGTTTCTTTTTTTCTTTTTTTCCCAAGGAAACTGAGGTGATAAGGGCAAATCTCATTTTTTCTTCATGTCAATAATTACAAAAGTAACGTAGTAAGTAGTTTCTAATTCTGCAAACTTAGCCGCTAAGGCGCTGGATATTAGGCACTCACTCGGACACTGTCTTTATTAAATTTCTTTCATGGAAATTTAAAAATCTTATCTAGATTTTGTTTACCATTACTCTACTCCCAAAGACTGAAATACTAAACATTCCAAGGCAAAAGACTGTTTCTTTCTCTTTCCCTAAGTGCTGCTCCAAAAGTAATGCCTCCTATTTTATTGTGCTGGCCTACATCAAAGGTGGATGTTGGTGGTATTCCAGTGAAGGCTGAACCTTCCCACTAATATCCCATTACATATTGCTACCATGTCACAGGTGTCAGTAGAGGGGCACTGTGACAAAATGGCATCTAACATGGAAGTTTGTATGAAGCAAAGGTGTGTCACTGAATTTCTCCATGCAGAAAAAATGGCACCCACTGGCAGCTCATCCACATAAATCAGCTAATGATGGTGACTAAGTTGAAAGAGAGTGTTTTGTAGCTGAGAATTTGCTCTACCAAATAGTGTTATTGTGCTGTTTGTGTCTGTTGCAGTTTTCATGGAAGTAAACTGGAGGCATTACTATCAGAATGACTCAAATATAAGTAAATGTCTTTATGTATTTATACATTCAAGTACACTTAGATACGTGCAAAATTGATTTTACTTAATTTATTCAACAAGTCTGCTTATATTATTTGGTTTTAAAATGTTATTAAAATGATCTTTCAATAGTGGATAGTTAAGGTTTTATAGATAATTTTTTTAATTTAGTTATGTTGTCAACTTGTCAATAGGAATATTAAATGACAGTATTTTAATTTGAAAACTACTCCATTTTAATAACTAAACTTAAAAGAAGTCTTAGGCTTCTTGTGTAACATCCATCAACAGATTATTTGTGCAGCTAAAAACAAGAGAAGAAAGGCAATCACTGAGGGTCCTGTTGGCAAGACATGTGCAGAGGCTCACACCCGCACTTGTCTTCTCTCTTATCCTGAAATAGAAGACACCCAATGGGTCAGAGAGACCCCCAAAATTTCCTCACAGAGGAAGCACTGTGGATCTAAACACTGCAAACTATCAGTCAATTGTCTATGACAGGAATGTGAAGGAAGTCTCTAAGTGACTCACTGCTGGAAGCTGGCAGAATGCATTAGGGAAGGTTTGTTATTTAGGTGCATTTTGTATACACTGAGTATCTGTAACTGATCACTGTCAGCAGAGATAGGATGCTGAACAAGACAGACTTGTACTCAAGCCCAGTTTGTCTGCTTTCACATCCTTGCTCTAAGAGATAATGGAACCATTGTTAGGAAAAGAAGAAAGAAAAAAGAAGAAAAAAGAAAAAAAAACAGCATTATAAAAATACTCATACTTGATTTCTCTCTGTGAAGTTCAAACAATGTTGTGAATTATTTGCCTCCAAATCAATATAAAACTCCTCTGCAGTGAAGAAATATTTGTGATAACTGATAACTAAATCTCCTTTCACTGTAACAGTCAGTTATCACTTGGCTTCAGCTTTGCACTGGTTTTAGTTGGTGTAGGTTTAATTTTATTCATAATAGTTTGTACAGTGCTGTGTATTGGATCTGTAGTAAACACAGCTCTGTCAGCTCACAGATGTCTTAGTTGTTGCCAAGCAGTGTTCACAGAGATGAGGACTTTTTTGCTTCTCACACTACTGGTAGTGAGAGGACTGGGGATACTCAAGCAGCTGTGAGGAAACACAACCAGGACAACCTGTCACAGTCACTGAAAGCAGAGCTCTGCTCTCTGATCCCTATGAGGAGCTGCAGCCGCCATCAGGCCTCCCCTCTTGTTCTCTGCTCTGCCCAGAGCACATTCAGGGACTTCCACTGCTCTTCACACATCTTACCCTACAGACCCTTGTCCACCTTTTTCATTGCTGGGGTGCAAGTGAGCAAGTGGATGTGCAAGGCTTAGTGCTTACCTGGGTTAAACAACAATGGACATTTTTTCAAGTCCACCTGCCACTTTCACAAAAATAACTGACAGATCCCATTCTCTTTCTTTGTTTGGTCCTTCTGCCCTACCTCACTTTTCTACTGGCCTTACTAAAATTATGTATTAATGCTGTGAAATTTGGTCCTACAAATAAAAACTTAGGTGCAGAAATATAAGAGATAGAAATTATCTTAATAGAGGCCTGAATTACTTTAGGTGACTAAACATACACACATATATATATACCTATGTGAAATATATCTACCTTCTCCTTCCCACACCCATTCTCTGTTTGAAATAAATACTGGGATCTACTGCACATAGATCACAGTGGGCCCAGATCTGAAAATGCAAAACTGAGGAATTAGGGAGTTAGGTACATAAATGCTTGTTTAGGTGAAGTAATGAAGAAAACAAGAGAATCTACTTATATGCGAATATATTGGCCTTTGTTGAGACATAATGAAGATATTTCTTTTTCATGATAGTAGACAAGATTCGACTTAGAATCTCCTTTAATTCTATCTGTATTTCAAGTTGAAATTCCCTAATGCTTTCATTGCTGCAGGTGCAAAAATGTACAGTCCTTTATCTGAATTGATATCGATATCTTCTTTGTCCTGATTTTTGAAATCTATTTTGCTTAAGAGGAACATTAAAAAATTATGACTGCAACTAAGCAGTTTTAAACAATGAGGTTGTAACTCATTTTCCAACTTGTTTTTCTTTGAATAAAAATAATTTAAGTGTCACTCCCCACTTTCTACTCTCAGTCTGCTAAAAACAACACCATTAACTTGCTTCTCTAATTAGCTGGCTATACCCATTGCCAAAACAGATTGCTAAGGGCTGCATCCTCTCACATAGCTTCCTTATTAGCAGAATTTATTGCAGCAAAATATAAATGGCCAAGAGATTACCAGTTATCCCAGAGCTGTCAGGATACCTCTACACTGGGCTGCTGTAGTGTCCACATTTCTAGCAAGTGCTAATCCAGTCATGAGACCACTTATGTTTACACCTACCAGATAAAGGATAGCTTTATCTATTAGGGCAACTAAAAGTTATACTGATTAATTTCTTTGAAAAACTCATGGGACTTAATTGCAGCTATCTTTTGGACCAAAGCCAAAATAATTAGAGGACATCAGCAAAACACCCTTCATTTGTATATGGATCACTAATACCAATATTAGTAGTAATTCAAGTGGTAATTATATCTTGTTGTTGGTAAAATAATTAGCAAAACAAGAACAAGAACAATAAAAAAAAAGGGGGTGGGGGGGGAATGTTTTTCCTTCTTCTCCCCTCCCACCCATGTTGTCAAAGAGACTGTAGAATTCCTCATGTCTCTGATAAGAATTAACATTCTGAAATAAATACAATATATATTTCCTACTTGCTTGCTTGCATTTCCTTTGCTTCTGGCATCATCTGACGTGTTTTATGTTCTCAGGGCAAATGAAACTACCTTATTTCCTTCCCAACTCCTTACTTTCATGGTGATTCTTGGCCTGCACAATTAATAGCCCTGCATGATACTTATCTGCTTTCCATAATAAGAAAAAGTGAAGTTGGAAATCTCTCTTGGATTTAGAGGATGTGTTCTGAACAGAGAGTAGTACCTGCTTAAAGAGCCAATAGTTTTAGAAAAGTCAGCCAGGTATTAATCACCACAGTATCAACCCAAGAGTGAGCAAAGTCCATTTCTAAAAATGGAGCAGACAGAAGAAGGTGATGGAAATGTCTCAGTCAAAGAAATTGCTGTAGAAATAAAGTTTATGACAAGAGCTAACAAATGTTAGAAAGGACACTGAAGACTAAACTTAAATCCAGTAGGGTGAATTCAGACAGCACAATGTGAGGATTTAGCTGTTTGACTTCTGCTACAGTCAAAGGAAATTCTAAAGCTAAAAAGCTTGCAAAGCATCTTGAAGATTATTTTTGCAGAAATGATCTTAGTTAACATCTGTGAAGCTCCTTTTTTCCCCATCAAACCTCATTAAAAATTCTGTTTTGTGTGGTTTTCTTTTACAATTCAAATAACAATTGGTCTCCTATGGAGTTGGTAGCATGTAAATTGTGCTTTGCTTTTTTTCTGTAGCTAACAAAATGTAATGAAGAGAGCAGTACAGCAAACAGTGTGATGAGTTCTTCTCTTCTGTCAGTTCAGTGATGTTAAATGTTGCAGAACCGGTGAAGCCAGGATTCAAGAACAAATCATCGTAACTGAGCAGTGGGTTTTATCACGGGCATGGCCAATCCCTTCCTCTTCTGTTCGCTTTGCTAAAGTATAGCATGAGGTTTTCACACTGATTGTTTGATACACACAGAGCTCTTTTCTTGCAAACCCTGAATTGGTAAATAATTCAAGTCAGCAGCTGCATAAGCACAAAGATGAGGTCAGTATCCTGCTGGATATCAATTACAGCTATCATAATCTTTCACTCTTTGTCCCAGTGTAAACCTTCCTAGTTCAGCTAAAATTGACGAGTCTTTACCAAAGTGCTTGAAGCTCCATTTCTATGCAAATTTCTGTTTTGTCACAGTTCTTAATTAACCTGTAATAAGAATCAAGTATATTCTTTGAAGGCTAAAATGTTGTATACTCTGAATGCATGTCATTTGGAAAACTCTTCGCATGACAACACATTGCAGCTAGATGAATGGCATCCTTTCCATCCAGTGTCAAATGGAACAGGAAGAAATTGCAATGCCTTCTCCATCAGAACGTGCCTTGTACAGAAACCTTATTGTATTTGAGTGCCTTTATAACTGTGAGCCTTGACACAACGTCACAAAGGATATACAAACTGTTCCTTACAGCTTCATGCATCAGCTGTACATACAAAGAACATTCTTGGCTGGGCAGCACTTACAGTGATCTACAATAGTGCTGTTCTCAGCTTTGGTGTGAGTGACATGCCTGTTAATGAACTTACAGGCTAAACCAGGGGTGGTCTGTCTGCCAGAAAACTCAGAAAACTTCAAACAGCTCTGAAGCTCCAGGGACAAGCTTTCCTCCATAAAGCTGTGGGGAAGTTCTTCTGGAATGATTAACAGACAACAGATAACGGTTCACATCACTGCATGAGTGTAGGCTGGACAAGCAGCTAAGACCTAAGGCTCATTTTCCACATTCTGTGGTCTAGTTCAACCCTACTACAAACCTGTCCCAGCAAAAGTGGGGTGTACCACAACAGCTCACAAGCAGCCCATGGCCATCCCAGCACAGCTGTCCTTCCACCAGGCTAAACATTGCTCCATTATCTAATTCCCAAGTGGATGTCTCTGCTCCATTTGGAGATGTACTTGGCTGAAAGAAATGATACACACAACCCACTGTTGTTCTATAAAACATAAGCAACTTCTCCCCAGAATTATTTAAGACATATGCATTCAGACAGTACCACAAATGAAAGGAAATGAAAAAATGATACTGTGGGATGCGGCAAGGAACTTTAACTTCCTGGAGAGTAGATTAGCAAAGCTGGCATTATTTTAGTTGTCACTGAGCTAGTTCTGTCTAAAATTGATATAGACTTTGGATAGGAAAGAAAAAGTTAGTTGTTTTATTCCATATCCTGCAGAGGTCTTAACTCTCCTGCTTCTCAGTTTGATCAGTTTTGCCATGTTATGTTGGTTTCATTAACTAGAGATTAATTTCTGCTGGCTTGATCTTTGATACAAGTTGCAGCAATACGGTATGAAGCATTGTTGCAATACGGCAGCTACTTTGATGGTAGGAAAGCTAGAATAGCTGTGTTGGAGAAAAGTGATCTCAGGAGGAGGGGATGTGTCTGGAAGGAGTCATCATGAATGATGCCTGACCTTGTATTAAGATGCTGGAGCTTCCACCACAAAACTAAGTGCCTTTGACTGTATGTGCCCTTTCTGGAAACTACTAAGATCAGCGAAGTACTTAACTCTGGTTGAGATAGACACAAAGGCACCAGCAAAAGTCCAGGAGCAAAGTGAGAGTTCTCACCTGACACTGGTTGGAAGAACCTCTGAACAGAATGAGCCGAAAATATAAGGGAAGATTTGGCTACAGGAAAGAGGACCTCAATGTGTATGTCTTCTCTCAATCTGTGGAAAAGTATTCTGTAGAACGAATCACTTTATGCTAAGCCAGAAAGCTTTAATTTCATTTGAAATGCTACATGGATGAATTTAAACAGCTGGACACCCTCTATCTTCATCATTACAATGAGAATGGCTTAAGAAAAAAAGTTATTTCTGATGGTGGCTGTTAACCCTGAAGGTGACTTTGAATCATTTAAATCACTTAAATCATCATATTGATCTTCTTGATCTAAATTGGACCAAAGTTTAAGTCCTTAAAAATGTGGATGTAAACATCATTTTCACAGAAAAGTATGTAAGTTCCTGCATGACACCTCTCCTACCAGCAAATAAAACCTAAATAAAACTCCAAATGACAAAAAAGTGTCAAATTTGCAGCGTTGTTTTTCACTTTAGCACCTACATGCAAGTACCTAAAGGTAAGTATAGCACTTTATATGCAAAATGAAAAAAAAAGTCTTCTTTTTTTTTTTTTTTTTTTTTTTTTACTGTACAATATAAATATGCTTCAGGGTTTAAATAATGAGGCAAACCTTGAACTGTCTTTGTTCTCCTTTAGGAATCCAAAGGAAAAAAAAAAAAAGGCCTTTGAGGTTGTAGGAAGTGTTGCTTTATGTTCTACTGCAAAAACCATGATTCAATTATAAAAATGCTCAGGGCTTCATAACAATTCAAAGGCTAAAATTGAGACAGAAGCTGTATTCCACTGAAATCCTACTATATGGCAAACTTTCCTAGGAAATCTAACTCATACAGCTGTGGCTTTATAACAATTAGACACACCTACATGATCAAACCCAGATGCCAAGAAAATGTTCCCAGGACTGAAATGATAAACAGGCTTACATCATAGTCATTGATTTGTTTTTAAAATGCAAAAGCCTGTACAAAAAGATCATGCTCTGATAAAAATCTCATCATTTTTTATGATGATTTTTTACAAACAAACATCACTGTTTTTTATCAATTGCTTCTTGGAGCAGCTGGAAAAACATGATCTGCAAAAGATAAAACTATTCCTACAAGCACAGTAGAAAGGACTACAGTGAACGAATTATAGAAAAAAATTAAATTTTCAAAAAGATGTCATTAGTTAAGAATATTGTTCCATCCCAGGTAAAGACAGGTTATAAGTGCATATGGATCTGAAAGAAAACACTGGATGTGAATGACCTCTAATATTTCCCCTTTAGGAGCTTTCTCAAAGATAGAAACTGATCTGACCCAGATTTTATGTATGAACATCCACATGGGCTAAAATCTAGGTTTCCAGAAACCAGAAGATCACCACAACAATCCTGATACAAGCCAAAGATGCCATGGGCTTTCTTGGCCATCTGAGCACACATTCAAGGCACTAGTGCACAGAATAAAACAAACTTATAAATCACTGAACAGTTTTTGGGAAAGGTACTGAAATCGGTTAACTATTTATATAGAATTAGCCTACTTTTCAGTTGTAAGCTGATGAAATACACTTATTTCAAAGACTAGAATGCTTCATCATAGGCTTCTGTGTAAATTTTAAGCACATGACATCAATCAAAACAAAACACTTCTTTAAGTGTACTCTGCTTTTCAACAATTTAATTATGAATGATAAAAATATCTGCACACTGCAATAAGTAAATAACGGATAATAGTTACAACATATTATAATAATACATACTGAAATGTCTACTAAGAAGCATTATATTTATATAGAGTATAAATATTTTATGTGAGCAAACAGGAAGAGAGTGTCTCAAGGTCATAGGATGAGTCTTCCAATTATAGTAATACAAAAGTGGCAATAGAGAGGATGTGACATGTAAGCTAAACAAGTACTTCGAATGAGCCCAGTTAAATAAACTGTTTTGCAAAGGGTACTTCAGTTGGGTAATGCTGGGGTAATAAAGAAGGGCAATAACTTTTTTTTACAATATACAGAACTCCATTATCTACTCTGCAGTGCTCCTCCTCTGTCTTTTTCCCAGAGAGTATAGGGGTGTCAAGCAGATTCAGTCGCTGTTCATCCTGATGAAGAGGCTCATAAAATTTAAAGAGATTATTTGGCATTCATTCATAGTAAAAAATTACGACTGACACACAGCATAAGGGAAATGAGCTTAGAAGTCTTTTCTTGTACCGTACTAGGCACTGCCATCGTTACCAAATGACAGCCTCACAACAAAAAACAAAGTTGTACTATGGGAATACACACAAGTAAGAAAGGTTTTCACTGAAATAACAAAATAAAGGGAAAGAATTTGATCATATCTTTACAATTTACTGCATTTTTTCTATTAAAAAAAAACTTATTTCAAACAACATTTGACAAAATATTTATTCCCCAGCGATTTCAGCTTATGTATTTAAAGTAAAAAGGGATATTGTTTTCCTCCTTTAATAGTCACAAACATGAGCCCTGACTTACAGCGGTATATGATGTTGTGGTTCTGCCACATATTCCCTTTCTCCCCTCAAATTCACAAGCAGCCAGCCTGGACCTGTTCTCATACCTACTGAATTACTGACATAAATAACCAAACAGATATAATCCAGAAGTATGTCAATCTGCCTGCAATATGAATGCAGCATGACTCTAATTCTGTAAGCCAGACTACTGAAACCCCTTTTGTAAGTCTGCAGCCAGCTGCTGGTTGTGTGGAACTTGTTGTTGAACAACCAGCCCTTAGTGAGCTGTGAAACTCACTGCCACAGCAAGCCAACATTACAGATGAGTTAAAAAAGTGACTATATACATTCAGGCAAAAAATCAAATATTAGCTACTACATGCATAACATTACATAGACTCTCCAGTTCAGGAAGCCCCCCCATGACAGACTGCACAGCATGAAAGGAGCAGTGTTCCTCCGTCCCTGCTTGGCTTACTTTTTTTTTTTTTTTTTTTTTTTTTTTTTAAGAAGCACCTGCTATTTTCCACATCCAGGGTTGGAGCAGTTTGCCAAACAGATTTTTGGCCTTAGCTGGTGCATTTTTGCAGGTAAGTAAGGACACAGAGGCTATATTCAGTGAAATCAGGATTAAAAGCCTGCACTTCCAGATGCAAAACTGATGGACAGAGTAGATGCCAGATAAACAGTGACTGCAATTTCGGGCTGCGGAACAGCAGGATCTGTATTTCTGTCTGGGTTATTTTGCCTTCTATTATTCTTCTCTTATTTAAGTACTGAAAGAGGATCAACAGTTTCTGAGCAAAATTTCCATCCTCTTAGTATTTATTTAATTTACTGAAAACTGATTTTGACAACTCATTCATGCTGTCTCTCAAAGCACTATAAATCAGGAGTAGCGCATCTGATGTCTATGACCTAGACCTACAAACTGAGCATAATAACGGATTTCACATATTACCATTACAGCCTCGTACTGCTGAGCCAAGTGGTATATTCCTATTGCAACCGAAGACAAAACATTTCATAGAAGCACCTATGATAAAATAAATCAGAAAAGATGTAAAGTTACTTCTATGACTAAAACAAAAATTTTTAAATTCTATGAACCAAGAAAGAACAACACAAGTAAAAGCTACTGGGAAAAATAAAATAAATTTACTTTTCAGGGAAAATGTCTTTTATACATCCCTCAGCAAAGCAGGGCAAGGCACCAACAAATTGCTGATGAGAAATCGATGGTTCATTTTCTGCAGTTCTTCATCTTTGAGATTTGGTTTATTTCACTCTAAGTGAAAAGAAAGAACTGAGCCCTTTGACTGGTTGTGTCACTTATGTGATTATGTCATTTGACTGAAAGCATTACTTTTGCTTTCACCTTCTTCAACTCTGGAAGTGAATGGAGATGGAGCTCTAGCTCTCAGAAATCCTACAGATATCAAAACAGTTCAGAGAAACAGGGTTTGTTTCAGTAAAACAGCATATTTCTAAGAAGTATGTAGCTGAACTATAAGTTTTTATATTAATCAAATGAAGAACCTACACCTGACAACAAATTGCTTTGCTTTGAAAATCACTTGTTTCAAATACTTCTAATGAACATTTCAGAGAATTAACCCCTTTCTTCTGCCTTGGCTTATTTTTGCCCTGTAAAATTAAATTTGCTCATTTTGGATGTGATTAAAAAAGACCTAACTGCTATAAATAAACAAGCAGATAATATGACACAAAAAAAAAAAAAGCCAAGCCTGCCAAGTCCTAACAAACCAAGGAGATGACATTGTTTATACATGTTTGAAACCTCAGAGCAACAAATGCTTCCAACCCAAAGCAAGCATGCCATACCTACACAAACAAAACTAGGTATGTCCATATTTCTGATACGTTTCATCTACACTCTCCTATACCAGGCCACCATGAAAACTTACTTCATGTGTGGTTTGGATGTCTGATCAAATGTTTGAAAATGAACTCCGTGATGAATCTGAGATGGGTGTGGGTTTAAGATTTTTATTAGGTGGAGCGATCCTTTGTAGTTCTCCACAGATTACACCTTTGCTTCTCCACAGATTACACCTTTGCTTTCTGTAGCACACTTTCTGTCTGTGTAATATATCAGGGCCTATAGCATGAAGCAAACAGTCACTGGGAATAGAAACTTTGCAAGATCCCATTTCAAAATAAGATCTATGGAAATAATTTCACGGCTTCAGCGAGTTTGTATCACAACAGATACGTAGAACTTCATCCTCTTTTCATTTTCCTCAAAAACAAAGGTATGTCTAAAAGTACATTTGACTACTCTGCGTGCTGGAGGAAGTGGTTCTCAGAGAAAAACAACAACATACCCTTGAATTAAAAATTTCCCTGATTTTATAACACTTCTATAGTGAAATAGTTCTACAGATTCCTCAGTGCTTTCATCAAAATGTCAAATGTCAATTTAAAAAAATACTCCTTTGTTAAGGAAATGTTAGGTACTGTGATACCAAGTGACAAGTCAGTGAGGTATATTAGGTATTCCTACCTTTAATTCTCTGCAGGATGTCTTTTGAAAGGAAGAGAACTGTGACTCAGTGAATAGCCTTTAGCTTGAGCATCTTACTGCTAGCTGTTTTATGGAATTAGTTTTATAGAAAAAAGGGATTTGGCTTCTGACATAAAGTGAAAACTTTTTGTGTTAGCAGGTAGAGAAGGAATTTCCAAAATGAAAACATGCAAGAGCATGAGCATCTAGAATTCCAAAATGCTGTGCTAAGGGACAGAGCATTCTGTTTTCTAACACTGAATAAATTTTATGGAAAAAAGCACCAAGCTTAGTAATATTAATGTCCAGCTAGAACTTCAGGAGGCAAGTGCTGTTCAGCCTCTATGGGCTTGTCAGATGAGACATCTAGTCACAATAAAGGGGTTGTTCTAAGCTGGTTTGTAATTGTATCTTAACATTCTGACTGGTCAAGATAATTTTGTATCTTCCATTTTTGATCTCTAGGAACCTGACTGTCTCAAATCCAGTTAAAGTAAATGAAATACTCTGCAGAGTAAGAATCATATGTGCAAGGACAAGGTCAACCTGAAGTACTAAACCTCAGGAGGAATGGACACCAGTACCTGTATTCCACAGAGAAATTAGTTTACTGACACTGCTGACAATGGGCAACCCCAAATCATCAATGACAGTATCAGTTAAAATTGGCAAACAGACATAGTTTTTTTCTCAAAGTTGACTGACAAAGTGAAATCTGGGGGCTTGCCAGGAAAATAGGATGGGTTGCTGTTATTTAGTACAGGATGTTAACTGAAGATTTGTAATTACATCTTCATGTAATTGGAAGATGAACATGTAAGAGCTGTGTGTTTACTTATCTAGGATGGCCATGGGATTCTTGAGTAGCCTCTTTCAACGCTCCTAATTAATACTTCTAAAATGTTCTGATGAAGGCTTCATTTTGGAAAGCAGTTCCAGGCATCCCAGGGCACATGAAACTCCACAAATACCTGTTATTTGCTGAAAGTGTTTGTTTCACCTTTGAAAGATAACACCAGAAGCTTCCACTTTTTTATTTGTCTTCCTCTGATTATTACTTTCTAGACATACAGCTCTTTCCCTACCCATCTGATGTTACCATAGCACCCGAACAAAATGAAAGAAGCATATATGAACCATGTGAACCAAAACTGGTGATGAATAGTAGAAACACTGAGGTCATCAAACAGGACATTAAATCCTGCACATCCTCCCCACCTAATAGGATTATTATCTCCAGAGACCAGAAAAAAAACTAACCTTCAATGCTCATTGACTCGTGGTCATTCTCTTGAAGATGCTCACCAAGGTGATAGCTACAGTGTATAACTATGCTCAGCATTTGCTTTTATTTGGTGACTTTTAACTGTGTGAATATCAAATCCTAGTTTCAGGAAAACCCACCATCCTACAGACATCCCTTTGTATTTCTACTAGTTTGAAACCCCAGCCCAAACTTAACCTGAATTTTGTTTGTCCGACTAAGGTGTATCAGAAGGGTAACAAAATTAGGTTCTCTTCTCAAAAAAAAGTACTAGAGAATCAGAGGAGAGAGTAGTACTAAGTGATAAATATGATAGCTATTTCAGTACTAAAAGTATTAAGTCAACACAGACCAAACATCTCTAAATTCATCACTACATGTGTAGAAACATGCAGAATGTGTACTGCTGGCCTCAATTGTGTTCCAAGTAGAAAAAACTTCCAAGCTCAGTAGGAAAAACCGCATGCTGTGAAGGCTAAAGATGCCCATTCTCTACACCAGTTTTCTTCTCTCTTGAAAACAAGTAGTTACTGGGGAGCAAAGGCAAGGCTTCAGTGCTACATCTGACTGCAAATAATATCGTTACTACTTACATCTCTTCGAATTTTGACTACTAAATTCTCTAAAAATACAAGTCAAAATCCTTCTGCATCTATATTCATCGGTTGAGGAAGCACTGAGCAATATTAGCCAGACTTTCCCTTCAGCATTACTAACCCCACTTCAACAGTTAGTCTCTCATCCAATTTGATCTTCCTTTCTCCACCCTTTGTCCATCAAGATCTACTGCAATCACTGCTTCTGGATCCCACCCTATCCTAAAATGTGTTATTCCATATTGCAAACATCTGTACTTGCAATCTTGTCACTTGGATGATATACCACTATTGGACTCAGAACAGGTTCACATGGTTGAATTTATCGTTGGATATCTCTGTAAATCAACCTTAGAATTACTTATATGAGGCTTTGCTGTGGTCAGGACAGGGTTCATAAGATTATACAAACCAGGGGCTATATCATGGATTGGAATCTAAGCTTACCAATAGCTCAACATGCACTGAAAGTCTCAGTGATTTAGTGATTGTTTGAAATTGATGGTACGCCTTTGTAGAATAGCAAGGATACAAGAACAGTAGAGCTTTTCTCAGCGTCTGTCTAGAGGACAGGCAGAGAACCTTTCAACTGGAGGAAAAAAAAATGGATATTAGATTATTCCATCCCAGCTATTTTTCATGCACTAAACATACTTGCTGGCAAAAGGAGTCACGGTCATTGGTAATAGTCCTGGAGTCACCTTAGGAAGAAGGAAGCAATATGGTTTTTCACTGAACTTCACTCAGGTAAAAACAAGGGACCGTTCTAACGGTTAAAGAAAGAAATGAAAGAAAAACATCTGCCTATTAGAGAGAAGCAGCTGAAGGATGTATATTTCTCTTACTGACTTCAGCACTGAGAAATACTGACACATTTAAGGGTGGAAGTAAAACTGTGCACCTTTTTATTTTGAAAGTAAGTACACTGGGTTTTTGGGGGGCTGGATATTCTCAGTATTCTCTAAACCTTACAGGCTCACACAGCTGAAAAGTTATGCTGTGCATGTACAGGAAGTATTTTGCAAATAACCAAAACTGATCATTAATGCCACACCAAGCATCTATCAGGATCAGTGCACAGAATGTAGAAACAGTACACAGGCCAAGATACTCACAAGTAAGCACATAACTGGTTCTGACCTTATGAAGTCATTAAACTTAAGAAAGAATGAAGAAATTGTAGGTGGTATTTACTCATATCTTACAATCAACTGCATGGTTGATATTGATCCACCTAATTATATGATGAATGTTCCTGCACACAGCTGATGAAAAGACTGGACTTTGATGAACTGGATTTTTGCCATTGAATTTCACATAAGCAGAGCTGAGTCTTCTGAAGGCACTGCTCAGTTTCTGAGGTTTTCTGATCTCTCATTTTGTGACAGCACATGCAGTGTTCAAAGACAAGATTTTCACAAGTTGAGACAGCTCCATACAGTGAAAAGAACAGGAAATTCCCTCCCCACAATGTCGTGGAAATGGTTGGATGTGGAAATGCAAAAGCACACTGAACCACAAGGAAGTGCTGAGACACAAGAAATATTTCAGTTAAAGGTAATCACAAGTATCACCACAGAGTAGGTTTCCAAATCAATATCTGCACACATCAGAAGTCACCTTAATTGCCCATTTGAGCTCTTTTACTACATTACTTCAAGCCCAGGAGCATGGCCTTGATTTATAATTCAATCCACTTGTCATTAATGGTGAGTCTGAAAGTATATTTGCAAAATGAAAGAGTCAATCGGAAGCAGAAGGCAGGCTGCCAAAAGGCAGCAAGTTATTAATCCTAAGCAGAATTTGGTCTGATCTGATATTGAACAAGCTGACTCACAAGGATGCAAAGAAGGTAGAGAATCATCATATTTGAATCAGCTAGTGATTAAGGCATTTTTGTACCCTAATTCTGTTCCACACTATTTGTCAAAGCTTCACCCATCTGGGAAAACTCTTATCTCATTCATAACAGGATTTAAAAGTGTCTCTTAATACTGACTTGCAGAAGATTGTGTGTAATCATACTTTCTTTTTACTGGCCATGAGAGTCATATGGGGCACATTTCCTTAAAAAATTCATACAATGTTAGGACATATCTGCCCTGAATAACAGAAAGGTAAGGCAGTTTCTTGAACCAGTGTGAGCCTCTGCCTGAAAAACCCCTACAGCATAAACCCTTTGGAAGTTTCACACTGGATCCAGAAACAATATGAGGTTGGACTAGATTAAAAATTTTGGGCCTAAAATATTTTAACAAGCTCCTTCTAACAATCAGTAAGGGTTATTTGAGGTCCTGCTCCTGCTGGTTGATTTTGGTGTACATCACAGTGGTTTCTGCGCTATGGGCATTTTCAGTTGTGCTGGCTCCATTAGTTAGTACAGCTTTATTACCAATGATTTTAGCACAAATGATAGCCTCACTTCAAACTTCACTAAATACTTAAAACTTTCATCTTAGAATCAGGCCCTTCTCATCAAGATTGATTGTGACAACCTGAGTTTAAGCACTTGGCTAATTGTTGTCCAGAGCCCTGCTGAGTTTCAATTTTCTGTTTTTGTCTTAAATTTAATCCCTTTTTTTTTTTTTTTTTTTGTAAGAGTATTAAATTAAAAAAGATCAGTCTTCTGCAGCAAAAATTTGGCAGAACCCAAAAAGCAGTTCCAGAGCTACTTAGGCTTTTGTTAGTAGAAAGAAAAAGTACCTTTCAAGTCACATACTTATACAGGTAAATTAGAATCCCATCAGTCTTTTTTTGTTTAAATTTTCAGATTTAATCCCTGAACAATTCTAATGTTTGTATTGTTTCTCCAAGTCACATACATATTTTTGCCACATGTGAGTGGAGAAAATACATTCATCAATTTCTTAACTCTAAGTGGAGCAATTAAATAATAGATTTTTTAATTGAATATATTTGATGATTTGAAAAAAACTACATTTCTTCTCCTAAAGAAACAAATAGTTTAGAGATACAGCCAGAACCAACCAGAGGCACAGAAGGTAAAGACTGTCACAGCATAAGAAATTTGAGAGAAAGAGAGGATCAGTTGTACTGAGAAGGACAGTGATGAAAAATAAAATTAATCCCATTGCTAAGAAATCTCCAGTATAAGCAACAGGGTCAATGACAACACATTAAACAAAAATTAACCATCTTTTACTTCACAATTCATGTTTTTTCATTTCTCTTTTCTTACTGCTCATTTGCATCCTATCTCTCATATTCTCCATTATCTCTTCCACTCCTTTTTGCTTTTCCTTGTGCACTCCCAAATAGTGTTCCCTTCCTTTCTCTTGTCAAATAATTTTATTTGTCCTCTCCAGAGTCACAACCATGCCTTCTCACTGTGTCACACTCTTACTTTTCTCTCTCTTCCCTCAAACATCTCCAGATGACCACAACTCAGGCTTTTTACTCCCACCCGTTCTTAACAGACCAGAACTAGCCCTGCTGTTGAATCCACTTGCATGAGGCCCAATTTAGACATTCTTATTCCACAGTAAGGCTACAGAATACTAAACACTGTGCAGTGCAGATAAGCCTTTTTCTTTACCATATCCCCTCTTGTGCCTTCAGTCCTTTTTTAAATGTTTTCCCATCTGTTAATCAGAGGAGTACTGCCCGTGGAGAGATGTGGGGTTTTTATTTTATTTTTCCTCACATGTCAGTACTGACAGGATTTGTAGGCTATGGGAAAGCCAAGCTCTGCCCACTGCTACCCTATAGGAGACCCTGAGGTAATGGCCTTCCAAACACTGCTGTCAGTCTGCAGGATGAACACTTTACATGCTCTCTACCACTCTACTGCTCCTCAAGCTCAACATTGCTGAAGAGCCCACAGGCAACAGAGTGGTTGTTGTCTACCCTCATTGGACCGAAACTTGCTGTTGCTTCTGGAGTAACCGGAGTTCAGTACAGACAGGGATCTACTGGAGACTGTCCAGTGAAGAGCCACTGGACAAAGATGATAAAGGGCCTAGAGCATCTCCCCTGTAAAGAAAAGCTGAGCAATTTGGGTCTGTTCAGTCCTGAGAAAAGAAGCCTCAGAGGTGATCTTACTAATGTTTACAAATATCTTAAGTGTTGGAATCAAAGGGATGTGGCCAACTTATTTTCAGCAGTCTGTGGGGATAATGGGAAATGACCATAAACTTGAGCATAGGAAGTTCTGCACAAATATGCAAAATAACTTCTTCACAGTGAGGGTGATGATGTGTTGGAGCAGGCTGCACAGGCTGGTTGTGGATTCTCATTCTCTGGAGATATCCTCAAGACCTGCCTGGGTGCCTACATGTGCAGCTGGCTGTAGGGAGCCTGCTTTGCAGGGGAGTTGGACTCAATGATCTCTAGAGGTCCCTTCTAACCCCTACTATTCTGTGATTCTTATATCTTCAGTGCTCTCTTCACTGTTCCCTTTATGGGACTTTGGATGTGGAGCATGAAACAACCAGAATGAAAAGCAAGGATCATTTCCATAGCCACAATTTCAACCAGACTTGCTCAATGATTAGTGAAGCCAAAAGGAGCTTAATCTTTATGAAAAAGGAGAATGTCTAACACGCTTTTTATCTCATTCTTTCCTGTTTAACTCTTTTAATGATTTTCTTGCAGCTGCTGCTGAGTGATGTTGTTTGTGGAAGAGGAGTGCAAACAGTGCTAGACTGTGGATGCAAGGAGGTTAAATCAGTTTGCCTTTCTTTGATCACTCTCTGGATAGAGAGAGACAGATTCCCAAGCATGATCAACCCTCTTTTGCTAGACAAGGAGTGGTATTTTTCTGGCAGATAACAAGCAACTTCTTGTCTCTCTTTTTAGCTACAGGGTAAAGGCTAAGAAATAGTCTTGTGTTAATGGGGAAGAAAACAAGGGATTAAAAATGATCTTTTTTTTGGAGGTTAAATGACTCCTCCAACTGAATTAATTCTGTTGACTTTCTCCTTATTATGATACTGTTTTCCATGCTTCACAGGCTTCCCTTAGGCTTCAAAACTAAAGACTAGAAGTTATTTTCCAAAATCTCCACATACATAGGTGCATTCCCCCTCCCCATTTCACTCTGCCTAGCCAAGTGGGAAAGACAAAATGAGTTATTTATTGGTTCCCTTTCTTTTCATCCAGGAGTACCATATAATTATCTGGATCTAAATCCCAACTTGTTTATAATTTGAGGCTGTTCATTTCTGGGGCTCAGTTCCAATTTGGGCTGCTTGCCAACCCTGAGACACAGGAGCTGCTCAACTGCATGTGAAGCCAGAATGATTCTAAACTTCCCCTAGCAGGTATCTGGGGGCCTGCAGAGCTTCAGCCTAAGGCAGAACAGCAGTAATTTGGCACCTGAGAAAAAACTGGGCAAGGAGTTAACTATATCACTTAGAAGCATCAGTTATTTTGTCCATTGCTTGAAATGCCCTTCCACACCTTACTGTCACTTTCAGAATATAACACTACACATTGTGTCAACTATGTATTCTTAAGGAAAAGTCTACTGGGAAGGTGGGAAACATAGGGAGTTCTCCTTGCTTCCCCATGATGGAGTCCTTACAGCTATTTGTTATGAGCCCTTAATAGCGGGGACCTATACTAATTGTCATATGAATTTGCACTAAGAAAATCACATGAAGAAAATATTTCATTGAAAACAGATTTTGTTGAAGTCACTAGAATGGTGTTCAGGTAGTCCTTCTCTGCCTGACCTTTAGCTGCAGGTCACAGCATAGCTGCTGTTTAATTCACTGCCTCCTACACAAGACACTCTGTGCCTTCTGCACAGATGCAGAACCAAGCACAGACTCATTAACCTTTGCTACAGCACCAGCCCAGAAGAGAAAGATGCATCTGCAGATGGAATACAACACAGGATGCATTCATGTATCCCCAAATATTCCCAGAAGCTGAGAGCAAAATGTTGCTTCTCTGAACGGTGGACTTCTACTGATATCAAAAATTTCCTCAACTGTTTTGAAATGGAAGAGGTACTGATCAGAGGATCTAGGGATACACGTGTTACAACAGTATCAATAAGGAATTACATATTTGGTATATTTGCAAGATACAATAGGACAAGTGCCAGCATTCTCCACCTTCAGTAGGTCCTTCAGTAGGCCTGCAGATAAGACAAAACAGTGAGGATGGTCACGGTGTTGGGAAGCAGAACTATGCCCCTTTCATACTGGAGGAATGGGGCAAACGGATTCTTGTGAATTTCAGCCAAGAAAAATGAAGACTTCCATATGTGTTGGTACACACTGGGGACTCTGGTGCTGCAGCTCTGCAGAAAAGTACTTGGAGCTTCTATTGGGCAATAAATTGAATATGAGTCACCAGTATGCACTTGTAGCAATGAAAACTAACTATGCACTGGGCTTCTTTAACAAGAGTATCATCAGTAGGTCAGGGAAAGCAGTTGTTTCCTTCCGTTTGCCAATCATGAGGAGGAGAAGAGACAAGTAAGGCTCCAGAAACAGCCTTCAACTATCTAAGAAGGGCTGTAGAGAAGAGGGTTATTAGAAGAGACAGGTCTAAACTATACTCAGAGGCATGCAATCAAAGGGCAGTGGATAATGATTACAAGCAAAGGAAATTCCAGCTGTTCATAAGGAAAAGGTAGTTCTCCATAACAGTGGTTATACACTGGGACAGATGTCCAGAGTCATCATGGAATCTCCACCTTAAGATGTTTTCAAAATATGACTGGAATACACCTTGAGTGATCTGATAGAACTCTGCAGATAGCTCTGCCCTCAGCGAGGGGCAGTATTAGCAACCTCCAGAGATCACTTCCACTTGAGAGCTTTCTATGATTTTTTACAATTTGTATGAAATGACAGCATCCAGAGTAATGTTACAGAGCACCAGAGATGAGAATTTTGAACTGTGGTAGATTTAAGTACTTCTAAGCGATGGAAGAAGATGAATCCTCTCTGCTGCAAAAAGCAAACCTCTCATTTGTCCCTGAAGTGTAAACAATCCTCTTTAGGATCCTTTTCAGAAATTGATGGCCATATTATATTTGTACATGAAGGCTTGAAATTACTTCTGAAGAGGATTACTCCTAGAAATGGCTACTCCTAGCTCATGAGCCATCTGTATGCCCACGCAGCTAAGAAGGCCAAGGGTATCCTGAGGTGCATTAAAAAGAACATGGCAAGAATGACAAAGGAGGTAATCTTCCCCCTCTACTCTGCCCTGGTGTGGCCACATCTGGAGTACTGTGTTCAGGTCTGGACTCCCCAGTTCAACAAAGGCAGAGAACTACTGAGTTCAGCTGAGGGCTAGAATGATGACTGGGGCCTGAAGCATCTCCAGTATGAGGAAAGTCTGAGAGATCTGGGAGTGTTCAACCTGGAGAAGAGAAAACTGAGAAGATAAATGAATATGTATACAAAATATGTATATATTATAAACATCTAAAGGGGAGGGGGAGAGGCATCAAGTGGATGGAGCCAGGCTCTTTTTGTTGGTGCTCAGTGACAGGACAAGGAGCAACAGGTACAAGATGGAACATGGGAAGATCCATGCAAGCATGAGAGAACCTTCTCTAAAGAGGACAGAGCACTGGAACTAGAGGCTGTGGAGTCTCCTCTGGAGATATTCAAAACCCACCTGGACACTTTCCTGTGCAACCTGCAGTACAGAACCTGCTTTAGTAGGCAGCTTGACTAGGTGATCTCCAGAGGTTTCTTCCAATCATTATGATTCTGTGATGCTGAGATTCTGTGAAATACAGTGCTGCAGTTTACAGTGCTCTTGAGTCACTAACTCATTTATCATGAGCACATATAGTAGTTTTTTAAAAGTTCCTGAAGCCATGAGATTATGGGAGAATTTCAATTTCTGTTTTCAAGAAAAGCCTGTGGGAAAAGTTGTGCAAAAATTGTCAGGTCAGACAACTGATTTCCTAGGAGATGAGCAAAAAGACCTCAGACTGTTTAAAAACCAAAAGTAATTCTGGATTTTCAAACCAGACTGATGACTTTGTGAAGCCTAGCTTGTTACTGTGAGATGCCTCTGGTCAGTCATGTTGGATAGAGAATACACCAGAACAAAATTCTTTTCAGTATTTTGGGAATGAGCTACTAGAATCCTTCTTATCTCCACTGCATATGAAATCAACCTCCTAGAGCCATGAGAGCATAGTTGAGAGTAGAGTCAGTAAACAGGTTCATTTCGAATGCTCAGGAGCCCAGTGTTTGCATCAAAACAACTAAGATGTCTCAGAAAGATCACTTGAGATTTAACAAAATCAAGAATACAACAAGAATCACTTCTTTCTGCTTGAGAGAGCAAGGGCCCTTATGGCACTTACCACTTGTGCAGTTTGGACAGGAGCTGCTGACCTAGAAGGATTTTGTTCCTAGAACTAAGTGCTTCAGTGGGCAGACAAGAAGGGAGAGAGAATGAATTAAATTGCTGTGGATAAAAAATTGAGCTGATGAAACACTTTCTGGAGATGACAGGAAATTTCCCGCTTCCCTCTTTTTCCCCTGTGATACTGGAAAAGAAAAAGAAAAAAAAAAAAAGAAAAAAGCCTTCCTGAGCAGCCTTGAGATTAGCACAGTATTTAAATTCATTTAATTACTATGATGAATTACACGCCTTCTATTGATCTCTTTGTTCTGATTTGCCTAGAAGTACTAATAGGCTGTTCATTTTGCTTCTTAAAAGTACCAAGTTTGAAGTAGATTTCTGTTTACTTATGTTAATAACTAATCACAGGAATCAAAATGATCTGTACATGACTAATTGACCAGTTTGTTTTACTGTCCTCTGTGGCAAAGCTGATAAACTTTTCTGACAGCATGCAAATCACACTGGTATCTGCAAGAGAACTGCACTGCAGAAATGCAAAAGAAGCAGGCAAGCTCTGGTTATTAGCTAGGAAAGATAGCAACCACTTGGGGACAAGTAGTTCCCTTTAGCTGAAAATAGCAGACCCGGGAGGAGGATGGGATTTAATGAGCTGTGAGAATAAGAGACTTGTAGTGTAATTAACTCCCAGAAGATCTCATTGAGGGTTCAGCAGAACATCCGCTCAGCGGTGCTTCTACCTTCTCTGGAATTAAAGTTTAATTTGGTGTCAAAGGGCAGAGGAAAGACCTGCATTATCAAGCATAGAAATCAATGAACTGTGTGAAGGAAAAGGTCACTCTCCCCATCTTTACAGCACAGAAGTCTGAAGAAAAAGGTGAAAATATAAAACAACTCAACGCTTTCTCATCAGTGCCTTGAGAGAAAGGAAGAGGTGGAAGTTTTACCCCACAGGCTTGTTGCCACCTCTCTTTCCAATAGAGAATCTCGATTTTTGTGGAAAAGGATGGTGAATACTAACGAGTTCAAGACAGATCATTTTCTCTGTACCTAGTCACCACTGATGTTTTTGAAGAGTTCTTGCAGGAACTGTTACCTGGTTTAACTCAGATGTGCATCAGGTAAAATTAACATTTCCATTCAGTGTCATTTCAATGTCATTTCCATTTAGTGCCCTTACCCTTTTCAAGGCGCCACAGTTATCTGCATTTTCCTTGCGTTGCTGGGCCACATAACCACTCTGCTACCCGCTTAAGTAAGAATACCAACAATAACAAGTGCCAAAGGACTCACACTGCCCTGCTATATGGCAAATGAAACATTTTCTGTGCAGAATCTTTCCTGAGTGATGACTAGTGGCCTAAAGCAGTGCAGAACGTGAGCAGAACTCTGGTAGCAACAAGAGCAGAAGAAAGCAGTAAACCTCTCAACAACACTCTGATTTCCCCAGAACCTCAGAGCTCTCTCCCTGGGAAAGCACTGTGTTAAGAATGGCAGAACTTCACCATGAAAAACCTGTCCCTCTGGAATTTGGTCCCTTGCCTCCATTGGGTAGCATCACCAAGTGAATGAAATCTTTGCTTTCCCACTGCCACTCCTCTCCAATCGCCCAACAGCTCCTACCCTATGTGGGGACACTCTATTACCATTGTAACCACAGCATCTGGAAATGAATAAGGATTTTTATTCCTCTATAGAGTAAATGGGACAAACCCATGTGAAACAAGTGAGCAATCACTCTCTCAGCCAGTCTTCATAGGCAGCTTGTTCTTGGGAAATGGTACCATCTCTAACCACACAGTGTAATAACTTAAGTAACATCTGCATGAAGTTATTTCACTGATTACCTCAGAGGAGGACAAGTGGTCACCATTCCCACAGTTTCCATACACAGAAACAGTGCCCTTGTTATCAATTAAACACTGAGCTCTTGCTGCTCATTTTGCTGACACAAAGGTGCTCTCACTGACAGAAAAGTATGTCTGTTTCATCCTGCAAATCAGGCTGGTGCTATTGTTGTGCACGTATAGAGTGCAGAAAGCATAGTCTGCCATTTAACCCAGGGAACATCTTGTCATCTTTTCAGAGCATAAAGTTTTCATGAAGCGTTTCTACTTTCCAATTTCAAGCATTTTGTCATGCACAGAGGAAAGTGATGATCCTAAAGGAGAAAGCTTGCTTCTGTGTACAGGGATTTTCCAGAGCTGAAATTCTCAGATTCAGCAGACCAGCTTGCAGGCTGCCTGTAGCTGTACTCAGCTTTGGCAGCACTTTCAGCTATTTTCAATTGAACTTCAACTTCACCAGCTCACATTCATTGCCTTTTACTTTCACACTTACATTATAGCATCCACCATGCCAATCATTTTGGAGTCACAACTGAGTGGCTCAGCACTGAGCTTACTTGATCAGCACTTCCATTTGCCTCATCATATAGCTCTTCTGTGCTATAGTAAGTTTAGCCATATCACGGAACTTTTATATCACGTGCCTAAATTACAGATGTTTCTGCCCATCCTTTATAGAATACAGAGGTGGCATAGGAAAGCATGTAGCAGTGGAAGATGGCTCCCTATAATTTCCCCTGGTAACTCAGTAGGTTGTGCAGCCCACATAATTCTATAATAGTGAGGTGAACTACCTCACTCTGCCGCGTCATTGAATTCAGGCCAGAATGTTCCTGCTCATGCGCAGAAACATTTACCAGTTGATAAAGTCAAGCTTTTCTATTAGACTGCAGCAGAGCAAACCACACCACTTCAAATGGGGCTAATTGTGGTTCAACAAACAGTCCCCTGGAGAAACAGGGCAAACATTACCTGAATTGCTTTCAGAATTAAGCCATTGATTTCTATTCACATGTGTAGTAAACTCAAAATTAACCCCACAAAAACTAGCAATTTGCGATACAACTCATATATTAAAAAATTAAAAAATTAAAAGCTCTTGATACATGGTTTCAATACATTTTACATTATTTGGGAATAGATGTGGACTTCATAATTACTCCACTAAAAATAATCTAATATTGTTGTGGGTTTTTTTCATATGTTATCTGAAAGTTTCTGTCATTATTCAGATTAATTATTTCAATAAAAAAAAATACAAAAGCCATTATCAAGCCTTTGTACAATGACCATTTTGTACTGGAAGCCATCATCTTACAGAAAAGATCTGCTACTACTCCTTTGCAAAATCCTTTTTACAGATTTCACTGAACAGAAGGGGATTTCAGTCTTGCCTTTTTTTTTTTTTAATTTTAATTTTTATTTTTTGTGTATAAGCCACAGATTAGTAACAGAATAACTCTCCAACCTCCTAGCATATTTATCTATCAGAAATACATTTTCAATTTCTTAAAACAGCTGTAGGTAAATTTTAACTTTCCATTTCAATACACAGTGCCTGCCAGTAGGTTTCTGTAAACTTGCAGAAGAAATTAATTTGGATACACAAAGAATATGGCCAACAGCAACAAATTATACAGCTAAGTTTCATGCCTATTTCACAAAATAAAGGAAGTTCTAAAGATGCTTCTGCTTGACAGGTCTGTTCAGCTTTTCTGTTGAATGTGACTAACTTGTGAATTAGAGTTACAACTATAACAGAAAGGGACATTTTTGTTAACATTTATCCCAAATGCCTATGTTACCACAAGCTTTTTTGATAGCTTTTATAATCTCCGTTTGCTTTCTGCACTGTTTAGACTAGCAAGATCTAATTCACAATAATATTTCCAGAAAGACTCATGAGTTAACACAAGTTAGAAGTGTTTGCAGACCTGCCTCCACAGCAGAATTACAGAGGCAGACAGTCCATTTACAGAAACTTTACCATATGGCTTCAGTGGCCACCATCCTGCACTAACAATGGACAACCAACAAAGCACAGAACAAATTGCCTAGAAAGGTAAAATGAACCTGTAGAAATCACTTCTTGTGTGTTCTGGAGTCTTATGTTTTTCAAATTCTTTATACAGACATTTCATAAACAGAAAAAAAAAAAAAAGGTCAAAATACAAACGAAGTGCAGAAGAACTTTTGAGGTTACCGTGGGGGTGGCTGGTTGGTGATAGCTATATGGCTTTCTACCATTTGTTTATGGCCCTGCTATTTGTTGGAAATGTTCAATTGCTTATCTATCCATGTAGTTTGTAGAAATTCAAGCTAGAGCTCACTTAATTTTTGAATTTTTCTGCAGTGAAGTTTGATCGTATAGGGTGCTGAATTCTCACAAAGGGTCAAATGCCCCAAACCTCAGAGAACAGAGTGAACTTTGTGCTCCCATCCAAAGTCGATCTCAAGCTGGAGAAAACTGATTTGAACGGTAATGCAAATTTTGCTTGCAAACAGAAATTTTTGCTTGAAGTTAACAGCAGAAGCACAGCCAGAAGTAAACCTCAGTGGCCCTCTGAGTCCATGTTTTGCCCTCATGATTTTGTGAGTCTTTTATTTTCCCTTATGTCATTTTTCATTTCTTATAAGCATGTATCTGGTGGACCAAAATAGAGAAAGAAGGCACATTCAAGCTTTCTTTGTGCAATTTATTCCTTCATAAAAGAGAGGCATAGAGATTCCACAATTCTACTGATGGGCAGAGGCAAGTTGATAGAGTTAACAAAAGATGAAACAACAACACTATGGCAGTAGAGGAACCACCTGTGCTCCTGGTGTTAACAGAAGAAGAAAGGTGACCTCTGTCAGGAGGAACATGGAAGGCTGCCTGGAACTGGGGGTACTAGTTCTAAAGATCATGGATGCATCTCCTCAATTGGCATGAAGAAGATTCTGTCACTAAGATGAATATATTAGGCAGTCAACCATTTCCACCCAAACAGGTGCTTGGAACATTGGGCATTTCAGCAAGTACACTGTTCTTCTGTTTATTCTGTGCATGGGAAAGAGGACTATGTGGATATACTACAAGCTGTGTGGTGAAACACCTACACAGAACCCTGCAGAGTCAGGCTGAATGCAGTCAATGATTGAGAAATGCAGAATCCCAAATACTTTGGGACATGTCTTCAGGGCCTACCACAGGGGTGCACAGTCATTAGGTCTTTTTGTTTATTCATGGACTTTGTTACTGTATCTGCTGAATGCCATTTGAGAAACTCATACCACAGAGCAAGATGAACTAGTACAGCAAGATCGCTGGAAGCACTGCTGAGGTCAGATATCTCTAGTTTCTTGCAATTTTCAGAGATCAGTTGTGGGGTACAGGTTTGTAGACAGTTGTTACCTCCCTGCAGAGATGACTCTGCTTTCTTTGCATCTAATTGTATTGCATCTATGTGTTACAAATAATGAAGTGGCCAATAGCCTAAGGAAAATCTTAGGTAAAAAATAATTCCAGTGTAGGCACGGTTGGACTCAGTAATCTTTAGAGGTCCCTTCCAACCTCTACAAATCTGTGATTCTGTGTGATTCTGTGACTGTAGTATATAATCTTTACAGTGCAGCAGTCAGATTTACTGCGAAAACACTGGCCATAATGAACAATGAAGCTCCAAATTTACCTATTTCTTAAACACTGTAGGTATTACCACTCCTAAAGTGTTTTTACAGTTTCAAGGAAGAGCTGGTTTTCAAATAAAAATGCCTTTGTCACTAATTATCACAACCATTCCGAGAAGTTCTCAGAATCCGGAGTAATTGGTATAACTAATAAGGCCTGGCCGTAGCCAAACTGCTGATGCATAAAAGGGCAAGACTTAGTTTTGTCATCTGAGGACTACATTATTTACTATGGTTGGAAGTAGGTCAAGTGCCCTCAGGAAATAGCTGTTTGGTTCTCACTGAGAAGTAATCTGATACTCACACATCTTCAGCCTTATTAAAACCTCAGTGTAAGGCAAAGCTGAGGATATCGGCTAAGTTTGTTGTTTCATTCAGCACACAAGGAGTAAGGTTTGAAAGGAAATAGCTGATTATTTTCAAGCAGACGCTTGTGCAAATCAAACTGTGAATGTATCACATGCAGAGATGTTTGGTTTCCCAGCAGCCTCCACAAGACCTATGCTGCGAGGACATAACAGAGCTGCTGGAGAATTGATTTTGCAAGGTGCTATGCACTGCAAGATCATGCAAAAGCTTAAGAGTCTGCTTAATCTAAATGGCATGAGTATTCCTCACCTCATTTTCTTTTATTTACTATTTTTTTTTAATAGAAGCATTTGTTTACATGTTTGGCTGAGAATAGGAAGGGATAAAGGACATAAGGAGAAATATCCCTGCATACTAAAAGGAATGAGGAGTACCACAGAGGTATCAACAAGATATTTTCATAATGGCTGTGCACTGGGCCATAGAGATTTACTTCTCCAGTCAGTAACAACTGACACTGTCACAAGCATATACTCTTTCCTGATCCCTGTTATTAATTATACTAATTTTTAGTTCTTCAATACTTGCTTTTCCCTGGGGAGAGGATTATGTAACTCTAGTGTGCATTTCATGGGAGGGTTGAAAACTAGGCTAGATAGGCTCCATGCCATGATTTTTTTATCTTGTCAAGGGGAGTGATGTGGTCTCTGTTACACTGGTTTCAAATGAAGACACAGATGCACACCTTGATGTCTGATTTGACACAGAACTCAGATGATACTTATAAGAACAGAAAGTCCTGCAAGAAAAGAAACATGAAGAAAAGCCTTCTGAAGTTTCATTCAATTTTTCATTATTTCAGAACATAAACATTGTACTAAAACTTAGCAAAAGGTTACAGGAAAGGCAGGTAGGCAAAGTAAGAAGTACAGCATTTTCCCTGCCCGCCACACTTGTCTTACTCTGAATCCTTTCTCTAATCCATTTAGGAAAATTTGGATTCCTGCCTGTTGACCATTCAGGGCCTGGCACACTAGCTGAAGGCTACCACAAGGATGCCAAATGACATTTGTGGTTGACATCTTTGACCTCACCCACTCAAGTCAGCAGTCCTGGCCAGAGGAGGAAGGTCTCCACAGATGGCAGCTAGACTTAGCCATTGGGGAAACTCTAACATAGACCATCTTACTCACAAAGTGATCTGCACATTTTCTGCAAACTACTTAAGCAACTTAACTAAGCACTGTGGATAAGGCAGCCTCTCCACAGCACGTGATGGGCAGTTACTTCCTGTCCAGCTTATGGATCTGCAAGTGCAGCCCACCTCATGGGCACACTCAGGATGATGACAGCACCATGACTCTGCAAGCAAGGAAAGCACAACCATTCTAAAAGCCTAGCTCATTTAATAAGATACCCACCAGATAGCCCCATTACACAAGATTCTCATGTTGAACCAAGAAACAGGCCAACACTTGAGAAGGATTACTACAAGGGCACAGGTAGAGAGTTCTTAACTCCAACTCTGTCCTCTAAATACACCTGTTTCTGTTTCTGGTATGAGGGCTCTTTTTTTTGTTGTTGTTTTATTTTGGTTTGGGTGTTTTATTATCTTTGTTGTTGTTGTTTTGTTTTGTTTTTTTGTCAAACAACATCTGAGGAAAATAAAAAAATAAAAAATAAAAAAAAGAGAGAAAGAGGAAAAAAAAGAAAACCTAATTTGTTTTCAGAATAGGCTGTCGAAGCCTTGGATATTTCCTGAAGTGCCAAGCCAAGAAACTCTCCTTAGCAGCTTTTGTTGAAAACAATTAGCATTTTAACTTCAACGTTTGTTTCAGACAGCTATGTGAAGATTGTCAGAAATTACTATAATAGCATTCACTGGTGCTGGCCCAGTCCCGCTCAGAGTGAACCTTCATCAGCGTAGACATGTACTAAAAAGGGCAACATGAAAAGCTCAAGAAGACTTTCTCTCCAGTCTGATATTCCTAATGGCAGGAAGAAAATTCAACAGTGAAATGATAGCAGGCCAGGGCAACAGCCAGTTAATGCAGAGAGGATAAAAAATAGTTGAAGTAACTGTCAAATAGCACAATAAGCTTGATTTCCAGTAGTAAGATCTTTCCTTATGTTAATACAAGATATTTTGAGGTAGGCGTCAGTTTTGCCTGCAGCTGGGTTATTTCATTTACTCCCGAGGAATCTTATGAATCAGAGAGGTTTTCCTCTTGAGCTAAGGTCAAGAAATGCCAGAGGAAGAGTGGGAAAACCATGTTGCCTAGCTCATTCCTCACCCTTTCATAGCCCTTGAAAAATTTGAGGGAAATTGGATCCATTTCAACGGCTAGAGACAGAATTTCCTTATACTTATGATGGCAAAAATCAGGAATATATCAGGGAATTTAGGTCAGCTATGCTGATGGGTGAGGGGAGTCAGGACTTCTGCTTTGCCTTTCTGGTCTTTAGATTATTTATGCCCTAAAGAAATGAATAAAATGCACGACCCATTTCTAACTCCCAGTTTAAAATTAAGCTCACTAAGTCAACCACAGCTGGAAGATAAGTATCACATTCTCTGTAGGGCAGTATTACTCAGTAATAAATCACAACACAAAGAACAGTGACATTTTCTTTTTTTTTTTTTTTTCTTTTTCTTTCTGTTAGAGCCTAAAAACTTACTTCTATAACAGTTGCAGTCTATGGCTCTTAATAAATTTATGTGTTACTGAGTTCCACTGATATCCAGATAAAGAATACATAGGTACCTATATCCACGTAGATTTGTAGTCACTGGTAGAATTAATACCAACTTTAGCTACTCAAGTAGGCACATTCGTTTTATTGGAAAAAAAGGCTCATTCTCAAAGCTAGATTTTGTTCTGCCTGGCTGTGCTACATCCATCAGAGCCAGTCTCATCTCCATGAGACAAGTCTCCACCACAGCATATTGTCAGGAACAGCTTGGGAAACTGATGTCATATCCACTGTGTAGTGATTTCCTTTTGGAGATTCACAACCCTTCTCATAATTTTAGAGGGACATAACACGTGTAGCAAACTGCAGTGGCAATCTTCTTGATTACTCTATATGGGAGGTATTCTTCTGCCGGTGTCTAATTTCTGTTGTCTCCATTATTGTAATGTTTTCGCATAGTATTACAATGGGAAGGAAACTGATACACATCTGAGCTTTGAGGGCTAATGACACACCAAACAGACCAAATGACAATAGCAAAACTTTCTTCTGAGATCAATACAACATCAACCAAAAAAAACCAAAACAAAACAAAACAAAAAACCAAAAAACCAAAACAAAAAAAAAACAGATTTTGGGATAGACCAGCTGAGTATGTTAACTTGGTTCAAATACACAGAGGTGAAGAGACTATGAGAAAAGGATTCTTGTTGCTCATAGTTGGACCCTTGTAATCTGCGCATCTCATCTCCTATTAGCTCAATCAAAGTTTACAAGTGGCTGCTAGTGCAGACACATGTTCTTCACAGACACAGTAATTTTGGTGTCTCACCTGAAAATAAGTATTAAAAAAAATTAAAAAAGGATTTTAACTAAAACATGTGAACTAAACATTAACATTTTCAGCAATATCTCCACAAGAACAGTGGATGAATCAGTTTCATCAGCTAAGTCACTCTGATTAACAGGTTCCATGAGCCTGACTGTAATCTAATGAGCTGCTCTGGCAAGCAAATAGGGAGCCACAAGGGAAGTTTGGCTTAAGGTACAGGCTGCCACTTAGGTAGCCAGCAGCATATAGTGTTGGATTCAATGGTCTTTCCTCGAGGAGGCACCAATATTGCTCCTACTCTCAAGGTGACAAGACCATTAAAAAATAACAAAGTGTTACCCATGAGAGTAACGGCTGTAACTTTTCTGCCAGATGTATGTATCAGACGAGCCTGGCAGCAGCTGTGGATGCAGCAAAATCCCAAGACTGTGAACTATTCTGGCAACTGATAATGTGCAGAGTAGTAAAAAGAGTTACATCACACAACTACCTGTGAGTACATATTTATATGCTTGACTGAATTTATAGAATTATTAAAGCTGGAAAAGACCTCTAAGATCATCCATCAATGCATCATCATCATGCCCACTAAATGATGTCTGTAATTGTTGCATCTACGCAGAATTGAAGCAAAGTTATTGATTTTACTTCTTTGAAAAAAAAAAAAAGAATGCAGCTAACAGGTGAAATCGTTAGTATGCAAGCAGATTTTAGTGCTGCAAAGACATTTACTGAAAGGTACTCAATAATACTGAACAGAGTAGAGTATTTGTGCAAAGTTCCCATTTACTTTACTGAGTAAAAGGACTCATGTAATTGCTGCCTATTGGTTGAAGTTAAATGAAAAGCTATATATCAAGAAAACAGTAATGTTAAACTTTGTTAAAAATGTTTGAAGTGGTAAATTATATGGGCAGTGACACTGATAAGGAAACTTACTGAATGATGGTCCGGGTAGTTACTTTATGTTATCGTAAGCTTGGTACAAATAAAGAGACTGCATCTCAGTTTCACACAGATTTAAATAAATGGGTGTGAGTTTGGATTGGCAGCCAGATTAAAAGAAGTTACAGATCAGTCCAGGTAAAATTTAAATGTTTTAACTTAGAGTTCAATTAATAAAAAGACAAAAATAAATAAATAAATAAATAAACAGATTATGTTCAAGACTTTTAGAAAAAAAGAAAGAAGGAATAAAAAGTAAAAAAAGGGCTAGCCTTATGCCCCATCTACTAAACCATTGAGGCAGAACAAGTTTTCTAGTCAATAATGCAGAGAGTATATAATTTTCACCTCTCTGAATTATGTTTCATGTGATATTCAGAGGAGAATGTGACATGATACGCACACAGGATTGCTCTCAATTTATCCTAACGGTGTTCCATTTTGCTGTAAAATACTTAAATACTCAGAAACCAAAGGGAAGGAAAATAACTCTATAAATTCATGATAAATTGGATGCCTCCTGAGAGGTAGGATATGGACTTGAATCTTAATTTCAAGGAACATTTTCTACAGAGTGCAAAAACATGTGCAGAGGAGACTGGGAGTAAAACAGATGATTGAAGAAGGAGACTACAGCTCCAGGGATGAGGACATCCTCTTAAATGAAGGGAACATCAAGATTTGAATTCCAGGTTCCCGTATCACAGACAAACACTTTGACTGCTATCTGTTCAATAGGAAGAGGGATCAACACCTCCCCTGCTTCATGAAAGCAGCCAGGAAAAAAATGTTCCGCTTGAGAAATTTGACTTGGATCCATAAATAGAGATTCTCGTGAAGCCAGCAGATTTGCACCAGCACAAAACTGATTAGTCACACTGGAAAATGAGGCTTTCCATTTACTAAAGAGATTTTACAGCTGAGGTCAACGTGCTCTTGGAGCCATGCTGTTTCTCCATTCTCTCCTGATTCAATCTCCTGGGCTATACAGCAGGAAAATTTGCTCTTCTGCTTTACTGTCGTCTGATGTTCACTAACTCTCTAGTTCAACATTAAGTACCAGGTCTCCTCTGAGGAATGAAATATTGGTCTGGAAGCACAATTATACAGTCATACTGTACTGTGGAGGAAAATCCGGCCACAGATGCAGATTGGTTATCTTCACCTTGGGACAGGCTTCAGTGTATAAATCTTGAAATACAGTGCTGTGAAGGTAAGTGTCATGAATAACATACTGAAAGCTATCAAATAAACATTTTAAACACATCCTTTTTCTTCATATTGTAGAAAACAACAAACAAGCTGTGGGAAAGCTGCAAAGATTACGTTCCACAGCATGCATCTTGATCAGTCAAACAATTAAGAAGTGGCAATACTTACACCATATGGACTCCCCTTCACATCCAAATGTCAGCTGTACTCCTCGGAAAATTGAACTCTCATTCATTTTACTTCATTTTTTAGTATTATTCATCCTCAGCAGATGTGCAGACAGGCTAATATAACATGATTCTTATTAGCACCACTTTGAGGTTAGTGAATAACAAGGGATACTCCAGGTTTCATCTGAGGCAAGAATGGTAAGCTTATCTCCTCTCCAAGCTACAGTTGATTCACTAATTGATTTGTGATTATGTTAAATCACAGATCTGGCGCTTTGATTTGGAATATCTTCCTAATTCTTTGCACAGTAAAGAATTCTATTCAGTTCTCTGCATGTTTGTAAGTTCTCGCTCCTAAGTGACATGACAACAGCATCAGTTCTCTGCATGTTTGTAAGTTCTCACTCCCAAGTGACATGACAACAGCATCAGACAATGATGAGATTACCTCACACCACATGCTGTCCCTGGCAATAGGCACCATCTCGTGGAACAAGCAGGACAAATACACAATTATGCTATCCATGTTCTGCCATATGTAAACCGAGTGTATCATCAACATGTGCCAACATACTCTTCTGCCATATTTCTTCCTTTAAATTGTCCAGTCACTATTTTAACTTACCTATGCTCTTGGCCTCCATAATCTCTGTAGGAACCAACTCCATAATGCAATTATGCATGGCATGATACTGTACTTATTTTGTTTCATTTAAACTTCTTGCCCAAAAGTTGTTTTTCACATTGGCAGTACTTCACATTTCCAACACAGGATTTCATCTGTCTCTTTACTGTCCTGTCACTCAGGGACTTCAGACTTTTACACAGTTCTTAATAATGTTGAGGTTCAGCTTTCCTGAATGCCTTTATATATCTGCTAATTTTGTCACCTCACTCTTCACTCTTCTTTTAGATCATGTGAATTAAAAAGCACAGATCTCATCGTGAAACTCTGCAGAATTCCTTTGTGACTTTCATTTCCATTGGTAAAAACACCCTTTTATCCCTCCTCTAGTTTAATGAACTATTTGTTCCTGAAAGGGCCCTTTCTTTCCTTTTTTTGATTATTTTTTTTCTGCCATGGCAGTTTACTAACTCAATCTTTTGAAAGTCTGATTTTTTATTTTTTTTTAAATACACATATTCAAAATTATGGTCTTGCTGACTCCTTCAGAGCACCCTAATGGCTTACACAGAACTCTTCACAAAGGTGATAGTGGCTCCCTTCTTATCTTCCCTCTTTTCCTAATAGTATACTCCATCATACCAGCTACTTTGCTCAAAATGGAAGTCAAATTCATTGGTTTATGGCTGCCTAATTCCTCCCTAGAAGGCCTGTTTAACAGGTAGTGCCATATTCAATTAACTTTTGATCATCCAAAACAAAACCTGTGTAAGGTTACAGACTACATGTAGAGCAACAGTTCCACAAGTGAGCACCTCTAGGGCACACAGGTCAACACAGTTTCATCCTGTTGTTCACCAGTTTTCAGCTTATTGTTTTATTCTTATCATTTGTCACTTCTAATTGTAATAGTCAGAATAGAGACCTGAGCTTTCCAATATAAAATCTACAAATTCAGCCACTAGTGTTGGCCTAGATAGGAGCAGTAAAGATACGCACACCTGAAGTAACTCCAGGCAACCCAGTTAATGACTCTGTCCATTAGTTTCCTATGCATTAAAGGGAATAATAATAGTTCCTTGTTCACACTTCTGGTCTCCCTAGGTTGTTCAGAGTGGAGGTATCCACAAAAATGCTTTTGCAGACCACTAGCCTCTACCCTCAGTGAGTGTGTCTAAGTCCTTTGGTAACACAGCCATAAATAATTTCAGTCATGCAACACAGTTACATTAGTCAGAGGTGACCCTATATTCATATTCTTTGCTGTCTGAAGCAGGCCAGGACTATTGGGACTGTCCTGATTTCTTGTCAAAAGTCTGTTTGGATGTTATTTCATCCTGGATTTTTGCCGGATGGGATTTTTTCCTGTCTCCATCCCAAGCCAGGGCTCTGGAAAAAAGCCTGAAGCAATTACACTGAAATCTTTTCATCCTGTTCAGTATGCAGTTAGCAAAAAGCCTGTGTCTACTTGGAAAGTTTGGCTTTACTGTGGAATTTAGGGACCTGCCACCTTTGGCTATGGGTCTCTCATGGCCACCTATATCCACTGCACTTTATGTAACCCTATGTCCAGCTTTTCTCATAACACCAAGTTAGCAATTCTGGAGTAGCCCAGATTACTTCCTTGAGCAGGGGAGTTGTATTGTAACACCAGTGCATACTGTGATATCTGCCCAGAGCTCCCTGCCTAGGTGCCTTATGACACCTATTGTCTGTGCATACAGCAGCCTGCCTTCGGTAAAGGTGAAGAGAGCAAAAATTGCTGTCAGAAGATATCAAAGAGTAAATACACCTAGTCATCTGAAACAAGATCTCTTCAAAAGCCACTTAATTCAGCAAGATTCCATCACTGGAATCAGTATGCCCCCTCTGAGAATGCCAAAGCCCATGGAAATGTAACAGGGCTGCACTCTAAGGCTGTGGACAGAAGCCTCCCAGATTGTAAGTCTGGAGAAAAATGTGCTGCAGCTGGTGTTTACAAATGGACAGGGAGTGCACGTGAATGTGCAAAGCAGCAGCCAGCTACACATCAAAAGGGAGGCACCTGAGAGTGTGGGAAATTGACTTCTTATTGACTGCGGGGCTACATTGCCACTGCTGGGACCAAATGACTTTCAAAAGCCACATCATGTGTTTGCAGCCAGACTGGCCAAACTTGTACATACATCTGTAGCCCAAGCAGGTTTTAAGTTAATTAGGTGCCTATTTCCATAAAAGCATGGACACTGCAGTAATTCAGAACGAGAGGGTCATTAAGGCTGAAGTGGTGCACTCTCACTGTTTTAGTACCTACACCAGAAGTAGCCAAAGGGACATTGCAGGGTTGTGACCAGTCAGCTGGCTGCAGGGATGCAGAAGGAGTGAATGGGGCAGGCACAGCATACTGCAGTATCCATTTTCATTGCAACACCACCAGCAATGCTCACTCTTGCTGGGGCAAAGAGCTAGTGGCAAGTGAGAACTTGGCCAGATATATGTATCATCCCAGCAGGTCCCTGCGACCTTTAGATTGCACAGGTACATTTGCACAGGCTGCATCAGGCTCTCAGAGAGTTGTAGTTTGTCTGCATTCACTTTAGGGGAGAAAATGAAGAGGGGAAAATTCAGAGAGCAAATGAAGGAATACGTGACCAAAACCATGGGCTGTTCCTTTATCTGATGAGTCAGTAGGGTTTTTGCCGTCACTCTGGCACTCTGCATCATAAAGAATAACAGTTTTTTCTGTTGAGGAAACCTAGAAGCCAGGTATGCTTACTTGAGAAGTACTGCCCAGGGACCACTATTTACTGGGGATAGTAAATTGTAAGCAATGTAAGGAATTTTCAAGTAACATAAGCAGTCACATCCATAGCCAGGCCTGTCTTGGCGCAAGACACCAGCACCAACAGTACAGACTCTGCCTAGCTGTCTAGGGATGCAGCTTGTTTGCCTCCATTGCCTAAACCAGGAATGACTCCACCAAATTCTGCCATGTTTCCTAGAGTGACATGTGAAAGTGAGAACAGGATAATACTACTTGAGTTGGAAATTTATAAGCAAATCTATTGTTTTGTTTTTTTTGTTTTATTTTTTGTTTGTTTGTTTGTTTGCTTTTGTGGTTACCAAAACTAGTATGAAGTAGCCTCCCTTCCCACAGCATAAATCAACTATGCCTGTATTCTTATATCTGAGATTAGTTCTAAAGGCAACAATTTGCGCCTCCACTTGGCTTACTACTACATCAATATTTGTCTTTCTGAAAACCATCAGCTCTACTTGCATGCTTGAGCCAATGTTCACTGGGACATTTCCCTGACAAGCAACACTGAATTTTTACGGCCCAGACATAAGTGCAAGTTGCTAAAGCAGAGGCGCTTGGATAGCGCTGTAACTATAGCTATTTATTAACAGTCTTGTGAGTTGAAACATGCCATTTTTAAAGCACCTTAATGCTTAGGGGGGAAAAAAAAAGTCTCCACAGGGCAATTCCTTGTTTAACTAATACTATTCTCATTTTATGTATTTCCCTCTCCCACTGTATGCCCCCAATAGCTCACTTCTTACTCCAGCCTCTCCATGCATTCTCCTAAGCTCTTTCCCCTCTCTGGCTCCTGCCATCTCAGTGTCTTCTCCCCACAGACCTCCAAAATGTGAAGGCCATGGATCCTGCAGGCCCTTTCAGCACACAGAGCCCTGGCAGTGATGGAGAGATGATGGAGAGGTCCATTCAAGCACCTTATTTCATGGCCCAGTGAAGCAGCTTAAGGAGTGATAGCAAAACTCAGCCCCATTGCCTCCCTGACAGGCACAGGGCAGACCTGCTGTGCAATTCCTGAGTTCACACTGAGAGCATGCTATTCCCTTCCTTGGGGGGGAGGGCGAGCAATGTGCTGATCACAAGACTCAGGAATGTTGCTGGGCTTTTATGAAATATCTGGAATTTTTCTAAAACCTTCTTGGGATCTCCCTTCCCTACTGCTTGCCCACACAGAGGCTCTTGTGTGATTGTCTTTGCTGTCACCCACCAGCTTCCAGTGTCCTGGAAGCCCAGTGTGGTGCAGGAATGCCTGAGGAGGCAGCTGGCAGCATTGCAGATTCCTCAACTCCCCAGGCCTCTGCTCTCACACCCCACAGGGGATGCAGACCACTCTGATGTCACCCTACCCGACAGCAAGTTCATCCTGCACTCAGCAAATGCAATGCACGTAGGAGGGTGGGTGAAAGTCCACCTCTCATCTTTCCCCATTGGAAACTGTGAGTAACAAGCCAAGGAACTCACAGCCAGAACTCCCACACCATGCACTGTGCCATGGTTCTCTTTTCTACAGTATTTAGTTACACACTGCCTACCTCTTGCATATTGCTAAGGTCTTTCTCATCATCTTTATAGACCTATGGCTACATGGGTTACAAGTGATAACAAATCACAATTTTGTGCGCTACATCAGCAACTTTCAGCTTTTTTAAAGCTTTCTTTTGCTTCACTGAGCATGCAGTAGTCCATGTCTAGCCTTCAGGAGAGTAACTTTTATTCTGTAACAAGGAAAGCATCATTTTAAAACCTAATCTTTTAAAGGAACTGTCTATGCTACACCCTCAATGATTCAACTGTATCAGCATAAATAAATGGAACAAAAACATGCATCTTCCACAGTCAAGTATGCTTTTTGTGATTTTTTTTTCAATTGAGAAACGCTTTGACTGATGAAAAGCTTTCTTTTCTTCAAATATCAGGTTACTGACCAGCCCTCAGCAACATTTCCATCTCAGATTAGGACAGACTATTTTAATTTGGTTTAAATTCAGTTCCTTATTACCTTCCATTGAATCAATAAAGTCAGTTAAAAAGAAAAAAGTAGAATGTCAGAAAGCGTATCAGCTCCAAGCAACCTGTTTCTACTTTTCCAAGTCCTCAAATACACCAGCACTTGCATGGGATGGCACTTCCACATTTGCATTTGTTGATACTTATAATTTGAAATGAGTACTGGAAGTCCTGAGCTGCCTGCAAAGAGATTTCCTGCCCTGAGAGGTGAATTGGTTTGTGTCACCACAAGTTCCTGTACCAAAGGATATTTCTGCAGAAAAAAGCACAATTTGAGATTTTAAGATGATTAGACTAGATAAAATCACTACACAAATGTTTTAAAACCTTTGATTATATTCAGGCTGTTTTTTCCTACCATCCACAAGAAAGCTTTTTGTTGGCATTTCCCGAATTTGGGGAACAAGAATTATTTACTCTGTTTTTCTAAGAATACCAGAATTGTGCTATTACACTTTCTGAGTAATATCTGTGTCATCTCTGCTAGGTGAACTTATTGCAAACCATGTGACCAGCTATAACCAAGTTTGAGTCAACAGCTGAATTCTTGCAAATACTGAGTCCTTAAGCTTCACGAAAACAGTGATTTGCTTTCCACAGGGTGTAGCTGTCTCATGACTGCAGCATGTTTTCACTCCCATTACATTTGCTCACTCATTTGCAACTGCTCCCTTGGGAAGAAGGGAGTCAGGAAAAAGAAAGAAGAGGGAAGAGGGGAACATAAGCAAAGTGGAGGCAATGAATTAGAAAGCAAAGGGTGTTATCTAGCAATCAAAAGTGCACAGTAAACACAGTGCAGGCCATGGCATCCACATGTTACATCCATAATTCCCCTCCCCCTCGACAGTCCTGACATCACGCACAATGCTATCACTGGCACAGGAGGTACACAAACAGATGCAGAAATGTGTTAACAAAGGGACTGATGAAGGAACAACAGATGAAAACCCCCTTGCTATTTGGCTTTAAAAAATAATGCTCCCAAGAAATTTAGAGGCTTTATATAACATATGCCTGGCTGGACACTTTTATCTCACTTATAGTTCAAATGCATCTAGATCCGTACACTTCTATTTTATACTTCAGAACCAGACATGAAGTCCAACCTTCTAGATGCACAATGAAGGCATATTTTGCCATCCTGTGTGATAATTTGGCTTACTTGAATCAAGACGCTGCACACATACCCCCTATGCAAATATAAATGATATTCATCACTAAAATAGTTATTTAGCTTCTCTGCCTCTGGAAAAGAGGTGACAATTGTACACACATTTCTGAAAATTGAAGCACATCCCATTTGTGCCAGCCAAAATCATGCCCAATCATTGGAGTACTGTCACATGTTTGCAGAACAAGAAGTAGATTTTACAATGGTGACTTCTCTTCCTTTGCATCATTAAGTACACTTAACAAAACTGTGCTTGAAAAATTGAAGATCTTAGTCGACTGGAGTAAAATAAGTAAATAATGTTGGCCTGACTTGCATTGTTCCTTTTCTCTGTACTTCAATCCCGTCTCTAAGGCTGATAGACTAATGATAGCTTTGTGTAAGCAGCCATGGCTGGGATGTGAAAAATACGTGTGTCATAGTTCCTGACTCAAGTTGCAGAGCAACAGATCAAGAAACAACCTCTCACACCAACAAAACTCTGGTGGTTCAGACTGTGTTTAAATACACACCATCAGGGCTCTGGCAGCTCTGTCCTTTCATCCAGTCTTCCCAAAGAAATTGTCTGGATCCCTACCATCCTGGAGGCCCAAAGTGAAATAAGGGTACATAAAAATTAAACCACACAGCTCACACATCCATCTTAGATCAAATCATTTCTATAATGTAGCCTTCCGTGGAGATTCAAATCATTCTTTGTGAGCACCTCTTGTGATGAAACTGCCACCACCTACAGTTTAAATATTTTATTCTTTGTATTTTGTGATTTGATACACTCTCCTGCCCACATTGCAGCTCTCTGAGAATCCTACTAAAGTACTCAAGGTTTAGTAAAATGTCAAGGGCATGCAGTTTCCATTTACCTCAACGAGTGCTCAGCACCTGGCAAGATCGAGCCCCAAGCCTCATTTCAGGCCAGTTGTGGCAATTCTGCATCAGAACTTCGCAAACCAAAGTCTAGCCACATGCAAAATTGATGTTACTCCTCTGCTGGTATGAACTTAAATAAAACTTGAGAGAAACTGTGCAGTAGAATGGATTTCTGTCCATTCATAGTTCTCATAGAGATAAGAAGCATAACTTGAAATCACTCCTTATGTAACAAGAGCCTGAGAACTGCACTAATATTTAATTGAGGGAAAAGTAACTAAAGGGGAATTGTTTGGAGATCTGCCAGAGGATTTTAACAGCTGGAAGTTGAAAAGTGATTAATTTTGACAGCAATAAACGCTCCATGTTCATAAGTAATTATGTTTAGATTTCTGAGCTGTTTGAATCCTTTGCTGTGCACTATTAACTTTTTATTACCCAGATAGAAATTTGGATAATCTTTATTTAGAAAATTTTAGAAAACCCACTTTTTTCCTACCATTTTCCAGTTATCACTAGGAAGACCAAAGTGAGGGCAGCCAGGAACAAACTGGTCTCTTAGTGTAAAATATCTGCCTTAATCCTACTTCTTGAGGGAGAACAAGCGACATCTGTCAGGGCAGGCCTGAGAAAAGAGACAGAAATGTGGGATGAGAGAGCTGTAGCAGGAAGTAGCTCTAACAGTGTCTGTTCTGCCCTTTGGCCAGCTCCTTGTCTCTCCCAACACAACACACAACTGCTACCAAGGCCATAATGTTTGCAGAACATAGTCACTTCAGAACAGATGCAAGTATAACTAAATCAAGAGAGAGGGTAAGAGCAGCAAGGGTAAATTAAAGCCATTGCACATAATCAAACAGTAGCACTGTGAAATGCAGCGGCTGGATTTCATGGCACTATGCAGCATCTGGAAGATGCAACAGAACCAAGGTGTGGGGAATAAGATGTTTAAGTAGTCTTGTGAGGACAGGGTAGCCTCAATCATAAAGGCTACAGTTGCTAATGTGCAGAAAGTGCAGTATTCAGCAAAATACAAAATATCACACGGCACCTGCGTGGCAATCAGGGGATCAGACCCAGCCAGCACGGGTTCACAAAGGGCAGGTCATGCTTGTCCAACTTCATCTCCTTCTACGACTGGGTGACCAGACTGGTAGATGAGGGAAAGGCTGTTGATGTAGTCTACCTGGACTTCAGCAAAGCCTTTGACACGGTCTCCCACAGTATTCTCCTGGGGAAACTGGCAGCCCGTGGTGTGGACAGGTTCACTCTTCTTGGGGTTGAGAACTGGCTAGAGGGCCATGCCCCGCGGGTAGAGGTTAATGGAGTCAAGTCCAGCTGGTGTCCTGTCACGAGTGGTGTCCCCCAGGGGTCGGTATTGGGGCCCATACTGTTTAATATCTTTATTGATGACCTGGATGAGGAGATTGAGTGTACCCTCAGTAAGTTTGCGGATGACACCAAGTTGGGAGGATGTGTCGATCTGCCTGAGGGTGGGGAGGCCCTTCAGCGGGATCTGGATAGGCTGGGCAGTTGGGCTGAGGTCAACGGGATGAGGTTCAATAAGGCCAAGTGCCGGGTCCTGCACTTTGGCCACAATAACTCCATGCAATGCTATAGGCTTGGGGCAGAATGGCTTGAGGAGTGTATAGAGGAAAAGGACCTGGGGGTGTTGGTTGATGCTCGGCTCAACATGAGCCGACAGTGTGCCCAGGTGGCCAAGAAGGCCAATGGCATCCTGGCCTGTATTAGGAATAGTGTGGCCAGCAGGAGCAGGGAGGTGATCATCCCCCTGTACTCAGCTCTGGTGCGGCCGCACCTCGAGTACTGCGTTCAGTTTTGGGCCCCTCACTACGAGAAAGACATCGAGGCCCTGGAGCGTGTTCAGAGAAGGGCAACAAAACTGGTGAGGGGTCTGGAGCACAAGTCTTACGAAGAGCGGCTGAGGGAGCTGGGATTGTTTAGTCTGGAGAAAAGGAGGCTCAGAGGAGACCTCATTGCACTCTACCACTTCCTGAAGGGAGGCTGTGGTGAGGAGGGGGTCAGCCTCTTCTCCCAGGTAACTAATGACAGGACAAGAGGGAATGGCCACAAGTTGCACCGGGGAAGATTTAGATTAGATTTGAGGAAAAATTTTTTCTCTGAGAGAGTGGTCCGGCACTGGAATGGCCTGCCTAGGGAGGTGGTTGAGGCACCGTCCCTAGCGCTGTTCAAGAAGCGTTTAGATGAGGTGCTAAGGGATTTGATTTAGTAGCTTAGTGGGTAGGGATGGTGGTGTGAGGATGGTTGGACTAGATGATCTTGGAGGTCCTTTCCAACCTAATGAATCTATGAATCTATTTCATCTCTCCGGACACTCTCTGCCCTAAGCACAGCCCAGTACAAACCTCAAGACAGACAGGAAGGATGACTAGTCCTGCTGCTTTTGCTTATCAAGATGAAGGCATTCAGCTCTCTAGTCAATTTTTTCCCTGAAACTGTGCCTGAAAGAACTGGCCCAGATGGGTGAAGATAAGAGTGCTCAGAGGAAACTAATAATACAGCTTCCTTTAGGAGAGAGTGACTGGGTTTTCTTCTTGCAATTTTATGGCCATAAGAAAACTCATCACAGTTAACAGCATTTGCTGTGACAGCCCTCTGAGGGCCTGCCAGTTCTGACACAGAATGCTCTGAGGAGTTCATGATGAGACACTAACTTCTGGCACACACGAGTACTGCCTTCACAAGTCAAAGATGGCTGGTGTGGTTTGCAGCAGGTTTCATGGTGCACATGAAGGAAAGTAAGGAACACCTTATACTTGTGAAGGGTGCCACCCAGCAGTCTGGAGAGCTCCATCCTACACAGTGGGGGGTCAGTATGCCATGCTGCTTGGATAAACCCATAGATAAACCCATATATGACGTATCTCAGAGTGCAGAGCAGAAATGACTCTACAAACCTTCCTTTTTCTGCTTTGCAGATCACCTAGCCTGCACAGTGCTTAGTAGGGGCTGACTTGCTGCTGGTGCAGTTTAGTCCTTGATGCCAAGGTTCATAAATAAACTCCTGGTACTCTTCCTCATTGTAAGAAGTATTTAAAATATTTTCCAAGCCCTTGGCATAGCTGTTGAAACAAAGTTCTGGTATAACAAAGAGAAAAAACGCAGGTGCAGGAGGGTAGAGCTACATTTAGAAGATGGCACATGGGGATTCTCCTGTGCTCCTTTGATCTGTATGTTCACTGGTATTTAAGCTGCATTCTTTCTAAGCCAGTGATCAACCTAGATGAGATACACTGCTTTCAAACAGCATCACTCTGGGCAGATGAGCTAGTTCACAAGCTCTTTTGTAAAATGGATAGTAACCAGCTGTGCTTCGTTCACCAGTGATCTAAGAGGTGGGCTTTCACCACCTTTCTCCCTTCTACTCAGCCTCAAAGAGAGGAGGGCAGGGTGAAGCACAGAAGGAGAGGTCGATTAAAGAATGGGGCTTATGGTGGCACACTGTATTTTCCAGGTGGCTCTGGTGAAATCAGACAGAGCTAACACTGCCCCAACCATCAGGTTTTTCTTTCACAGGAAAACATACAGGGCCTCTGGCAGCTGTGAAAGATGTTTCACAGCAGCTGGAAGTGAAAACAAGAGCATCAGATCACTGTGTGGACAGCCCTGTTCTCCAGTGTCTACTGCACTGAGCCAGAAGGTTTTTGGGTGAGCCTCCAGTCTGCTCTAGTGTCAAAATTAAATTGTGCTCAAATGAGGCATCCAAGAAGTTGCCAAAGAGAAATGGACATTTCCTCCTCTGTAACCTCACAGTGTTTTATTTCAGGAAGGACTGAGCAGGAGCTTGGCATTTATCCCCAGGAAGCATCATACTTATCCAGTACCTTCCTGCTCACCACATCCCTGATGTTAAGTAGCTTCAGCTGCAAAATAAAGCAGTATGACTGCTATCATTTTTGTCATTTCCACTCAGCCATGCATTTAGCTGCTTGCTTTATATGCATGGAATATCTCATTTAATATTTCACTCAGCTACTTCAATCTTAGGAAAAGAGCTTCGGGAAGATAGTTAAAATAAGCATCATATGATATTAAGTGTTTTTGATGTTTAACGTCATGGCATGTATAACAGCACTGTGCAAATTGGATTAGGTTCAGAAACAGTCTTCTTTAGACTGGAATAACACATGGTTATTAAGCCTCCTTTTAGTCTATGTAAAAGAGAAAATTCCTTCAAAGTCTGCTTACCTCCACTCCCTTTTTGCTATTCCATCACAACCTTCTTCGCATCAGGTGAAACAGCAAAGGGAGGACAGTTAAGAAGGGAAATGCTGGTAAAAAAAATGAACAACTGTTAAAATAGTTGGTACTCTGGAAAATCCAAGCAAACTCTCTGTATTAGGATATTTTTAAAATCTTTTATTTCCCTGGGCACTTAGAGATTCTCAGACACAAAATGGGTATTGCTGCAGTAAAGAGAAGTTTCTGGGTCTTCTACTTGGACAAAAGGGACTGGGAAAAGATTTGGGAACATTCCTGAGAAGTACTACCATTCCACAGCAATTTAGTATGGCTTCAGGATTGAACTTAAATGATTCTTCAGCATGCCATAATAAGAAAAGAGAATTATAGTGCTGACATTTTTGCCCACATTGATAACATGTACGAAACACGCATCCCACCTCCAGCAGTATTTCCTCTCTTCCTCCTCATGACACCAAGCTTTCTTACTGCAACCTGTTAATAGTCAGCTGTCAGCAAACTACTTCCAACAGCCACTGCAAACTGCTCCTGCACATTTGTTCTATAGAGAGGGCAGAGAGGCAGGATTTGTTAGCAAATTGCATGGAACTGCACTGTTTTCCTCACTAGCTGTTAGTCAGCTAAAATGCTATGATACTGAGATCTGGTTAGAAGATTAGCTGAAATGCTAATTCTAATCAGTGGCCTTAATTTATTTGGAGATGTTTTGATTTTCTTCATAGAGGAGGTTAATAAAATTCATGTTAGCAATGAACTCACTGCAGATCCAGTCTCTGGAAGATTAGCCACTGACATGTGCTGGCTGCAAATTTGGCAGATTCAAATTGAGCCAGATCATTTGCTGGGATTTCCGCCAGAAAGAGAGCCAAATGCCAAGCCATACAGGGTTAAAGGTAAGCTATTTGTTTTGTATTGTTGTGCAAGGGTGACTTCAAGAGAGGTCTCCTTTAGCCTTCAAATATCTCAAATGAGGATGGGGTTAAAAAAAAGCATTTCCTAAATCCAACTCTGTTCCAAAAAGGTTAGGGATAAAACTAGCAGCAATTATGCACTGTTATTAAAATAGCACCTAGATATGCATGCCAAGAACCTTGCTAGACATCCAGAAATGATTCCTGCTCCAAAGAATTTTCAATATGAACAGGCAAGACAATGGCAGTACTGTTATTCTCATTTTGCAAACACAGAGACTAAGTGACCATGGCACAAAGAGTCAGTCACTTGTGAAGGTCATGTGAGGGATCTGTATTAGAGTCAGGACCTGAGTCCATATACATGGCTGAATCATAGCCCTGTGATTTGTGAGAGCAGCCCTCATACTCATCTTGAGTTTCCAGAATAGTATTGGTCCAGTTCTGATCATCAGAACTAAAAATCAAAGATATTTAGTCTTGAAATTACATTCACACCTCCCCACCCCTCACCCACAGAAAAATTAAAAAAGCATTTGAAAGCAGAAAAAATACTTTTCTGTAAACCAAGCCATATTCTATATAGGCCCATGCCTTGAAGGGCTTATCATTTGCATTGATGTTGCCACCCTGCCCAATGTTACTTGGAAGCACCATCCAAGCAGTAACTGCCCACTTCACTACTTGCTTGCCATGTGACAGTGCCCATTTTTTTTATCCTTTTTGCTAACAGTGGGAATGAACCCTATTTGACTACATCCCTGAGCATCATATTAGACTAAAAATTTTTGAACTGATTTACTCCACCAACTTTCTAAATAAGATTTTGATGAATATCTTCCTTATACTGTAAAATAAATAATCAAGTAAAAATATAAAATCCATTGTACTACTCTTCATCTCTTTTCCAAGTTCCAAAGTAATGAGGGGGATATTTCAAAAGCAGAAATGACAAGTGTCTAACTTCCACTTAGTTTCAAGTACATTAGACTCTGCTAATCCTTTATTCTCGTATGGAACTTTGTATCTTCTTGGTCTTGCATCCAGAAAGCTACTCGGGCTATGTGGAATTACTGAGAATGCTTTACTTTCAAAATTCTGACAGTGATATTTCATATGGATGATACAATAAGACATTACTGTTATTCTGAAAGAGACTGCTTATCTCTTCTGCATGACACTGCCTTGTCCTCTAAGCATTTTGCAAGAAATGAACAGGGAAGATAGAGATTTTATTCTCTCCCCCACCTTCACTGCTAATTTAAGAAACAAAGCAGGCCTTATCTATTTTATCTGTGGCAGTCTGAACAACTCCAGAGGATTTCTGATGAGGCTCATATGTTTTACTGAAATGCCATTTGTTACTAAGAAGAGGGCAAAACATTTTATATTATCGTATTCTGCAAGCATTACTTTGAGTGAATTTTTGATCTCTCCTGACTCCTTCATCACCACTCCTTAATTAAGAGTTCAAACATATCAGTCAGGTTATTTCTCTTATATCCATAAAAAATTATAGTTCTTGGCTGATTATTGAAAGTAGCAGGAATCATAAAAATTTCTTCTATTTTTCTAGCTCTCACTCATGCCTGTAGATAAAGCTGTACTACCTTTGTCAGAGACAATGTGCCTCTTGTTTACAGAAATGTTGCCTGCAAAACACTTGTGTCTGCCAGAGGTTGCACACATTGAATGCAAAGGTGTAATTTCAAAAAAACCCTAGTGATGTAGGAACTGAATCCCTATTGCCCCTAATTCTGAGTCCCAACACTAGATTCTGAAGAAATATGAAAATAGGAAGGAAGAAATTATTTCTGGAAGTATTCTATCTGTTACAGAAACTGGGTAAGGTATATGTCTTACATAAAGAAACAATTAAAAACAAACAAAGAAACAAACAAAAACACACAGAAACAAGAGTAACAAACAAGCAAACAATAAACCTACATAATTATGTATTTCTCATTATTTACCCTATGCTTATCTTACTATTTACCCTACAGATATCTTATCCTACGAATCAGCATGTGAATCAGTGATTGCCAGCGTGAGTGAGAAATGGTCAGAAAGTCCATCCTAGAGCTAGAATTGCTTAGCTCCAACTAAACAGCTTAGCTGCAGAGGTTCTGGCATCTTCAAAGATACTGCCTCACAAACAAAGAGTACTTGTTTCCTCGCTAAGTAATTCTGGCTTGACAGATAGCATCAGAACTATACACAGATAGTTCTACTTTTAAAAATACAGTTTTTCTTCATTGGTTTGTACAGAGGATTAAAACAGAAGCGTTTCGTGCATTTTGAGGAAAGATGAAAAAAATACTCAGCTGTGAATCAGAATATCAGACAAGATAGTCCTTATTGACAAAATAATTATTTCCACCATTCATTGCTGTTTTTTTTTCTTTTCTTTTTAGTCAAAACATCATTAAATCAGTGAACTGTTCTGAGGAACAATAATCAAAAGATAATCACACCAGACTTGAATAATTCTATCACTTCTCTCATGATTTAAAGGATGAGAACTGAACTTCATTATGAACTGATTATAAATATAATTCAGATGGATAGGAAAGTAATCTAAAGAATTTTTAGCCTGGTAACGAGTTCCCTTTGAAGCTTGTGAGCTGGTTGTTGGACAAATTTGTAAACAATTACTGCTTGTTTATAAGAAGTTAGGACATTGAAGAAATTCTTGGACTTTATTAATTAGATTAGTTTCTAAGCAGAGAATGAATAATGAGAATCCTCTTTTCTCTTCTTAAATGACTATCCCTACTCCAAAGAACTGAAGGTTTCTAAAAACCCTATCACTTGGCTTGAGATCGTGCCCATTTTTTCTATTAACAGATGCTTTCATTTTACATCCATTAAATCACTTATACATGGGTACGTAGACTACTGAAGTATTTCAGGTCATCAGTACACTGTTGAGAACAGTATTCACTATTCAGACACTATTCAGCTGACTTCAAAGACACAGAAAAATTACCCGGTAGGTAGTTCATCATGATGACTAGGAGTGCATATATATTTTATATGCAGCATCAGGTTCATTACCATTACAGACTACTCAACTTGTTTTCCTCGTATAGCACCCATTTTTCATTGCAGTCTCCCAGGAGCAGGAGCTATGGTGAGAATGTGTCTTTATACACTGACTTACAGCACGTCTAAAGGAATAATCTCCATGTAGTTTGATAGGCACCATTATTGGCATTCTGATTTAATCATTCCTAGGACCATGGTTTGCATTATGGTAGCAAGACTGCAAGTTTTCTTTCATACTTGCATGCTCATCAGTCCTCCTCTCACCTATGGTACTCTAGTATAGGTTTGCACATTAAGACAAACAAGACCCATGCACCTTATTCAATAACCTGAACATCCCTACACCTGGCATCTCTATAATCCACAGCTATTTTGTAGGAAATGTGAATCATAGGACTATTTTTGGACTAACTATTATTCCGAAACATATGCAGAAACATCCAGTCCTGATAATAACAGTCCTGTGCTCAGTGCAGTGAGTTTTATCTTAGTGCATGGTGTCTGAGAAATGAGTCTGAACCACAATCTCCAGGCACCTCCAAACATTGATAGGTTTTGAGTTTTGAAAATTGCTTGTTAGAGACTACTACTGTAGTAGAAGTACCAATTCAGCAGCACAGTTGCTTTCCCTTTTCAAGACACATTACGATTTGTAATAACAAGCCTGTAACAGCCCTCAGGAGGCTGTATCAGATGTGGTAATGCTACTTCTATGGTCAGACAGCTGGCAGAATAAGTGCTTCCTTCAACTAAACATTTCTTTAGCTCTAGGAATGCTAAGATTAAGTTTACAGTGCATATTTGTATGCTGGTATTACAACATTCAGCCTCTCAGATTATTGGATATATATGAAGAAAACAGTAAACATAATATACCAATTAATAATAAATTGATTTTCCTCTATGGATCTGAAGGCACATGTAACCATTGGTATTTTGCAAGTGTAAAAAGAACTTAGAATCATGCCTGCACAGATAAAACATTTTGCTACAACTGTTCCTGTCCATTTTGAGGGCAATGTCTTGTTAGCATGTCTTAATCAGTTTTTAACATAGTGCATTAGCTCATTACAGATAAGCTCTGGGCATAAGCAGTCTGGGTAATCTAAGTGAGAGAAAGAGTAATGCCTTTCAAAAGGATGAACTGAAAGAATAAGAAGCATAAAATTAACTTCACCAGAAAGAGTCTCACAGTATCAGCACCTATACCACAGGCATAGGACCTTGAAATGCTTGTTTTTCCTTGAGTTTCCTTTAGTCTGCTGTTCCTATCAGTACTGAGGGTTAAGTCAAACTGTTTTGACTTAGAATTGGAAACATACATAGGAATCATTTCAGATCTGATATATGAATTTAAATTCTACCTTAAAAACAGCTACTTTTTTTTTTTTCCATGATGGTTCATGTAAGAGGGTGTTAAAAGCCCTCTCTTTTTTGCCCAATAAAAACCTCTTGCTTCCAGCTTAATCCTATTAAACCATGACAGTTGTACTTCAGCTAACACGAAATTTTGCATCCAAAGAAACTAATGACAAAATTCCTACTGACCTCTGTAGGGCACATATTACTTGCTAAGACTTGCAGTATATTAATATTAATTTGCATACGCATTAAGCCAGAAAGAAAGATTTTAAATAAGACTGAAACAATACTGCGCCTAAAATGCACTTTAGTAATGGTAGTAGAATTTATGTTATTGACTTTCCACAGAGATGTACATCAAAGCCACTGTACTGGGCAGCTTTATTGCTCACTTGTGCTGCAAAGAGTTATTATTCAGCACTCCAAATTCCACACTTTTAAGAGCATTATATAAATCAGCATGTAAAATCATCAGTCCTTTCTAAAATATTTATTACTTTCTCTTAGAAGAGAAAGCTATAAACAAAAAAGAGAGCTACATTCGAAAACTGATTAAAAATGGCAAATAAATCACTCTTGGCTGCCATTTTAATTGTCAAACAAGAGGGATAAGGTTTTTCAAAGACAACACACTTTTTTTTCTTTTTATGATTAGTGTGTACAACTAACAATTCAACCAAACACAGACCAGACTCTGAGCCTGACATGCTGAACACTTGCACCTCTTATTCTCCACTAATTGATGAGGTCATTTACGTTCTATATGATCATCTCTTTGTTTCTAAAACTTTGGTAACATTTTTCCCTGTCTCAGTTTGCTCTGCATCTTTTTTATGGAATGCTGTATATCATGACGCTGCTTGTCCAGCACATAGGTGAGACTGTTGATTCATAAGGTTGCTTAAATTTTTGGTGGCTTTTCTAGTACTGCTATTTTAATCTTTTTTAAGAGGCCCGTACAGTTTTTTTGCTCTGAAAACATATGAAGAAATAGCCCTGGCATTTGAAATCTCCTATCTCTTGCAATACTTGTACTTTTTCACAGCCACAGAGGCAGAGCTGTGTAGGCTGTGCTGTGAAAACGTCTGTGACTGAACCAGATGGCTGCTGGGGTAGGTCTACAGAGCCAGGGCATCAGCTGCATGAATGCTCTCAGGAAAGATTGGACTCCACCCAGTTCTGCATATTGCTGGAGAAAGAACACATGCCTGCCTGCACGCTTGCATGGACATGCCTTGTATCTTATTATGATACACATGGCAGATGGAACTGGTGCTAGGTTTTGATGACACGTTCTCTAATGGCGTCATGTGAGGTAGTGGAAAAGCTGCCCAGGGAAATAGTGAAGACACTGTCCCTGGAAGTGTTAAAGAAGCATGCAGATGTGGCACTGAGGGACATGGTTAGTGGGTATGGTGGTGATGGGCTGAAGGTCAGACTGGATGGCCTTAAACATCTTTTCCATCTTTAACAATTCTATGATTGGTGAGAGGCAAGGAGCTTGCTATACTGAGACACAAATTTGTTGTACTTTGCTGACTATAATGGGAAGCCAGGACAGCTAGGTGAGAGAAAGACATCTACACTGCAGACATCAAAGGTTGGAAACACTAAGGCTAATTTTAGTTGACAAGTATGAGTTTCATACTTGAGAATATTTCACAGCTGAACCACCGGGGAAAACTATTCATCACTCATTTGCAAAGTACATCTTTCCATAAGGGAATAAACCCGTCCCTGGATACTGCATTTATTAATAGCAGCAGCACTCTAGCAACCATTAACTTAGGCATTTCAATCCTTTATTTCTTATTTCTAGAATTAACAGACCATAGGAATTTGGTTTAATTCTCAATACATTTTTCTATGTCAGAGATTGGATTTATGTTTAGTAATAACTTTCTCCTTTGCTTCCTCTTTAAAGCATTAGGAAATTGACAAATGCCCATGGTTGTTCATTTTAGGTTCCCTGCAAATGGGTCACAGATCTATGCATATGAGAAAGACTGGTTTTCAATAACAAGTGTCCACCATAAAGAAACACAAGTACCACAACCCACATGGTTCCTTCTGTTCATTTCCATGATTCTGTATATTAAAATGCAGTTGTCTCCTCCAGAAACCCTGGACTTAGACTCCAGGTCTCAAGCACTGCCATATAAATGCTAACTTTGGTAAGTATAACACGTATTTTAAGAAGCACTCTGGAAAATTGTGTCTTTCTAGTCTCAATTTAAGGGCTTCAAACTAAAGGCCTACCAAACCTCCTCCAGACAGACCACCTCCTGGTGACATGGGACCATTCAGCCAGGGCATGGAAGTGGGCTGCCTGCTTACCAGTGACAAGCACACTGATGTACAGCAAGGAGGAAGTTGCTCTCTCTAATTACAGGCCTCTAATAAGAGGCCTTGGCATATGTTCAGATGTTGTCATGCCTGTGACTTGATAGGTTTAGAGGAAATATATATCTGAAAGGAAGATCTGTCCAGAATGATTGAGTTATACTGCAGTTAAAAGCAGAACAGATGTATAAGCAGAAGTGATGGTGTCACTGAGAATCAGTTACATATCCTATGGGAAAACCTTCATTTGTTGGATAAGAACAATATGCTACACTGCACACATATCCTCCTATAAATGTAATCCATTTTTCCTGCTCTGAAAGTATGTGTGACAGCTGTTCTGCCCAGAAGCATAATTGATTCTTTTCTCTAACCGATTTTGGTAAAATATTAAAAAGAAAGGTTAATATGCAACACAAATCTACAGAAATTGTCATTTAACTTTGGCAGTGGAAAGGTTTTGCAGTTTTCTGCTAACTCTTTGCATTTTCACACCTTTTTGCAATTTCTGGTTCTGCCAAGAGACATGGTGCAAAAATCCTAAGAAAAGCCTGCTCAGGGAAAAATCACAGATCAAAGAGCCATGGTTAGTTCATTTCAGACTTGCATCCAGGACATAAGTGAATCAGAACAGAATGCATGTATCTGCATTTGTGAGCCAGAGTCCAGTCTCAAGTACCACCAGTGCCTGCTGGAGTGAGGCACCTTCACTTCAGTGCTTGAAATCCACTTAAAAACAAGTGAACATCAGTTCCAGATGAAGCCTGTGAGCTGCCTCTTGCAGGACAGTATGTCCCCCTGTTCATCTCCCGGCCCCTTTCCCACATGAAGGAAGTGTTCTGCTCCCTCCTGTGAAGACTGCCTTCCCTCCTGCCCTCTTCTCCAGGGGTTGGTGGTCTCAAACTGTCTGCCTGGAAGTAACAGCCTGTCACTGTAATACCTTCTCTTTGGAATCTGCTCCCTGAACTCAGGGAGCTCCTGTAAATCATCAGGGTTCACTTTGTGTCTCCATGCTTACCATATTGCCTAGGACATATTCTGTCCATAATAAACCAAAGCACAAAGAGGGCAAGTGTAAATCTTAAAAGAAAATAAAGACAGCACCTCATTAGCTTCTCAGAGAACTTCTGCACGTGTGGTGGGTTCCTGCTAATAGCAGCTGAAAGGCACGTCATCAGGATAGCTCAGCCATCAGCTTACTGCTCTACAATCAAATTTTGAATGCTTATGAAACGATTCCAATGTTCTGTAGCAAAGGGTCTGAGAATGAACACTGTGGATAAGTCCAGTTTTTCTGTTCCCTTTGGACCAAAGCCAAGACCATAGATAACACTTCAGTGTTTGATTCCTTCCTTCCTTCCTTCCTTCCTTCCTTCCTTCCTTCCTTCCTTCCTTCCTTCCTTCCTTCCTTCCTTCCTTCCTTCCTTCCTTCCTTCCTTCCTTCCTTCCTTCCTTCCTTCCTTCCTTCCTTCCTTCCTTCCTTCCTTCCTTCCTTCCTTCCTTCCTTCCTTCCTTCCTTCCTTCCTTCCTTCCTTCCTTCCTTCCTTCCTTCCTTCCTTCCTTCCTTCCTTCCTTCCTTCCTTCCTTCCTTCCTTCCTTCCTTCCTTCCTTCCTTCCTTCCTTCCTTCCTTCCTTCCTTCCTTCCTTCCTTCCTTCCTTCCTTCCTTCCTTCCTTCCTTCCTTCCTTCCTTCCTTCCTTCCTTCCTTCCTTCCTTCCTTCCTTCCTTCCTTCCTTCCTTCCTTCCTTCCTTCCTTCCTTCCTTCCTTCCTTCCTTCCTTCCGAATTCCTTCCGAATTCCTTCCTTCCGAATTCCTTCCTTCCTTCCTTCCTTCCTTCCTTCCTTCCTTCCTTCCTTCCTTCCTTCCTTCCTTCCTTCCTTCCTTCCTTCCTTCCTTCCTTCCTTCCTTCCTTCCTTCCTTCCTTCCTTCCTTCCTTCCTTCCTTCCTTCCTTCCTTCCTTCCTTCCTTCCGAATTCCTTCCTTCCTTCCGAATTCCTTCCTTCCTTCCTTCCTTCCTTCCTTCCTTCCTTCCTTCCTTCCTTCCTTCCTTCCTTCCTTCCTTCCTTCCTTCCTTCCTTCCTTCCTTCCTTCCTTCCTTCCTTCCTTCCTTCCTTCCTTCCTTCCTTCCTTCCTTCCTTCCTTCCTTCCTTCCGAATTCCTTCCTTCCTTCCGAATTCCTTCCTTCCTTCCTTCCGAATTCCTTCCTTCCGAATTCCTTCCTTCCTTCCTTCCGAATTCCTTCCTTCCGAATTCCTTCCTTCCTTCCTTCCTTCCTTCCTTCCTTCCTTCCTTCCTTCCTTCCTTCCTTCCTTCCTTCCTTCCTTCCTTCCTTCCTTCCTTCCTTCCTTCCTTCCTTCCTTCCTTCCTTCCTTCCTTCCTTCCTTCCTTCCTTCCTTCCTTCCTTCCTTCCTTCCTTCCTTCCTTCCTTCCTTCCTTCCTTCCTTCCTTCCTTCCTTCCTTCCTTCCTTCCTTCCTTCCTTCCTTCCTTCCTTCCGAATTCCTTCCTTCCGAATTCCTTCCTTCCGAATTCCTTCCTTCCTTCCGAATTCCTTCCTTCCTTCCTTCCGAATTCCTTCCTTCCGAATTCCTTCCTTCCGAATTCCTTCCTTCCTTCCGAATTCCTTCCTTCCTTCCTTCCTTCCGAATTCCTTCCGAATTCCTTCCTTCCTTCCGAATTCCTTCCTTCCGAATTCCTTCCTTCCTTCCGAATTCCTTCCTTCCTTTTTTTTAAAGGAGGTAGTGTTCACTGGACCAGGGAAAAAGAGCAGCCATACAAATCAAGGGAAATCAAATCCCTGATTCAGAATAATTGTATTGATACTAAATTGAACACCCCTTACAGGAGCAACAGCAAGAACTCCAAACACCAAATACATCATAGATCAGTAATTGAGACACTCATATAGACTGTAAGAGGATGAGGACACAAGAAAAATTCATTTCTCCCATTGAAACCTCTCCTGTCAGGAGCATAATATAACTTCACATGATGTTTTAATCTAAACAAAATATATTTTAATAAGAAACTCTTTTATAGGAAAATTCCCAACAAGCTCTATTTCTAATTTTATCTCCTGGGAATCCACTTACCAGATGCATACACAAACTGGAAACATTTCCTTTTTGGCTATCTACCCTCACTTTGCTGGCTGCAAGCCAGGCAGGTGAGGCTCAGCTGCTGTTATCTGAGCTATGAAATGCTTCTGAAAAAGAGAGAAAAATACAAGATGATATCTGCATTATCAAAGAGCCACATTCAGAAGTTTCAGCTGTTGGCATCAGCAGGCAAAATGTAATAGCATTTTCAATACTTCTACATTCATAGGTTTTGTTTAGTTATTACCCCATCTTTGCTGAAGAATTGCAGTAGCAATTTTATTTGTTACAATGACACTTAATATGGTGAGAAATACTCCTTTGTATGATAGGACACATTTTATCTATTTATTGAATAAAATGGAAATTCTTAATGCAGATAAGGAATTAAGTTATCCCTGTTCCAATGTGCCAAAAAATGTCCAAAGAATTTCTTTATGAATGTAGTTTAAGTGCGCTCTATGTGCTTCTGAAAACTCTAGATATAAATTTTTTAAATCATCATAATTCTTATTCTTCCCATCAGAGTTTTAGTTTTTAGTTTTAGAGACCAATAAGGTGTTCTCCAAGCCTCCTCTTCTCCAGACAGAATAGCCCTCACCTCCCTCAGCTGCTCCCCATAACACTTGTGCTCCACATCCCTCACTAGCTTTGTTGCCTGTCTCCGAACATGCTTCACATGTTATAAGTCTTTATTGTAGTGAGGGGTCCAGATGCAAACTTGAGGAGCAGCCTTACTAGTGCTGAGTACATGAGGATGATCACTTCCCTGCTCCTGCTACATCACTACTTCTGATACAAGCCAGGATGCCACAGCAGTGTCCCTGGGCACACTGCTGACTCAAGTTTAGCCGAGCATCAACCAACACCCCCAGGTCTCTTTCTTCTATAAGGTCTTCCAGCCCTAAACCTGTAGTGTTGCCGGGGGTTGTTGTGGCCAAAGTGCAGGACCTAGCACTTGGTTTTGTTGAATTTCATCCCACTGGCCTCAGCCTAGCGATTCAACCTGTCAAGATTCTTCTTTAGGACCTTGCTACCCCAAGGCAGGTAGACACTTCCTCCCAGTTTGCTGTCATCTTCAAACTTACTGAGCGTACACTCAATTCCCTCATCCAGGTCATCAGTAAAGATATTAAAAAACACAGGCCCCAATACCAACTCCTGGGGAACACCACTCATGACTGCTTGCCAGCTGGATCTAACTCCATTCACCACCACTCTTTGGGCCCAGCCATCCAGACAGTTTTTTCCCCAGCAAACAGTCAGCCCATCCAAGCCACGGACTGTCAGTTTCTCCAGGAGAATACCATGGGAGACAATGTCAAATGCTTTGCTGAAGTATAGACAGGCTATGTCAACAACCTCTCCCTCATCCACCAGCTGTGTCACTCAATCATAAAAGGAGATCAGGCTGGTTAAGCAGGACCAGCCTTTCATGAATCACCATCTTGGGAATCTCTGAGAACTGAATCCCCTTCTCATGCATTTACAGGCACTAAATCCAGTAGAAGTTAGCAAACTTGCACTTTATAGGCTACAAGTTAACTTTGCTGTTCTGATAAACTGTTTGATAATCAAATTCCCCTGCTATTAAATAACAGCTAGCAAGGCCCAGCACAGTGGATTCATGTTGCAGCCTTGGTGTCCTCATTGCAAGTGGGTAGGTTGCATACATTAAATACCAAAATAGAAAGGTTTTGTATGACTGAAGCTTTCAATTTTAATCATTTTCTTGCACAGAAAAAAACAATTACTCATCTTGACTGCAATTTTACGGATTAACATAGGACATGAAAACTACTCTTACTCCTAAAAAATCTAGCAAAGGTGTTCTCTATTTACATTCTGACTGTAGGCCAGTCAATATTTTGCATGCATTAAACGCAACAAAACATGGTATGCTATCTCAGCGTATCTGGTCCAAACTTCTGACACAATAGGAATGATGGATAAATTTGTACCTGTTGCTGAGATACAGTCTTCAGAAAAACACCACACATTTGCCTCTTCATGAAATTATTTACAGAATCTCATCTCCTTATTCTTGCCTTCTGTCTGAAGCAGAGAAATTCATATATGGTGTAGGGAAATCACATTATCCATCTACAGCGCGTAAGCGTGTACTACTATCTGGTTTCTTTCTGCAAGCTCTACTAACATCTGCTACCGCTGCTTCTTTGGTATGGACTCTTTTCACTAATAACACAAAAAGAAACTCTGAGATGGCTGTTTACAGCTATGCTTGCATTGTTTAGTCTCTCTCTAAAGGTTTTTGGCTTGTTTGGTTTTCATGCCATTCTATACTATTGTGTCAGCATAGGAAATTTAACCTGGCATGACAGTCATACTCATGCTTCTACAATACAAATATCTGTGCTTTGGACTAGAGTTAATGGGTTCCCAAGTAAATCCCCCTGCTTTGTCTGACTTTCTTGCTCAATAACTTTGTAACCGTATTTTCTATCACTGTTGAGACAAGTGGTTTTTGCTCAGTTTTCTGCTCAGACAGCAGAAAAAGAGGTTTCAGCAGAAGAAACATAGTTCGTGGCCTAACTACATTCAAAGAAGTATGCAATTGAAAGACATAGGTGATGGAGTTTCAGTTCCACTCTGATGGCTATGGAGTCTGTGGCTGATTCACACTTTTGCTGGTAGTGCCTGTTTCAACAGTAAAAATAATCTACTGAAGCCTGCTAGATCTGTTTCTGCTGAATTTGCTACTTTCAATTCCACCCTTAGTAGTAGTAGATTTTCTGTTTTGTCATCAGCAAATTGATTTTACATGAAAAATGCCTTTGTCATCAAGAATGACATGTGATGGTTTTCAAAACTCAGTCCCTTGTTTACCACAATTCCCTGTTTACTCCTTGCTGAGAACTTCTTGCTGACTTGTGTGCAATTTCACAGATGCTACCAGTCTTGCACTGAAATCAATCATTGTCATCATCTCCAGATTTACAGAGGTACTAAATCTAATGGACACAGACAGTTCTTGGCATACATCCATTAGTTAACATGCTTGAATTCTGGATCATTAGAACCATAACCATTTTGCTACTGCATGTTTGCATGAATCAGTAAGAATTTTAGTTGTAAAGAACTCTGGCAATGCTAATATTTCTACTGATATTAGAAGGGATTCTGTTAGCTTTCATATTAAACAATTCCCACAGGAAATTTTGCATAGTGCGCTCCACCAACCAGTCTTCCACACCGTCTATTTTCTATTTTAATTCAGATTCAAGAACTATTTAATGGATAAATAATCGGTTGTATGGTCACAGCCAGAGGTTTCTACACAATGCCTCTTATGTCCAGGGGAGGCTGGTGACGAGTGGTGTCCCCTAGGGGTTTGTTGGACGACCAGTGCTCTTCCGCTTGTTTACCAATGCCATACACAGTGGGATTGACTGTACCCTCAGCAAGTTTGCTGTTAACACTAAGCTGAGTGATGAAATTGATAGAACATAAAGGAGGGATACCATCCAGAGAGGACTGGACAGACTTGAAAAGCGAGCCCAGACAAATATATTGAGTTTCAACAAGGCCAAATGCAAACTGCTGCAGTTGGGTAAGCCAATTCTAGATACATATACAGATAGGAAGTAGAACTCAAGGAGAAGAGCCCATGAAGAATGATTTGAGGGTTCTTGTGGATGAAAAGCTGGATGTGAACCAGCAGTGTGCGCTTGAAGCCTGGAAGGCCAACTGTATGCTGGACTGCATCAAGAAAGGGGTGGTCAGCAGGGAGAGGGAGGTGATTGTCCCCTTCTGTTCTACAATTGTGAGCCCCTTTGCATATTATTGTGCCCAGGCTTGGGGCCCCCAGCACAAGAAGAATGTGGAGCTGCTGGAGTGGGTCCAGGGGACCATAAAGACAATCAGAGGGCTGGAGCACCTCTCTTATGAAGAAATGCTGAGGCAGCTGGGCTTGTTCAGCCTGGAGAAGAGAAGCTTCAGGCAGACCTCACTGAAGCCTTCAGGTGTTTGAAGAGAGCTTATAAGCCAGAAGGGGACTGACCGCTATGGTCTGATAGTAATAGGACAAGGGGGAATTTAAGTTTGATGTTAGCAAGAAATTCTTTTCTCAGAGGGTGGTGAGGTGCTGGCACAGGCTGACCCATCCCTGGAGGCAACTCAAGGCCAGGTTGGATGGGCCCTGGGTGGCAAACTTGCATAAGGCATGGGATATGAACTACATGATCTCTAAGGTCTCTTTCCAATGTTGCCCATTCTATGATTCTATGAAATAATGCTCCATCTCATACAGATTATCTCACTGCAGCCTCTACCAGTGGTTTTGTGATAGTTTCTCCCTTGCGAGAGATACCCCAGCTTTCCCATTTTGATACAGCATAATTCATATTCTTATACAGTGAGCAAGCCAAGGTATTTCTGCTGATCTGAATTAAGCTTTTAGGCCCATGTAGAACAGGAAGATGCAGGTCAAGGGTGTCAATAAAGATACAGCTTGACTCTTTGTCCTGGAGAGATGCTAACTGTAGAACTGTCATGTTCCACCCTGATTGTTTCAGAGAGTGTTCAACACCTCTGTCTTTTTCTGTTTCCCTCAGTAGACTTCCACGTAAAAAATAAATCTAAACTAAAAGGTTGTATGACAGGACAGCAGTCTGTTTATACCAGAGGAGGCTGAGGGGAAGGAGGCCTCATGGCAGCTGCAATTTTTCTGATGACAGCAACAGGGTCCAAGGGAATGGCATAGATCCATGTCAAGGGTGGGGCAGCTGGGGATTAGGGGCAGGGTCTGCAGCAGAGAGCACTGGGCATGGAACAGACTCCCCAAGGGAGCAGTCAAGCTTGCTGGAGTTCAAGAAGCGTCTGGACAACACTCTCAAACATATGGTACAATATTTGCATGGTTCTGTGTGGAGCCAGGGGTTGGACTTGGTGATCCCTAGGAGTCCTTTCCAATTCAGGATATTCTATGGTTCTATGACATACAGGAATCTATCAGTTCCATGTAAATAAGAGCAGCACTAACGAATATAGAAACAAAACTGAAGTGATGGCATTTGGTTTTCATTTCAGCTAACTCCCTTACAAAACCAACTCATGCAGAAAAATCTACCATAGTCCAGAAGATAATTAAATAATATAAACAGGCCTATCTGAGTTAGATTTAACTATCTGCCACCTGCCCCACAGACTTTCCAGTTTTATAAAAAGCACTTTGGCATATGATATAGATAGATATTAATCTACACAGTAGATGACCTTGCTACTTGGGCAACAACTACAGCATGATTATTCTATGGGCTCTGCTCAGTTTGAGACAGTCAAACTCAATGTAGACGCTAAAGTAACACAGAGCTCCCTTTGATTTCAGAGGTGCTGGGACAGCTGCTTTGAAAAAGATAATAAATACAATGATTTCACATGGTGAATTTTCTAGTATGTTAAAATCTGATGTTATAAGCCTTAAGTAGGGAATGCAGACCCAGGGGTGCAAACAAGTAAAAACTTTGGTTTGATTTTCAAAGATATTTTGTACTGAGAACTCTCACTAAAACATGAAGAGGCTATAATACCTGCTTTGCTCAACAGAATGAAGTGTAAGTAAGCATTCTGCAAGTGCTAATGAAGACATGCATCTGTACCTTGTGCCTCAAGACAAGCTCAGGGTAGAATTTTAGATATAACAATCAATATTCTGTTGCATAGAAGTACCTGAAGCTGCTTGAAATATCTAAGTCATAAATGTGGTCTTGGTGGAGATGATGCAGGAAACTTAAAGGAGACCTATGGCCTTCTGGAATGATACAAATCAGCCACATGAGATATATTTACATGTTCCAAATGTCACCAGGTATCTAACATGTGGATGACTGATGCCACCACATCAGTACTGCTTTTGGCTGCTTGATATGAGGTTTTTCTACAGTTTTGTCTCCTTGGAACAAATAATGGAATTCAGTTTCCTTCATTTGCTCTTATCACTCAATGTCCAGGAGGCAACCTTGGATTTTACAGTAATATCTTCCTGTCCGAAAGTGCAACATCCAAATGCTCTCTGCATGTATGTTTCTACAGATACGTGAACACTAGATTCTCTTACAGGGTTCCTGAAAGTAGAAGGAAAACAGTGGATAATCTAGACTGCAAACAATGGCCAAAAATATGCAGACTAGATTTCATCCTTCTTCTATCTATTTTTCTACTTTTTTTCCTGCCTATTTTTCAATTTGAAATAAAAGCATATATTTTTTTCTATTTTTAAATAAGAAATAAAAACATTAGAGCCCACATTCCTTTTCAAGATGAGAAAATTCAGTTATAAACAAACATTAAAAAAAACAAAAAATCCTTAACTTCCCTTTTAAATAAGCTTTAAGAAATGACCAACATGACTAGTGGTATCAGACCGTGCAAGAGATCTGCAATCAGCCAAAAATAGGTCTCTACTTATTTGCGCAGATACTAAACACTGGAGCTTTTGTTTCTCCTTTAATTAAATACTTGAGGACAGTATTTCAGAAACTAAAATCTTCAAAGTCTCCACTTCTCCATGGTGTAAGTAAGCTTTTGTCATGCTTCTCGCTGCATGAAATCTTTCAGCAATCCCACCTTATTCTAAAATCTTTCCAACCACTTTACTACTTTTTGTTTTTTTTTAATTTAATAAAATAGAACTAGAGATTAGATCAATGTGACCAGTGACAGCCAGTCACTCCGCTGTTCTGATGCTTTTAGAAATTGCAAAATGTGTTTCCGGTACTAAAAAAAGAAGCCCTAAGCAAGTAAAAATCTCTCTGCCAGAGCATCTGCCCTCGTCCATGACTTATATCATATATATATATCTTTCATGCAGTCATTTTTTCTAAACAATGACCCAAGTGTCCTTGTTTTATAGGAAACTCTCTTGTCAGAAATTCCCTCCTGCAAATCCAGACATGTAGAAGTTCAGCACAGGAAGTCAGTCTGTCATGGCTCCAGGCACTGTTAATCACTTTAAAATGATCATTAAAAAGCAGCAGCAGCAAAAGGATGCAGCTCTGGTTAGGTCAGATAACAAAAACGCCTCTTTTTTTTTTAACAGTAAAACAAAAACACATTTTGCAGGCTGAGTTTTAAGACCTAGTCAACACATTGGAGTTTAGCACAGGAAAAGAAGCATATACTACTGAGTTGATAGTTTCTGAAGCTATTCCTAATCTACTTCCCATGCCACCTCTTCCCAAAATAAGAGACCCACACTCCTTTTGTCCATCGCAGGGCCATGACAAAGACACTGCTCTATCCAATGCAGCCTCAGGTCTGATCCTCGGCAGTCCTAGGCTTCCCATTTCCAAGACCTGCTTAAGGTGCTACACATTGCAGTAAGACTGAGTGCTAAGTGCTGTGCTCCAGAGGATTTTAAAACTTCTGTCTTATTAGAATCTTTAAATTTTACACCTTTTAAATTCAGATTTAAGCTTAATTCTTGGGATGCAGCTCAGTTTTGAAACACTATGGATGTGCTGTACCTACATTTTGCCAGCAAAACTAATGCTACTTCATGACACTGCTGTTATTTGTGCCGTCAATTAATGCTGACATAAATGTCATTGACTATATTGTTACGAAAAACAAGAAGTGCAATGTATTTCTTTTCCTTTATGAACCTTTCCTGTTCACTAACATATGGTTTCTGTACCAAGGGCGCTTCACCATCTGGAGCACTGAGGCTAATGCCCTGAGGAAAGCACTGACATAAACCAATTTATATTAAGATCCAGACCCTAGATATATGGTATCAGCATGGCTATACATCTGGCCCCAGCAAATGAGGATGGATTACTGAGTTCCCCAATTCTCCCTTCCACTGCATGCTGAAAAAGCTCTTGTCATTCACCTTGAAACCACCAATGTTTCTTAGCAGTGTCTTTGGGACAGGTAAGGATGGCCTCAACTAAGGTATCAGAATACAACCAGTGATCAACAGTCCTTTTCCTTTGACACTCCTCCCTTTTTCTCTGAGCCCCCTAGTTTAACCTTGTAGTTTCTTATCCTCAGTTATATTCCTGCCCTTCCTTCCCTAGGTCTAGATCTCCACTGTGCCTCCAGGAACTGAGCCCTACATCACCTCCTTTCCCCACCTGCACAAAAAATAACCTCCACTCCTGCAAGGAGGAGAGGATGAATAGACAAAACATTTTCACACTGGAGAATTGAAGAAGTTTTGCCTTCAGTCCATCCGTAGGCTTTGGAGTCTGCCTGTCACCACTCTGGAGCCTGTGCTGCCTGGACCAATGTCTCAAGGGGATGCTCTGTGCCCAGGTGGCTCCTTGTCAGGTTGCCACCACTGCCTTTACAGAAAAAGCTAATAGCCTGACAGCATGGCTGTACCAGGCAGGACAGGACTGTACCCACTGTCAGGAGACAGTGAAACTTTCACAATAAAACAATCACAAATATGTGTATTTTTAAAAAAGCATGAAAATAACTAATAGCTGATGACCGTACAGAACAAACAACAAATATTTGCATATTAGTTTGTGCTTAACTTTACAATTCATTCTTGCAGTCTTTTGTTTCTCCTTTTTTTTTTTTTTTTTTTTTTTTTTGCTTCTTGCTTCATTGCAAAGCATTGAGCTGGACTGCTTGGCAACTAATTCACAGCTGTTGTTGCTAAGAAACCATCCAAGAAAGTAGATTAGTCTCCAGTAACCTGCTTCATTGTTAGAGATGTTTATTTTGCATAAAGGCAGTAGCTGTATACAAAGGGCTTTATTGAATTTGGATGAACAGGCAAATCATGCAGCATTATTTCTCCTTCCAATAGCTTTCTTTACAGTCACAAAGCTTCACACAAACTTTTGAGCTTTTCCTTGGGGAATGTGATTTATTTGTTCAAAGTTGTGAGATCCAACTGTGGCCAAAATGGAAGCTGCAGACTTTCAGGATGCATCTTAGATCCTCTGTGCATGAGGGACATGCATCTCCTGCCCTTCCTCTTCAGGTGCATCCTCCCACCAGCCACATTACCCCCTGGCCCACCCCAGATTGGCCACAGTCTGATGACCGGCACAGACCCAAAATATCACTGCACTGTTTTGCAGAGCTGGTTTTCTCTGCCTGTCCTGCCTGATGTGTCATGCCCAGGCCCTGCTGCACTGCAGGTCAGCTCCATGCACCAGAGAAGTGCTGGAGTCTCTTCCAAATTCTTTGCCTTTAGACAGGAACAAATACATTACCAGCCACTTACCCAAAGCAGAGAAGTCTGACCATCACTTTATTTTTTCCTCAGGACCCTGTTCCTTCATTGGTCTTGCTCTGGAGCTCTTTTTCTGCACCCAAGTGAAGGGACCAGAGCAGAAAGCTTTTTGAGTTGGTGAATATTTGGTGCTCCTTCAAATGATGTTTGGCTATCAATAAACAAACAGGAAGGAAAGGGTTACAGTAAATTGAGATTTGAAGATCAAGACCAAAGTAAATGCAATTGGTAGTAATCCTAAGAGACTGTTGCAGTCCTCAGAGCTCCCAGGCATCACTGGCCACACCACCTAATCCAGTAGCTCTGCCCTACCCTTACACTTGCTGCGTACACTAGAACAGGCTTGCAAAGTTTTGTGCACAGACTTCTAGACATCCACAAACCACTTCAAAAAGGTATACAAAGCTAAGTGGTAAAAACAAGACTATCACGTTGTGCTTAAATGTGTCACTACTTCTCCCCTGGCAAAATGTACATAGATATGCAGATCAAAAACTGGCTGAAAGACAGAAATTCAAAGTTTGTATATTTTACACAGTAATATCTTCAAGATGTGCATATCTTCAAGATGTGAAGTGGCAAAGAGCTCAGTTAGTAAATCCTGTCACTTTTCTTAATATAAGTCCTAAGATGACTTAATTTGTATGACCCAGGAAGTTGTCTAGGGCAAGGAAATCTACTCCATGCCTCAAGACTACCCTCACCAAAAAGAAAAGAAGGGTAATCATGATGGGCAACTCCCTTCTGAGAGAAACAGAGGGCCCCATATATCGGCCAGAAAATGCACAGGCAGAGGAAGCAGGAACAGGTAACCTAGGAGGAGTGTAGTGATATTGTGAGACAGTGTAGGGAGGGGGTGAGGAAGACCAAGGCCTCACTTGGCAAGGAGTGCAAAGGATAAGAAAAGCTCCTATAGGTACATCAACAAGAAAAAGAAAGACCAGGAGGTCTTTCTTGTCACTAGACCCACTCTAGTGAGCAACACAGGCAGGCTGGTAACAAGAGACAAGGCGGCTGAGGTGTTGAACAACTTTTTTGCCTTGATCTTCACTTGCAACTGCTGTACACACAGCTCTGAAAATGGGAAATGGGAGAGCATGTGTCTCCTGACACAAGAACAGTTTTTCCCTTTCCCTCAGACCAGAAAAACACAAAGCATTGCAAAGTTCTCTTGGGTGTGTAATTCTTCTCTCCTGAGACAGGTATACTTATGACAGGAACTATCAATGATCCACGGAACTGGAGCATTAACTTTTTAACTCTCAATGCACTACATGATGTTCTGATGTGGAATACCAATAACAAAAATCTTATAACCATGACACAATAAGCAAAGATTGGGTTTGCATCTGCATGAGAAATGAGAACATCCATAAGTCTATGGATCCCAATATGATGCACCCCAGAGTCCTGAGGGAACTAGCTGACACAGTTGCCAAGCCATTCTATATTTGAAAAGTCACCTCAGTTAAGTGAAGTCTCCAGTGACTGAAACAAAAGCAAAACAGAACCACTTTTAAGGGTAGAAAGGATGACCCAGGGAGCTACCGACCTGTCAGCCTCACCTCAGTGCTAGGGAAGATCATGGAGCAGATCCTCCTGGAAGCTATGGTAAGGCATATGGAAGAGAGGGAGGTGATAGAGCAGGTCTTAACTGACCAATCTTGTTGCTTTTTATGATGGTGTAACTGTGTCAGTGGACAAGGAAAGAACAATTGATGACATCTATCTGGACTTCACTAAGGCCTTTGACATGGACAACCATAATAACCTTCTCTCCAAATTGGAGAGAGAGTTTTGAGGGGTGGACTGTTCAATGGATGAAGATCTGGCTGGAGGATTGAGTCCAGAAAGTTATGGTCAGTGGCTCAATGTCTAGATGGAGATTGGTGATGAGTGGTGTCTGCCAGGGATCAGTGCTGAGGCCAATACTCTCTATTATCTTCATCAATTAAATTAACAGTGGAAGAGCATCCACAGCAAGTCTGCTGTGGTCATCAAGCTGTGGGGTGTGACGGACACACCAGAGGGACAGGATGCCATCTAGGAGGACCTAGACAGGCTTGAGCAGTGGGCCCAGGTGAACCTTGTGAGATTCAACAAATCCAAGTGCAAGATCTTGCACCTGAGTTGAGGCAACCGCCACTTCCAATACAAGCTGAGAGTTTAAAGGATTGAGTGCAGGCCTGCTGATAAATGCCTGGGGATACTGGTGGATGGGAAGCTGGACATGAGTCAGCAATTGTACTCTCACTGCCCAGAAGGCCAACTGTATCATGGGCTTCATCAGAAGAAGCATGACCAGCAGGTCAAGGGAAGTGACCCTGCTCCTCTACTCTGCAATGAAGAGATTTCACCTAGAGTACCACAGCCAGATGTGGAGTTCTCAGTACAGGAGAGACATGAACCTGCTAGAGTGGGTTCACAAAAATTATCCTAGAGGCAGAACACCTCCCCTACAAGACTGGGCTGAGAGCTTGTTCAGCCTGAAGAAGAGGAAGCTCAGGAATACGTAAGAGCAGCCTTTCAGTATTTAAAGGGAGCTATAAGAAAGAAGGGGACTGACTCTTTAGCACGGTCTGTTGTGACAGGACAAAAGGAAATGATTTCAAACTAAAAGAGGGGAGATTTAGATTGGACATATGGACAGTAAGAGTGGTGAGGCACTGGAACAGATTGCCCAGAGAGGTGGTGGATACCCCATCACTGGAGATATCCAAGACCAGGATGGATGGGGTTCTGTGACCTGATACAGCTGTAGGGGTCCCTGCTTACTGCAGGGGAGAAGAACTAGATGGCCTTCAAGAGTCTCTTCCAACTCCAGTAATTCTTTAATTCTATGATTCTATGGCAAAAGAAGAAAAAATTCCAAACAGGAAATCTTCTGGTAATTAAAATACTGATTAGATCTAAAATGAAAATTTCAGAAACTTCCTACTCTGAGTTAATTTAAGTTTCTGGGGTTGTCACTGTATTGCAGCTGAAAGCACATAGGTTGTTATAAACACAAAATATTCTTCAGTAAACAGCAGAACTAACAAAAGTAGTGTTTTCTGCAGATCTGTGTACGTAGTAACCTCTGTTACCCCATTCCTTCACATCACCAATATGCAGTGACCAGTCACCTTCATACACAAAGACTGGCTGGTTGCTACCAAATGATTGTCAGACAGCTGAGGTGTAGCTGCCTTTTTCTTTGAGGAAATAATTCTTTTACCTCTTCAGCTATTGATTTTCAAAAAATAAAAAATAAAAAAATTAAAATGAGGGGGGACATATCTCATGTTAAGACTTCCATTATGTATTATCTCCTTCAAATCAAATTCAGTTAAATTTGGCCAGTAGGCTGCAGTCTCCAGGGGGGAGGGAACTCATCTACAACTGCTGATATAATTACCACAGGAAACTCATTTCCTTAGGAAATCTGTCTAGAAGTTGATATACAAGCATTATGATTACTTTAAGGGAAAAAAGTAATAATAAAATAAAATAAAATAAAATAAAATAAAATAAAATAAAATAAAATAAAATAAAATAAAATAAAATAAAAAACCTTTTGAAAAAGTGTAGGCAATCCACAATCAAAGTTTAAGTGAAAACATGATGAATGAAAGGTATTGAAAGGGGGCCGCTCCACAAGTAATGCCTTCTACTTTATCATGTTGGATCACAACATCAGAGGCAGATGTTGGCAGTATGACAGTAGAAGCTGAACCTTCTCACCAATATTCCATTACATGATGTTGTTGACAAATGGCAACAGAGGGGTCCACTGCTGCAGATTTTTATGAGCACAAAATGCAGGCTGTTGTTCATCAGTGGTGAAAATGCATAGCTCATGGTGCTGCCTATGTTGAAAAAGCATGTTTTGTAGCTGAGAGTAAGTTCTATCAAACAGTGTTATTGTGTTGTGTTGTAGTTTCCATGGAAATAAATAGGAGGTATTACTTTTAGAGAAATCTATATAAAATATTTATATCAGTTCTTATGGAGGCATCATTGCAAAGCATTTACATGAAAGGGCTATAGACAGTATATTTTGAGCATTTTGAGTCAGAAAGGAAGCTGTCAGTCATTGCAAGTTTAATGGAGAGAATGGTGCACTTACATTCTGTAAAAACTCATGAGGCACATTTTTTTGGATTTTTACCATTCTAGCAAGAAATGCCAGATTCTTGCCACCAGCACAAGATTATGTCACTGTGGCACAGATATTGAGGTACTAGCATGGGAATTCAAAACTATCTGTCCATAAGTTAGAAAGCTACCATACAGACTCCTCATTGATGACATTCAACAAAAAAACGGTGCCATCATTCTCTCTTCTCCATTCCCTTCTTTTCCCCAGGAGATCCCTAATTGGGGATGTCTGTGTTATACTACCTTACACTGTAGTGTCTGGAGGCTGATGTAACTTCTTCAGCAGACTGCAAAATCCAGCTGATAACCAATCCTAGATCATTTTCTTAATTTACTACTGATTAATGAGCAATCCAGCTGCTGCTAAACTTACCCACTAGAGCAGTTTGTTAGGTCAAAGAGAGGAGGGGAAAAAAAGTCCCCACTTAAACTAGAGCTGTTTTCTGTTTTGTTGAAACTTCTACAACATAAGTTGTTACAAACGCTACATATTCCAAGTCCAAATTGTGAAACAATGGCTTCTGTTGCATTCCCATGACAATTTTCTTTAACAAAGAGAGTGGGCTGTAATTCTCTTCCTTATTTTCAAAGTATGATCTCACTGTCCCAGTCTAGTCAAGGGCTGAAACAGTTTGCTTTTGTAAGGACAAGAACAAGAAGTGCATCTGTGTAAATGTGCCTTTTATGTCTTCATGAAATTTTATTCACACAGGTCTCTACAACAACTGTAACAATCCGAAGAGTAAGTCTAACCAATTCAATGTACCAAGATGTACAAGATGTCCCCCCAGAATTCACATAAATTGTACGGATCACATCATAAAAGTGTACCACTGTTGTTCCCTTGGTCTGTTTGAAAGAGTTGCATTTTATGAACTTCATGTAGTATTTTAATGAAATTATTATATTTGTTGCCAGAGGTAGATTTATGCACACACACACACAAAAAAAAGTTGGAACTTGTTTAAAATGATGCAGAATGGATATTTTCAATTCACTCTAATATATCTGTGTAAATAATAATAAATTACTTCAAAAATCTTTCAAATCAGAATTGATCTAAAATATACTGAGTTTCAAGCATGATAGAAGGCTTTAAAATAATTCTCTATAAACCAGGATGTATATATTCTCCCATATTCTTTAAGTCTGAAAGTTGTTCCCATGATATTCCCATTATATTTCTGGCGAGTTCATAGTGGTTTATTCTAAAGCTTTTCTGGAGGAGTTGGAAACTTAAAAAAAGAAGTGTTTGATCTTTAATTGCTTGTTCCTTTTGGTATTACTTCTTGATCTTTATTCAGTATTTTGAACATCTAGAAAGCAAGATGTTGGACAAAACCAAACTTAATCTTCATCATTGTGCTAAAGTTTTATGAGGCACACATCACTTCTACAATTCTTAACCCTGGAGTGATTCTACCAGTGCAAGACTATGATAGATTTGTTGATCTGCAAGGTCTTTTGCACCCTAGATGATTCTATAATTCTATGTCAACAAGACATCAGTAATGTTAAAGACCAAATGAGAAAAGGAGGTCTTAATATTTTATTAGTACAAGGCAACAAGAATCATGGAGTCACACAATGGTCTGGTTTGGAAGAGACCCTTAAAGATCATCTGCCATGGGCAGCAAAATCTTTCACTAGATCTATTAACTCAGTCCCATCCAGCCCAGTTTTGGACAACACCAATAATGGGGCACCCACAACTTCTCTGTCTAACTGTTCCAGGGTCTAACCACCCTCATCATGAAAAATTACTTCCTTATATCCTTATATCCTAATCTCTTTCAGTGTAAAACTTTTGTCCTATGTTTTGTCACTACAGGACCTTACAAAAAGTCCTTCTCTATCCTTCTTATACATTATGTGTTTATAGATCAAAGAATATGAACAAAAATCTTCAGTCATTTATACATAATGGACTGGACAAGAGGATAGGTGGGACCATTAATGAGGTCAGAGGCAGAGCAAGTACATGGAAAAAAAAATGATATTCCATTATTTTTATTTAGGCAGGAAAGTAATAAAAAAATATCTAGTAACTAAATTTTCTTTCATTTGCTGGGTATCTAAGGAACTTCTTTGGATTCTCTCTTTAGATAAGTCTGAATCAGCTGTGATTCATGTCAGAAGTCAATGCCAAAACATTTATGTCAAAGATCAGCTAATTCAGGCAGTAGGAGAAAATGACTCTACTAAAAGTAGAGTTGCTTAGACTTCTTTATGTCTTATTTGGTTTCAGTGCATGAAAAACTAAAATAATTGACTGTGAAGACAAAGCATCTCATTAGAGTTCCAGATTTTAAGAAATGCTACAATAGCATTCAGTCTGACTTTGTGAAAAACACAGTCCACAAAATGTCATTATGCATCTTCTTCATTAAGTCAAATGCCTCCTGGTTGAGTTAAAGCACTGTTCTGAGAAAAGACATCAAGGCTACATTTCAAAACATCAAGTGATACAAAATCCACAGCATTCCCAATTGCACTGTAGCCCTGATAATTATAGTAATTTTGAAACAAGCCTCATCCTCTAGCTGGTGATTGAATCCCTTATCAGTTAGACTGTAGAGCTCTCTGCAACTACATATACCCCCTTTCATGCTTTTACACCTCATGGACTGAGTGTCTGTGGTGTGGCAGCTGTACAGCTGTACTGCTCTAGCTGACTAGAGATGCAGGACATAAAGACAACAATGCAGAAAAGGTTGTGTGAGTACTGGTTTTCTTGAGCACTCAGAATCTGTAAATTTGCCAGAAGTGCCTACCTTCTGCCTCCATCTAAGGTGAAGAAACACAGAATGGAGGCTGTGGCAGCTGAACAACTTGTCTGCCTGCTTCTGCATGGTACTGGTTTGAGCATTTACCTGAGAATGATTTGTAGCCACAGGAGTTTAAAACAACGCCATTTCACCTATCCAATAGTTACACAGACGTTCCTCATATGGCAAAAGATTTTCCAAAACACTATTATTCATTGAGTTTACTTTAAATTGTCTACCTAGGTTTTTTTAAAGATTGGAGATAGTACATTTCAAATGCTCTGATCAATGCCGTATATAAGTTCTGTTCAGTTTTTCTGTTCCTATTCAGTCATTCTGTTCACACATTCAAGAAATAAACCCTCTTTACGTAAGATTTGGGGCAAGTATTTTTACTGATGACATGGATGTTGTCATTAAGTGTGCTTTCAGGAGGACTGCGAGCTGGGAGGAAGTGTTAACCTGGGGGTAGCAATGCCCTACAGAAGGATCTTGACAGGTTGAATCGCTAGGCTGAGGCCAGCGGGATGAAGTTCAACAAAACCAAGCACCAGGTCCTGCACTTTGACCACACTACAGGCAACACTACAGTCTTGGGGCAGAGTGGTTGGTAGAAGAAAGAGACCTGGGGGTGTTGGTCAATGCTCAGCTAAACACGAGTCAGCAGTGTGCCCAGGGAGACAAGAAGGCCAATGACATCCTGGTTCGTATCAGAAGTAGTGATGGTAGCAGGAGTAGGGAAGTGATCATCCCCATGTACTCAGCACTAGTAAGGCTGCTCCTCAAGTACGGAGTTTGCTACTGGACTCCTCACTACAGTAAAGACTTATAACACGTGAAGCATGTTAAGAGAAGGGCAATGAAGCTGGTGAGGGGTCTGGAGCACAAGTGTTATGGGGAGCAGCTGGGGGCTGTTCTGTCTGGAGAAGAGGAGGCTTGGAGAAGACCTTATTGATCTCTAAAACTACCAGAAGGGAGGTTGTGGTGAAGAGGGGATTAACCTCTTCCCCCTTGTAACTAGCAATGGGACTAGAGGGAATGGGCTCAAGTTGCACCAGATGAGATTCAGGTTGGACATTAGAAAAAACTTCTTCAAAAGAGTGGTCAGGCCCTGGAACAGGCTGCCGAGGGAGGTGGTAAAGTTACCATCCCTAGAGGTGTTCCACAAATGCTTAGATGTTGTACTAAGGGACATGGTTTGGTGGGAAAATTGTTGGTGATGGATGGACGATTGGACCGGCTGATCTTGGAGGTGTTCTCCAACATTGGTGATTCTGTGATTCTATGTTCACATTGTAAGTTCATGTTCTGCTGATTATCCACCATAACCCCTAAGCCTGTTAAAGTCAATGCTCTTCAAAATGCATTCACTAGTCTGTATGCAGTAAATAGGATGTACATTCCTTGTTCCTTGATGGATGATGTATCTGGATCTTAAAATTTTAACAAAAACAAGCAGCTATGCAACTATTTGTCAGTGTTAAAAGGTAGCCTTCAGCAGGGGGAATACTTATTTTTAATCTACTCAGGTATTGCCTCAAATAACACTTAGATGTCTGCTGCTAAACTGCATAGCAAATATAACAAGACTGTCATATCGCCCATTACATATCTTTATAAGATTAGAGCTCACCAGAGCTCTATTGAATAAAGTCATTCCAGAGTACAGACTAACGATACCACCAGGAGATCTCAGGTACTGAGACATTTCCAATATCCACCACAGTGGGATTCTCACCTCCAGAAATACCTCACTGGGGGCTGAGGAAATGGAAATGAACAAGATCTGTGATGAAAAATGATCTTCTCCTTTAGAACAGGTAAAAAGGTTTTGTAAGCCAGTTGTTCTTCTTAAAAACAGGATGCTCCGAAAGTGAAATACAACTATAGTTCAAAATCCAATAGGTTTTTAGACTTACAAACACAGTTTGCTTTGTGGAAGTGATGATGCAGGACTTTCTCGGGACAACTGCTCAGTCAGGGCTCCTTGCCTGCTGTGACCTACAGCTGACCAGCTGTCACAGCATGCTGTCTCTTTCTTTGTAAGGCAGACATCTGAGCCAGTCTGCCTGCTGCATTTAGAGCAAGGGAATACCTTCCCACTCTGTACTGTATACCAGTTCTTGTTCTCAAAGTCATACCAGGTGTTAATCTTCAAGGTCATGACATGAAATACTGCCTTTGTGGGCCAGACAAGAAGTATATCTCAGTCAATGTTCATTTTCAGTGATGTCCAGTAGCAGATGCCTAGGGAAAGAATAATATAAATACAGCAAACATATTTAGTAAGATGAGTCCCATCATATCTTTCCATCTATCATCAGTATACTAACTGCACAGGTGTATACAGAGACTGGATCCATGCCTCTGGATTTAGTACAAACAGACATACCTGTCCTCAAAATCTTATACAGATATTTTTTTGAATCAGTGATGTTGTATGCCGATGACTTCTTCCTCTTACTCCTCCAGTGAAAAACCTGAATACATGCTAGCTTCAACAAGTGTCAATTAATTTTTATTTAGAAAGAAAGGGATGAATAATAATTTCCTAGACATTTTACATTTCTCTTCAAATTTTCTCAGGCCACCTTCCTCCAAATTGCAGACTTCTCTTTATTCTTAGTCTTTTCATGTATTTGAGATCATTTTTTTAGCAGTTTCCCTTTCCTATGACATTTCTTGTCCTACTTGTTTGTCTAGAGCTAAAGTAACCAAAACTGCTCCGAGTGTTCAAAAATGAGTGTCCTACTAGAGATTATGGCCACACAGTAATTACATTTTTTGTTTGTTTGTTTGCTCCTTATAACTTCCTTAAAGCTTCCAAGTGTTTTGCTTGTTACACTGACATTTTCAGGACTTCTAGGAGATTGTCTCATCTCCTCAGTAAGGAGGAAGGGAAAACACAATGTAACAAAGATAGTTCACAAGTCAGAAGAGAGAAGTGAGGCAAGTGGAAGTTATTTACAAAATGATACGCTTGGGATTCTGTTTTTTGACCTCTGACACATTTGGAAAATGGATTCCAGAACCCAGGGGAAGATGTCAGAAAAATTAGCAGGAGCAAGGAGTGATCTCTGGGAGTTTTGGACTATTTGTTGTCCATGAGGCTTCTTGTGAAGAACGCCACAGAAAATTACCATGCTTTGTAATCTTAAATTAATCTACAAACAGGGAGTGATCATATAGCCTCACAAAATCAAGACGACCTTCCCACTTAACTCCCTGAAGCCAGTTTTCACCTAGTGGAAGGCCTCATAACCTTTACTTTCCCAAGTCCAGCTTCCTGTAGCTGAGCGAGGAGATGCAAGCACCTTTTCAACAGCCAATTCATCTGCGGGAACAAACCAGTGAGTCACATTATGTGTTCCGCATATTATATATTTCACCAGCAGAGCCAGTCTGGTGGTACATATGTGCCACAGTATCCCACTTCTACCATGAGGATGTGTTATCAGCCATAGCAGATATAAGAAGTGTAAATCGGTGGGAAGAAGGACTGTAGTTTGTTCTCATTTCATGCAGTTAGAATAGGTTCTGATATAACATTGGTTGGAGGCTCTCACAAAAAATTACATCTATAAGCAGATCATTTTTGACTGGTACTTAAGATTTGTATGAAGATAACATAGAAAGAGAAAAAATCTATTTAAATAATTGCATAATTGCACATTTATCATATTTACATTTCACTATATTTCATACATCAAAACAAACAACCTTAAGTTTGCCTTACTTGTTTCAGAATCATCTCTATTCAGGTAGGAAAATCAGTGTATTTATGCCAATCTGTAAACTCTAAGAATGTGTTATTCATATTTTTAAGCACTGGAGTCCACCATCAATATTGCACTTATTCAGGTATCTCTGACAATATCGTGACATTCACAAAGATGAAACAAAAATACCCAGTAAAAATAAACCAAGGAAGGAATGGTAACAAAGTAAAAAAATCTGCAAATGGTCTAACAAGATTTTTCCAGAGGTCCTTTTCTATTGTTTTTAACTAAATGAAGAGAAATGGAAGATGAATTTTCAACCTTATAGACCCGTTACACAAAAAACATGATCTCCTGAGAAGAAAGAAGGATTTAATGAGAAGATTATGAAACCACAGAGTTGAAACAAATAGATATCCTTTGGAATGGAGCTTGAGTATATAGGAAACATCAGTCTGGATCCCAGCATGAGGCTTGTTTGAGGTGGCCCACTGAAATCAATGAAAAAATGTCCAACTCATTTTAATGCAGTCCAACTCTTAACTACTTCAAACAAAAAAATTGCTGCACAATATACACAGGAACTTGCATTATTATGCACAGAACTTAACCAGGAGAGGCATTTACTGAATAAACAATGGTCTGCCTATGCCAGAAAAAGTGCACTGCCCACAGATACTGCTATATTTATCTCCAACCAACCTACGTACAAGGTAGTAGTACCTCCTGACTCAGACAGAAAATCCATAGCGCCAAATGATGGGATAAGTTAACAGCTTGGCAGGAGGCACTGTCAGCACAGCCTGTCATAGCAGGAAACAGTACCACAGAAGTCACACCCCCAAGATTTTGCAAGGAGTCTCAAGGATTTTCCCATGAGACTTCAAGGCTTAAACATGATGCAGGGTTTTTTCTCTTAGGATAAGACAGACAGAATTCCTAATTTTTTTTCTTCTCCTTTTGGAAAAAAAAAGTCCCTGGGTAATTTGGCAAAAGACTTGAGGGCTCAGAAACATGAAATTCATTTTGTGATTCTAAATATATGCATACTAATAAGTATGAGCCCACAATGTAAAATTTCTTTTATTTAAGCATTAAATATTCTAGTTTTTTTTTCTGTGGAAACTTGAGAATCTGCTGCCATATCAAATATCTTTCTAAATTGCTTTAGCTTTGGGTAATAAAACAGAACTGCTGATGCACCATACTTTCCAGAAATACTGAGGACACAGATGGCAGGGGAAAATGGAGCTGTCAGAAAGTATGAGCGTTCATACAGACTGTCACACTATCTGTCCTGATGCTTTTCCATGAGTACCCTTCACTGCAGTCTGTAGTGCCTGAGAACTATTGGCCTTCAGAATGGAATAATGTGCCGAGTCTTACAAATACAAGTGATTTGGAAGCCAGAGAAGAAAGTGTAAAAATCTATATCTAAACTATTAATCAAGATAAGGGTGACAGGTTTATAGAAACTGCCTCCTACTGTCAAGGACAATTATGAGAAATGCCATGACGTCAGTTCTACAATACTTTGAGAAGTTAAACACCTAAATTTAGGAGTGCAGATCTATAGCCAAGGGCGGTAGTTCGCAATAGATGCATATCTGTCCCTTTTTCTCCCTTTTAACTTCAACACTGCATTTGTAGGTATCAAGCTATTTTACAAAGTGAGAAATTTAACTTACCTAAGATTCTTCTTTTTGTTGTTGTTGGGATTGGAACCATAAAAATCTAAAAAGAATGAGGTCTTTATATTGTTCTCTTGAAGCAGCAGGGAGATCTACTATAGCATCAGTACTGGATACCAGGCTTCCATCACAGTCCTGTTATTCAGCCAAAGGGACATATTTTAATTTAAGCTATAAGAAGAGAGAAGAAAAATAACTAAAAGCAGTACCTAAAAAGTGTTTTTATGCTATATGAAATAAACATGCTACAGCATAAGTAAACCAAAATCAGGAAATTTCAAGGGAGTCAGAGGTATGTACGGGTGGGAGATACTTTCCAGGCAGTGCAAATGAGCTAGGTAGGGATCTCACACTGATGAGCTAATGAAGCAAAGAAGCAATGGGAAATGGAGAAAGGTCCAGAAACAAAGAAAATGGTCAACAGGAGCTTTTAGAAGATATTGTGACAGATCTCATGAGTGTTATTCCAGAGTTATTTGCATTTTACTGGAAAGAATGAAAAGAGCCAAACAAGGTGAGTATGAATGTCATATTGTTCCATTATTTGGTAGGGACAACTAGGTTAGTAAATGCCTACATAGTCATTCTGAAGGGGGGAAAAAAAAAAAATTGTTAATATGGATCTCTTTTTAATTATTGAAGAGCTCTAAAAAATAGAGAGAATGTTATTGATCAGAATACTTCATTTTTTACAAACAGAAGGAAGTGCTTCACTCAGAGGCTTTAATTTAATAATAAAATTAATAAAAATAACAACAATAATAACATTCATATTTCAAAATTTCTATATTTCTAAGTGTCAAAACAGTACTTTCTCTTTTTCCTTTTTCATTCTCTTTTCCCTTTTTCCTTCTCTTTTCCTCCAATATAATTTAAAGATTTATTTTCCTTATCTGAAGGAAAAAAAAAAAGCTTTCAAACAATACATATTTTGATCAAATATGTATTTCATTCAAACTAGAATTAAAGCTCTTATTCAAGTAGTTCAGAGAGTAAGGGTGTGGTGAGATATTAAGTCACTGCTGGTATTAAGGCCAAAACAAATTGAAAGCTGCCACAGAATTTGGAGTTGCCATGTAGCAGACTTCCTCATGTCTTGACAGGTCAAATTATGCCCTGCTTCCCAAATACAGCATCAGTTTTCTATAAATGCTACACAGCATATGTATTAGAGAATCCCATTCATCCATCTGAGCAGATTATTCATTTATGGACACTGTAATTGCATGGAAGCATCTGCTATCAGGAAGCTTATTTCCTTAGCTGCATATGTCCCATTTCTATATTAATATGTACCTTCCGCAGTGTAAAGAAGGAAAAAATGTATCTCTGAGTTTAATAAAATAACATTTAAGGACAGACAGAAGAAACATTTGTAACATGCAATTGCATTTGAGGTCATTTCTTGTTAACAGGATCCGCCCTTCTCCACAGAATCAGTAATTCTCATGGGCAATAAATCCTCCTAGATCTTGTTAATTATTTCCTCCCATCACATTTTTTTTTTCTATCTGACACATTTTAAACCAGGGTAACTAGTCAGATAAATAGGAACATAGACAACTGGCTATTTTTAAAAATATTTTTTCAAAAGTATTATTTTTTTTATTGTTAATAATAGTGGTGTAGTTCAGCTTACTCCCATCCATTTCAAAATCAGGGACATTCAATTTTTTATTTTTTTTTTTCTTGTGTGGGTGGAATGACAGGAAGGAAACCAAAAGCAAAGCATCTTTTTCTCTGTGCAAAACATTTTGTTCTCTGGTCCCAACAGCCCTGCTTTCCATCTGTACCTGCATCCACCTCTCCTGAAAGTCAGCAGGGGTCACGGATGCTCACTCCTGCTACAGCTAGCAGCTGGCTGGCACTGGTTTTAACCCTTCAGCATGTCAGACCTTAGAAGAGTCACACACTAAAAAGAGACACAAAGACCGCGGTTCCGGACAGAAAATACAGTGTGTATCTGCCACTTGATTTATATGCTGAGATGGGACTGTGAGAATACCTCTGAATGGCAGGAAATGAATGGCTGCATTGTTCCTCTTTCCTCCTCTCCCAGCCACCTGCACCACATCCTGTTGTCCTCACCACAGGCTGGCTGACCCATTCGGTGACAACAGGAGTGCGCAGCATGGCAGGCCAGCAGGATCTGCAGCTGATTCTCCTCTTCTGGCAGCACTGGAGTTCTGCAAGCACAGAACTCTGTGCTCTTCCTTACTAGCACTGAGACCTTCATACGCAGCACACCAGATCTCCTGTACATGTTTTTTTATTTCTTAGCTGTTAGGGATGCTTCCCTTGTTTTCCTTTTTCTTCCCACTTTGTCACATACAGTAAAAGTCAGCAATAGTCCTGATAATAGGATCACAATGTGGAACCTGGGTCAGCTTTGCCCACTTCTGTTTTATGCCATATCACATTTCATATATATTTTATATTTTTTCAGGTATGCTGCAAATACAGCACCTTGAGGTTGCTGTTATTGTCTGTTCCAGTGGTCCATCAACCAGTGATGACTCAGGATTGCTAGGTCACATTTCCAAGAACTATGCGGATCACAGCTTTCTGAAATGTCTTTGCAAAATTACAGTTCAGTAATATAAAGCTAAAGAAGAAGTTTCTGCAAAGGACGTTCATTCACTGAAGTATCCTGGTTGTTAGAAGGCAAACAGGAGAGGGAAACATCAAAACAGATCATGACACACAATTCTTTCCACTTGGCACTCTTTTAGTCTTTGTAGAAAATTTAAATATTTTTTTCTAACATATTTGATACCTGTAATAAATGTATCTGTTAGGCACATGACACTTAACAAAAACTCATATAGGAAAAGAGCCATCACACAGAACCTGTAAGCAATGTGCTTCTGCATTATACACCTTGACTATATTTGCTTAGTTGGTTTGTGATCACAGTTTTGTTTAAGATGCATGCTACTGCCTCAGGACTGCCTGGAGACTTCCTTGAAACAATGCACAAGAATTTCCATACTATGTGGGGAAGGTATTGCTGGAGTTTGCACATTCTGTAGTGACAGTCACGTATCCATAAATTCAAATATGCGCGTATAAAATTTATGTATCAGCAGATATGGTGATCGCAGATCCAGAGTTTTGAGTTCCAAGGTCTTCCAGAAGTCTCTTATAGGTGAAGTTTTAAAGCTCGCCCAGGAAATCCATTCTGTGGATAGTTAAGGATTTGCTGACTCCAGATAAAAATTACATCTCAGATCTGGTAGCAGCAGAAATACTCCCCTATACTTCACACCCCTTCTCGGCTCTCAGCCTAATCCCTTCCTCAGAAGTCCCAGTTATTACCACTACCAAAGAGTTTTTCTTCTCCCAAGACGGGAACAAAATAAAAGGCATACTAGAAGCTCACAGCATTCTGAGCCTGGTTAAAAGCCTTAGACATCCGGGGGTCTCCAGCTGAGACCATGAACAGCTGGGACAAATCCAAGAGCTGCCTCAGAGTTGCTTTTATTTATTTCAAGGTCTAATCTGTCCCAAACCAGCAGCACCAGAGAGCAAGTATGATTTACAACCACCTTTTCTAGTGTAGCCAAAGACTATTCTTTCTTCCAAGCCTGAGATATTTATTCTGACTCCAAAACAATCTCTTTTTTTCTGCAATGCTTCTTTTTTTTTTTTTTTTCCTCTGGTCTTTGATGTTAATGCCAAAATTCCCATTACTTTCATCAAGTGTAGGACTCATCAGTGTGAGATACAGGCAAAAGCAGTAGGCTCAAGGTTTAACATGTGTGGGCAGGACATTTCACTTAGTGACTAAATCGGCCTCCATTTCTTCCAATCAAATCCAGAGTTACAGCAGCCTCAATGCACAAAATGGCCCTGAATAGTGTGCAGATCAATAGGCATTATAGCATACAGAAGTCAGGTAGTGAATCTGGAGCCATGTCAGTAGCTGGGGGTCTGGCTGTCACATCAGACCAATACACTGACCTCAATGGGCATGAAGAGAGTTACACAACTGGCCTTGTGGCAGGCATTCCTGCTTCTTATGAAGAGCTGCTTTTCCCTTTGCATTTTTTACAAATGGCTTCCTCTGTGTCCTTGTTGGGAATGGACACTCATTCATACAAACCACCTCCTGGAAAAATGAATCTTAGAATCACAAGGCTGGAAAGGACCTACAAGATCATCTAGTCCAACCATCATGAGACTGTCTGACTTCATATCCCCCCGTCCTGAAATCCCCGTCAGGTTGAGCTTCCCAACACAGACACCTGGCAACAGCCCCATCTACGTGGCGATTCAGGCTTCTGGTCCTTCAGGACCTCAGTGCCACCATCCTGATAGAGAACACAAAAGAAACGCAGATACCTGGTTTTACCAGACAATTAACACTGTCTTTTCAGATCAAAAAAGAAGTAGAAAAGCTGTGTGACTGAATTCTGTCTTTCCATATCAAACAACTGAAAGCTGCTTTCTAAGTAACCAGACCATTGCACATTCTTGTATTGTCTCTAGTTGCACATGACTTTCAATCTTAGACCTAAAAAAAAAAAAAAGCTCTCTCAAAATATTTCTCATAAGCAACGTGAAGTAGGTGTTGAATAGTTAATTCCTGGAATGTTTAAAGGTAAGCTATATTGTAACTTTTTCTCATGACTAATGGCATTCATTTTGTACTACAGGAGGAAAACTTACAACACAGAGCAAGAAATAAGCTATTTTCTTGGCCTATAAGGTGGAAAAAAAGAAAAATAAGACAGAGATTTGATTGCTTGTAACTCAGATTTGTTTTCCATTTAACTACTTTTTGGAAAGCAAACTGCATGTAAATAGGATTATATCATACCACCAGACAACACAGAAGAGATGGCAGAAGGGATCTATCAACATCCCAGATAATTTCTAAAAGAAAATAACCTTATGCATTATAAAAATCTTTTTTTTTTTTTTCCTAGGTTGTTTATTTGATGGCATGGTAATTTGCATGTTGTTATTTCAGGTGTGAACTCTCCACTGTAAGTACCTAGAATCAGCTCTGTAAACAGTCACCTCCCCTGGTTGCTGTGGAAACAGGATGAGTTTGAAGCTGAGCAAAATATGATCTAGGGGTCACAACAATGGCACACAGTGACGGGCATGAAAAAGAAAATGATCACTGGTCAAAATGAGAGGCAAAATATGCAAGGACAAGCTCTTTCCAACTACATTTATATCCACAATTTAGATAAAAATGTACTTTTATAGAAGTAAGACACATTTACGAGCAACTGAGGCCCAATCCTGTGGTAGGTAGCATGTCTACCATGTCTGTGTTCATGATGTTTTATTTGTAGAAGCTGAATGCCGCTGGAACATGGTTACTTGCAGAACAAAGACATCTTGTGCTTCACACCAGCACAAGAAGTGATTAAAATGAGGCAAAGCCACGAGAGACTGCAACTCTAACTGGAGCAGTTATAATAGTTAATAACAACTTGATACGCTATGTAGGCTTTTTGACAACTTTTTTGTGTCCTAATGTAATCCAACCAGATACTTCTACTCCCTCACATATTAAAGCAACCTCCAGTTTTTAAAGCACTGCTTGTGTCTGGTGATGATGAAAGTGGGTTAGAGGCTGGAACAGCACCTTTAGGGCCTCAGCTCAGAGACAGTAATGTAAAGCCTTTCAGATCTCCGGTTTAAATATGTCACTGTTCTGAACTCCAGGACAGCCTGGGCTCCAGGGGATGGTATGGCATTGCTCTCTTCCTTCCAATAGGGAGATGCTGTCCCTACACAGCTATTAGAAACAAAGGTGGAATCTCCAAACTATCACCTTAAGATGGCTGTGTTTCAAAACAGTAAGCATAATTCTAAGTGGCAGCAGAGTTAGGCCAGTCAGGTTTACAGGAAACTGAAAACCAACAATGTCTGTATGTGCAAGACTGTCCTCAGGATATGCAACAGTTCTTCCTTAGCTTTTGTCACTGTTTTGCATTGACAAGTTTGCATGTTTTCTTTGAGCAAATGTCAGATCTGTGCTGCTCATGCAAGATGCCAGAGGCCAATTACTTGTTACTATTTATACAGTTTGTTGGCACTATGCAAGTTCATTGAGAAAGTGATCCTGCAGAAAGGCCTTTGAAATATAAATGAATATAAATGAAATACAATGCCATTTCTTTCCCTCTTCACACCTCTTGGAATTTTTTTTCTAAGTGGAAGCTTTGCTAGACAAAGACTTAACTGCTGAAACATGATTCAAGTCATAGGAACTGAATCGCACCAGGGAAAGGAGAGCTGGGAAACTGTTCCATGATTTTTCCTTTTCTTTTTCCCGTACTTTCTTTCATTTTCCTCTACATACACATATGTATGTATTTTCCTTTACATACACAAATGTGATCAGTGAAGATTCCTCTTAATGCATGATCTACTCTGCAAAATTTGTATCATAAGCTCCATTTTTGTTATGCTTTGGTGGTCCTGTATTAAACATACTCCCTCCTAACTGTCAGCAAAACACATATTTAGATTGAAAATTACAATCTAGGAAGACAAACAAAAGGAAGACTTTCCTTTTGTTGGATCAACAACAAAAAAAGCTCTGTAGTTCTGTAACACAAACAAGACCCTGACTCATCTACATTAACCCAGAGCAGAGTTTCTTATCTGTTAAAAATATACATCTCAAGGATGACTTCCCTGGTAATGAAACTCAACTTCTGCAAATGATAATTTTGTAGTGGTAATCTGCTCCATCATTAGCAGCAGTTCTCCTTGACACGTGTCCAAGCTCAAGTGACATTGCACTGGACCATTAACAGCAGACGGGGGCTGCAGCATGCCTGCAGTGTCTGAAAGAAGACGTGCAATTCAGCTCACTCTCATGTAGTACAACTCAAAAGAAAGCAGGAAACACTGAGCATTTCTTTCCTGGCTTTGTCTCCAAGCAGACAGAGGCAAGGCAGTAGAACAGAAATGAGCATTTTTAGAACAGTAATTTCAGAGTTTCCTGCCACATTTCAAATATTTTCTTGGATATTTACCCATGTTTTCTGCAACTTTAATTATGATAGTTCTTATATTTCTGTTGTGTTTTTTTTTTTTTTTTTTTCCCATTGTGAAAATATAAGTATCAATGTACATGCTAGGCTCTGATCAAGGAAAAATTCCCGATCCTCAGCAGACATACAAAAGCTCCAGCAGAGATTATCACTGGTGGCTTTAGTCCACATTACTCATATAAAACACACTGCTGCCACTGATCATTATTCCTAATAGCAGTAATCTTTCCTAAATGGGTTTATTAAAGTGTCCTCAGCATCACTGTGGGCTGTTAACGACCTGCTGCTAACAGCCCATTCTACTATGCCTACTGCTTAACCCACATCTATTTCTGTTGTTTTGTTTTGTTTTTGTTCTGTTTCTTCTTCCCTCCACATCAATTATCCACTGAAAGCGTTCTTCATATTCTCTCCTGTAGCACATCTAGAGAAATCTTTCTGATAAAAGAAATTCTGAGTCTGCTTATTCTGGATCTTCTTTATAAACAGTCTTGCATAATTAGCAGCTCCATGTACAATAAGCAGCACTGTGTGCCTCTGCCCTCCTAGTCCTGTTTCAGAAACAGCTGCAGTGACATATTCCAGCTGTGTTAAACGGGGACCACAAGCTGCCTGCCTTTCCAGAGACCCAGCTAATTCCTGCTCTCCCCTCCCAGACGCACCACAGTACTTTGCAGCACTCTGCTTCCTTAGCTGTCCAGAGAGATGCCCTTTTAGACCACACCTGGCTACTCACCTTCACATACTACTGCAGTGGCAGAGCAGCCACAATGAGGATTCATGCTGATGTATGCTGGATCTGATGCATGCATCCTGCTGTATGCCGTACTGGGAAAAGATCTTAGCTTAAAAATGGGCTCAAACATCTGGAAATAATCTTATCTTCTCAAGTCCAGATAAAATCCTAGACTCCTACCCAAAATATATAACACAGGGGAAGTTCATTGTACATTTGCCATTGTTTCAGCTTTACCTGTTTAGCAAAAAGAATCAATGACACAACTCTGTCAGGCTTGCAATTTTCTAGGACCAATTTGGATGGTAAAAAAGTTTTTAAACATTCTCAAGTAATTCCCAACTGACAGCTTGATTCCTTCTCACAACAGCAGAAGTAATTCCAACAGAAGATCTAAGTATAAAAATTTAAATTAGTAATGCAATCAATCTTGATGTTGGACTCCTGTTATCTTAGTTCAGGCAAGATGTTGAAGGTTTCCAGAGATACAACAGGAAAATTCTAGCATTTATTTTCTTCATAATTTTGATAGCTTGATGATAAATGTTGTTAATATCTGAGGGAACAGAAAGTTGAATTAATTATGCAAATTGATTAAATATATATATATAACTTCCCAGTAATTATTTTGCTTAGTTAGCTTCTGTTGTTTGCTTATAGATGGGGGGGGGGGGGGGGGGAAGGATTGAGAAGAAGTTGGAGTATTTTTCTAAAAGTCTCTAGGATTAACAATGCACTTTATAAGGAGAGATGATGACACACCTGGAGGTGTTCAAGGCCAGGTCAGACGTGGCCCTGGGCAACCTGATTGGTGGGCAGCAATCCTCACCATGGCAGAGGGTTGGGACTGGGTGATCTTTAAGGTCTCTTCAAATCCAAGCCATTCTATGCTTCTATGGTTCTACAATCTTGTCATTTCTCTTTGGGAAAATTTCTGCTCCAATAAGGTGGCTTGATGATATTTATCCCAAAAAGAGGCAGAGGAGAGTCTTCAGCATTCTTTATTCAAATACATGGGGAGTCCACTGGGGCATACCCCTGTAGCATCTCTCAAAGTACTGGGGAACACAGCCACTCTTTTCTCCCTGTACTCCAACTCTAGTGAGTTCTTCCTCCTTTACCCATTTGTGGAGTTGGAGGTGCTCAGGGTTCATTCTTCTCGATTCTCCTAACAGCTCATCCCCCTTCATTTCCTTTGTTTATACATACTTCATAATCTGTATTCAGAGTTTGTTGTTTTGCCCAACTAGAACTATCTTTGTATCCTGTAAAGTCTATCACTCTTTGTTCAGCCCAGCAAACAAGATTTACATGCAAGTGCTAAAATAGCATTTCCTGCTGTATACTTTCAAGATAAGTTTGTTTGACCTGATCCTTGTGGCTGACACTCTTCTCAGCTTTATCTTGTTTTGCAGGGACTCCCTACCCTTCCTTTGCTCTTCCCGGATTTTATTTTCCAAGGACACCTTCCCCTTCTTTTTCCTTCATTTCCCTTGGTCAGAAGTAATGGAAACAAAAGAGTTTTCAAGTTGTGTCTGAAATGCATCAGATTCTCTTCTCATCAATCAAATTACAACATAAATAGATGTACCATCTTCCCCAGGCAGCTGGCTTTTCAAGAATGCAGTTCTTCCAATAATAAATAAATAAATAAATAAATGAAAGCAAAAGCTCTCAAATATTTCAAGGGTATCTTAAAAAAAAAAAAAAAAAAAAAAAAAAGAGGAGTCAAGATTCAGGACCAAGATCTAAATCTTTGAATATCCCCCTATAATTTGGAGTTTGACCTGAATCTACACGTCTTAGGATTCATGTTTTTAAAATAGTTAAGCTGTAATAGAATCTATGTTCCAAGAATTCTTAATTTTACTGTTTTGATAAACTGCCATTATAAAAATAGAGTGAAACTTCAGTTCATTCTCTGTTCCCCACCCCTTTCATTTGTGTTGGAAACTGTTGGTTTCAATCAAAGGTGAGATTTTTTTTTTTTGTGTAATATTTTCAACAATATCCCAGTATAGAAACAGTACAGAAATAAAATAAAAATACATCCATGGCCCTTTAGAGAAGACTGTATTGTACTCAGCTTGAAAGGCTGGCTTTTACCTTTCACAAATGAAATGGCTTTTGTCACAATAGATGTGTTTAACATGCTTAGGAAAAGCAAAGCAGTAATAATAAACTTATACGGACCACTCAACTCATATTAGGAAGACAGGTTCCTGTAGACAGATACTCAGAATTTTATTTGGATCTATCACAAGAAAGAGTTAATGATGCTTTAGGCTGTAACACGCCCATACACTGTCATTATAGAGCAAGAGCAGTGACACTGCCATAAAAGAAAGCAATGGTTGCATTCATGGGCTTCTCACTCAATACCTCCAGTTTATTTCATTAGGACCAGAAGACCTTGGAGACACAGAAAAAGCCACTTACCCAACAAAGTAAAATTAGAATCAGTATTCAGAAAGATGAATAAATAATTTTGACTAATTGTGGTAAAATGCCAAATTGCACACATTTTTGGTGTCCTTTCTGTCAAAACCCTGTGGCATTAAAGCTGCCAGATTTTGTTTTTCTGAGGAAAGGAAAGGGTACTAGAGGAGTGTCAAGGGTTTCCCAGGCTCTTAGGAAACACCGCCTGCTATGTTTTAGAAAGACTTATCTGTGGTTTCACAGGGTGCACTGAAAGGCTCCATTGACAACCATTTTCAGAATACAGTGACTTTAGTCTACTTATTTGTCATTTCTAACGGTGTTTCCTGTGAGTGGTTTTGCATTTATACCTCTTACTATGAAGGGATGCCTGTTTTTAACTAGAAACTCTCAGTTATGCAAGTGACAAGTAGCTGAGGCATGGAAGGAAAGCTATGAACTGATGAGAGTCTTTCTCCAGACCACCCTCAGCACTTAAAAACCATGATGTGCTGCTGCACACACCCTCAGCACTGTTTTCCATGACCACTCAACCACCTGGTCTTTACTAAGAGGATCACTGGGGACTTCCCTTTAACTCTCTGATCTCCTTATACAATCTTCAGCAAGCTAAGACCATATGCCAATGAAAAATTTCCATTCTCATGATTTTCAGAGCCACACACACCATTTTAAAAGGATAGCTGCGTGCACAATAGAAAATACATTGAAAAAAGTAACATGAAACAATGTGAGACTGAACCTTCATATGTTGGGCAGTGTAGTTTTTTCCACTGCTTTTTTCTTCTTTTATTCCAGTCTCTATGGAGCTTACAGAGATCTCATTGACAACATGCTAACAAAAATTAAGGTTTCAGCAGTGAAATAGTTAAGATTGATAATGTCCCTTGTAGGAAATGCACTAGCTGCAAACTATGTTAGAATTTCTACTTTATTGTGATGCCAGAAGCAAAGCTAGAACATAGTTATGTATTAAGAAAAATTTCTCCTGACCAAAGGACAGAGAAAGATAAGCTGTATCACAGCTTTGAGCTTTGCTTTCATTAATTGCATATTGTCTTGCATCATGTTTATCATGATAAATTTCTCCATCAGGACAGCATTAGCCTACTACTCAGGGTCTGATTTCAAAGCTATGTCCCCTCAGAGAGGTCTCTGTGTGGCTGCTCTTTGCAGTAACACTTGGGGAGACTTTGCCCATGACAGAAAAAAAAAAATCAGGAAACACCTGGATGCCTCTGAAACATTAGTGGATATAGATGAACAGTAATGGTTTTTCTATACCTCTGTCATATAAAGTGGGACTCCAACATCCTTGTGCTGATTTATGGTGTTTCAATTCCCAGTGTAAAGATACACAGATAGCATGAAGTCTACCCACTTGTCCCACCTGGGAATCCAAGACCTTTAGTGATGCAGCTGTGTCATTTGAAAACTCTTCTCTAAAATTTTCTCTAAAAGACTTACCCATCTGTGAGGAGGATTCAGCAAAATGGAGTAGAACTGACCAAAATTGCTTTAGACTGCTGCTACAGGAGGCAGCAGGTGGTGGTTAATCTATTGAAGGCCCCAAGAAACATCATCAACACATTAAGGTGACAACCCACCATGCCCCTGGAAACCTCTCCCACCAACAGCATTTGTCCAGGTCACAGCAGGTCAGATAAATTCAGGTAAGTACTAGGCAAAGTGAAAAAAAGTAGTAAAACTCAAATCTGTCAGGGCTACTTCTGTTGAAAGAGACTAGAAAGGCAACTTTGGGAGTTGGCTGTCATCTTGTCACAGCAGTTTCATTGGCGACAGGGCTTCACAGACTGTCACTCTCACAGAGTTGTCTCTCTGAAGACATTACCGTGTTTTTGTAGTTTGCGTGTGTGCCACCCAACCTTTTTTCCCATTCTAGGCATTGCTTATAGCCGAAGAGCATTATTCCACTTCGTGAAATCTACGTAAGTTGTACTGCCAATATACAATTTGACAGTTTTAAAAAATCAGGTTTGATTTTTGCCTATTAACACTGCACTGCTATCTTTAGAGTTAAGTATACACCTCCACGCAGTCCAGGTAAATGCTTATACAACTGTATTCTAATATTAGACCTTCCAGTCTGTGGGTTTATAAGCTGTCTTTTCTGGGCAGGAAAAGGAGAGATGCGTTGTGGTAGGTCACTTTTTTTTTTAACTGTTGAAACGAATGAGGTGCTGCATTGACGGGAATACTGTTCATTAGCCTGTCATTCAAAAATATGTTGAAAGATTAATTATAAAATTTTGTTCTGTAAATCACTATGTTTAAAAATCAGACTTGCTACACAAGTGTGTTATCCCAGGAAAACATTCGGCAATTTAAATTAAATATTTTTTTAAAGAAAAAAAAATTCCTCAAGGAAAGCACTAGTAAGATTCAGTGTTTCCTATCTGAAAGGCTTTACATCTTGCAAAATACAACACAAATAAACACAAAAGAAAACCCACAGAATTTTATTATTATTCAGCAGTAGAAAATATCTTTTTTTTTTATGAGAAGTTACAATTTGTTTTAACCACACTTACACTGATATTTTATATGTACTTGTGCTTTATATCATATGATATAAAAGCACTCTGTAAGACAGAAAATCTGTGTCATGGGTATGAAGTGACACCAACAATAATGAGGATGCTACCAAAGGCCCAAACAGTGTTTTATGAATACTGTACTCATACCTAGTTTCACATTCTTTTATCTGTCAAGTCACTGTCTTAAAGAATGCACAATAATGCTGTCTGTAAAATTAACCCACTTTTCTTCTTGATAGCAAATTCTGGGAATCTTATAATTATGTACATCTAATTCCTGACTGGTCACCAGAGCTTAAATATCACCAGGATGTTTTTTTGTTGTTGTTGTTGTTGTTTTTCCAATTTTCAAAATTCCACAGCACTTCTCTTGAGAGGCATTTTAAGGCTACTCCAAAATAGTCCTGACCTATGGTCTGTACAGAAAAACATTTTGGCACAAAATCAGTCTAGCATCTTAATACAGTCTATAGGTCCTATGAAGATCATATCCCTCCAAGAATATAAACTCCAATTTTTGTCCTTCCAGACAACTAAATAAGCAGACATATTACTTATCTCAACAATGCAACACAGTAGGTAGGGGAGATCTGAAGAGATTTCCATGTGCAAACACTGTGGGAAGCTCTCAGAGATTTGAAGCTGAAGCCATCAGGAACCCCTCAGGTACAGCCATACCTGGTCTGTAATGACTGCAATTTTTATTGCACGTACAGCTGCATATTGCATATACAGGTCAGACTCAGCTGCTAAGGCTAAATGTGAAACCATATACTCAGCTGATATTTACTTTTATTCCAACTGCGAGTTGCTGGAGTTGTGCCCTGCAGACACAGGCAGATGCAGTTCAGGGTAGGGCAGGGGTTCAATCTGCTGCACAGAATTATCACCTTGGGGAAAATCTGCAAAGAGGAATGAGCCAGAAACTCAGAAGAAACAAAGCAGCTGTGTAAGACACAGGTCTTTCTGCTCCACACACACATAGACACAAACACAGACACTCACACAGACACTGCAATAGCTTGGGAGGTTGTGGTCATTACTTCATGCCTAATGTCACGATGACACAGTACAGAATTAACATGCTGCACAATGACAAAACATGACACTGTCATACATGTTGCCGGATAGCATTACCTTATGCCTTACAGCAATACCTTATGCTTTCATTATATTTTCTGCCATCTATTTAGATACTTATCTTCTTTTCAGGAAAGAAAAAAAGCAGTTCTCCACAGTTTTCTCTCATTATTTTAAAGAAAGAAATTGGAATTAATAGAAGGACACAATGATCTTTAATTTTTCCACCATCCACTATACACAGGCTCAGGGAAGCACCCTGAAAGACAGGCATGGTAGCATTGGGACAGGCACTACATAGGGCCACCAAGATGATAGAGGGACTACATGATTCCCAGATGAGGAGAAATTTAGAGAGCTGGGACTGCTCTGCCCAGAGAAGAAGAGGCTCAAGGAGAACCTTATCCATGTATAGAAATATCTGAAAGAATGGTATAAAAAAGACAGAACCAGGTTCTTTCCAGTGGCATCCAATGCCAGGGGAAGAGATAATGGACACAAAGCACACAGGTTTTCCCTCTGAACACTGGGCAGCATTTCTGTGCTGTGCAGGTGACAGAGCGCAGGTTACTTAGAGATGCATCCTGGAAATCTCCAAAAGCAGCCTGGACATGGGCCTGGGTACCTGTTCTCAGTGTCCCTACTTGAGCAGGTAATGGAACAGATGGATCCAGATGTCCCAGCCATTCTGGGATTCTGTAATTCTGTAATTTCAAATTCTCTGACATATGTATTTCCATAGAACTTTGTGGTGTTTGAATAGAGTGGAACATCACATGATCAAGAGCTTTCAGTAACATGTAATTCCAGGAATACACAAGCACGTTCCAGCCTCTATGCTGCAGTTTCCTGGGAGAAGGTGACTTGACCTATCCCTTTATTTGTCCACATGTCTATTACACTTCTTTTTCTATAATAGCTTCTTGATTTTTTTCCAGACTCTATCTTTGTGTCAAATTTGGTCAAAAACTCAGAACATTTCCCAGAAAATTGTTAAGAATTTATCTTTGGACAGAAAATTGATTAAATCATCTTCTGAGGGGTGAAGTTAAAGCCACCTTTCCTGTATTTAACATGAGAAGTTTCATCCAACTGTTCAAGATGTGCACAGGTTAAAGCCAGGTGATCAGCATAAGACTAGATTCCAGTCTGCAGTAATGTGCACCAGTACTTGTCCAGATAAGACTAAGAACTGGGAAGGAATGGGGTAAGGGAATGGCACTGTGAAGCAACATCAAGGCCACGGGAAGAAGCTGAGATGATACATAGAAAGGGTGAGTAGTGCTTAGGACACACACAGTACAAATCCTTTGGGAAATCAGGCTTCATTAGTTTCAAGGATTATGGTATGACCTGTTGAATTATACCACACACATAAGCATAGACAGTGGGGAGGAACTCATAATACATACACGCTCTGTGGTACACTGATGCAATAGAAACACATTTAACTCTGCTATATTAAAAAGAAGTGACACTATGAATACTGATCAAAGCATAAAACCATGCCACTCTATGGAAATAGTCTTGGTCTAGACAGTCTGAGCAGACTTAGCTCATTAAAGAAGACACCACTCTCAGCCAAGAATTTAATGAGTACTTTCACAACACCCAGGCAAACATTCTAACTGAAACATACAAATGTCTGAATTGATAGTGAACAGCACTCTGTTTTCTGCAACTGGAAGCCAAATTTATCTTCAAAATTAGCAAGAACTTATGGTCCCTGGTGCACAAGTTCCTATTAAATCATCTTTCCAGACTGTGATCTCCCAATCACTGTACTTCTGTTGACATGGAAAGATTCATACTGAATGCCAAGTGAGCAGAACCACAGACACTGGTCAGCAATTTACAGCTGTTAATTTTTATCAAAGTTTTCTTATCAGAAGCTAACCATTAAATCAGAGAAGCATCAGCTGCCTAGTGTTATCTCATAACAGATTGTTCAGAAGTGGACAATTTCCGCCTGGTAATTTCTAGAAAAAGTCGGGTACTTTCCAAACAAATTTTATACCTAGTCTGGACATAAAGCAGAGCACTTTGTTCCAGAAATCTTATTCTAGACAAATTTGAGAAGAGTGTTAGTATTAAAAAAAAGAAAAACTTTGGGACTTCATCCATATCATCTAACACTGAATAGCTTTCAGATATTGACTAAAATTTTAAAGGACTCCCTCTTCTTCTTCCTTCCCCCCTCCTTAAGTACCTTATTCAAGAGAACTTTACATTTTTTCTTTTTCAAGCTATTTACTTTGGGAAGTATACAGCCACCATCAAAAAATACAGTGCTAACTCTGAGTAATAAGCTGAAGTTTTATGAAATTCCAAAAGCTAGCATAGCTCTACTGAAAATTACAGCTGTGAAGCTTCCTGCTTTTTACTGGCGTAATTCAAAATACTACTGTTTCCCAAAATCTGTAAGAACCTTTATCTACATCACTTTTGCATTTTCTGCAAAAGAACAGCTGACCTGATAACTTTGGATACCATACAGTTGTACTGTAGCATGCTGAAAACATTGCTGTCTTTGTTAAAGAAAAAAATCTACACTTCTGTAACTAGTTCCTCATTCATTACTGTGGGCAACGCCTTCCCAGAATATTTTTGACTCAGATGATTAAACATTTAATGACCGAGTACTTTCTAGCCTACTCACTATACACACCAATGTACAGTAACACAAATAACAAACTTAGTGAACAACATAGTGAACAGAGCCTACAGAGCCAAGATACAAACTAGTATACCTGTAGAGGTCAAATGACAGAAGTGAGCAACTGGCATAAACCACAAATAATGTAACACAAGTATCGTGGAAGGGGAGATGAGGGGAAATCTTGTTCCAAAGTTCAGCAAACATTTCTAGTTTTCCCTGGTCAGTAGAGGGATCTCCTCTTCCCACAGACAGATTTCTGATTTGCAGAGCTGTTTCTAGCATCTTATCAATCCGGCCTAACTTGACTAGGTTTAAAGAAATAAAAGTACTTGTTACAAGCATTATAGAGAACAGCTATTTTCTTGCTTACACTATAATCCTAACATGGTCAAATCCAGCAGAGTTGCATTGCTATTGGCTAGTGAAAAGCAGTAGTAAAGTAGAAAGCGATTCAGTGATATGGAGATCTGTCTAGGACCTGAAAAGTAGAGACTGATAATGTTATACCACCCTGGCTGACAATTGATCACTTTCTCTATGACTCTTGTGTACTTACCTGCTACTTGTGAAAAATAAGCATTATGATACTCTAATGAAACAAACAAGTAGTTTGAGAAAGACTGTGGGAATTTTATATCTACTTAAAACATTTTTCCCCATGACATCTTTGCTAGTTAAGGCAACAAGAGCATACTCAGAACAGCAAGACAAAACATATCCCTGTGCAATACAAATATATTTCAGTTTAAAGTACAAACTATGAAAGATGGTAGCTCACTAAATCCTAGCCAGTTTGATCTACGTACAAAGGTCATTTAAGCTCCAAGTTGTTCTGGTCACTCTCTCACAAAGATGCTTGCCAATAATAGTTTAACGACTGTGGGCCATGAAATCTGATTACAGCGTAACTCAGATTACTCTTATTTTCTGACTTTGTAAAGTTATGGATGAAGTGAAATCCTTCCCAGGATGAAGAATTCTGGGATGTGTCACTCACATTGCCTTTGGCTGGCATCAAGTTGAATTGGGCTCTAGAAAAGTGTGTAAACAGATTAGGGAAATTAAGATGGCTCAAAATTTATGTGTACTGCTCCATAAACATGTTCATTACAAAACCATCCCTCCCAACATTTTACTGAATTATGTATTTCTTTGTCTTGACCAGCAATTTCATGCATACCACATTTTTGGCATCTTCCTTCTTGAGATGGACTGACCTGCTGCCTGTGTCTCATCTGAGCACCACAGTAAGATATGCCAGCCACTGGCTGCCAACACTGCCTGGCTTTGTTAGCCAAAAAAACTTCATGACTTCTTCTTTTTTTTTTTTTTTTTTTTTTTTTGGGGGGGGGGTAGGGGGTGGGGGAGGGGGGCTTGGCTGGGAATAATTGAATTGATAAACCACTTACTTTAAACTGAGAAACCAACATACGTAGCAACCAGCAGTGTTCAGAGTATATTCCCGAGTTGCAAGATGAAAACATTCTTAATGGGTGAAAATATAAACAAAAGCGTCTAAACTGCAGTTCAACTAAGCCTCCAAAGTAACAAATATTTCAGATCACCTGTTCACACCTTTACATTTTACTGCCTTTAAGAAATCTGTAAGAAGGATTAGCATTAATTGTATATTCCATGATATTTAGATTTATGGTCATTTGGTCTCAGTAAATAACTTCCTAAACGATGCCATATTTGAATACAGAATAAAACAAGATTACAGTCTGCTTTACTCAAGATCTTTTTTTAAGCTTGTTGCATGTTTTCTCCACTTTTCTTTCATAAAATAAATTTAAAATCTCATATGACAGAGCTCATAGAAAGGCTATATCTCATTAAAACAATTGAAATTACTACACTAATTTTCCTCAGACCTGGGTGTCCTCTATTAAAGCTCTAAGAAATACTGTCAGCCAGCTGACTGCTTTGTAAGATGCAGAACCAATTGCACAGAGACTGCTATATAAAGTGAAGAAAGCATTTATTAAAACTCTGCAATACACAGCTCTTTCAGCATCAGTAGGTGAGTAATCTTTCAGCTGGACCAGCGAAGAGCAAGATTTGTATGTTGTATGCCCAGTTGCACTGTTTGTTTGTATCAAGGTAACACTTAGAAGTACTAAGTGGAATAGTAACTGCTCTTCTAAAATGCTGTATTTTCTTGTGCATGGGAAAGATGGGTAGGTCTTTTAAGACCTACAATGCTTAAAGTACTACAACACAAGAATAGGACACCACTGGGAATGTGGACAATAAAATAAGTCAAATCTGCTAGTAGGGTATGAGATATATGAAAAACCCTTAGGTCATCTATTTGCACACCTTAACTTACGCTTGCCTAAATGAGATAGTCCGGTTATCTAAATACCTCTCAGAACACATTTCAGGTGAATGAATTTCCCAAAATCTGGATCCTCTTTAACACAGAAGTCCAAACCATCAAATTCATTCCCTCCACAGGCCTCAAGATGAGGTTGTTTCAAAACTACACTGTGTAGCAGTCATTTTGTTCCACATATTTATATTTTCGTGATTGTCACCTATATTGATGCCAATTCTACAATTAATATTTCCTGCTATTTCTACTGGTACACATATGAGCCATTAGACACCAAGCTGAAAACAGAGGGCAGAAAAAGCCAGACCACTTATTGACAAACTGAGACATAAAAGAAACTGCAGAGTGCTGTGTTAAAATTTCTCATATGAGAGTTGCTTTGTAGCCCAGAGAAAGGTTCATGAACATCCTAAACCACTGCCCATCAATGCATTTCCCATAACCCGACATATTATTTCTCACATTCAGCAATCCTTAGAAGTTACAGCCATGTAATTAATCCCTTTTAAAGACTAGTCTAGTTAATTAATGAAACTAGACTTTATGGGAACATCTCTGACTAAAGCACGATTATAGCCCTGAGTTCCCCACTCCTCTATGCTGAGTCATCCAACTGTCCTTCAACTCATACCCAGTAAGGTTTCTGTTGGGCAAAGACAGCGTTCCAGAAATGATCAAGTATTTGCCAGCAAGTGCATTTAAGTAAAAATGAATTAAAAAACAAAACAAACAAACAAAAATAGGTTGGTCATGGAAATGAAAAGAACCAGGGCTTCAGGTGCTTGATTTGGAGCTCCTTAAACAAGTAAACGCTGTCTCAAAATCTGAGCATTTGAAATAGCTTGAAGGTTTGGGAACATAACTCATCAAAAGCCTTGAAAAAAAACAGGACTCATGGAAATTCACAGATTTTATATGCCTAGTAGGCAAGGGCCACCTGTACTTTTAAATTCATTTGTAATTGCTTTTCCATTTCAGCCTTCCTTGGGCGGTACTGGTTTTATCAAAATGGAAGCTATGTTTGCATTTGAGCCATGCATCTTTCTTATTGTTTTTTTACATCTTTGTCCTCCTGCTTCGATATCATAACTAACCACTAAGTTCAGTTTTAATATTATGACGCTGCATAGAAAGTCAAACTAAAGAAATTGCATACTAATGCATTGTTTGGATGACTTGATGTGAAAACTCCATGATATGATGCAATCACGATAACCTAATCATACAGCATTTCCTTTGCATTTTCCAGACAAAAAAAATTAAGACCTCAGTAGTGCATTTCATTGAACCTTGTCACTTATTTGCTCTGGATATTAGTTCCCTCTGAAGTTTAAGTTGTTCAGAAGTGATGTATTAAAAAGGAAAAGAAATCTTGACAGTTTGTTACTCAGTATTCAAGGCAAATGAAATCTGTTTTCACTGAGTATTTTCAGTACTAAACTTATCAGATCACTACTGGCAGAACACTTGCAAGACTAAGGGCCTCCAGCTACAAAGCAAAGTCTTTCCTGAAGTAATTAACGTCAGCCCAAGAGGAGAGAAAAGAGTGTTTACACCTAAAATTAGAAAAGAAAATAAGAAAATGAAACTCAGCTGCAGTAGTGCCAATGATGACAAATTTATGAGATACCATGAAGACATCAATAGTACATCATACTACAAAACAAACAAAAAATCGTAGACCCTCCCCCCCCACACACAAAGCTAACAGTTTATGCCAAGACAGTACGCAGATCACAGCAATGTACTCTGTATGTATGTATATGATGCTGTTATAGACAAAAAAAAAAAAATTGTTAAAGATTATACTGAAATTACTGAACCAAATGTTTCTATTGTACAAGCAGCGCAGTAGTAACTTCATAATGTCTAGCACAATCCCCTCATTTCCTTCTTCAAGGACATAATAAAATAAAATAAAAAATAAAGATTTGCCTTTAATGACAACAAATAGGGTCCTTCTACCAAAACTCCTTTACCAGAGGCAAGCTCACACCAACTCAAGTCATGGCAGAATATCTCACTGCATTTTATCAGTAATATGTAATTATATCATTATAAAATACTGCACAGAAAAGTGACAATTGATCTATATTCTTAAAACAATTCAATAACTTTGCTGGGACTTCAGAAAAGCTCCTTCAGGCCCACATCTCTTTCCAGTTCCTTATTCTTAAAGAGATGATTAATCTCCATTTTGATTCCATTCATAGTTTATTTGTCAGGAGCCAAGCCTGGAGACCTTCTCAGATGTTGTTGGTTACCACGTACTACAACAAATGTTCCCTGAAGTTTGTAGAAGCAAACGTTAATCCTCCATTGCCAGAATTTACACACTTTGCAAAACAAACCCAGGGTTCCTGACTATCTCCAAAATAAGACCTTGTAACGCATCAGAAAAAGAAAGCATTTTTATTTTAATCATATTTTCTGACATTAATTTTTAAATTATCAATCAAGATAATTGATCAACAAGAAAAGAGTTTGCTTACATTAGCAATATAGTATGGATACACACATATCAGAAACAAATCTCCTCATAGTATCCACCAATGGTATTTTGATTTATAATGTAGATGGTCTTAGAGTGTACAAATTGGATTGCTTTGAACTGAAACTAAACCAGAGGATACACTCTGAGAGCACATCTAGTACTCTTTTAAGATTTCAGCTCACAGGATCAAACTGTAGAGAGAGAAAGGACGGCAGGCAGAGAAGAAGATATAATAAAAAGCACGCGGTGTGGATTTTGGGTCTTAATATCATACACTTCAGTACACTCTGTACTTCCTCATGTCACGTACTAACATAGACATCAGGAGAAATCTTATATTTGGATTTTAAAATATTTTAAAGTCAGTCAGTTATATTCTCTACTTAAATAAGAGGAGCAAGAGGATTTAACTATGTTAATACTCTATACAGAAGAAGGTTTAATCAACATGCAAGTGTATTCATTTCTTCAAGAGTTAAGACCTCCATCAAGCACCTGTTCTACAGTTCGTAGCACATATACACATTGACTTCAGCCTCCACAAAAGTTCCAATATAATTTCTCAGCTCTATTCACCTTACCTCAGCATTCTTCCTACACAGTCACCTACACTGTGTCCACAGATGCTGGTCTCTGAGAACTTTTAAATGCCAACTTCTGAAACAACGCACAGTTAAAATCAGAGCTGGACCATCTTTTTTTCTTATATTTTTGTCATGCCACACTCACCAGAACTCTATAGTAGCTATTCACACAGAGCTAATCTCAACACCCTCTGTCACTCAGCTTTTTTTCCATGCTTCTTTTGTACCTGCTTTTGTCCACTGGTTTCTACTTCCTCAGCACTTGTTAAGAGTCCTTCCTAAACTGATTCACATTGCTAACTTAGTGGAAAACTCTTTTTTTTGTTACTGGAGTGGGTGAGGGATGTGAATGAAGTAAACCAACTCAAGAGGACAAAAACAAACCAAGGACACAGCCTTGAAGGAGAAAAAAAGAAAGGAAGTTCTCCTTCCAGACACAAGAATCTGTCCCACTGAATCACCTGTAACACTCAGATGGAGTTGCATCAGTATTTTACAGCATCTACGTGCAAGACATGGTGATAAGGACTCCCCTGCTCCAGGTCTATATTGCTACAGAAAGGTCCAGATAAGAAGCAGGTTTCCTCCACTTCTCAACACTCAACCCAACAAAAGCCAGGGACTGGCCTCTTTCCCATTCCCATAAGCCCTCAGCTGAGCCAAATTGACTCTGCTATAGGCTTTTGATAGTCCTTCACTGGCCAGCACTGGTTTTGGACACACCATTTAGACTATGAGCCTTTTATCATCTATTTTTATTATTCCATTCTGACACCACAGGTATCAAAACCTACTCATTCCAACTGGTGGATCATTTGACATTACAAAGTACAGGAGTTCAAATGTATCATTAGCAGCTGGATATTTATAGGAAACTAAATTACACATTGTGCTGAAATAATTGCTGTCAAGACAGCAATGGGTCTGTAAAGTTTCCTCCAATCCATAATATTTCTCCATATTTTAAATATTAAGAAAACAGAATGCAGTGCTGATCATCAGTTCTGATGATCATTTCCAGCAGCTTCTGTATAACAACTCAGTTTGCTTGTTAACACTGGAAATTGGCACTGATATAAGCTGAATTTGAACACAGTCGCAGTCTCCTCCTACATAGTCCTATTCTCACCTGAACATCTTTCTTCTAGTTTTGGTTTATGTTACTTTGGATGTATAATGTCCCTCCAGTAACATCAATAACTGTTCTGACAGGGGAATTATTCCTTATAACCAGAGATGACTATAGGAACTGAACAACCTCAGTGTAATTTCCAGAGTACTAAAAGACTAAGCTGCTCAAGCAAGTATCTCTGGTATCTTTCTGGAGAATGATGCAGCAGAACTCTGTATCATTTCAGCACACCTCTCTGACACATCCATCCCCAAAACTTATAGATGCAGCAGTCTTGTGGGAAGCTGCAAGGCCAGTGGGAGACTACGATCTCATCCCATCTGTTAACTTTGACACTCTAGAAGTCCCTGACTGCCTAGAAGACCCCGTATACGAGGAACTATCCAGACATCTCACAAAATGAGAGAACAGAGCACAAAAACTGCAAAAAGAAAACAATGGAGATCCAGAGAGATGAAGTAGCAAGCTGCATGTATCAAGTGCAGGGCTCCCCATCAATGTTTACCTCATAACAGTTACTTTAGATTGTTTCAAAGACTTGCCAAGGCAGGGTTTTTGGTTTTCACATAATTTTCACAGTGCCTGTGAAAAAAAAATGTATATTTTATGATGTAGAAATTGTACATGCCAAAATCCTAAAGAAAATCAGACTAATGAGGGTATCATTTTTATTATTATTATTATTATTTTTCCACTCTTAAAACTAAGAGTAAATTGCAGTCATACAAGATTTTTGTGCAGCAGTATCTGAGCATCCAAGTTACTTCCATAACACCATAAATTGTGAATGTAGAATGCCAGCTTGTAAAGAGGGCTTACTTCCATCCTCTTGCTTAACTTACAGTCTGTGTAGACTGTTTCACACAGGGAGGAAGGAGGAAAGTAAACTGCTCATAGCAATGAAGTAACTTCAAATGCTGAAGGTACAACCTTCCACAAACAGTGGGGTTTTTCTTACCTTCAGAGCTAAATGTGCTATTACAGTCCTACAAAGTGGGGTGAGCAAATATCTATTTTTAAAATTTCCTCGAGTATGAAGCACGGTTGGTAGCCATGTCCTGGAATACTGCACAGTGTCTGGCTGTTCCATTTTGAAAGGAACACAGGAAAACTGAAAGGACTCACAAACACGATTAAGAAATACAGTTCTAAAAGAGAATGAGTAGTGCTGGATTATATTACGCTTTTTTACCTGGATGAAAAAAGCACTGGAAGAAGCAATAGCTAAAAGGTAAAGACTAATAAAGCAGAAATGTCTCAGAATGTGGATTGTTAACCTGAGGACCAAGCTACCGGAGGAAGGAGCGATTCTCCTCTCAGTGATTTTGAGGAAGGAGTGATTCTCCTCTTAGTGATTTTAAGGCAAGCCCAAATGCCTTTCCGAAGTACACACCGAAAGACATTTGCTTCAGCCTGAACAAGTAAAAGACAGTGGGTCGCTTAACACTTGGGATTAGCTCAGAAATCCACAGATCTGTCCCGAGATTCGCGGAACTCTGAGTGACACCGACTAAATTAGAAGCAGGATCAGGCTGCGGTAAGTTCATTAACTCAGTGAAAAGAGAACTAATGAATAAGTAACTCCGCAAACACCCATCACAATGATTTCTATTTGCACACTGAAAGGCCCCCCACTCCAGATGCTTGTCAGGCAGCCGAAGCCTGTCATTCACCCCTTTGTACTTCCACCCATTGTTCAAAAACCCTTTTCTTCGAGGGAGAAACCCCCTTATTTCGTTCTTATGGAGAAACCTCTAAAAGCTGTGAGAGAGAAAGGGAGCCTTTAGCTCAAAACAAAGAGCAATAGAGCTTCTGCCTGCAGGAGACTAACAAGCAAATGACAATTTCTATCTCCAGGGTCTCAGTACAGTCTCTGCCGGCAGCGTCACGCCCTGTGTCAGCTCGCTGCCCCACCACACTTCCACAGGGGCTCATGGTGTCTGCCCGGAGCAGAACTTGCTGTCCCCCGGGATGGACCAGCACCAAGCAAGGCAGGGGCAAAGCCGTGCGGCCTCGTGTTCTGTGTAAACAGTCATTAAACTGTAAAATAATGCGAGGTCCGTGCCAGATGAAAACGTGACCTGAATGTGTGCAGGACATGCAAGCCCAGCAGGTCACTCCACACCGTGAACTGGGACAGCTGCAGGCAGCTCGTCCTCTGAGCTTTCCAGGCAGCTCCTCCGTATGACTGCGGGGAGAGGGGAGAAGTCAGATCTCTGCAAAGCAGCTCTATCAGAACCACCCCAGAAAGAGCCAGAAGGGTTCTTCTCCCACTGAAAACAGGAAAAGAAGATAAAAAAGATGTAATTCAGACTCAAGGAGTAACATTTGCATGGAAAGAAGCTGTTCTTACCCATGTGCCATATGGAAGCGAGAGAAGACCGTGCAGCTGCAAATGCTCTGCGCTTGATACAACATGCCAGGGCCTGGTTCGAGCACAGGGAAAGGTCACAGTGCCCATGACTCAACAGCCATGGCATTCAGGACTCTCTGAGAAACCGTAATCCAGAGTCATTCCGAGGCTTCTTCCAGCATTTTTCTGATGACACATACAGTTTTTTTCTGCCTGCTCCCTTTAATTTTTCAAATTCCTGGACAACCACACTTGTAACTAAAGACAATGGCCCCAGAATGAGCAATGAAGACTCTCTCATGACTGTGTATAAAATGTTCTAGATGCAACTTGAGTTCTGTGATAATAACACTGTTGGGAAATCATCACCAGTGAGTAATGCTACTGGCTTCACGGGAAGCACGAATTTTGCAAAACTCATGTGAGAACTAATCTCCCATTAACTTCCAAGGGGACTACAAGCTTTTATACTCAGACAACAAACAAAAGGAAAAAAAGCCATCAGGAGATGCTATGGTCGAATTCATCAAAGTGAGCCGAGCAAGAGCCTCTCCTTTACGTGTTCCAACAACTGTAGTCTTTGTTTTTACTCACTCTTTTAAGACATGCTTCATAATCCTTCTTTGATACAAATAATTTCCTGTCTGCATTTGCAAAGTAGCAAGTAAAATAGCCTTTTTTGTGATAAGAACATCCAAAACAGTAGAAAGTATTCTGGGGAGCTGACCCCTTATGAGTAAAATCAGAAAAGATCACTTGTTGTAAGTGATCCTCTGCCAGCAGCCCCTATGCCTGCTACTAATTTCAAGCATTTTATGTTCCCCCTCCAGTAAGGCTTTGTACTCTTTCCCACTCATTAGAAGATGGCTACTGTAAATAGCACTTCCAGCATTAATATTAAATACAGAAAAAAATCGCTCAAACCAGGTTATAGCTGTAAGGCAAACTGACAAAAGCCAGGAAATTCGTAAGATAAATTCAGTCCTTAGCTCAAGCTGTTGTGAAAACAAACACGTGGGAGCTAGTGAGGTGCCCAGGGTCAGTGCAAAGTGCTCGTTTCCTGGCTTTTGTCAGTTGGTGTCAAAACATCAGCCTTACCTAAATATCAGATTTACTGTTTTTAAAAATGGTCTTGCACTCAGAAACAAGGGATGGATGCTTGCACCATCCGCTTGCTGCTTGCACCAACATGCCAACGGGAAACACGTCTCCCAGACCAATCAGCCATGTCAGGCTGGGCAGGAGGTGCCACAGGCAGCCTGCATGATGCCAGGTGCCTTCACCTACCGTTGTTCCAAGTGCATCACCTGCATTTTTAGGTGACGGGCAAGTGCATATGCTAGTTTTTAAAGAACATGCTATGTGCTTGCTGAAGCGGCCTTGGGACAAGGGGCTTTACAGATTGCTGAGTTCTGACTTGACACGACTTCACATTCTCCCTTTAATTTGAAGCTAGTAGAAGGAAGAAGGGAAACTGGGCATGCACCATTCTTCACACTCAGGTGGAGACTTTATTTCAGAAGCAACTCCGAGCATCCTCTAAGCAACGGGCACCTGCTCAGCCCCAGGGGCATGACAGCAGCTCAAGGAGGGAAGTGAAAGCAGCCTCCCCCAGACAGCTTTCCCCCCATTCTGATGATTTCTGACTTGACAGTCAATACTGTAGTTAGAGTTTTCCAGTAGGGAAAAAGAAGAATTTGGGAAGGGAGAATGGAACTTGCCCAGAAATAATTTTGCTTGTGTAAGAATTTTTTCTTGTTCTCATGTGGATGTTTTTGTTCAAGCCTAATGGGCTCTGATATTAACCTCTGAATGGAGAAGGTGATTGTTACTCCCCGATTTGCCCGTGAGAGGGGAAGAAAAATATCTAGGCCTAAATCCTTTTCTTCTAAGCAATGCACTGGGAAAATGTTGCAATATCTTAACTAGCATATAATTTAAATGGCTTCAAACCTCTATCATTAAAAATGCACTGTACGTACTTATAATGATGCCTGACAGCTTAAGTTAAATTGAAGAGAGGCTGAACTGAACTTCATGACAGCTGCCAGTGCAGCTTTTTGGACCAGTTCACCTGACACACACAAACACCTTTTTCTAAGCCAGTGAAGGTCTCACCCAAAATACCCTCAAGACACAATAAATATTTAATTGTATGACAAGTATTTTATCTGCCTCAGGAGGCTGACATGAATACAGGTGGTCAACTGAGTGCAAGCTGAGAGAAAACAAGTGAGTCAATGCCATACTCAAATGTTAACTTATTATTCCATGACACCCAGCCTTTGAAGGAACACATCTTTTATAACCTAGGAGAATAAGGAGGAGGCTGCTCATGGAATTAAAGGTTCCCAGCTTCTAATTAGAAGGAGAGTAATTGCAGCATCATTTATAGAGGTCTTAATAATTTATTTTGTTTTCAGGACAGGTACATTTATGCTGTATAATTTTCATTCATACATATACAAATTCATAATATTTTTCTTTGCACTACATATTTCTCTTCACTTTAATCCTTTATCTTAAGATATATTTTTATGCCTTTCACTCAAGGAAGAATAAATAACAAAGAAATAGTAATCTTTGAAACTGAAGCTGAAACTGAAAAATGGAAAACTTTCTTGAAATGTTACCTTCTCCCCCCCCCCCCCTTTCTTCCACAATCCATTCTTCTTTGAAGGAATGCAAATATGCAAACTTCAGCTCACTTTTTCAGCTGACACTTATCCATTTCGTTGGTGATTTTCAGCACAATTCAATAATTAAATAAAACAGCAATTCATTAAGAAAACCACTAAACCACCGTAACTGTTTACTTATGGCCTGGAGCTTTTCTTTTCTTTTTTTCTTTTCTGTGTTTTAGATGGAAAAAAGAAGAATTTCCCTTCTACTTCAGGCTTAGACTCTAAATTAGAGGCGGTATCATCTAGACGCAAAGTACATCAAAGCTGAGACTTCAACTAATTCCAGAGTTATTTATTTAAATAACAAGTTTCTCATTGGCAAACTACCGCTGAAGGGCCTCAAGAGGAACATGGAGGCAATGAGGGGAATTCCATTATTCCCATCCTCCAAACTCCTCTCCCGGGCATAGGACCAACATCAAGAAAATAAAACAGTCACCAAATATAGCACAATGGGCCTTTTCCTCCTTAATTATCTTAAAAATTTCCAACTGAAGAAGGAGACCCCACACAGATTTTCTGTGCTGCATATTAGCACTGGTTCATCTGGGTGACGAACCTCTGAAATTAAAGCTTCATTAATGGGACTGCTGACACAGCGAAGAGCAGCCCCGTATAACGAAATAGTTTTGGACCAGCCGATTCACTCGGTCACTCGGAGGAGAGGCGTTTTCTCTTTGAAAGCCTCCCTTTTGTATTGCTCACACTCCTCCTACACGCTGCTCCCCGGCAGACTATTTGCTATTCTTAGGAGGCTTCTGCAGCTTCCTACATCAGATGGAATTTACCTTCATGTAATTATTTGTTCTGGGAGCTTTGATCTCTACTTCCCTTGTAACTGCAATGTAGTCACACTTTGAACTACAAGAAAGTACCAATTTAAGGCTCTTGCTGCAAACATCATAATGGTTAATCCTAACAAAAAGGTGTTAATTGGTCTCTTGGTGATTCTAAGCCGCAGTCACAATAGGTTCTTATATTTGTTTACCACTCTTATATTTCCTCCTCATCCCAGTACAAGTGCATTAGATCTGATAACCCTTTAGGCAGGCTTCTCGTTTTTCGGCTGATGTTACAAACTAAAATTAAAATAAATATATATCGATGTAGGTGGAGCGGTTCTGGCCTGACCCATTGTGATTGCCGGCTACAAGCTTCACAAGAAGATGTTTGAGGCTGTGTACTCATGGGTAAGAAGTAAAAATTTAGGTGATTCCAAAACTCTTTCCGAAGCACAATAGAGCCTCTGTACTAGATGAAAGCTGTTTCTTCGTATAATGCATTCACTCAAACCTTTGGCCCTGACAGAGGTTTCATAGAGATGGGAAGAAGCATTATTCTGTTTCAGTTTTGGATCCATCTCCTGCTCAGCAGTCCAAGAAATTTATACTGAAAAAAATGCTTAAGCTCAAACTAATGAAAATTGATCATCATTTTGGAGTGTGCTGTTGGGTTTCCATGAGTTTTTATTTATTTATTTATTTATTGTTAAATTGGCTGGTTTTATAACATAGCCAGGGCGGAAAACACCTTCCCAGCAGAAAACCAAGCAATGATCTGTGCTGCTCAAGGCAGAGCCAGATATTTTATTTGTCTACATGGAACATGATGTGCTTTTAAGCAATCACTGTGCAAACACATTTATGGTGATACCCAATGGAAATTTTGGCTTGTTTGGTTTTTGTCTTACTCAAATGCAATCCTTACTTTTAATATAACCACTAAGTTCTCATCACTGTCGAATGTATTATATCCATTTCTCAAAAAATAAAGTAAAACAGAAGGGACATGTGAAATAGAAGATAGTATTTGAGAAAAGGCACTGAAACCGATTTTGTCAGGCCCTCGGGCTATTTCTCAGTGCAATGACAAAAGGACGGAGACAGAGCTGCAATTTTGTTGCTCAGCTTACATATTCCTGGAGCACAGAGGATCCGGCTGTTCAACAAAAGATTACTCACAAGATAAACATGAAAATGGTGCAGAACACCAGAATCCCACCACGCTCCTCTGACCTCCTAGGGACATTCAGCAGTCTCAAGGAACGCCAAACTGCCAGCTCTCCCTCCCTCTTTCCCTCTCAGACAATTAAAACATTTTTGTTTGCTTCTGCTAGGCCAGCCCCTCCCACTGACCAGTTCTCCTGAGGGGAAGTTTCCTGTTGTCCTTTCCTGTGATTAGAGCACTTCAGAGTCATACACTTCAAAAATCTTACTGAAAATGCCAGGAGAGCCCCTGCTGACTCAGGACAACTCTTGAACCCCAACTGAACTCTTGATTTCTCAGGACAAGCTGAATCTTTATTCCCTGAATTATCTCTGTAGATGGACCATACTACACAGTGTCTCTCTAGTGCAATCAAAATACCTTTGAGCCTGTTAAGAGCACACAAAATTCTATCATTGTGATTGCTTCAAAATGACACATAAGCATGAAGAATATCAGTTATGGGAGATGAAGTGAAGTCCAGGCTGGAGCCAGAGAATCTTGATGGAAACTGGGTGACCTGTGTATGGGATCCAGGCTGGGAAAAGTACAACATTTCTTCTTCAGCTGCGAGCAGGGAGTTCACTCCCCCACCACTTTACACATCCAGCCGAGGAACATTTACTGGTGCTTGTCCACCAGCAGAGGCTTTAGCATGCTGCTACACATATGCACACACACTCTATAGCAGGCTTCTATCCCGGCGTTACAGCAAGATGGCAGCCCTGAAATAAAAACACTGTTATACGGGGAAGCATTGGAAAAACATTTGTTTTGCTTTTCCACTTTTGTTTTGCATGACTTCCTACAATCTCCTGAATGTAATCCAGACCTTCAGCAGCTGCAAACCATGATACGAGGCGATGATACTTCTATTTTGTAAAATATCTGTTGTATTCTCACTTTATCACAATGCTGCCTGTGAGTAAGTGGAAGGGGCAAAGGATCCATCTGAGTTCCCAGCAGTGTTGCAGTTCAGTTTCTGTGCATTTTGCATCTGGGGAAGCTGACAGTCCCTCTGAAAACTTTTTGTTCTCACAGTCAAAACTTGAATCTGTGCCTTTTTTTTCCTGGCTCCTACACACTGTTTTGTGCTCAGCTCTCTTTGTTGTTTTTTTTTGTTGTTGGTGGTGGTGGTGTTTTTGTTTGGCTTGGGTTTAGTATTGTTGTCTTGTTTATTTTTTTAACTACTGACATTAGATAACTAAACATTTTATGGGATTTTGTTGCGTGACAATTACTGTGTGTTTGTGTGTGTGTATGTGGTTTCTTCTAACTGGTTTTGAAAAGAAAAAGCTTTTAGAAGAAACTATACAATGCCATCTGAGTTATACCATTTACAGGATATTTACAACCCCACCTTTCTTGGAAAATAAGGGGTTTTAAAAGAGCAATTTGATACAATAAATCTAATCATAATCATAAATGACACCTAGAAATTACATTTTATGATTATTTAGTCTTAGCAATGAGTTTGGGTGTTAAAAAAAAGAAGAAAAAATTCACGATGACAGCTGAGAGGACAAAATTTGTCATCTTTGATTTTGAAGTGCAATTCTTAGCTAAGAATACAGATCCCTTCTATATCTTACATAAGTATCCCCTTGAAAGGTAAGCATCTACAAAATTCCATCACAGCATTTTTGTCTTGCTGGACACTTAAAGCTATCTGCCTGGACCCTGAAGCTCAAACTGCCACATAAACATGTAGGTTAACATTATGTGATTGCTTGGGTTAGGGTGGAACTGTCTGAGACAGGTTTTCCGCTATCAGAGTAAAAGTTAGCACACATTCGTGTCTAGGCTTGGGATTTCTTTGTTGAAGGGAAAAGCTTCTGATGGTAGTACTGTGTCCTCTGCCTGTTTGCTGAGTTTACCCAACTCGGTAAAAAAAAAATAAAAATCTAAGGGACTAATGTATTTTATGGCTACCTGTAACATAGTGAAGAACTTAACAATCTTCAGAGTTTTCATCTTCTCAGAACATGTACAGAGGTAGAAATTTGAGGCAGGAAACTAAGCCCCAAAGGGTGCATACAGTAGTTCAGTGTCACTCACAAAGGCTGTGGGAAAACAATCTTGAGATGTATGAGATCTGCTCAACATCAAACGCACATTTGAACCAGCCCATGTTCTCACCCTTCTTTTCAGATCCAGTCTTACTGGCACTGTTGTTTCTTTGCAGCAAAACATTCTTTCTAACTTGAGCTTTGTTAATTGATGTTTGATATTCTGAGTGAATCCAGGGTAAAACTGCTGATCAGAGTCAGCAGCAAACAAGGGCATGACCAGTTAGTGTAGGTAGTGGCAGTGCATTTGAATTCCTAGCAGTGCTGGTGCAGTACGTGTCGCATAGACTGAACAGTGACATGCACAACAGATACCTCAGGAAACAGCACTGCCCTTCCTCTGTGATCTTCCTGAAATGAAGAAGCAACTCCCTTCTTGAAAATAATGCGAAATAATAATAATAATAATAATAATAATAATAATAATAATAATAATAATAATAATAATAATAATGGTAATAATAATTACCTAGAATTCCTTCTTCAAGGGAGAATTGCACAGAAATCAGTTATAATCTGCTTACAGTCCATAAGGACAGACTCCTTTTCTGGTGTCCTCATATTTCCAGCTGCCAGGATGTGAATTCAGCATTTCTGATGAAGTACAAATGAAAAAGGTGGATGTGGGGGGACACACACTGTTGTCGTAAATTAAATCTTTGAAAATTCAATGATAACTGAATTAGTTCTGCCTCACTTAATTTTCCATTCCCTGAAAGCCTGTGAATTGCACTGTGGCTATTCGTCTGCACACAGTTACTTCAAAATTAGGAAAGATATGCTGTTTTACTCTAGAGGAAACATGTAAGATTGAATACTGACTCTATGGGCAATGCTCAAATTCAAGACACAAAGTGGGCCACAAAGGGCCTTGATTTCCCAACATGTGATCCTTTCCATAATACACTCTTTTTCCTCCATATTTCCATTCCACAGCCTCATAACCCTCATAACTACCTCTCTATCTTTTAATATGTCCTGTTCATGCTTTCCGTTTTGTTGACATGTCCTTGGCACATCCCTGTCTTTTCACTGATTTTTTTCCTATACAATATCAACAAGTCTCAAATAAAGGTCATTCTTAGACTGCAGTAGATCCACTCACCTGTATACCCCATGTGGCACACCAAGGTTCCCCAACACTCCTACCTACTCCCCTCAATTATCCCCTCTGTACCTCTCCTGCTGCCCACAGCAGTAGCCACAGTAATTCCTCTCTCTAGTGCCATCTCCAGCATCTTCAAAGTTCGTTCCCACAGTTCTCCTAAAACCCCACTGCCCTTCCCTAGATACAGCATTTGCCAAAGAGTGGCATTTATGTGCCATAGCTGGAGTAGAGCCACCTGGGCACAAGCTGGTATATGTGCAACAGTACTCTGACTACCCAGGAATTCAGGAATGGTAGGTAGCCAGCAGCTACCTACTGCCTCTCAAGTAACCAGGCTGACATTGCCTACCAGATGCCTGACAGGTCCAACAAATGGCTTTGGGGTTGGCTTCTGGTCCCCAGACTTCTGCTGCTCCTGCCAACTGCCATTCAGCTCAGTGGGAGTTTTCACAGCTGTTTACATGAAAGAGGGATTGGATTCTGAAGAGCAGAGAAGATGTCAGACTTCTTGTATGATGTCCCTTCAATTCTCTGATGACAGCTCAAACACCACCACCTTCCCTCCCTTCTCTGGCATCTCCTATGCTTAGAAGATGCCTGATGCAAAGCCACAGAGCTCTCTCTTAATTCACTTTGAAAAAGTCTTCCTCATCAAGCTGCAAACAGCAATCTCAGCCCAAGGATGCAGAGAGGCCAAGGCCTCCATCTCTCTGTCTGAGTGTTCTTCTAGAGTATCTCTGTTGTCTTCACTTGTTCACTTACATGTATCTGCTGGTTGCCTATCTTTTGGAGTGCATGCATTTGGGGACAAGGACAGCATTTCATACTATTCTTGTTAAGCTTCAAAGCTTCAACCACAGAGATTCTTGGAAAGATATCAGTATCACAGCCACCAAAATAGTTTATTAAACAATCCAGTGCATTCTTGCTGGATACACAGTTTACAAACATACGGGTGCTTGAAATTAAGAAGCTGAATCTCTACCATTGCACACCCAGCTTGGTTCTTACACTTCAAGTCAGTTGCTTGCAGATCATGGAGCTACAGTGAGCAGTAAGGTCCTTTCACAATTGTCAATAAGAAGTTTTGATTCAGAGCTTTCCATAAGGTGTGTGAGAAGATGTCTGTCTCCCCAGAGGTGGAAGCACACTGCCCTTGCCAAAATGAGGTGATTTTTGATTTTCTGTTATCATCTTTTGCCCTCCTAAATTCCAGGCAGTCATCTGCAGGCACATTCCAAAGGGGATATTGAATATTTTATTGACAGGAAAGTACTAAAACTGTGGTTCCCATATCCACTATCTGTAAAAGTTTTTCCCTCAGGGCTCACACAGGGAGTGGAGCTGTCCCTTCCTACATCATCCCCACTGAGAACAATGCAAGGGAAACGACCACTGCCAGGGAGACTCGTAAATCTCTGTTGATCTCTGACAGTTTTGCTTGCCTTGAAGAAGGAACAAATACACATTCTTTAGATGAGCATTCCTAACTCATTAGTGGGCCTTTAGAAGTGTGCCAGCTGCATTATTTAAAAATAGAATCATAGAGTCATAAGATGGCTTAGCTTAGAGGGGA